>JARTUT010000443.1:0-1248112 GCA_030674115.1 Micraspis discolor
TCAATATGACCTATTCAGAAATATTTTGAATCACTATTAACTCAATACTAACCTGCACCGTTATCTTCACACTTAAATTAAACATGTTAAATTTGAAGCATTTCCGTATGAATATCAAAGTTATGAATTCATATCTCAGAAACAAAACTAAATATTAACCTTAGGTTTATTCGGGTGGCAGTTCCCAGTTGTTCTGGGATCACAGAGAACCAGGTTCTGTAACTCTTGGAATCGTCGAAAGTTGTTCTATGACACG
This sequence comes from Micraspis discolor, assembly GCA_030674115.1. Classification (NCBI taxonomy): domain Eukaryota; kingdom Metazoa; phylum Arthropoda; class Insecta; order Coleoptera; family Coccinellidae; genus Micraspis; species Micraspis discolor. The sequence goes on from JARTUT010000443.1 coordinate 257, forward strand.
AACGGGTGAGAACAGGTGGGAACAGATGATTTCAAAACCATTTCGTTAAGTGCATAGATAAGTGAAAGTAAGGTTATGTTGTACATCATGGATCATATCATGGATAGTGTTACAAAGATATTGAATAACTTATTCAATATCTTTGTGTTATTAATACGATGGAAATACGTTAGAAATTACAAATATTAAAATTGAACAATTTTTTTTTGTCATAAATAAATAAACATAAACATATCCATATAAATAACTCTAAATATAATTTATATGTAATGAAATATTTAAATAAATGATTTAATTTAATTATAATTTGAAATTTCAATATATGTAGTAGTGGTCACCAGTGGAGAAATTATTTTTGTTAGTTCATATCTGGGTAAACTGTGAATTTTTCTGTTATTTTATTGTTATTTTGGTAGAAATTGTGTGCAGAAAATTTTATATAATAGAATTAGGTAATTGTATATGGAACTGGTGGCATTTGGGAAATAAATAAAAATATTTTCTAACAATTTTTATAGCTTTGTAATTATTTTTCAGATGAGAATTGTTTTAACAAGTCGTTGAGTTCTTGAAAGAGATCGTTCCTGCGTTTCCTTCCTAAATTTGCAATATATTTTGAGTGGTTGAAAAATAAAGATACTTCAATCACGAAATAACAAAAATAAATATATAGAATATAAATACGAAATATCGTATATATAAATAATATAAAATAATTATCTTACATACTTTGATCAACAACTATGCAATTATTTTATTCATCTATTGCAAATGATCCTTCCTCTTCTTTGAGATAACAAAAATTTTGAGAAGCTATTATAACGAATTGATTAAAAATTTATACTCACACAACATCAAATATACTCAAAAACAGCTATGCGAATATCCTAGTCACCAAATATATAACTTAATTGCCAATTAGAACTACTGAAAATTTGAATCACCGATGATTTGATTTTACCGCTTCTTCTGTTGTACCTTGTAGCATCTCTAGATCAGGAACCGTAAGAACAGTTCCGAAATCAAGTGTTCCGACCACACGAACGACAAGGAACTCCTATTCCGTCCCAGACGAACGGGTGGGAACCACAAATTACCAAAAATTACAGTTCCGAACTGCCACGCGAACAAACCTCTTATTTCCTCGGTATCTCGGTGAAAAAAAAAACGTTACTATGAAACGTGAAAATTTTGTAGTTTTTTAACAATGAAAGTTATTGTCGTCACTCAAAATATACATCGTTTTATTAACGTTACTGTGTTTACTGAGACCAGCTTGCGCAGTGTAGTTGTCAACTACCGCAAAATCATCGTATATCATTTTCAATTGTGTTGTTTTTGGCACGTATTCTGGGAAAAACTTGTGAGATACGCAATTTATAGTGCCATAAAACATGTTTTAGAACCCATTGAGCAAAGTAGCAACTGAATTTTTTTTTTTTTTTTTGAGCAAGCTACATAATGGCATAAAGGTCCAAACTGTACTTTGTAGATCGCACAGGGTTTCGTTAGTAAACAGTATATATTAGGTTAGCTACCCCGCCCTAGAGCTATCTTATAGCCGGAAATGTAACCTAAAGTTTTTCTTCAGATAGTCGAAACCAATCATCAGTTATTTGAACTAAGATGAAATGACGATCAGTATCACTGTTGAAATTAACACAAAAGGGTAAAATGAGATATTTATTCTTCAAAATTCTCTGAAATTCACATCAAACACCATGATAATAAGAAGCACGTTGAAGAAACGATCAACAAAGGAAAAAATGAGATTCTTTGAAACAAGCTTGATCCATGGTTGCACAAGTCATGATTGTTACATGTTTGGCAGTCGAGGAGTAAGTTGTATTGACTGTTGAACTTACTGGAAAGACTGACACAAATGTCAGCATTTTTGCAGCTTCGATAAAGGATAATATCATTACCATCTGAAAAAAAAATTTAACGATTAGTTATCAAAAGATACAATTTATGGAAATTTGCTTTGGTTCGGAAGATACTTGATGTAAAAACTGGATTATAACAATTTAGATAATTCAATTTGCCCTAAAATTCAATGAAGATTATGTACTTGAGTACTCTGCAATTCCAGGACAATCATCAATAATCAGACTTGAACATCTATATTTCGAACCTTATGCTGTTCTTCATATGGATGCTACATTTAAACAGTTTAGATATTGAGAACATATTAATAAAATATAACATTTAAAAAGACTGCTTGTAACGTTCACACGCGATTGAAGTAAAACTTCTTTGATTGAGAAGTCCGACCCCCAAGTCGATCGAATTCGTATCTGTGATGGCATCGATCAGAGATACTCTTGTCGGTCTTTTGTCATTTCTGTTTTCTCTTGAGTAAATAAAAAAATTATCATATCTTCAGATGGAGAAAAGATACGACAATGGAATTTAATAATATGTGAGATATCAATAACGTCCATTCATACACAAATTTTTGTTTGAATACTCTTATGAGGAATGAAATATTGAATAATTTTTCTTTAGGAATCCTTTACAAATTTTTTAGTTCATTTTATCGAAATTCTGGAGGCCTATTTATTTCAACCTAATTCAGAGATCTTTCAAATTACAACTGGATCCAATGGATATTATATTAGGGAGTTATAAAAGAAACCAATACAAACATACAAATACAGACATTTGGGCAAATCAATAAACACTCTGAACAGGTGAACAAGAGCGGCAAAAATTACAGAATCATTGTGAGACTAAACTTCTTGAACTACAGTAGAAGTCCGATAATCCGGCACATTCGGGACCGGCTCGGTGCGGGACTACCGAAAATTCCGGACTATCGGCCAGTCCGAAAATTTCCTTCGATCAGGTGGTAATTATAGGTTAATAAATGAAGTACTAATACACTATGCTAATACTATTAACTAAATTTAGTTTAATTTACATATAATATAAATGTAGATGTTAGGCCCGAAGACCGAAAACGCTCAGTGGCCTGAAAAAACGGCCACATCGCGTTCTGGCTATCTTCGAACGCACAGAACGCAACATAATGTATATAATTACATGAGTACGCCCCTGTATTCTAAGATACATTGTAGCATCTCCGTATTAATCTTCATATGCCCATGTACAATTTTGCTTACTATACATATTGTCTATCCTTGACACGCGACGCTCCTCCACAATACAGTTATTGTTTGTTGTTTTGATAAATAGGAGAGACGTCCAACCTGAGGGGGAGATTAGAATTGTTCTTCACTTAGCTTACTTGTAGACGCATAGTCATATTTCAAGTAGTGTTTCCAAATAAAGTAAAATTTTCAAAAAAGCGTTTTCCTCAACAAAATATTTAATTGGCGACGAGGTCTGGGATTGTGCGAGTTTTAAGAAAACCTGCGTGTGCTCCTGCTAGTGAAAAAATACAGAGGTCCATCCAGAGAGTCTGAAACTGTCAGTATCAACTGTTGAGCACAAGAAGAATTCAACGAGGAAAAGCAAGAGTCCGATTGATCGAGTAGCGTCCCTCAACGACTTCAACCTATTTGGAAATTTGCGTAAGTGAGAGATCCTTTCTATTTTCCCCAGTTTTTTTAAAATAATCTGGTCCAAAATTATTTCAATCTTTTTCCTGTTTTGAGTGTAAAACTTGTATGAGTTTTTCTTGGTTTCTTGTAAAAAACCGATTGTTAATTTTAACATTTTCAATTCAATAATTTGAATTATCACAAAGTTTTTCCTAGGTTTCTTATAAGAAAAAACCGAAACGTGAAATTCAAAAATAGTTATTCTCAGAAGTATTGATAAAAAATATTCACAATTACTTCAGTTAAACATTTTCATTTTATAAAAGAACGAAAACATAAGAATCTTAAAATGGCAAACGAGAGAGTAGATTTGAGTATTGCAGAAAAATTTGGATTTCTATTACCTAAGTTTTCTGGTGAAGAAAATGAACTTCATTCTTTTTATTAAAAATGTGCAAAGTTATTTTGATATGTTTAGACTAGAACATGATGTTGTAAAACGATATTGCTTTGCTGTAGTTAAATCAAAATTAACAGATAGAGCACTTGCTGAAGTCTCTACCTCCGATATTCCAGATGAATGGGATATTTTAAAAGCATTCCTAATGAACAAATTTGGAGATAGAATAAATCTGGATGTTTTAATCCATAATTTACAATTCATGACAAAGAAAACAAATGAGGATTTATTAGCTTTCATTGAACGGATCATTTCAATGAAAATTCGTATCAATTATAGAATTGACGCAGATAACATGCAAAATGCAGAGAAACAATTGTATAAATCAAATATTTTGAAAATTTGTAAAACGGTATTGATTTCTGAATTCGCCCGTAGAATTGAGGACATACTTAATAACAAATAACAATTTAACTTTCGACGAAACAGTTAACGCTGTTAAAGATTATCTCAGTAATATGACTCAATATGAGTTATTAGATAGAGTCGACGGAACAAAAATATACCGACACAGCAAAAGTATAATACCTCTCATTTTAATCAGTTCAATAAACCTATTAATACGACGAGACAATTTTATTCGAATTCTTACAATCGTTTTGAATCACAGAACGTGAATCAGCCCACAAAGCAAATATACAGTGCGAATAATTCACACAATGCGTTTAAACCAGATCCAAATTATAGGAATACAACCCCACCGGAGAAAATGTCGATACAAACTAGAAATTATCCTCAAAAGAGAGCTGCATATTCTACACAGTATCAAAATTATCCTCAACGCAGATATTTTAATAATCAACAACAACCAAACTTTATTTCCGAGGAATTGACAAATATAGAAGAAAATAGTAATGAAAATAAAAGAATTGATTATAATAATCCACAACCTTCAACTTCTAAAGGTTTTTATTCAAAGAATCGAAATTTTCGCGACGACAAAGAAAAAGATTCATTGACCTAAATAATTCGGTAGATAACATGAATCATTTACCTTACGTCGAATTTGAATATCCCAAATGTAAATTATTAATTGATAGTGGTTGTTCAGATTGTTTAATAGATACAAAATTTGCTTATAACAATTTTAAGGAGAATATTTTTCAAGAGAACACTACTCTTACAGCTTGCTTCAGATCACAAACCTCAAATGAAAAAGTACTTATACCTCTTTTTTCTGAATTAAATATCGAAGATTATCATCCTTTTATTTTATATAAATTTCATAAGAATTATGATGGTTTAATAGGTACTGATTTCCTCAATAAATACAATTTGAAAATTGATTTTAAAAATGGAGTTTTAGAAAATGAATACTGTTGAATTCCATTCAAAAACCAAGTTTGTCAACAACCAATAGAGATACCTATTGATTTATCACATTTACAACCAAAAATTGCGAGTCAATTAACGAAAATTTTTCAAACTAATTTAGATGTTTTGCAACTACCGGGACAACCTTTGAACTTTTCGAATAAAGTTAAGCATAAAATTCGTACTTCCGACGAAGTTCCAATACATTCGAAAATTTATAGATATCCAGAAGTTCATAAAGAAGAAATTCAAAAACAAATTAATGAAATGCTTGATAAAAAAATAATTAGACCCAGTTGTTCTCCATGGACATTTCCAGTTGTACTAGTTCCTAAAAAACAAGATAAATCGGGAAAGAAAAAATGGCGTATGGCTATTGATTATAGAAAACTAAACGAAAAAACGATAGATGATAAATATCCAATTCCACAAATTGATGCGATACTTGATAAATTAGGAAACAAAAATTTCTTCACAACTCTTGACCTAGCGTCTGGATTTCACCAGATAGAATTAGAGGAAGACTCTATTGAAAAAACCGCTTTTTCGGTAGATTACGGTCATTATGAATTTCTCAGAATGCCGTTCGGATTAAAAAATGCTCCAGCAACATTTCAAAGACTTATGAATAACGTTTTGAAAGAGTTTATAGGAAAATGTTGCTATGTCTACATGGATGACGTTGTTATCTTTTCAGAAACAATAGAACAACACTTAGCAGACATCCATAATATTTTGGAAACTTTGAGAAAAGATAATTTAAAAATACAATTAGACAAATGTTCTTTTTTCAAAACTGAATTAGAATTTCTTGGACACATAATCACAAGAGACGGAATCAAACCTAATCCCAATAAATTGAAAGCAGTGGAATGTTTTCCAATTCCTAAAACACAAAAGGAAATAAAATCATTTCTTGGACTAGTAGGTTACTATAGAAAATTTATTCCTAACTTCGCAAAAATTACGAAACCTTTAACTTTATGCTTGAAGAAAAATGCGAAGATAAATATTGAAGACCCAAATTATATAGAAGCTTTCGAAATTTGCAAAAATAATTTGTTAAATCACCCCATATTAAGTTATCCAAACTGGGAGAAACCGTTCACCTTGAGCTGTGATGCCTCAGGATTCGCGATAGGTGCTGTTCTTTCGCAAGGAGATCCACCCAATGATTTACCAATTGCATATGCTAGTAGAACCTTGAATTCAGCAGAAATTAAATATAGCACAATTGAATTAGAACTGTTAGCAATTGTTTATGCAGTAAAACATTTTCGCCCATATCTTTATGGCAGAAAATTTACAATCTATACGGATCACAAACCACTTACTTGGCTTTTCTCTTTAAAAGAACCAAATTCAAGATTGATGCGATGGCGGATTAAATTAGAGGAGTATGATTATGAAATTAAATATCGAAAAGGAGCATTGAATATTGCAGAAGCCCTTAGTAGAATAAAGCTAGAGAAAAATAATGAAAAATCGTATGAACAATTTTTAAATGAGGACGAAATACCAAATACCCCTAATATTTTAGAGAAAGAAGGAAATCTTTTTCATACTTCTAATAAATATGCACTAGCACACTGTGTTTCTAAAGACTTAAAAATGAACAAAGGCATTGCATTAACTTTTAAAACAAAATATGGAAATGTGTCAGAAATAAATGCACAAAATAAATCGGTTGGCGAAGTAGCCTCGATTAAAATCGATAATAGAAATATTTATTATTTGATAACCAAAGAATTTTATTACGATAAACCGAAATATGAAACTATATTTCGAGCTCTGATGAATTTTATGAGACTTGTGTAAATTTAATAATGATAGATATTTAGCCCTTCCTAAGATTGCAAGTGGACTAGATAAATTAGAATGGTCAGTTATTCTTAAGATGATCAAGTATATTTTTAAGGAGTCAAATATTAAAATAACTATTTATTATTTAAGAAAAGAGCAAAATGATAAGGATTTTAATTTTATGGAAAATATCGAAATAAATCCAATTGAAGAGGATTCACTATCAATAGCAAATCAGATAACTGATGAAGAGTTGGACGAATGTATCGATCTTTTAGTAGAACCTGGTAATGAACTACCAAATTTAACTACTGAAGATCTAAGCGAATTAAAAAATAAAAATATCATTATTCATAGCGATATAACTGTTCATAGCAGTGCAGAAAATCCGATTTTAGAAATTCCTTATACCGAAAGATGCGTAAATGCCTTTTCTTTACAAATCATTATACAAAATTTAAAAAAAGCTACAAAATTTAATGTAATAAAAATAAAATTATTTGGAGATAAACTCAGGCTAAGAGTTGATGTAGAATCCATTGAAAATGATATATTTCAATTCATTAAAGAATTTATCCAACCTCAAAAATCATATACAATATATTTCACATCTGAAGAATTAGAAAAACCTTTTATATTAACCTTGCAAAATAAATTCAACTACAAAACTTTGAGTTTCAAAATTTCAAAGATATTTTTAGAAGATGTCGAAGATCAAGAAGAACAAATGTTGAGAATTCAACAGTACCATGAGACAAAAACTATCCATCGTGGATTACCTGAAAATTTATCAAGTTTAAGTGTTATTGGCCTGGTATGGATAAAGATGTACGAAATTACATTAATGCATGTGAAATCTGTCAAAGTAATAAGTATGAAAGAACCCCTATAAAACTAAATTTTAAAACGAACCCTATAGGAGCAAAACCTTTCTCGCATATTTATTGTGATACGATAAGATTCGGACAAAACTATTGCTTAAGTATAATATATTCATTTTCGAGATTAGGTCAATGCTACTTATTACTACAGAAAACTGGAACAGAAATTGTTAACAAATTAGTAACATTTTTCAGTCATTACGGTGTTCCGAACAAAATAACATGCGATAATGGACTTGAATTTAAAAATAATGTAGTTCAAGATTTTTGTAAAATCCACCAGATTGAAATTCATTATATTACAAACTATAACCCTAATTCGAATGCTCTCGTAGAAAGATTCCACTCTACCCTTATAGAACAATTAAGAACAATTCAAAAAAGCAACCTGACCTTTCAAAATAAATTAGCTCAGGCAATATTAAGTAATAACAATTCATATCACTCAAGTCTTGAGATGACCCCAATGCAAATAATTGAAGCCGATTGGAATTATTCCTTACCGATTGAAAAATCACATAAAGAAAGAATAGAAAATTACGTTGAAAATTATATCGAAAATTTGAATGATATTTCTGAAAAACTAAAAGAAAAACGAGATAAAAACGTTGAACACGTTAGAAAATTAAATGAAGATAGACAAGCTGTTACGCATTGTACATTAAATGAAAATCCTACTTTTATTAAAAAACCAATTACTAGAAAACTGGATCCTGTTTTCAAGCAAATCGATACGCGTGAGATAGATTCTCATAGAATTGAGGATACAAAAAATAAGCATATTTATCATAAAAAAAATATTGAAACAAAGAAGAAAGTAATCGAAATCATTTTATTTCAGGTCGAAAATGAATATTCTAGCCAACATAATTATAATATTGCAGACAATAATTGTGTCTTCCTTAGATATAATACCATTAGAAAGCAATGTGTTACCAATTTTATTAGGTAAAGCTTATATAACAAAAAGAAACATACAGCTTATTTATCATATTGATTTAGAAAAAATTGAGAAACTAATACTTAAATATCAAAAACAAATCAATGAACTAAAAGACCAAAAATTAGGTTTTTCTAAAACGGCTCATTACCGATATCTTCAAGAATCAAATTTAATAAATATCAGAAGTCTGGAAGAATTACTAAATGATAAAGTGAGAATCAAGAGAGGATTAATTAATGTTGGAGGAAAAATATCGAAAATACTCTTCGGAACCTTAGATTCCAACGATGAAGAATTATATAAAAATTATTTTGATAGTATTGAGAAAAATGAGGAAATACTAATGAGGAATCAGTAGCAAATTGCAACAGTGGTGAATGATTTGAAGAATAAATACAATGAAAAATTTAAAAAACTATTGGAAAATTATAATTTATTAAAAATTGTTCCGGCACTTAGAGAAATCGAACAAATGCATCTTATGATGTTCGAAATAAAGGATATAAAAATATTCTAGACGAAATCCAAATTGCAGTAAGTTTTTCGAGATTACATGTTCTACATGAATCTATTCTGCCGTATACCAAGTTCACAGAACTAGTTCAAAATGTTACTATCATACCAATAAATCATTTGAAAGACTATTATCAAATATGTCATACTGAAGTTATTTTCAAAAACAAAGTAATATTTTTTTTAATTTCTATTCCAACAATTTATGAGGAAAATTTCAATCTCTACAAGTTCTACTACTTGACTCAAAACAATTTAACCCTACCATATTCCGAACCATATATGCTCTCACAAAACGAGGAATTAAAATGGTCAACGAGTCAGTGCCACTCCATAGAAGAAGATTTCCTGTGCGACCAAGATTCTCTTAATAAACCCCCAGAGTGCTTAACGAATATTCTAAAGAAACAAATGGAAAATTGCCCAAAATCAAGTGTAACCCCAACAGCCAATCTGAAACTTTTAGAAGATGGAAATATTCTTTCCACAAATAATCTGGAAATTAAAGAAAAGTGTTTACAACAAACGAAATACCATTTCATCCCTAAAACTGCAATCTTACGATCAAAATGTGTAATTAGTAATGATCAAAAGGAAATTCACCCAGTTACTACGATTGATAAAGAAAAATATATTATTTTGCCTAAAATAAATACTCTCAAGAAAGAAGAATTCAAGAAAGAAGATTTCAAGAAAGAAGATTCCAAAGAAGAGGATCTCAACGATATCAATGTTCCAGACGTAAATTTAGAAGAAATCGAAGAATGGAAAATGAAGCCAAGTGAATTTAGTCTGATGTTAATTTTAATAATTTTAATAATTATAACTTATTTTATTGTTAAATATTTTCAAAAGAAAAAAAGATTTATATAAAACTACACCCAAACAGGGTGATACTTTCATCCAAAGGGGGGAGGAATTACATGAGTACGCCCCTGTATTCTAAGATAGATACATTGTAGCATCTCCGTATTAATCTTCATATGCCCATGTACAATTTTGCTTACTATACATATTGTCTATCCTTGACACGCGACGCTCCTCCACAATACAGTTATTGTTTGTTGTTTTGATAAATAGGAGAGACGTCCAACCTGAGGGGGAGATTAGAATTGGTCTTCACTTAGCTTACTTGTAGACGCATAGTAATATTTCAAGTAGTGTTTCCAAATAAAGTAAAATTTTTAAAAAAGCGTTTTCCTCAACAAAATATTTAATTATATACACGTAATGTAACATCGTCAGCATTGTAAATTTGTTCAGGTGTTGAATTATTATCAGCCACGATTTTCTCAAACCCGTCTTTGTAGTTTTCAGCATAGTTTTGGTTTGCTGAAAGTGTTTCTCCAGTTACATCAAGTCTTCTAATTTCATGCCGAAATATAAAGTTTCTGAGCCAACCATCAGAAAAATTACATTCACTTTCCGCAAGTCCTAAATCTTGGCCGAATTCCTTAGCTTTTTCAACAATCATTGGCCCTGTTACCGGCTTCTTTTCAGAACGTACTGCACTAAACCACTTGTACAATACACTATCTAACTGTTCCAGTTTTGGCTTTTTCAATGTTTGTCTAGAAGCCAATTTTTCAGTTGTTAACGAGTGAGAAGCAAACTTTGTTTGTTTGTAGTTCATCTTTTTGTTTTGTAAAATTTTCCGGAGCGATGCCGGACTATCGGGCATTCCGGACTATTGGATGCCGGACTAATGGACTTCTACTGTATGTACTTCTTTGGCTATAAGTCATCAAAATGATGTAATTATATTATTACGGAAAATATATTGATTAAAATTGTAATCATAAATGTAATTCAAATACGTAAATGAGAAAATTATTTATAACTACACAATAACTTTCATAGCAACGAACTGAAATAGTATATAACATTACTAGTCGGTCTATTTGACATTGATGAAAGTTGAAACAAAATTCTACTTCAAATAAGACATTCTTTTATTTCTTATAAGTGAGAGTCTATTTGTTTTCTTCTTTCGTTCGCTAATTCTATTTTGTTTGAATACTCTATTGTGAGTTTTTCTCGGAATGAATATTGTATATTATCATTTTTATAATTAAATTATCTAAATGGAGGCCGTTTGTCTGATGTTACTGAACACATCTTCAAACCACAGATAAGTGCAAATTTTTTATGTAATTTGCGTAGTCGGTCTATTTGACATTGATGAAAGTTGAAAACTTTTGTGAAACAATATTCTACCTCAAAAAAGACATAAGATGTCTGTTGAAGCGCTAGTTGAAAGAACAATAATAAATTATGGTTATTGCTAAAAACAATAATTCTAGACGAGTTTCATCATCAAATTTGGTGTTCTATCCAAGAAACAACACGGCTTTTATAGAGGCAAGAGTACAGAGCTGCAATTTTTGAATTCTTCCAAATTGTAATTGTTTCCCTAGAAAACGGCGAGTTTCCTAGTGGACTTTTCATAGATTTTTCTATGAAACATGAAGTTTAGAGAATGATGTAGAGGTGTGTTTAAAATCAATGGAATTTTGACAATGCCAGGTCTATATGTTTATAGAATTTTACTATTTTTTCATATGAACAGACATTATTTCCAAGGTTGTAAAAATGTAAATTCTATAAGAAGAATGTCTGAGTATTTTTTCCTGCACACAAACTTTCTTTAACTGAGCGGAATGTATTTTATATGTGTATAAAGTTATATAACATTCTACCCCATAAGGGATATCAATACTTAAAGCATTTTCAGAAAAAAATATTTGATTGATAACATTACTAGCAAGGTGAGAGGGTTTTTACTGGCGAATGGAGGATATAACTGACGAGCCGCAGGCTAGTCAGTTACCTCCTTCAGCCAGTAAAACCCGTTACTTTGTGTGTATTGTTTTATATTTTATTTGTTTCTCATTTGTAAAAAGGTTAGGTTAATTCCAAAAAAAATCTCAATAATTTATCGCAAATGTCGTAAGCTATGGAAGCGTTGCCATGAACATGTCTGTTTATTTTTCTTTACATTTGTTTTGGCAAAAGCGAAAATGAATGTACCAAAGGAAATTATTGAGGCAGTCAGCAGTGTAGCTTCAAGTTTATTACCTGCAAAATCAGCTTCAAGGTACGAGCGAGAATAAGAAGACTTCAAAAAGTGGCAACACAAAAATAGTGTGATTGGGGTAACTGAAGATGTTTTGTTGGTCTACTTAAATCAACTATCAGCTAGATTCAGCCCTAATATTTTATGGGCAAAATATTCTATGCTGAAAAGCTGCTTGGAAATGAAAGAAAATGTTCCTGTTCGCAGGATTGTTTTCCTTAAAAAACTTACTGAAAAATATGACGTTTAGTTGTCATTTGCAGATTTCAAAAGGTAATAGCGTTTCTGAAACAATTAAATGAGCGTTATACGCCAAAAAAGGCCAAGGTATTAAGTGAAGAAGAGGCTCAACAATTTCTTTTACATCCTCCTGATGACCGGTGGTTGCTGGCGAAAATTGTAACAATATTTGGGATTTTTGGATGTTGTCGGTGTGACGAAATTCTCTCCTCAAACATGAATGATGAAGAGATGGTAAAATACATTATTGTGACATTGCGGCAAAAAAAAATTTAACAACAAGAAAATTCACCATAACTGATGATGGCTGCAGCTTCAAGCCCTGCATGTTATACAGAAAATATGTTTATATTCGGCCTTCTGGAACAGAAAGCCTAAGATTTTTTTTGACATACTGACATGGAAAGTGCATTTCCCTTAGTGCTGGTCAGCACACTATTGGTGGTGTCCCAAAGCAAATAGCGAATTATTTAGGTTTGAAAGACCCAAAGTTATACACCGGCCACTCTTTTCGCAGAACTGGAGCCACTATGGTTGCTGATTCGGGTGGAGATATTTTAGCACTAAAGCGTGCAGGAGGTTGGAAGAGCACCGAAATTGCGTTATGTCGATGATTCGGTCAATAAAAAAATCGAAGTGTCTAGCATATTATTTGGTAGTAAGGAGAGTACAAATGTTCTGCAGTCCTCGAGTTCAGCAGTTCCTGAGTCAACAGATAGTTCATCATGATCAGTATCAACTCTTTCATCATCAAAAATCTGTGTTACTGGAAATAACAATTGTACCATGATTTTTATCATATATGACGATAAAACAAAATTTCCTAATGTAAATAATACTACAAACTTGTCAAAATTTTGCAAGTTGACTGCCTGTTTAACAAGTTACTGACTTGATAAAATAAAATTTCCTAATTAATATTGATTTTTTGGAAACTGACGTTTACAAATGAGAAACAAATAAAATAAATATCTCCGAATCCACTTGACGCTTGTAGGGACCTTTTGGTACTTTCAATTTCAAGTCAAATAATCACATCCTATTCTAAATTTCAAAAAAATGTTTGAAACGTGTTGGGAAATACTTTTTTTTTAAATTTGCAAAATACGCTCATTAAACATTAAACCCAATGGTTTTTCCTAACTGATTGCAGAATAGTTATATGAACACGAATTACGAAAAACAGTATTTTTTAACGTGTTTCACACAAAATTTTTTCTAATTTTGAATAAAATGTAACTAATTCAATTGAAATTAAGGGTAGCAAAATGTTTCAACCATAGTTAAGTGAGTTCGAAGGTCAAGTGAATTCGGAGATAGCATTTTCCTCTTGGTTGCTCTGGATCTTTTGTATCCTATATCGTCATTTTGATTGTCACAAAAGTGGAAAAGTATACACGTTTCTCTGTTCGCAGCTGATTCCTTAAATTCGCTTCAAAGTAGAATAAAACATACTACAATGTTCAATTCAAAGAACGACGGACAGTGCGCCATCGAGGAAGCAGCTGAATCTGCGTTCCTAAGAAGTCAAGTAGCAAATATGATTTGTCCCTTGCCAAATTCTGTTTATGGTGTGAGCGAAATGGGATTTTTCAAGAAAAAAAAAGGAATAACAAATTCGACCTTGTGGAGCTTATAATCCATGAATTGTGCATGAAGAGATATATTGACATCACCGAGTATACAAATTTGATGGCTTTTCCAAAACGGCATTCTGAAGGTCACCAGCATGAAAAGTCGAAAATATTTAGTAAAAAAAACATTGCCCATTTACTGGAAGAAGATTTTTATAATCAACGTTTAATGGATAAGGTAGCATTGATCCTTGGAGTTTCTGGAGCTCACCAAAAAGATGAACTAACTTTTCTTCGCATAGAAAATGTAGTGTTTCACGAGAAATTTGCTAAAGTATTCATTCATAAGATGAATACGAAAGTATTTCGAGAAATACTATAAAAAAATTCTATAATTTATAAACAAAATATTGGCATAAATATTTTTGGAAAAAATTACATGGATAATACCCCCAAATCAAGGCTACTTAAAAAACTTTGTTGTCCTCTGCGGTCAATATCACCAGTTGTTTTGATTTTGTAATTGATATTTATAAACAATTTTTCCATTACGTGAAACAAGTTACTTAAATATTGAATCCGTTGAGCTTCATAACATGTAGTAGGTACAACTATTTTAATGACGTATAGGTAAAGTATGAGTAGTTTAGTGTTACAATGCTCCTTCATTTTTCACAATGAATGGCTGAATTCACATTACATTGTCAGTCGCGGAATATTTTTCATTTTCTGACTAGTTACGAACTATTTACGAAAATACGAACTAAAAGGTCGATGAGTTTGGAAAAGTATTGAAATTAGTAAAATATCTATTTCAAACATATCTCAGTTCAATAATTCTAACCACAGTAGTTTTTACGTTTTCTCTCCGGTTTTACTAATTTGAATAAAATACCATTTCCAGCGGAAGTGAAAGCGGTTTCTGGGATAAATTAACCCGATTCGATTAAAGGTTCCCAATTTGATGAATATATGGTATTTTATTCATTTATCGTATGGCAAGCACATCATTTTAGATCCGACAGAATCCGATGAAGATCTTCCGCAGGATGTTATACTTGGCCTCGCTTATTCCTTCTACTTTAAAACTGGCAAGTCCACGATTTATTGTCAACTGCCCACGGGAAAGGCCATTTGGTGTGTACCTACTGTGCATTCGAGTAGGATGTGCCTTTAGTGCCAGGATCTTTTTCATTACCTTGCTGCCAGTTGGTACTAGTTCATTTAATTCTCGTTTTACAACGCTATCCAAGGGACACCACGAGTAGGCGTACTATCTTTACTGCAGTGAAAATAGATATTTCTCTATCTTAGATATTTCTCTATTTCAGTGTCGTAATGAGTTCATTACAGTACTAAAAACAGTGCTGTAATGAACTCATTACAGCATTGTTTTCAGTTATATTTTTCGTTTTATGGTTGACAACACTGACATCCTATCCTTTCGAATGTCAACACGCGTCCATTGCATGTCAATTGTCAATATTAAACCATGTAGATAGTGAAAACATTTTTTAGAGGAAATATCTTATTTTCATTGAGAAAAATGGTATTAGAGAGTCACTTTTCTCAAATTTTGAATCATCCTGTACGTCGAGAATCAGAAAATTCTTGTATTCTCTTTCATACATGGATTTGTAGTTTTGTGGTATGAGTTTATTTGCATCATTATTGACAATTTATCGCAATTCTGGTGGTGTTAAATCCTTTTATTTAGACATACATAATTCACGAATTGAATTATTTTAGAATTGCAATGCACTATTCAAATTCTATAATCTGTCAATTTTCGTATCAGTCACGCCAACTGCGAAAATAAAATACAAAAGGCACTAGAAGCTATCAGCTGAATTTTTCATTGAATTCCAATGAATTCTTGACAATTCTTGACTGAAATAGAAAAAATATCGTCTAATACTCGATGCAGAAGGCAATTCCAACACAATTTCGCATTCGTGTTGGAATTGGTGCCCATTCTGCAACTTATTTTGAAATATACTATTATTACAACGAAAAAATGCGTGATATGATTCGTTATTGTCATTTTGACAATTCGAGAATATATGGTGAAACTTAAGGAAGCGGTTCAAGACATGTACAGGTGATAATTGATACTCACATTTTATTTTATATGTTGCACAGACGGCGTCATTGTAAAAGCATTCGTGATGAGATATAGAGGATGAATGTTCTGTTATATTTTCACATGCTGCACCATGTCCAATACTGGATGAACATGAGTAACAAATGAGAGATGAACCTGAAAAAAATTAAGAAACATTTAATTTAGAAAGAGATGATGTGAGGTCAAGAGATTTTGCGCTTGTTTTCTAAAGGCCGCCATATACTATAAAACCAAACGGACCGAGGCCTTTGGCTCGAAACTATTTATCAAGCAAATCAAGTTGGTGAAATGAAAGATTAACGAAATATCACGATAAAGATACAAATGTAGAAAAGAACTAACTAACTAACTAACGGTCAGGAGCTATTCCCGCTTCTTCTAAAGATTTTTTTCAGTCTATGGAATAGTATCATGCTTAAACAATCACCAAAATGAATCTCAAATTGAAAATAACTCAATATTTTCCTTCAGATTCTGCGATACCAAAACAACATAAACTAGACAACATTAAAGAATCAATGAACAAATATCTCGAATAGAAAATAACTAAACATAGAGTTTTCTTTCAGATCCTTTTCAGCCACATGATTGTTCCACTCTAAACTGTAATATTTTACAGGGTATTCTAACATAGGATTAAGACATGCCATTCAATGAAACTTCAAACGAATTAATTGAAGATTATTAGGATTATTGATCGCCGAATCGAAAAACCATTCAAAATAATAGCACGTTCTTCTACTAGTTAACTGGTTCAGAACAAACGCCCAATAACATACTCCCATTTGACGAAATAAAAGTCTGTAAAACCGAGTGAACAAGGAGTTATTTTCAACTAAATAGCTAAAGCTCACCTTCCTTCAAACATAATAAAATTAACACGGAAAAAACTTCCCACATTTTTTTTAGTTTAACAACCAATGTCAGAAGGATACAATCCAGAAAGAATGCTTGTAAAACAAACTCTCTTGTAGTGCCTGAGAATTTTTACTGAAACAAAATCGGAAGTACATAGTTGAATCTCAGATAAAGTTCGTAAAGCATTTATAATTAATTAATTGGTTAATAAATCTGGTAAACATCTGGAAGTTTCATAAGTGGAAAAATATTGATTTTGTTGGATTAAGAATACCCAACTGCTTCCTGTAACCTTGAAGTGAATGCTCAATAGTCGTCTTTATCTCAACCACACCTACCTTTTATATCGAATAGGTATAAGACATGTATAGGTTTCATTGGGAACGAGATATTTTTGATAATGGAAAAATATAAGGAAGATTATTTAGGCAATGTCCATTATCTGGCATTGATATTCTTGATAACCAGAAAATTTCGATGATGGAACTCCTAGAAATTGATTATTTGGGCGATATCCAAAATATGTTTCCGTTCTTCTCCTTACTGATAATTCGATAAAGACATTCTAGCGTTCTGAAGGTGAATTATCTTTTGAAAAAATAGAAAATATTTTTTCTCATTTTTTGGCAGAACTGTGAAATCATTAGAAAGTTTGACTCACCGATTTCGGCCTCCAAACATCTGGCAACACTATTTATGAAGCACTTATGGTATTAGAAGTGATTTTTATAACTATATTCAAATTATTTCACTTCTTAGTTATTGTGATAAATCTGTTTCCTTTAATTTTCTTCCTCCAAGTTTGTCTTTTTGGATATCACATATGCATCATTTTATTCAATCCTAAGCTGCCCTTCCACTTCAATCCATCTGTGTCCAGCATTTGAAAAAGCTTTCTGTTATTTGATTTTTACTTTCAACTTTGGTAATTCAAATATCTGATTCTTGGTTCTCTTGTTTTCGTTATGAGTTTCAACATTATAAAGGTTGGATCTTATAGAATGCGCGTCGAAATTATGGAACAAATTGATTTTTCCAGAAGAAAAATATTTGGCGACAAGATCCTGAAACAGGATATTTAATCCTTCACTTTTACCAAATTTTCCTGCAATTTTTAAAAATTTTTTACTGCACCTTGTGCCATCCCCATCAACTCCATAAGTTTTTTTTAATATGAAATGGGTGTCATGTGGTAGTTTTAATACAAGGTCTTTGTATCTTTTTTACAGGGTGCAGATATTTTCAAGAAAAAAATTATTTTGCTAAAATCATTTAGTTTACAGAGGTTTTCAGAATATCAGGAATACTGGTTTGAAAAGAGCGTTTTTTTTTGTGAAAATAAAACACTTATTATTGATGGTAATGTAAAAAACATTTAATTCAAAGTATGGGCCATTGATTTCTACACATTTCGACCATTTTTCTGGTAATTTGTGTTTTGATTGAATCCTGAATCGGTTTTGCTTTGTGTACAAGTGCATTGTCGTGAAGCAAAATCACTTTGCCGTATCTTCAGGCTCATTCTGGTCATTTCTTAATCGATGCATGGTTCATATTGATGATCATTTGTTGTCGGTATCGATCAGTATTAACGGTTTCACCAGGTTTTAGGAGCTCGTGGTACACCACTCCTTTCTGGCCCCACCAAACATACAGCATTGTCCTCTTGCTGAATCGATCTGGTTTTGCAGTCGATGTTGATGGTTGTTCCGGTAACCCATGAGTTTTTTAGTTTAGGATTTATAAAATGAATCCATTTGTCATCGCCAGAAACATTCCGATGCAAAACCGATTTTCTTTTCTATCTTATTTGTATTTCATTCAATTCATGGGGACCCGTTTTCCACACTTTTGGATATTTCCCATGGCTTTTAAACGGTTAGAAATTGTTTGTTGTGCAACATTAAACATTTCTGCCATTGGCTTCTGATTCAAAGTGTCAACTCCATCCAATATCGTTTGCAATTCGGCGTCTTCAAACTTTTTTGGTGGTCTTACACGTTCTTCATTTCCCAAATCAAAATCATTATTTCTGAACCGTTGAAACTATCTTTTGCATGTTGCTTCTGATAGAGCATCATCACCATATGCCTCGACAAGCATTGGTTGCGACTCTGCAGCACTCTTCTTCAAATGAAAACAAAAATTAACGCTTTCCGGTAATTATCACTTTCTGTTACAAAATTCGATATTTTTAACACGAGAAAAAATATGATGTTGTCTGTTCAATGACTTGATGTATACTGAATATGTTTCACAGATGTCATATCAAACAAAAAAAAATAAAGGTTCGTTCCCAACAAATGTTCCCTATCGAGACATTTGTATCTTGACGCTCACTTCATACCGGTATACCTGGTGTTTACTTTGTCTTTACTGTGGGAATTCGGAGGAGAACGCGTATTGTTAATGTGAGGAGGTCGTGAGACATAATCCAAATAAACCTTGGATCAACGATAGGATTCTGAAAATGGTTCGACATAAGCGAGGTTTGCAGAAACTTTTTAGACGTCGCAGGTCGTCTCAAGACTTCTGAATCCACTGAACATTCTCCAACCAACTCGCCGAAGTGATTCGAGGTTCAAAGAAATCGTTCGAACAAAAAGATTGGTGCGATCCAACAATAAAAAGAAATTTTTTCAAATATATTCGCAGCACTCTAGATTCAATTGTTACTCTTCCGGTATTGAGTATGATGATGACACTTTATTGTCCTACCTTTCAGAGGATAATTTCCACAACTTGATGCCCCCATAGCACAGATGTTTATGCTTTCATAAACAATAAAAATATAACTGAAGAGCCCATTCTTAATCATCAGCAAGGTCTTGTTGAGGTAAAGGCCCCTAGACTC
The DNA here is from genome assembly GCA_030674115.1 of Micraspis discolor. NCBI lineage: Eukaryota > Metazoa > Arthropoda > Insecta > Coleoptera > Coccinellidae > Micraspis > Micraspis discolor. The sequence goes on from JARTUT010000443.1 coordinate 20,404, forward strand.
GATAGCATAACTACGATATTCCTGAAACGTTGTACATTTGCGATTGTATCACCATATACCGCCATGATCTACGAGTGTTCAATGTCAACTGGTTTATTTTCAGAAACATGGAGGCAGTCTTTTTTTCAAAAAAGGGAGTGAATACTGTCATAAAAACCGCATACCAATTATCAACATCTACTGGTCTCAAAATTTTCGAGAGATTACTCGAGAACATACAAACTTTCTATTGGACATTTCTGTGATATTGCCAGAACAGGATGGTTTTGTACTTGACAGATTTGTTTCAACGAATATTTCAAAAAGCGTTGGTTCGTGGACTGCAGCTTTGGATAATAAGACCCCAGTCGATATAATTTCCGTAGATTTCTCGAGGATCATATATATTCAATGGTTAAAAAGCAACTGCACATGGAACAGCGCGGATTTATGACGCGTAGATCTTGCATATCGAATTTGGTAACTTTCGCGCAGTTTGCATTCGAGAGCCTTGATGATGGTACACAGGTCGATGTGGTGTATACCGATTTCGCGAAGGCATTTGATCGAGTGGAACATGATCTTTTGTTGCGGAAACTCGGTGCTAGAGTGGGCTTCTCTGACAGCTTGGTGTCTTTGATGAGATCATATCTTCACGGAAGACGTCAATTTGTTCAGTTCGAGTGTCATCGTTCTGGTGACTATGTTGCTACATCCGGCATACCACAGGGGTCTAACCTGGGACCTCTTTTGTTTCTGCTTTTTGTTAACGATTTAATGGACTGCTTGGCGGTTGACAAATTAATGTATGCCGATGATCTCAAATTGTTTAAAAGGATTATTGATTGGTCGGATTGTGTTATCCTGCCTGCAGAATGTACTGAACGCTTTGGTTGAGTGGTGTACTGCCAACCGGCTGTGCTTGAATGTTGTAAAATGCAGTGTGCTTTCCTTTTCAAGGAACCGAAGTATTGTGCACTTTGACTACGCGGTTGGTAGCTCGGTTCTCACAAGAGTGACTGAGACCAGGGATCTTGGTATTATATTTGATCAGCGTTTGAGCTTCGTCCCGCACATGAGTAATATTATGGTGACTGCATCTAGGACCTACGGATTTATTGTTAGAAATGCCCGTCATTTCAGCAGCACAGAAACCCTCATTCGTTTGTTCGATTCCTTGATAAGGAGTAGATTGACATTTGGTTTCATGATTTGGCATCCTATTTATAGGGTACATAAGAAGTATTTAGAGTCAATTTTGCGAAGGTTTCTGAAGTATTTGGTTTGGAGAGGAGACGGCGTCTATCCAGCTAGAGGAGTTGATCAAGATGAGTTACTCGAAAGGTTCGGAGCTCGGTCTCTTGAAATGGGTGCAAGAATGTTATCCCTAAAGTTTTTGTACAACATTTTGCACGGTCTTGTTGATTGCCCAGCACTTCTCTCCTCTGTTGGGTTCCGTGTCCCCCGGATGTCCTCTAGATTTCAGCAGTGCTTCGCCATGGATACGCCTAGGACGAACTCACTTATTCAGTCCCCTGTGAGATACATGTGTTCCATATTTAATGATATATCTGAGAATTGCGATATTAACCATGATTCGTTCTCAGAGGTAAGTAGGGTTTTGAGGTTGAATGGACGTTGATGAAGTAGAATTCAATTTGTTTTTGTAAGTGTATGCAAGTCATTGTTGCTATGTTATAAAGGTGATTATTTGCAATTTTCATTGTTAACTTTTTTTTTCTCTCTTGGTGAATTTTTGTTACCGGCTGAATATGCGTATATATTTTTTTTCTTTATATACCACTGTTATTCACCATATATTGGTTCTTGTGTTGATATCCTTGTGTTGAATCAACTTGCACTCATGTGTTTGTAGTAATATCGATGTGTTTGAATATCTCAATTACTGTTCTATTCAATTATGTAATTTTCCTGTAACTGGGCAATCTAGCCTGTTGGAAATAAAGCCTTATTATCATGAATTGGAACATTATGGAATTCGTGGCATTTTGGAACATACTTTCTCGGTCAGAGTATTGGAGTCCTTCCGGGTTCCGTTCTGGGATCACTACTCTTTCTTGTTTATGTATGTGATATTCCTCGTTTAATATGCTGATGATATTTAGTTAATAATCACCCCACTGCTAAGGGTTATACCCTTCGGGAAGACTGCAACATCATTCAGTAGTGGGTGGAGAAATGGCTGTGGCCTCAAAATTGGTCTAAAGTTCTGCATTTGGGCAGTAACAACCCTAAAAGAGTCTACTATTTAAACGGTAATCCAACTGAGACTTGCTCATCACTTATTGACTCGAGAGTTTCAATTGGTGCTGATTTGTTGTGGAAATCGCATATAATTCTGGGGACGAATAAGAAGGCTAAGAAGTATCTGTACCTAATTCAGAAATGCTTCATCCATTGCCAGCAGGTGCAACGAAAGGCAACTCCAATCCCATAATGTAACATAGGACTTTACTATCAAACATGTATTGGAAACTTTCTCAAGAAGTAGGCTGAGGGGAGGAGATTATTTGAGATTGACATGTCGAGCCTCTTTTCTTTGAATAGAGGCGATCTGAGGGGACAATACAAGCTGAAAAGGGAACAGTTTTTTAGCAGGAGCAGAGAATTTCTTGATCAACAGGGTATTTCGTGTATGGAATATGCCTCCTAGCAGTGTGGCCAACGCATCTAGTGTTAACAAACAGCTTCAAGAACAGATGGGACTCATGAAAGTCCGGTAATCATTTGTGACCAGTGCTTGTGCGTTTTTTTCCTGAAGTAGGCTTAGTTTTTCTATATGAGACAGTTTTTCATTGATTTCGTTTTGAAATTCAATGTTTATTTTAGACCGAATTCACTTACATGACCCTGTTTTCTTGTGAATTATATAGATTATCCTCAACTTCAATACGATCAATCGATAACCACCTCAGTTTAGGTAGAAACGAAAACAGAACACGTCAATAAGGCACGAGTCTAGGTAAGAAAACAAAAATCTTTGCAAAATTTATTTTCGTGCTTCAATATAATCTCTTTTCATAGTTATACAATCATTCCAAGCTTACTCTAGCTCTTCGATACCACTGGTATATAACGATTAATCTAGACCTTAAAATTATGCTTCAGTTTCTGTAATCACTTCGTTATCTGAGCTAAATCTGCTTTCAAGAAGATTCAGACTTTCACGAAGACCCAGTAGTCGCTACGTGACAGATTTGGACAATACGGTGGGTGCGGTAGCAATTCGAAACTCAATTCTACAATTTTTACGGCAGTTTTTATTGCGCATTGCTAATTTTCTACTACTGAAACTGAATTAATGAGTCCGACCGATGGCAATCGAATACGTATCTCTGAAAGCAAAAATTTTTGGATATTTCTCATTTCTGATTTTTCGAAAAATTCGTATTTTCAGAAGAATAATTTGGGATTGAGTCTGAGGAGATTGGGGTGTGCCGGAAGATTCGAAATTTTCTGTAGTTTCATTTTCAACAGCCTCCACAAAGTTCCAATTGGCCAGAAGTCGACACGGAACGTGAATGTCAAAGTAATCCATTAACATTAACTTTAGCTTCTCTGATAACTTTCTCTTAAGTATATGAAAACATAATTCTTCTGGTGGAAGAAAGTTAAGAGAATGAAATTTGAGAATATTTAAGATATCAATAACATCCATACAGGCACAAATTTTTGTTTAAATATGTCGAATTTCATATGAAGTATAAAGTAATGGGTGGCCCATTTAAAAATTGGAATTTAATTTTGCTTTAAAAAAAACTGCTCAATATTTTCCAATGGTTGAACATTTATTTAAAAACATTTATTTATGAAAAATAATTTTTTGACTTGGCAAGCCTATTCGTTCCACCCAATTTTTAAGAAATATCCGAGTGTCTTGGTTCGGTCTTGAGGTCTTGAAAGTTTCATTGTTAATACAAATATCTTCCTATGATACATATTGATCGGTTATATTTTGTTGTATATAGGAGTTATAGAGAATACCAAATTTCAGAGGCTCATAACTCCTGAATCATTGGACGGATTCTCCCAATAAAGAAGTCTTTCGGGAGATAGAGAGTATACGGCAGGCCGACAGGACATACTCAAGTTTAACCATGAATTCTTCATCAGGAAGTCAAACCCAATCGATTGAGGCCTTTTTCGGCTCAATATTTGAAAATTACAGATATTTGACATAACGATAGCAGTAGAACAAGGGCGGAAAAAAAAAAGTTTTCGATACATTTTATATAGAGAGAATTATTTTCCATAGTGTCGTCAATATTTTGTACTACTAGTGACTTGAAAGAAATATCAATTTAGTCAGTGAAAGAACGTCAATTCACTTTTTGGCGCTCTTGTTCATCCGAACAGAGTGCCTATCATTTTGACCGAATGTCTGTAATTTTGGAATATCGAGCCGAAAATGGTCTCAATCGATTGGATTCGACTCTCCGATGAAGAATCCGTGGCGAAAGTTGAGTCTGTCTGGCCGGCCGTATCCTCTCTAGCATCCAAAAGAGATGAACAAGAGTTTTCATATTTTCAGAATAGGTTAATTATCCAAATATCTCGGTCAAGTTCGTTATTGGGCCAAATCCGCCGGATGGTTCAGTAGTTATGAGCATCTGAAATTTTGTTTCCTCAACAACTACTAGAATATCCATCCGATCAAGTTGATACTTGAAATATTGTTGAGGGAGGCTGCAACAAAACGGCTCGCAAAATTTCGCAGAAATCGCCACACTAGAAAATTTTTGAAAATCCCAAAAAAAAGGTTTTTAATCCTCACTATCCCATAAGATATTTTTCGAATTTCAATAAAAATTCGCGAATATATTGAGGTGATCGATATCTTACTTATCCTCAAATTTCATTGTCGTAACTTTTTTTCCATCTAAAGATATGATCATTTTTTTCATTTACTCAAGAGAAAAGAGAAATGACATACGTCCCGATGATTTTCTTTGAACGATGGCCATCACAGATCGATATTCGATTGACAAATGCCGGGCTCCTTAATCAGTGTCAGTTGGCGTAATATAAATCAAAATTTTTCATAACGGGAAATCATAGAGATAGAATTCAATCTCGATGGCTGAAATAATATACCTACGTTGTCAAAATTCAGAAAAGCACTGACGTAAGTTTTTAGGGGAAGGGAATTATATATATAAAATTATGAATAGTTATTTTTAATTTGAGATATAGGTTTGTTCATTCATTATGCGTTCATGTTTGCATCACATTGTCCTATAGTATGGGAAAAGACAATTGTTCACCTGATCAGAGTGCTTATAAATTTGTTATGGTTTGAATATTTACTTGCAAGTAGCTCAACAAGAGCGCCAAATCAATCTGACCTGACGTCAGTGCTTTCTACATTTTTTGTCAAGGATTTAAACATCTAACTATTAGATTCTAGTCTGAAAAATCATTAAGTATAGTACATTGATGCAATTCATTCAGAATTTCTTTAAAGACATTCGAGAAGGCGCTAATAATTAGTTTCATACTTAATACACGGTATACCGGTATGAAGTGAGCGTCAAGATACAAATGTCCCGATAGGTAATATTTGTTGTGAAAGAGCCTTTATTTTTTGTTTATTTGTTTGCTATAACATCTGTGAAACATATTTAGTATACATCAAGTCATTGAACAGACAATATCATAATTTTTCCTTATGTTAAAAATATCGAATTCTGTACCAGGAAGTGATGATTTGCGGAAAGCATTAATTTTTTGTTTTTATTAGAAGAAAAGTGCTGCAGGGTCGCATTGAATGCTTGTCGAGGCATATACTGATCATGCTCTATCAGAAGCAACATGCAAAAGAAATAATGATTTTGATGTGAGAAATGAAGAACGGGGAAGTACACCAAAAAAGTTTCAAGACGCTGAATTGCTAACGATATTGGATGCAACAAATTGCACAACAAACAATTTCTGGCCGTTTAAAAGCTATAGGATAAAACCAAATATGTGGATAATGGGTGCCACATGAATTGAATGAAAGAGATGGAAAACCAAAAAAACACTTGTGAAATTTTGCTTCAAAGGCACGAAAGAAAAACGGTTTTGCATTGGATTGTTACTGGCGATGAAAAATGGATTTATTTTGAGAATCCTATACGGAAAAAATCATGAGTTAATCTGGGGCAACCATCAACATCGACTGCAAAACCAGATCGATTCGGCAAGAAGACAATGCCGTGTGTTTGGTGGGACCAGAAATGTGTGGTATACCACGACCTTCTCAAACCGGGTGAAACTGTTAATACTGATAGCTACAGACAACAAATGATCAATACGAACTATGGATTGATCGAGAAACGACCCATAATGTGCCAGAAGACTCGGCAAGGTAATTTTGATCCATGACAATGCACTTGCACACAAAGCAAAACCGGTTCAGGATACAATAAAAACACTTGGCTGGGAGCTGCTATGTCACCCGCCGTATTCACTAGACTTGGTTCCTTCCGACTACCATTTGTTTTCATCGATGGGCTGAGCAGCACTTCCTACGATTCCTACTGATTCCTACGATAAGGTCGAAAATTGGGTGTCTGGTTGGTTTGCTTTAAAAGACGAACAATAATTATTGTTTTATTTTCATCAAAAAACGATAATTTCATACCGATATACTTGATAACATAAATACACATTTTCATTTCATCGATAAAAAAAACTACTTATTATTCAAGAACACATTATGGTGCCTTAGATTCAATTTGATCCAAAGTGAAACAACTCCTCCCACTCCATTCGATTCAGATTAAATCATTGAAATTCGAAATATCTGTATGAGAGGGTGTATACTCCAAATAAATACAATTAAAATAATGAAATTTCCCTGGGTTGAAAGTTCAACTCTTTTTGAAGAATTACAAAAATCTCTACTACACGTTGAACATTGATGGTGGCCATGATTGAAAGATCCTCTATTTCGCAAATCATTAAATATGTCTTCACATGTTGCACCATATCTGATAGCTTGGCAGCTAGAGTTTTCTCTATCTCGGTCAAGTTCGTTATTGGGCCACAGAGGTTATCTTAGAATATCCCTCCGATCAAGTTGATACTTGGAATGTTATTGAGACTCTCTATTCAATGCTGCAATAAAATATGCAAATATGAAGGTTAAAATATCAAATTTCATTGTCGAGCTTTTTTTCGATGTGAACAATGATATAAAGAGAAACGAAGTACCATTTGGGTCCCTTGCTATTTATTCATTTGAGAGCTTTAGGAAACGCCTGATTAGGAGAAGCATAGAACAAAATTTGGTGAAAATTTGAATTTTCAAATTGATATTTTTTTAATTCCAATGATTTGTAAAGTTGGCAAGAGAAAGAGTAAAATTCCGATGTGTTTGTTGAACTAGTAAAAAATTTGTTGTGCTAGTTTGTACTAGATTTATGCTGATTTGAGAATCAACAAAATACAAAACTTGTCGATTACTTTCGTTTTTTTTCCATCAAAATGCGTGGAAAAATTTGTTAGAGACCTGAGTGAAATTGTGTTGTTTATCTTATAGCAAAAATTAGCATAACGCATACATTTTTGTCAGCGAATTTGTTTCATATAGTTGTACCGATTGTACGGATGACATTTTCACAACAATTCTATTTTTCCTTTTAAATGAAGAAAAACCGAAAAATCAGTAGATTGGTTGATGAAAAATTGAACAATGTTGTGCAACAGTCTCGTGAGGCTCGCCCAAAATTTTCTGATTTTCAGATCGTAATATAATTAACGAATAGTTATTTCACTCGACATTATGAAATTTCATTCATCAAATGATAGAGAATATTGTGTGAAACAATATGAAATACTGCGTGGTTTATAATTAAGTTTGTTATTGAGAAAAATATTAACGAATGAATAATACGCAGATATTTTTGTCGTAAAACGGAAACTGCTGTGTTGAATTAACAACACTGTTGCCATTTATACTATTCTTCAATCAGTCTATTGATTTTTCGGTTTTTCTACATCTAAAAGGAAAAACAAAAGATTTTTGTGAAAACAATATCAGCACAATTCCAACACAACTGTATTAAACAATTTTCTCAGAAAAATAAAACGACAATGCGAGGCGAACTTTTTCCAGTGTTTCAGGAAACTATCTTGATTTTTGCCAAACAATGAACAACACTTCACTCACTTTTTTTCGAAAATTCGAATGCTAAAACAACCTCATAATTGATGACGAGATATTGTTGATGATGGAGCTCGTGTTGAATGATTGTTTGGGCTATTACCATCATCTATTGTGGATGTAAAAAAAAAAAATCAAGAGGAATCAATTAAATTCACAATTGAAATCGAGAAAGACAGACAACTTCCATTCTTAGATGTACTCGTACATAAACAAAATGGAATCCCAAGAACCACTGTGTATAAAAAGCCAACGAACACAGGACAATATCTACATTTTGATTCAAACCACCAACTAAACACTAAATTGGGAGTAGCAAAATGTTTATTTGATAGAGCAATAAATATTTGTTGCACTGAAGAAGGCCAAAATGAAGAAATAAATAACATCTCGAAAACTCTTAGAAGCAATGGCTACCCCAAAAAGATATTAGAAAAAGCTAGACGAACAAGAGAAAGTCAACCTGAACCAACAGATATAAATCAGACCATTAAAACCGTAATTCCATATGTAAAAGGTTTGTCGGAGAAAATGAGAAGAATTGGAAATAGATACAACATAACGACTGCATTCAAAACTCAAGACACTATCAGAGCTAAACTTACAAAAGTTAAGCCTAATAATGAGACACAAAGGACAAAGAACTGCATATATGAATTACCTTGCGAGTGCGGAAGATCTTACATCGGAGAAACTAAACGCCCTCTGAATGTACGAATAAAAGAACATCTGCAGCTTCTACGAGTACTAGACAGCGACAAATCCAGGTTGGTCCAACATGCTGTAGATGAGAATCATCGTATAAAGTGGGATGAAGCATCAATAATATCCAAAGAAGAAAAACTTGCAAGAAGCAAAATCAAAGAAGCAGCATTTATGAAAATAACACCTGATTCCATAAGTGCTCCATCTATAGATCTGCCAGAAGTTTGGACGCCGATAGTTCGATCCAACTTAAAAAGATCATCATATCACAGATGAGTATATAACATCGTTCATTTTCTTTCATGACTTCTGTCAATTGACTTTTTGAAAATTGATAATTTTCAAAAGGTTTCTTACTTTTCTCCTTGATAAAGATAGAAGATGTCTATCGAGACGTTGGAAATCATTACATCCACAATAGATGATGGTAAAAGCCCAAACAATCATTCAACAAAAACTCCTCATAAATTAAATTTTGAAAGAATTTTGAGTGTTATGACTTAAGAATTTTTTCATCCATCTTTCTATTCCTTCATTTCAGCATATCCATGTTTATATGCGATATAGATCCTGTGTTTAAAAAATATTCCATTTCTTTTTCAAAAAAATTGATGATTGAATACTTACTAGTGAATGAATACGTTGCACAAACCGAAGGTTCTCTACATTGCACTCTTCTCAAGTACCACATTCTTCCTGATAGACAGGAATCCTGGGTTCCAAGTGGAACTTCAGTAGAACATTCGTAACAGTAAAGGCAATACCCTGGAATTTATTTAACAATCAGCCTCATTTATTAATACTTAATTAAGTATTCACGTTAATTTTTTTGCCTTTGTTTTTAGTGAAACAACGAAATTTCGTTTTGTCCAAATCTTCGTAACTTTCGTAATTTGAGCCGAAAATGGTCCCATACGATTAAATTCAATTCCTTGTATAAGAATCCACAGTCAAAGTTGAGTATTTGTATGCCATTAAGTACGAAGGAGGTGAGCTTAAGTTCTAATATTCACAGAATATATTGAATGTCCAAACATCTGAGCAACTTCCGTTATTAAACAATATTCGTCCAAAATTATGGCTATAAGAAATGTGTTTTACTCATTAACTGAAAAAAATTATTTTTAGTCGATTTAGTCGAAATGGTTTGAATAATATGGATAGAAAGAAGTTGACCAAATAGTCAGGATGGAAAAATTTTAGAAATTTTCCTTTTGAAATATTGAGCGTTATTTTATCATTTTTCATTAATCATGGTGAAGTATCTCACATTAAAAAAAAACAATAACCGACAAATTTAGAAAGCACCGACGTGAAGTCAGATGGCTTTGACACTCTTATTGTGCTGCTTGCAAGTAAAAATTCAAACTATAACACATCTATAATCACTATGTTTGGGTGAACGCAAGTTTTTTCCCATACCCTGAGACTGATAAATATCATATCTTTTGATAAAAAGAAGGTACAATATTGAAATTTGAGAATATATAAGATAATAATAACGTCCATACATGCACAAATGTTTGATCAAATAGGTTCGATATCTTATGCGCTATTAAGTATTGAAAAATTTCTACCAAAATATTCGAAAACTACAGACATTTGGACAAATCAAATAGCAATCTGTTCAGGTGAACAAGAGCTCTAAAAAGAACTACTCAAGCCAAATTATTTTCTGTAGTGTTGAAAACATATGACAAAAGAACATAATTACGGGTACATCGACTCCAAAATTAACAATAATTGTAACCAGTCTAACCCTATTTTCTATTTCAATCCACTTGAAAATACCACTATTCTTATATATTGAGTTAGATTTGAAGTGGGTTAGAGTCTACTTACGGTCTAATAGGTAAAAAACAAAGAGATATAGTACCTCCATGTTAAAAAAGTTAATCGATTATCAAGGTTTTTTTTTCGATGAATATTAAAGTGGTTTTGTGATTTAATGTTTTTCTACCAAAAATCTTAAAACTTCAGACAAACTAATAGGCCAATGAATTGAATAATCATTGTAAAATATCCTTAATCAGAAGTGAAAAAATTGTGATTTCCACTCACCAGCCCTTAAAATAAACATGATAGTGATGGCGACACACTTAACAATTGATAACATTTTAACTGCAGTGATAATTAATCTGATTAAGTTTAAAGTCTGAATATAAGCAAAAAATGATATATTCATCTGAGATCATTTGGTTCAACGCAGGTTCACGTTGGATGCAAGCAAACTAATAAAGTATTTTATTTTCCCATGAGTAAACATAGTAAAATTTCGACATTCTTCATAAATAAAACACTTATGAATGGAAATCCTTGAAATAGTAAAAATTCATAGTAGCCTAGATCATTCGCGTTCGGTAATTAGAGAATTTAAAGCAGATTGGAACAGCTTGCCATAACTTGGCCCATATGTCTGTAATGTTCAGAGAGATCAAGTTAGAAATGCACTTGAACGATTAGATTTAACGTCACGATATGGAAGCCGTAGTCAAATTTCACTATGTAGAAAAGGTATATCGGGTGAATCCAAAAGTAGAAAAGGAAATGAAAGAAGATGGTACAAGTAGGATGTTCTCTATTTGGTCGAGTGTTATCCAATAACAAATATTGAGTCTCAAACTTAGTGATGGTAGGGCGAATTGTGCGTTCGGTAGGCTATTATGTGGACCGTAAGTCACCGTAAGTGCCCGATATACATTAATCGGAGAACGCCAATTTTCTTAATGAAGCTGCTTTGTGGACTCTGACAGGCCCATTTTTTCAAGAATGCCACTTCAGGGAACTCAAATGGAGAAAAGTATCTAGATATACTAAATAATCAAATCATTCCTGCACTAAAACTGAACGGGAAGTTACCACCGAACGTATGGTTCCAACAAGATGAATCACCTCCTCACTATGATAGACGGGTTCAGAATTTTCTAGATGGCACTTTTCCAAATCGATGGGTTGGATGTAGAGGACGCATAGAGTGGCCTGCTCGTTCTCCAGATTCAGCCTATTTGACTTTTTTCTTTGGGGTTATCTAAAATCACGTGTTTTCGGGAACTCAAATAATCTAGATATACTAAATAATCAAATCATTCCTGCTAAAACAGCATCCAACAAGATGCTTAGACGGGTTCAGAATTTTCTAGATGGCACTTTTCCAAATCGAATGTAGAGGACGCATAGAGTGGCCTGCTCGTTCTCCAGATTCAGCCTATTTGACTTTTTTCTTTGGGGTTATCTAAAATCACGTGTTTATAATAATCGACCAGCATGCTTGCAGGAATTGAGACAACGGATTCATGATGAATGTGCATCAATACATGGAGAAGTCTTGAGAAAAGTTACTCAAGAATTTGTTAATAGATTGGCATATTGTCAGGAGGTGAATGGCAGCATTTAAAATGATTTTTTTTAATTATTTTCAATAAATTTTTTCTACTAGTAAAAGCCCTGTATTATTTTCTTTTTATAGATTTTCATAAAAAATACGTCATGAAAAGCAGAAAGAGTTATCTACTACAAAGTATTTCGTTTTGTTTCTCACTATTGATACAAATAACAACGATCCATTTATTTGAATGGATTTCTTCTCAAATGCACAAAAAGACTGAATTTCTTCATTTTACAGAGAATTTTTACATGGAACCCGATATGGACAGATTCGAAACAAGGTGCACTTTGAGAATCTGCAGAAATACTGGGAGTTCTATTTAAATAAAAAAAAATTGTCATTACCGGTTAAACCGGAAGTATCTCATTAATGAAAATATCCCCATCATGCATTGTGGTCCATTACACTCAGCTGCCAAATTTCTAAACTTTATCCCAACCCTGTATATTACACATATATTGTAGATGTCACTTCAAACGCACTGAAAATTGATGGCAGAATAAATATGAAGGACCAACACTACTGCGCACGCGCAAAACAGAAAGGTCTAGATCAGCGCTTTTAGAAATTTCCCAGGCGAACTTGACAAGTAATGTAATTTCTTCGAGGAGTAACCTTATGATGGTTGTGTTGTATATTTTTGTAATATTGTTATCAGTGGATCAAGCATAATTCCCTTCTGTGCATTTTAGTTGGTTATCTAGGATTTCAATATTAATAAATGACATTCCTTGAGAATTTTAGAATGAGCGATTCGAGGGATTCACTGCCATTTTCAATATTGTCCCGGGATAAAAAGGGCTGAAATGATGTTGCTGACATTTCAGCAATGAATTAACAAAATATACATTTGTATATCATACATGTATTCCAAACTCACAGATCATATTGCTGAAAATCAATTAATGGAATGCCAGTTTTTCAAACATTGGTGTGATAGCAATATTACTCTTTCCAAACAGAATCGACCTGATTATGTTCCCTATCAAACAATATTGCTTGTTTGGTTGATGTACCGGAAAATTTTAGGTTTAGAATTATTATTTCCCAAGTAACACAAATACATAATTGAGATGTATAATAGATGTTCACCAGATCATCTAATGACAGTCATATTTCAAAAGATTCGTTTTATCAGAACGATTCTAAATGTCCATCTAATTTATGTATTTCTCGTAATTTTTTCAGATGCTAGATAGAGGTCATTTGATAGAGGGAATCTAAAATTATGACGAATATTTATGTTTAATAAACGTTTAATCATTGATATAATGAATGTCTGATATTCGTGTATTTAATAGTCTTATTTATGTAATGGGGAAACGTTTTTTCAGCAGTTTTTAAAGATATCTAATAGAGAGAATATTCCTTGATAAAATGTATGTCGAAAATGCATTTTAAAAAAACTCTAGTTTATGTAATGAAGAAACGTTTTTGAATCTGTCTCCATAGATCTATCTAAACGAGGGGATATATTCATTGTCATAATGTATTCTTTAAAACTCAATTTATATCATGATCAAATTAATTTTACTTTTTCTTTACATGTCAAATTAAGGTTATATCCTTGTTTCAACTAGATCTCAACATTTGACATAAATCTTTATTGAATATTTTCTTACGTTAATAGCCTTTTCTTTTTCCAGAGTCAGTGAAATGACTTCATGAAGACAAATAAATTTTCATGACCATAAAACATAATTGATTGATTTCAAAATAATTTCAGGACATTTTCAACGATATTTTGGATTTATCATGTCATCTTAATGACTTTCCAAAAAAAAAAAATGAAGTAGTAGTGTCAATTTGGTGAGGATTTATTTATAAAATAAAAGTGCATATTCTATTTATTAAAATGAATTTTACATTCAACAATAAAAATCACATCTTTATTTTTTATTTTTTGAGTAAAGATACCTCTGGTTAGCTAATCTCAGCCAATCGTGGATCACCTTCATTATGGTGACCTCCGTAACATTTTCATTTGAAAAATGAAGAAATATAGCATCTGAAAAATTTGTTATATATATTATTATTATATATATTTGTTATATATATATATATATGATAATTATATGGCACTTTTACTTCCACTATAGAGATATATATATATATTTTCAGTGTAATTAAGAGTCCTCTAGGTATAATATATGACTTGAATAAGGGTTTGTCGACTCAGAGTTGGAGGATAAGTGAATTAATACTATTTATTCTTTGCCAAGCTTTCGCATTTTATTTAATGCTTCCTCCAAAAATCTCCAATTTACAGTCGAAACTGAAAATTCTGAACAATCAGTACCCTTTTTATATATGAAAGTACACAGACACAAAAACAAAATAAAACTCGAATGGAACAGAAAGGAGACACATTCAAATAAAATCATCCATTTCAATTCCGATCATAGTTTGAATGTGAAAATAAACACCATAAAACAGATGAAAAATAGAATAAATAAAATATGTCATGAATCATTCAGACAACCGGGAATAAGAAAATTACATCAAATTTTAAAGCAAAACGCATATCCCAATAATATGTTAAAGAAACTTTTGTATGCAGATAATGAAGCATCACACCAAACCATCCAAAACCTAAACATAAGTAGAGTACATATCGCATCATATCCCAATATACACGGTCTAACATCAAAACTAAAAAATATGTTCAAGGACGAAACTGTAAAAATTGCTACCTACAACATAAAAACAGTAAAAAATCTGTACAGTAAATTGAAAGACTCAATACCAACTAAACATAAAAGTAATGTAATATATAAGATTGGGTGTACAGATTGTGAACGTGAGTACATTGGACAAACATCCCAAAAGGTAATAAATAGAGTAGCAATCCATAAATCAGATGTAACCAAACACCACCAAAGATGTGCCCTAGCATTCCATGCACACAATTTGAAACACAGAATGGACTTCGACAATGTCACAGTGTTAAAGACAGAAAATAATTACCAAAAGAGATTAGTGCATGAAATGATTGAAATAAACAGAACTGATAATGTCATAAACAAAAAAACTGATACCAACAATCTAAGCTCGATATATAGTTACCTCTTAAATGTGTCAAAATACAAAAATTTTTACGATGGCCCTATAGTTGAGTAATTTACCCAGAAAGATCACAGAGGAGAAAGTTCAAAACTACAAATCATAGAGGACCGAAACATAACCCATGATTTTTATCAAAACAATGAAATTGTCAAAATATAATGTGGTAGACCTTTTTGTTGGTTTCAGATGACTGGTTTCCACTTTTATTTTATAACATGACGAATCTCTTATTGCTAGATGCTAATAATTTAATGAATCTAACATTCAGTAAGTAATAGAACAAAACAAGAAAATAATTTTATATTATATTGTTATTATTGTACTTTTATAGAAGCCCTGAGGAAGCATTAAATAAAATGCGAAAGCTTGGCAAAGAATAAATAGTATTAAGTCACTTATCCTCCAACTCTGAGTCGACAAACCCTTATTCAAGTTATATATATATATATACGAGGGCCGTTCAGAAACTAACCTCCGGTTAATTGAAAAAATACACCAAGTTAAGTAAAAATATTTTAATATATACCTACATCTTACAACTACATCTTTGCACTGTTTTTCGACATAGTCTTCATTACGATTGAGGCACTTATCGTATCTCTTCACAAGCTTTGAAATTCCTTCTGCATAAAAATCACCCGCTTGTGCCTTGAGGCACCCATCGTGCACAGAACTTGCGGTAACCCAAACTTGCTGTCACTATCTCGTACAAAAGAGTCTTAGAAATCTGTGGAAAATTAGTAGACAACTCCGCCATTGTGAAATGTCGATTTTCACGAACTTTTGCATCAACTGTCTGAACGAGTTCGTCAGTCACCAATGATGGTCTACCACTCCTCTCTTCATCATGAACGTTTTCTCGTCCACTTTTAAATAAACGTACCCATTCACGGACAACTCCTTCACTCATAAATTTTGGTCCGTACACGGCACAAAGCTCACGATGAATAGCTGCTGCAGAGTATCCTTTGGCTGTAAAAAATTTTATAACAGCACGCACCTCACATTTGGCGGGATTTTCTATTACAGCACACATTTCAAACTGCCACAAAAACTAAACTAGCGCAGGTACGATGTTCACTCGACTACGGCTTGATGCCGACTGACCTGCTGAGCGCGTGAATGCACAGATGGCGCGCTACTCCCCCCCACTACCCGCACTGTGACCAATCGGAGGTTAATTTCTGAATGGCCCTCGTATATATATTTTTTTGTTAGAGTTTCTTGTGCTTTGATATAAATTTTTTTGTTTAAAATTTCTTGGGTGTATAGCACCTATTCCACTGATAAATGGTAATTGTTAAATTATTATTTTATTCATTTTATTTTTCCAACATATGTTTCGGCGTGTCTACGCCTTTTTCAAGGAATATAATTCAGTCGACAATTTCCTGTAAATTACATAATAATAAATACACAAATATATCAACAAACAACACAAAGCTTTTACGTACTTCTTCCAAATCGTCCGCCAAAATATTATTTTCTCCTATAATCAAACTTTAAAAGATCTTCAAATATTAAATATTTTCGTCAGCCATGAGTAAAATAATGTGAATATGATGCGCTGTCACGATTTTGTTTTTCCAACTTCTTATTCCAATTTATTATAACATTAAGGGTCAAGACTAGATCAAATTTGAACTTATTAATGGTTCATCAGAAAAAATGAAAAGAATTGGAAATTAATACGTCATTACAACCACCTTCAAGACACGAGATATTATCAGGTCGAGTTTAATAAAAGGTAAAACTGATAATGGAAGTGCAGAAGATCTTTAATATCGAAGAAACAAAACGGCTCTTGAATGTAAGAATAAAGGAACGTAAGCTTTCATAAGTGTCAAATTGGTCGAGAATGATCTAAATGAGATTCATCAGATAAAATGAAACTATACATCTATCATATCGAAAGAAGAAAATATTTGAAAGTCGCTTTCAATCCCATAAGTTTGGAAGTCAATAGTTCGAAGTAAGTTGAAGAAGTCTTTTACAGTAAAAGATTCCTAAAGTGGTCTAGGTGAACCCCCAGAACTACCCAGGGGTTCGATAGGGGGTCTACGTTGGGCGCAATGAAAACTAGGGGTCCACAATCTTAAGCGGGGGGCATGAAAATTAATATGGTTCCGATAGTGAAGAATCAAATGTCCACTCAACTTCTCTTATCAACATAGATTATTTTTCAAGAAGACATCACATATCAAGTAATTAATCAAAATTATAATAAAATACTTTGCAGCAAATAAAAATGTGTTTTATTATTCATCATTTCCTTTATAATTATACTTCTTATCCTCATATTCGCTTCGAAATGAATGACCAAAGTCATGATTTTCTTGAGTATTTTGTTCATCATTTTTGTTAAAGTTAGCATGTCCTGGTACAAGGAATGGTATGACTGAATCACTCAGTTTATCCGTTATAAACTCCCTTTCTTGAAAAATTTTCATTATACGCCGTTTATGTCAATATAAAGTGAATTCTTTGTGTTCTACTCTATACCAAAAAACCACTTCTGAATTATTTAATATAGCACATGAAATACTACATAACCTATCGAGATATATGGATAACAGATTCATCAATGGATTTCCGTTATATAAAAAAAAATTATGGTCAATTATGGCTTGCCGAGATCCAGCCGAGTTTTCTGTGAGTAATTCATACCTGGGAAACTGGACGGAAAGCAAGGATCCATAAAATATTATACACAAAAGAACGTGTACTACCATGTGCTAACTTTGCAAAGTCATGATTTTCTTGAGTATTTTGTTCATCATTTTTGTTAAAGTTACATGTCCTGGTACAAGGAATGGTATGACTGAATCACTCAGTTTATCCGTTATAAACTCCCTTTATTGAAAAATTTTCATTATACGCCGTGTCAATATAAAGTGAATTCTTTGTGTTCTACTCTATACCAAAAAACCACTTCTGAATTATTTAATATAGCACATGAAATACTACATAACCTATCGAGATATATGGATAACAGATTCATCAACGTCAATTATGGCTTGCCGAGATCCAGCCGAGTTTTCTGTGAGTAATTCATACCTGGGAAACTGGACGGAAAGCAAGTAAAGAACGTGTACTACCATGTGCTAACGCTGCGGGTACACACACGCTAAAGATGGTGGTCGTTGGAAAATCTAATAAACGACGTGCATTCAACACATTGATTTACCTGTACACTATAATGGACAAAAAAGTGTGTGGATGAATAAAAAACTTTCAAAAAGTGGTTCGATGAACGCTTCGTACCAGAAGTTAGAAAATGGTTAGAGGATCATAATTATTATCATTATTGTTTCTTGATAACGCTCCCGATCATCCGTCTGAAGAAGAACTGACAACTGAGGATAAATGCATCACTGCGATGTTTCTACCGCCAAACTGCACTACACTGATTCAACCCATAGATCAGCATATCATTCAGTTTGCAAAGCAAGATTATAAGAAAAATCTACTTCTGAAAGCCGTATCAAATGACCAGTCAATAAAAAAAAACGTTGAAAGAATTAAATATGAAAGTCTTCGTTTTGCTCTTCATCAATCGTGGAATGTATTACCTTCATCAACTATTACATCGTTTTGAAAAACTTAATGGCGATACATAGTCACCACTCCAATCAACGATCAACAAATCAGTGTACCTTCGGAAGTAATAGAGCAAATCGCTGCTGAAACACAAATAAGTCCGGAAGATTTATTTATTTAAATATATTACATCCAACAGGCATAATATGCCTAGTTACAGGAGTAAATAATGCAATAAAATATCTCATACAAACACAGAAAATGACTGTGACTGTGACAAATGAAAATTAACAGCAACTCAATTTTCTAATAGACAATACAATTGCCTTCTTAACTCACCAACTGACATGAAAAAAACATCTACCGAAGGAACATTATTCAAGATTTGAAAACCTGGTGCCATTGAATGGATAAAGAGGAAAATATTTCTCATGAAATAATAAAATGAAATAATAAATTGTCGGATTACAAGGTACTCTTTTGTAAAAAAAAATTAACTATAGAGGGTCTTAGGCAGTACTCTATAATCTGACAAATTCGATAATCGACTGTATAGAAATTTTCAATGTATATGTCAAGATTTGCGTTTGAAATCTGGACATTTAGACATAGTCCCAAATCGAATGAGCAAATTTTAGTAGAAGTATGTCCTATTAACATCATTCTAAACTCTTTAACTGAACTGGTTGAGAATCAGACACTAAACGACTTGATTGAAACGACTGAAGGGGAGAAAACGAGCCAATCAAAATTCCTAAAACATCATTATGACGAAAAGAAATGACAAAAACAATTTATTAATCATGATTCACGGATGTCCATATTCGGCAGGGTAAGTATGTTTCATGATGTTTCGATTCAACATTCTTTGAACCCGAGTTTCAATATTGGAAATTAGGTTCAACCGATGTTTGAATCTCCGGCCAGCTAGGTCTTACAATACCGGTTGTAATTTTCTATCAAAATGTCGCTTTGAATTTCGTGCCAACTGTTATATCCAAACTAGCCCGTTGCGAATCGAACACAATCAAAAAAATCACGATGAGACTTACCATTTACTAGTTTGTATGTATTCTCAAAATCAAATATAGTATGGATTATAGATGAGGATGTTATCTTATTGAATAAACACAAGATACATGAATGTTTAATTTTTATAACAATATTATTATAAAGGTGCTACATTATAGTGAAACTGTTGAGATGACAGCTGATATGAAGACAAACAATAAAGTCAGCTTCATATTAGAGGAAGAATTACATAGATCTCTGTCACATACGTAACATTCATTTTCTTTCACCACTGCTGGTGTTACAATAACATTAATTAAATCTTCTATTGCACCACAGTAGTTCTTATTCACCCCACATCCTCTGCTTGTAACGGTGCCTGATTTTTTGTCGTTTTCATACACTGCAAAAAATTTAAGTATTAGGTAATATCGAGAAGAAATTTCTAAAATGGAAATGTTAGGGTTATACTAAGGAAACAATAGACCGAATTTCCGCGTGCAGCAAGTGTCTATACAAAGGATTTGTGTGTGCGTTCTTAACGCTTTCATTCACCTAAACAGAGTGCTTATAGAAAAAATGAGAGGTTATCCTTTCATGTTGAGATTTTGAGATTGGTTATAATCTTAAAATTTTTAGTTTTTTTATAATTCATGATAATAGTTTTAGTCTTCGTTTACCATGGTTTATCATAATAAATGTGCTGTGCCCAACTGCAACAGTGATTCTAAAATTAGGCATTGCTTTCCGAATCCAGAAAAGGACCTAGATCGTTTCAACATGTGGAACACTGCAATCAATGATAAGGAGATCATGGAAATGATTCCAATGACGGTGTACAAGAAGAATTGTGTCATATCCACATAATCGTCACATAATTTATTTCGAAATGCTGTTCCAACACTGGATATTTCTGGTGAGTGAAAGTTTGTAACAATTGAATGGCAAATACAGTTATTTGGTGTCCATAGGGGATAAAACATTTAGAAATTCAACTTTTTAGGTACATCTCAATCAAGCTTGTTGGATATTCCAAGTACATCCAGGTCATCGGAACCTATTACAAGCTATGTAAAAGAAGGATCTAGCTCAGAAGCTGCAATTATTAATCTAAAAAAGCAAACACACCAGGTAATCTGCCAGGTAGAGGTAAAACTTAACGTGCAGGTTTGAGTGATAGGCCTGAGAATACTGCTTTTTGGAACGGCGAAGCTCTACCAACTTTAGATAATTGGTGCACAAAAGTAAATAATATTATTCAGGGTAAAAAAAAGGCCTACACTGGCACTTATACTATAAGAAAATTAACGAACAAAATTTGCTGCGATAGGATGAAGAAAAAAATTTTGAAGCAACCTAAGCATCTTGCTCAAAATGTTTCATAACAAATAATAAATACTTTTTTGAAAAAGTTTGAAAATTAGTGTTTTCTTCTCGGTATTTAGAGCTTTATAGTATCACATCGTTTAATATTCAATGAAAAACATAATTGTCATTGTGATGATGTATGTAAAGTTTTAAATGAAAGTAATGAATTTCAACAATGGGAATTCTACATGATATTTTTGACACACGAATTATATATATATATTTTTTTTTGAACTTTTAGCTTACAAAATTGGAAATCTGGAAATAATTGAATAATTTTCAGTTAATCAAGTATTTTATACCTCTTCTAGAATAAATTTTGAAATTGATGTGAAGCATTCGATTTAATTTGAACTTTTCTCGTCGAGACAAAAATCTCTCGTTTTTCAAAATATCAAAAAAAATTAAATCGAACATTCCTGGAACCAGATTCAAAATTCCCGCCGCAATCCCCGCTTTATAATTTAGTACCGATACGAGAATCCAGGTGTCGCTAACATTCGTCTTTTTCGGTTAACATTGGCGTGAACCGTCCATACATAACTGGTCAGTGCCCGAATTGTGAGCTTCGGGGTGGAATAACAAAAAAAAATGCGAGAACAGGTCCAATTTTGTTGAAAGGGGGAGAAATAAGGATGTTCAAATGAGAGTGATATCACTACCCCTCTCGTCGCAACGCCTAACAGCTCTCATTTTTAATTGGGAAAAGGGGTTGAACAGCAACTTATTGGAAAGTCAATTCAATTTCCTGCTTGAGTGTATTGATTTTCATCGCCTATTACGCTTATACAGAGTGATTCAGTAATCCATCAATAACTTTCATACGCCAAATTTGGATCTTTGAGATGGAAAAAACGCTCGGACGCGTAAAAAAATTAATTCGATATCACTATTCCTCTAGCCGTTATTACTAAAATAATTATTTTTGAATAGAGATTATAGGTCGAGTAGCTTTGTTGTTGTTGAAGTTCAATTACCTGTATGAGCTTATTAATTTTTTCTTCGATATCTTAATTACTAAGCAGCATGAAACAGTATTTCAATCCATAAACTTTAACCCCAAATTTTGACCTTCGGGATGAGAAAACGAAAAAGCACTTGGACGAGTTTGATACAGGGCGTATGAAGGCGTAATTCAATGAAAAAACTATTCTCTTTATTGAATTGCGAACGATGAAAAAATTAATTGACATACTAATAAATATTTCAATTCAGTAAATGCTCAAATTGGCCTCCACCTTCTCCCTGCATACATACAGCAGTTCCTCGAAGCAATTACTCATATTACTTAGCGTTTCAAGTTCGCAGGCTCCGTTGTATAAATTTTACTTTTCACGTATCTCCATAAAAAATAATTCAGGGGCGACAGATCAGGGAACGAGCAGGCCATTCTATGGCTTCCCTCCTTCCAATCCAACGCTCTGGAAATTTTTCATCTAAATAGTGCCTCACGGGCGCATAATGGGAAAGCGCTCCATCTTGCTGAAAACTGAGTTTGCCTTCTGAATAACGGTGATCGTTCTCTAAAATATCTGTCAACATAGAATCGACATTATTTTTTAAGAGATCTAAGCAATTATCACCATTGAGATTGTCGTATATGAAAAAAGGGCCCACAATAATGTTGCCATGAATAACAATCCAGACATTCAGCTTTTCAGGATATCTGAATCTCTATAAATAGCGTTGGGTTGGTATCAGACCAAAATCGACAGTGGACGATTTACAGATACATTCAAATATAAAGAGCATTCATCAGAGAGACAGACATTGAAAAGGAAGTCCGGATTATTACTTATCATATCACTCATTGTTTCGCAAAATTTTAATCGGCTATCGTTATTATCTTTGTTCATTTCGTGAAGCAAATTCATTTTATATGGAAAGAAGGATTAATTTTCAAACTCTATACCCATCTGAAGTGTGGGAAAATGGTACGATTATTAGAAATTATGTTATCTGATAGAAGTTTTCGTGTTTTTATTGACAATAAGAGTAGCAATTTCAAAACATTGAAAAACGGTCTTCCTCAAGGATCAGTTTTAGCTCCTTTACTTTTCAATTTATATCTAAGTGATTCACCCACGACATCATCTCAGAAATTTGTTTATGCTGTCGACATTGCTATTGTTTACCAACATTCGGATTTCCTTGCTCTGGAAAACATACTGTCATCTGATTTGGAAATTACAAAGAATCATTTTATTGAGTGGGGATTATGTCCAAATCCCAACAAAATAGAGGTATCTTGTTTCCATCTGAATAATCATGAAAGATATAGGAAATTATCTGTAACCTTCAATGATTCTCCTATCGAACATAATTTCTATCCAAAATACTTAGGAGTTGAATTAGATTCATCTCTCCATTAGAAGGCTCATTTAAATGATCTGAGCCTAAAACTGAAAACTAGGAATAATATTGTTCAGAAATTAGCTGGATCATCTTGGGGTGCTGATGCTTCCACTCTTCGCACAGCATCTCTAGCCCTAGTTTTTTCTGCAGCTGAGTATTGTTGCTCTGTTTGGTTTGATAGTGCACATACACAAAAAATTGATGCAAAATACATATTTGAGAATAATTACTGGCACCATAAGATCTACACCGGTTCATTGGTTACCAGTATTGTCTAATATTGTCCCTCCTCATATTCGCAGACAGACTGCAGCTTTGAATTCTTGGAAAAAATATCATTCTTTTCCTAATTTATTCCCAATTATTTCATATATTCCACAAATAGAATTCCCAGATTGAAGTCACGTAAACCATTATGGCATAATACGTTCTTCAATATCAACATAAGTGATAAAGAATTATGGAAGACTGAGTGGAACTCTTACGAAATGTTCTCTATTTCTTATGGAATATTACTCTGGATTAAATATTAAACAAGGTGCTAGACATCATTAATAATGAATACAGCAAATGGCAATTCAGATTTTGTAGGGAATATAAGACAAAAATTGTTCAGTGGTTAATTTCATCTATTAGTGTTTAGTGGTGGAACCATAGACTGGAGAGATTTCCCCAACCTTTTGAAGAAATATTTAATATAGACATAAAATATGGCAACATTGAACAAATCTTGTTATTGAATCATTTCAGCACAGAGTTGGATTTGGGAAAATCAGAAAATTTGGACAAAATTATATCGATTTAATTCCTTTCAACTTCAAATATCTCAAGAATGGTGCAATTTAGGAGGAAAGGTGGGGAATGATTTTATCTGCAAAAAAGACTAATGATTCCAGGAAGTACAAGATACGGACCTTTAGTTCAACGATATTTGTTTTTCATGCAATTTACCCAATCTGTAGAGTAGAAACCCACAAGAAATGGAATGAATCTAACGATGCCAAAATATGCATGACTGTTATCAAAAACCTTCTACAGGAGATCATTTCAATTGATATTGTCGTTTGAATATTACAGGTGAAAATGCAATTTTTTTATGAAATTTCAACACCCTATATCTTTTGAACGGGGCCAAATTTGGAAAAATGTTATATAGGAAGAATGTGTTTCTTTTGACGTAAAGAATCTATGGTTAAAATTAACGCATTGGTCAAAGACTCACCCTGTATTTTGAGTTATATCACTCAACTCTGTTAACTTTTTCAAGGAAGGGGTAACATTAATAATCATAATTGGAATTATCTGATAATGAGATGCTCATAATAAAATTATGTTGTAGTTCATCAAATTGCAGAGCGTTTAGGTTGCAAACAAATTTTCTATGGAATCTTGGTACAAATGCCCACTATGACTGCCCTGGTGATCTAGTTACTAAGAGTTTACTAGGATACAAAGTTCTGTCCTGGCAAAGTCAACATGTCAACACTATAAATAATGTAGTACCACATCAACTTCTTGTTTTCATTTAATTATATATTTACATAAATAGTAGAAAAATTCGCCTGCATTGAAATGAGATGCTTCATGTTGTGATTACCTGAAATTTTCAACCACTTTCGTAGGCCTATTAAGTTGCAAATTGCAACGATTTGCACGACACTGACGTTATTCCGTACACGCACCCGAATTATGGTTGAAATTCGAAGTAGTTCTCCTGCAATAGAATATAGATGTGTTCTATGCCGGTAATCTGTGTTCCGCGGAACCTAACCTCGAACGGTCAGCGTAATTTTTTTTCTCTCTGTCGAGATCAGATGCCGGTCATCTTCTGTAGTAATTATTGAAATCAATATCTAAAAGTGACTCTTGTGGGTCAGAGATTTGCGAGAAATACATAACTATTATCGGTAAGTGTTTATTTTCTCCCAGGAACCGAAATTTCAGTTCTTTTTGGCACTTTAACATGAGAGCACGTTTTTGCATTGACTGCTTCCAATGATCCCCACAACATGACTTCTTCTCGGTTTAATTTGTTAAGATAATGTAATTTTACTATGATTTGTTCAATATTTGTCTAAAAGAGATCGAGAAGGAGCCTTGTTGTTCATGCACTTGCAGTTTCTAATCTTTCGTTCATCCTGATATAGCTCCTCCCTGGGGGCCAAATGATATCCTATTACGAGGCCAAAGACATGTGCTAGTTCAAGATTGAGATGCATTCCACGATGAGAGATTAAATCATATCCAGTCCCTGGTTCGAGCAGTACATAATTGGAGCTTGTGTCTTAAACACCTTGCCATGGAGCACATTCTTCAACTGAGATTAAAATTGGAGTTATCAAGTTGCTGTCTAGAACATCTGTGTGGAAACTATACAACTCGTTTCTGGTCAACTGGCAGGCCATACCCTCTGGGACTTTATTTTGTATCTGGGAGGAAGCTATCGACTCGGATAGCTTTAAGATAAGTCACTAGTGTTCTGTTTTACTTGGGAGATTGGACATTCCTTAATATTGTTATTTGTGAATTGTAATTATACACTTCAATATATTTGTCGGAAACCGAGAGGAGTTTTGTTGCTGGGATAATTGAACACACCCTGAGAGAATTCAAAGTAGAGTCTCATGCTCGACATTGCACATGTCACTTTGTCATGTAAAAAATCCCGAAATGTTAACTATAATCCAACAGATTAATCTCCTGTCGCCCAGAAAATTCAATCCATTTTTTTTGTGCTGAAAAACACAATTGTTTATAATTTTGTCATAATTTATTGAATTAAATACTAACACATTCACGTGTTTCTTGGTGAATTGAAGAATGTTACTTCGGTTTGTTTATCTTATCAGTGCCACAACTTCTTATCATGCAATATGCACCATCATGTACAAGAACCATTTACAAATCGGGAAAATAAAATTTGAAACAGTAATGTAAATTTTTCGGAATTTAAAACGAAAAACTCATTTGTACACGAAACCGCCTTTAACGTCAACTTTGTTTCTTTATAATAAATGTCCCCAGCTAATACGAGTTAACCATCCTTGATCACAATGTCCTATGTTTAGTGTTCATTCTGAGACAATAGATGGCATTCGGATAGTCTCCCATTTTGTTCTCTTTAACCCTTTCAGGACTGGTGATTTAACTTTGGAACCACCTCACAAATAATTTTGCTGTAAGAGCCTAGTATATTCGTTTCATTTTTCATTTCGTGTTATAACTTGTTTACAGGCAAATTTTGCAGTGAATGACAACGGTTACGAATTTTGTGATTTTCTTCTGTTGCACAGAGTGAACAACAGTATGGCAGGTGAGATTATAATGGTTTCTCACTTCTAAATGATCCACTTAGTGCATTCCTATAATCGGTCTACCAAAATTATTATCGATATTTGTTCTTTCGTGAAATTTGTAAGTGGTCCCGTTCGGTACCACTAAGCCGTGTTAGAGTTTTCATTTGCGCATATTTTTGTTTAAGGGCGAAGATTTCTAAATTTGCATAATCTATCTTCTGACGATGCTTTTACTCTTCTGAGCGAGATTCCCTCGGATAGTGGGTCATTCACTTCGGGAGTTCCTTCTGAAGATGAGCTGGACATTGCAGATTTTGATGTGGGGGTGGAAGGTTTTCAATCGGTTCACAGTAAGGTGAAAGAGGATAGCAGAGTCTCTGATTTTGATTCTGAGAGTGATAAAATTCCTTTATCTCAATACAATATAGTAAAAGTGCAGGAGGGCACGGTTTGGTCAGCAAGATCACATTTTTCTGAACCTGAAGAGTTTGCTGAGCAATGGGGTCCCCAAATACCTGAATGTGCTGAAATGCCAATAGATTTATTTTTATGCCTTTTTCCAAAAGAGCTTATAGATAAAATTGTATTTGAGACCAACCTATATGCTGCTCAAAAATATGGAGATTGTTATATTTCCACTACCATAGAAGAAGTGAAATGTTTTCTAGAGGTCAACCTAATGATGGGGCTTACTAGAAAACCCAGTTATAAGGATAACTGGTCGTCAATGTTCGAATTGAGAGACCCGTACATTTCATCGTCTATATCTCGAGACCGGTTCAGTTGGCTACTCTCAAACTTTCACCTGAATAACAATGTGTTACAGCCAAAGAAAGGAGAAGGCTACGACAAGCTTTATAAAATACGACCCTTGTTGAATGCTTTATCTACAACATTCATGAATTGCTACAAACCGGAAAAAAACAAGCTTTTGACGAGTCAATGGTAAAATTCAAAGGCAGGATTGGATTTCGATAATACATGCCTCAAAAACCCATAAAATGGGGATACAAAATTTGGGTAAGGTCCGATGAGACAGGTTATGTATCGAAGTTTCAGATATATACAGGAAAACTGAACGACCTGCCTGAAACCAATCTCGGAGCTCCCGTGGTGAAAGATCTAACTCGCCCTTTGGTAGGAAAATATCACAGAGTATATTTCGATAATTTTTTCAATGGAGTCCAGCTCCAAAAAGACTTGTTGAAAGATAAGATTTATGCGTGTGGTACAGCTAGAAAGGGGCGTAAAAATGAACCGAAAAATCTGATATCGGAAAAAAATATGAAACGCGGTGACATAGATTGGCGAATGAGTCCCGAGGATATACTGTATTCAGTGGAAGGATACTAAAATGGTACGATTCATAAGTAACTTTCACGACCCTGAAAAAATGGAAATTGTATCCAGAAAGCAAAAGGATGGATCTTCGACAGATGTTGCTTGCATAGAAGCAGTAAAAGACTACAACAAGCACATGAATTTTGTAGATAAATCGGACCAACATGTTGCTTCCTACAGAGTAGATAGAAAAGCTAAAAAATGGTGGCATCACCTTTTTTTGGCATTTCTTAGACCTGTCAGTGGTAAACGCCTATACAGGGTGATTCCGGAGGAGACCGTCAGATTTTAGGTGAAGTATACAGTAGTCAATATAGTTTCGGAACAATGTTGGGTTTATGGTTCGGGGCCTTCATTGAGAGTCTACAGGGTGATTTGTCCGATTCGACCGATTTTTCTTTTATTCATAACTTTGGTATGGCTTGATCAATCTTGATGAAATTTTCAGTGTAGAACAATATGATTATCTTCTTTCAATAATTCCAACATTGTTTCAAAAATACAGAATGGGAATTATGATAAGTTCAGATTAAGTATGCAGGTTGAAAAAACACCCTGTACATTCCGTTTTAAGAAATTTTCTACTTGCTTCAGATTCTATCATAAGTTTATATTAATGAAGCGTTTTTATTTTTATTGGCACACGTCCATTTTTCCTAGAAAAATTTTTCAAAGATGAACAATATCGTTTTTTCGCTCCAAGGCATTGAGAGTATTCTGAACTAGATGGTAAAGCTGTATCGTCCAATTATACAAAGCTCTTCCTGAGTCCTAAAATAAATTTTCCAAATTCGAAATTCATTTTTGATCGCTCATATTCAGATGTATAAAATCATTTAATTCAAAAAATTTCTTTATACGTACGTGAACCAAAAAAATCTACATACTACTAGTGCAAATACAGAATAGACATCCGAAACATATGAAAGGCAAAATTATGGATTAACATAAAATTGAGTCATTATTCAGGTGATTTTCGGCACACTTCCGGTTTTCTATGAAGCGAATATTCCTAAAACATAGTAGTTTCGTTCAAAAATGTACTCACTTATGGCCTTATGGTATTTAAAATATTGAATCACGAATGTATGATAAATAGTTTTAATGAAATTGAAAATTCTCCATGAAAATTGAATCTCTATTTAATTTAATTAAGTTCTTTAAGATCCATGGTTACCATCACAGGGAACCACAGAATGAGAATATTTAATAAATAATCTGTCACAAGAAGTGTATTTCAACATGTCTCAATTATTTACTCATGCGGAATATGCGGATATGATTTTTGTTTATGGTTTTTGTAACGGAAATGGAAATGAAGCCAAAATGGAATACCATAGACGATTTCCCAACCGACGTCAACCAAATAAATGTACTTTCGGACGAGTATTCCATTATTCTAAAGAACATGGGGAATATCTTAGTAAGGCAGAGCACATTGATAGGCCTACTCAAAATGAAATTTCGATTCAAATTGTTGAACGGGTGTAGGAGGAACCGTCTATTAGTACTCGTCAAATTAGTACCTAATTAGGAATTTCGCAGAGCAAAGTGAGCAAGACTTTGAAGAAAGAACAATTCCACCCATACCACTACCAAAAGGTGTAAGAACTGTTGCCACAAGATCTGCCCCAACGATTACAATTTTGTCACTGGGTTATTAGTCACCAACGAACTATTTTTCGTATTCTATTCAGCGACGAGGCTATGTTCACTAAGAATGGAATTTTTAATATCCACAATTCCCACGAATGGGCAAGAGACAACCCGCATTTGAAAAAGAGTCATAATACACAACACAGATTTTCTGCCAATATTTGGTGGGAACAATAGACGGAAATTTAGTTGGCCCTCACATTTTTGCGGAAAGATTAAATGGTGAAATTTACCTAGATTTTTTGGAAAATATTTTACCAAATCTATTGGAAAATGTATATATACGCTCTATGTACTTTCAGCATGACGGAGCACCACCTCACTTTGCATTGAATGTAAGAAATCACCTGGATGTAAATTATCCGAATAGATAAATTGGTCGTGGAGGCCTATTGCTTGGCAACAGAGATCGCCTGATTTGAACCCTTTAGACTATTTTGTGTGGGGATATCGGAAAACCATAGTTTATAAGGTTGAAATTAGAAGTAGAGAACACCTAGTTGAAAGGATTTTCGAGGAATGTAATATCTTGAAGCAAAATCAATCCCTCATTAGAAGGTCAATTGGAAATTTAATAAAAAGGTCTATAATATGTATTAAAAAATTAATTTTTAAATAGGGGAAATCATTTCGAACATTCTATGTAAATTTTGTGTTAATCCTTAGTTTTGCCGTTCATGATATGTTTCGAATGTTTATTCTGTGTAAGTTGTAGATTTTTTGGTTTAAGTAGGTAGCTATAAAGATATTTTCAGGATTAAATGATTTTATACATCAGAATAAGAGTGATTAAATATAAGTTTCGAATTTGGAAGAACTAATTTAGGACTCAGGAAGAGCTTTGTATCATTGGACGACACCGGTTTACATTCTACTTCAGAATATCCTCACTGCCTTGGAGCGAAATAACGATATTGTTCATCCTTGAAAAATTTTTCTAGAATGTGTGCAAAAAAAAAACGCTCCAGTAATGTAAACTTATGATAGAATCTGAAGCATGTAGAAAATTTTTGAAAACGGAATGTACAGGGTGTTTTTTCAACCTGCAAACTTAATCTGAACTTATCATAATTCCCACCTTGTATTTTTGAGAAAGTGTTGGAATTATTGAAAGAAGATAATCACTTTGTTCTACACTGAAAATTTGATCAAGATTGATCAAGTCATACAAAAGTTATGAATAAAAGAAAAATCGGTCGAATCGGACAAATCTCCCAGTAGACTCCCAATGAAGGCCCCCAACCATAAACCAAACATTGTTTAAAAACTGCCTTGACTAGTGTACACTTCACCTAAAATCTGACGGTCTCCTCCGGAATCACCCTGTATAATTTTCAAAAATCGTTCAGAAGATTCGAAGAATTTAACGCTAAAGGAGTTTCGACTAGCTATAATAAACGGATTAATTGGTGCCGATTCAAATATAGCCCGAAGAGGATGAACGAGCATCGAGAGACAAACAAATAGATATAAAGTTCAGGTTCCCTAGAAAAACGTTATGACAAAGTGGCGCACATGCCAATACATGGTAGCAAAGTGCGTTGTTGTCATTGCAGTACACGCGCCAAGCCGCATCGTACTAGATGGCATTGTTCGAGTTGTAACATTCTTTTAACAGTCTTTAACAGTCTTTTCTTGAACGAAAAAACCAATTGTTCTTATAATTTTTATAAAAAATATTTTTTTTTGTTCAATAGGTTCCTAGTGGTTCCATAAGAGAACCATGAACACCTCTTTCCAACGTCCCAGTAGAAAAGCGGCTGAAAATTTATAAATATATTGTTTATTTAGAGTTTCTCCTGACGGGAGAAATCTTCAGGGTTCGGATCGTCGCTAGAAAGGACGAGTCTTCAGTTCTGTAAGATTAGGGAACTCAATAAAATTCCTGAATAACAAAAACTAATTTATTCGCAGCACACAAAAAAACAAAATGACAATTTTTGCAAGCACAAGAAAATAATTAAAACAATCTCTGACAAAATATTTTTGGAGGTTTCGGACTATGGACTTTTGACTGTTTATAAATTTTATATCTGACCTGTTTCCTTGGACTTCTAACACGGAACTTCACTAGCGAAATTTCGAACTCACTCAATTACAACACAATTACTATTTTCCTAGAACTTTACAGACTGATTTCTTCTATACTTTTATTTTAAGTGTTTTCCTGGTTACGGGTCACGTTGAACTGACTTTCCATTTCCTTATTTTTCCTAATATCCCTTTGTCCGTGGGCATTATCGAACATAATCCGGAATTCCCTAATTTCTCCTAATTGGTGCCCTTCTTTTCGATAGTTCGAAATTTACCCCAACTACTTCGAAATCTAAGTTTCATTGGCTTTAGTCAATTGAGTCACTCGATACAAACCTCTGATTGGCCCACTGATTTAATTTTAATTTTTTTACTACAGATCCACCTTTTTCCCATTGTTAAATTATTCTAAGCTCTTAAGGTCGTGAGGGTCACGTAAAAATATCATATGTCGAACTCCCCCAGCTAATTCTCAAATTTTATTTTGTCGTACATCCATCAAGATTTCCATGTAGCGCATCAATAAATTCTGTTTTAAATCTTAGGTTTTATGATTATTGGGGTGATATGTTTGAGAGGTTTATTACTGTCTGGAATGTCTGAGAATTTCGATTAGATATGATCTTTTGCTTATCAAGACCCATTATCCAGCATCGCTAGACATATCATATTACAAGCATTCATTTTGACAGTACCTGCCAATAATTTTTTTTTAATATTTTTTCACTCTTTTGTGTACCTTAAGATCCAAAATCATAAACATCAACTGAAAGGAATAAAAAAAATAATTCCGTCCGCAAAGGGTTAATCTATGGTTTTTACCATCCCTGCTTTTCACGTGTGCTTCAGCATGGAAATTCCTGCTCGTAAGTATATCATAATATGAGCCATTGAGTAACACTGTTTTAATATGAACGAAAAATGGGGACCGAAATTCACTTCCTATAAGGCTATAAGGCCTTACGCGGGGGAGGATAATTATTCAGGTGGTTAAATTTAAAGCATTTTGCATAGTCAATCAACGTAGTGAAGAAAAGTTGATTTCGTGCTCAGTCTACGCTTCGTGAAACCCACCATCATGATTGAAATCATTATCGCTTGGATAATTATTAGTCATTAACATTGATTGAGACTTAACATATATTCATCGAAAAACTTACCATCATATTGATATGTGACGCATACTTCTTGACGGTCACAATATTTTGTTTTCACGGTGGAGAAACCCTTTTCACAATCTTCCGAAGAGGTCGAATTACAATCGTAACATTTTAAAGCCATTGCTGTGAATAATAACCAAAAGTTAGTATTCGTTGAAATCAAAAACCTAAAAATAAGTTGCTAACAAATAAATGAACATTTTTTAAAGCACAAGAGCCGAGGACACTGACGTAACATTTGGATATGTTTACATTTAAAATTATGAAATTTAAATATATGTCCTAAAAGTAAAAGAACCGATGACAATAAAACTCCAAAACAAATGAATTTATTTTCAATTATTGCATAGATTCCACAAAATAGAATTCCGGGATTGAAGTCTCGTAAAACATTCTGGTATGATACGTTTTTCAATATGAACATTAGCGATAAAGAATTATGGAAGATTGAGTGGACCTCTTACGAAACGATCAATAAAAATCTTATTTCTGATCCTTCTGAAAAAATTCCGGTTGGATTGGACAGTTCTTAATCGTTTGAGAACAGGTCATGATCGTACCAATAGCATGCTTATCAGATGGAACTCAGTTCCAAGTACAAGTTGTAAATGCGGATATGCAGAAGAAACAATACCTCATCTCATCAGTAATTGTCCCATATATTACTTTCAAGATGGTTCTTTCTTGGAATGGGTTATAAATTTCAAACAAATTTGATAGGTATTTTTTGTATTCAGTTCTTCTTTCTGCTTTTGTCTTTTTAGTTCCAGATTCGATATGTGCAACTTGAAGAAGCTCCTGTGTTTATTAATTGAAGACCACTCCTGAAGAAAGAAGTCCCTCAAATATATTTAAGCTTATTTTTGTACACACAACAATACTTATGCGGAGAGCCAGGGTTTTTTCTATGTTGTTTTTTCCCTAGGCTCTCATGTCATACAACGAATTGTATGGCACCCCGTCACCAACCCCAGGTAACATTTGTTTTGTAAGCCGAAAGTTGTTCAAAGTTGCCGAAAGGGTTGAATAAAAAGCTGTTTCACGCTACAACTTCAGTATGTTGAAGGAATTAAAATGTTTTTTTTCTCCCGAGAAATAAGCCGAAAATCATTCACCATCCGTCGATATATCGGAAAATTCGAACTTGATCACGATTCATTCCTACGTATAAGAGTAATTGTAAAAGTACGAATTTCACGATATACCGACGGCTTGTAAGTAATTTCGGGCTTATTTCTCAGGAAGAGCATTTAATTCTCTTCATCATACTAAATTTTCAGGGTGAAATATCTTTTTCTTCAACCCTTTCGGCAACTTTGAAACCGAACACTATCCATCCCGACGATAAGTAATTGGGAAAAATACGAATTTTCCGAAATAATAGTAGTCAAGTAGTTTGGAAGAGAGTGAATATGCATTCTTAAAATTGTATTCAATTTCAAGTCTTGATTCTGATCATTTATTTTGTTCTTATGGTTCAACAACATATTTTTCATATTTGCTTCGAATCTGTATATAATAATTCTGATTCACTAATATTCAATAGAAAAATACATTAGATTTTTGAAGAAACTACAGAGGACCATAATCCGCATGGAACTATAGGATCTAAACCCATCGGATAATTTTTTCTTGAAAAATCAATTGTAGATTTACAAAGGTGTGCGCATAAACGAAGTTCCGGCTGCACAGTTCACACAGATAAAAGATCAGGGGATTAAACTTACCGAAATTGAGACATTGCAATAGGAATATGCTTTGACACAAGTTTCCATTGAAGATGTTCATACTTATTGTTCGGACACCCAGTTAATTGAAATTGATATCTTTATTATGCGAGTTCATAAGGTACTGGCTCAAGGAATAGATGATAAGGTATGCAACAGTTAATAATTTCATCATAGAAGACAGACTCATCGGCTGATAATGGATTAAACCACAGCCGTCTGAACGCAAGTAGGAAATATGCACACAGAGGTGATACCACTTTAATTCCAAGTGTATAAAGGCTGTTTAACTTTTATTTATTGACGGCTGTGAGCCGGGTCCCGTTCTTGTCTAAACTATATTTTGGATTTTTTTGCCGCAGGATTATTCAGGTCGAATGGGACTATGTGTATTTCAAAATTATGACATCCACAGTTATTAAAAAAAAAAAAAGATGGCTTCAATCACCAAACGAAGAATGCGGAAGGCCTTATGAAAGTAATGATAATTAAAATAATACACGGTAGGTACTACAAAAATGATTTTTTTCTCTACATAGTACCGAACAAGCCAATAAATTGAGTGAAACGTTTTTCTCAAGCTATGATTCTCATAGTGGTCTCCCAAAATGCATGAACAGCTAGCTTCACTACGCATCTTTACATTTCTGGCCTCGGAAAGAGATAAATAAATCACAAGTCACTGGAGATTTGATCTGTTCAATAGGGTTGTTTGAGCAGTTTGAACCCTGTTCCTTGAATGGCAGCCATTGCAACTGCGGTATTGTTGGTGAAACACACCCAAACTCGCAGTTAGCCGCAGCATTTTCTTTTATGGCCACCCGTGATCTTAATTAGTCTTTCTAGTAAGAAATTGTTTGCATTAATTTAGCAAAACGTGGAACGTTTGCCTAGTTGAAATATAAAGCAGAATAGATAGGAAAAATTATAAAGTAATCCCAAGAATTCCATAAACAAAAGTTTTAGGCTTTTTATGAATTGATTGCTGGTCGAGCGCTAACCTCTCGGCTACCGAAGCGCTGTATATTGATGCTATGTGGGGCCTTATGGAGTGCCGCCGCATGAGATCACTACACACTTCCCTGCCAGTGACTGAGGATCGAAACCAGAGCGTGTTACAAGGTCAGTAGGTGCAACCGTCAACCGTCTGCAAGTATTGAGGCCATTTTTGTGTCTCAGCGTCAACCGTCTGCTTTCCAGGACACGTCGTAAAGACAACCGTTCCCATCACGTCGGGGTTACCAATGTAGGATCGTAAGTGTTATCGATACATATGCGTTTCGTCCCTGGCGCACACATTTTGGACTCATCAGTATGGCTTGTGAGCGCCATCGGGAGTTGGACCCGGCTCCTAAGTCGGTATGAAACTTCGAGCGCTAACCTCTCGGCTACCGAAGCGCTGTATATTGATGCTATGTGGGGCCGCATGAGATCACTTCACTTTCTAGAAGATATTAAGAATCTGAAGTTATTTGACAATCAACTAATTCTACCACAGTATTTTGTCGATCATAATTTATTTGCCCAAATGGCTGTAATTTTGACCAATCGTTTTGGTTAGGTACACTGATGAAATGAATATCCTTATTTAAAGGAGATTCTGACCGACCAGCCTTCCGTGAGCACGATAAAACTCGAATGAAATAAGTTTGCCTGTTTAAAGCCATAAACTTGACCCAAGCGCCAAAGCAACCCACCTCACGTTAGCGCTTTCAATATTTTTTGGCTTAGTTGTGGATTCCCAGCTCAACTTTCTGTCCTATGTTCAAGGAGTCTGTAAGAAATTTAAATATGTCCTGATCAAGATAAATATACGGAAAAATTCTGAAGGTCTAATAGACACTTGTGTTCAACTACCTAAAATACAATATT
Organism: Micraspis discolor; assembly: GCA_030674115.1. Lineage (NCBI taxonomy): Eukaryota > Metazoa > Arthropoda > Insecta > Coleoptera > Coccinellidae > Micraspis > Micraspis discolor. The sequence continues at coordinate 57,069 of JARTUT010000443.1, forward strand.
GGTTATTATAGACTGAAATGGCAGAAAATTTCTACTAGAGAAAAGAATAGTTCAAACAATATATTCAGCTGAATTGCTAATCATTTATGAATAAATATGTTAATGTTTATTTTATAGTTTATCACCCGAAAAATCGTGACACACAAATATTACCGAATGGAAACTCTCTAGGATTATTGAGTTTCAATTAATTCTCTGGAACAGCAAGTACAAAATCGCGGTATTTTTTAGGTAGGTATCCCTACTCTGGAACCGGCGTTTGTTGTACGCGCAGCAACGTTCCTTTAAAATACGACCCATAATCGGGGTGGGTTCCATTTCTAATAGAAGAATATTATCGTGAGAACCAAATTCTTCCTAATCGAATTTGATATCGAAAGAAGCATACTCCCAACATATTTCTTCTAGTACACAATTGGAGGCGTTCATCAGTCTTGAGCGAAATTCGGTATTTTTCAAATTAGTAACCAATGTAGATTCCGATGATTAGAATATAGTCAATTTATTTTTTCTTAAAACGCCGAACTTTTCTTGTTTAGAAAGAAAGCGTCCTGTGTGATTTAGAAGTGACCCTCGTCTGATTAAGAATAGACTAGTTTGGAGAAAACTAGCCGACCAAATGTAAGCTCTCTCACATTGCAGCTAACAATTCCGAGAACGAGTTTTTTGAGTCTTCATTACTTTTACAGACTAGTATTTTCGCATAAATACAGTCTATTTTTCTGACAAAATTATCGCAACAATGGTATTTCAATTTCTATTAAAAATTCTGGGTCGTGAGGAAGAAAGGAAATTGAGAAAATCGGAAACAGCAAATTTTATTCTGATAATAAACTTCATCAAGTTTCACCAATTGTTCACATAAAGTGAAAAATGTTATCCATAATTTAAAATCTAACATGATAATTCTAATAGTTTTAACTTACCAACGATGGAAAAATTAGTACATTTTAAGATCTCGAGTAAGTCAATGACAACTACTGTACATGATCCCAAAACAGGATTTTTGCCATCTTTGTTATCTTCATAGAAGTGTTAAATGATATTCCATATAGTTGACTGCAAAAATATGAATTTGAATAAATAGGTATCTCTTGAGACCTTGGTAATAGAATCGACTAACATTTCATACCAAAGATGTCTATATATTTGGTTTGCAACAAATGACTAAATAAATTAATATTTGAACAATTCAGAACACTTGAAGTATACAAAATTTTGAAAAATTTTCTCAAATAAATTTGGAAACTATCATTCTACATCAATTATAGAATTATCAGACAATTACTTAGAATCTTTAATTTATACACCAATCCTTAGTCTGAGAAAATGAACAGCAAAGCTCAAGAATATATGTTTTGATAAAACCAAAGTAACACTTTGAAGCAACAAACATAAATTTCATGAGAAATCCAGTTTACACAATGAAATTGCAATAATAAAATATTCATTGGATAAACTGGTATTCCTATTTTTTCAAATTTTATTCATGAATTGCATTCCTCAAATATATCAATTAAAACATTTATATCAAGGTCTCTATATTGTGAAAAAGTGATCAAACAAAATATTACATAACAAAAATTAAATTATTCTATGTCAGAGTAAAACATTCTATATTTTCCTTCCAATTTTATTCTTATATAACGCTTTAAACAACAATATGGATCTTTTGAATTAAATTCCCTCCTTATACTACGTAAAACAAAATTTCAAGGTAAATAGAGAATGTTCAATAAAATTATAGCAACTTCGTCTTAGCTTCACTGGATACCCTTCGAAATTGTCACTGGTTATGAAATATACAGCTCAAGTCTGCCTGCAATCTTCAATATTGAAACAATAGACTTCTGTCAAAAATCACTAATTCTAAATCTGAATGATGAATCAGAAAAAATTAGATAGTTGATACCAAATCGAAAGAAATAATGAAAAGAAGATTGGATTTCCAAAAACAACAAAAATGACTTTGAGTTGTGAATATGACCAGATATTTCAGTTTTTTCCAAATCCAAGATCACATTATATATCCTAATCTAAACCAACATAACATACAGTTCTTAGTATAGTCAATAATTTAAAAAAACTAATGCATTAGCAAAATAAAGCATTCTTGAAAATTCCACATCCAATGAAAAGATAGCGAACATATTGAAAATAACATGGGAATGAAACTATTTGAGTAATTAAGTATCTGGTTTTCTAATAGCTCAAATGCAAATTCAGGATATAAGTCGAAGAGTACTCTCATATTGGAAATATTTACAATACCTACTTTTGATCGAAGCCAGAAAAAATTTTGAAGTAATTAAGTCCTGCTTATTTGAAAAATCTTTCAAAGAACTGAGGAAATAGTCATTTCATCACATGAATGAGGAATTGCAATTGCATACATATATACATCCACTCTATTTTCCATTAGTTTCACAGGTTTGTTCAGCAATAGTCATCACTTGTTAGGTTTCAATAATAACGAAATAACAAATTCATATCAACAAAATAAGAACACCATTGTATATTTCATTGTTGTAAAATTAAATAAATAAAATCTTGTCCATCAAATTATTCCAGTAAATAATTCATAATAAATTTTATCCTCCAATAATTTGTAAATGAAGTATACAATTGTAAACTGTCCTTTAAAACTCCAAACAAAAAACAGACCTTTAAGAAAAAGTAAAACTTCTTCTTGAAATCAGTGAAATTATGGAAATGTAATTATATCACTGATTTGGCTTTCCATAATTTCAAAGGCTTTGGTTACACATTGCCGATTATCATCACTATGCATAGTTTCAGAAGCTCCACATCCTCTTCTTCCCAAAAAAATCTGAAGAAAATCCCAACTTTTTTTTTAATGCACAAGGCTATGTTTCGAAAGAAAAGATAATTCTAGTATGAAAAATAACTGCGTAGATCACAAACAGAATCACATTCAAATGTACAGTCCACCGGCGTTTTCCAAAAGCGATCAACACGTCTGGAAATCTACGTTCTGTGGTTTTCTTTTTTCAACTACTATTGCATTTAACTTGAAATTGGCAATCTGCTGTATCTTCATTCGGTTTCAAAGTCCTGACGAATTCTTTTGACATCTCTTTCGTTGTCGTAGTTTTCTCCGGAACTAGAGGGACTGTCTCCATCTTGCTCTTCTAAATGCCGCTTGAGGTCTAGACCCATATTAGAATAGCTGTTGCTGTAATGTTATCAAAATGTTATTACACATCGTGATTTCAGTAAGTTTAAGCACCTAATTTCACTTTGCATTGAAAAAATACTATTTATTCAAGAATTATTGACAACTTGGGGGCAGGAATTAAGATATCTTTCAGTAGTCCAATTAGAATGAGTTCATTACAGTACCAAAAACAGTGCTGTAATGAACACATTACAGCATTGTTTTTAGTTACATTTTTCGTTTCGTGGTTGACAACACTGACATCCTATGCTTTCGAATGTCAACACGCGTCCATTGCATGTCAATTGTCAATATTAAACCATGTAGAGATTTGAACGCACTATTCAAATTCTATTAGGTTGTTCGGAAAGTAATTTCGTTTTTTCCCGTCAGAGGACTTAATTACGTTTTTTCGAAACCAACTTCACACTTAAGCCGCATAACCTTTATGTCTTGAGAGCTGATATTGCAAGGCTTGTGTGTGAAAAAGTTCTATTGATTCTACACAGAAGTTTTTGGTTGGTGCCAAAAACAATGATGCAATTAGCAGCATTTTCGTCATATTTTACTTTTTTACTTCAGAAAAGGTCCAACCGAGAAAAAAATTGACGGATGTGTATGGAGAAGGCGTGTTAACAGTATGCCAGTGCCAGAACTGGTTTGCAAAATTTCGATCCGGCAATTTTGATGTCGAAGATGCACCACGGTCTGGAAGGCCGGTCGAAGCTGACAAAGATGCGATAAAGGCATTAGTTGATGCAAATCGGCGAATAACCACACGAGAGATCGGTGAGAGATTAAATTTGTCGAATTCGACTGTTTATGGCCATTTGAAAGGCATTGGCTTAACCTCGAAGCTCGATGTGTGGGTGCCCCATGTCCTTACGGAGCGAAATTTGTGTCGTCGCGTTGACGCGTGTGATTCGCTCCTCAAACGTCAAGAAAATGATCCATTTTTGAAGCGGATTATTACTGGGGACGAAAAATGGGTTGTATACAACAATGTTAAACGCAAGAGGTCATGGAGCAGAAAAGATGAACCGGCTCAAAGCGTGTCAAAAGCCAAGATTCACCAAAAAAGGTGATGCTCTCCGTTTGGTGGGATGTCAAAGGAATCGTTTTTTTTTTTTGAGCTTTTGCCGGACAATACAACGATAAATTCAGAAGTCTATTGTCATCAGCTGGACAAATTGAATGATTCATGATTCACTTAAAGAGAAGAGGCCCGAATTAATCAACAGGAAGGTGTAGTGTTCCACCAGGATAATGCGAGACCTCACACAAGTTTGGTCACTCGCCAAAAACTTTTACAGCTTGAATGGGACGTACTGCAACATCCACCATATTCTCCAGATCTGGCGCCTTCCGACTACTATTTGTTCCGGTCCCTGCAAAATTTTTTGGATGGCAAAACCTTTACCTTAAATGAAGATGTCAAAAACCACCTGAACCAGTTTTTTGCCAGCAAGGACCAAAACTTTTATGAGAGGGGAATTATTTTACTGCCAGAAAGATGGCAAAAGGTGTTGGACCAGAATGGCCAATATATAATTTAATAAAATATTTATTCATTATACAAAAACTGTCTTTCATGTTCCCCAAAAAAAAACGAAATGACTTTCCGAACAACCCAATGTAATCGGTCAATTTTCGTATCAGTCACACCAACTGTGAAAATAAAATACAAAAGGCCCTAGGAGGTATAATCTGAATTTTTCACTGAATTCCATTAAATTTCTCACAATTCTCGACTGAAATAGAGAAAATATCGTCTAATACTCGTTGCAGAAGGCAATTCCAACACTCACTCACTCAAACACAATTTCGCATTCGTGTTAGAATAGGTGCCCATTCTGCAACTTGTATTAGAATATACTATTGTTACATGGAAACTACAGATCAACTCCAGATTCGTTAAGTTCCATCGTGGTCATAAACGGACAGAATAGGTTTTAGCTTTAGAACTACAGGAAGGGCAATAAGGTTCACTTTCTACGAATAAGAGTGCTAATGGAAACGGCCGTATCACTCAATCTATTATTACTTATCACTTTAAAATTCCACTTCAAAATGTTTAGTTGTGCATCTTATGGCTTGATTTGGGTTTTAAAAAATACAGGATCATACTTAAAACTCTTCATAGTTAAGTGTTTTGAAATATATATTTAGTTAAATAAAGAAATGAAATATCAGGAAATATTCTTAGGGTTAACCATTAGTGTACATCACATACTTATAAGAATAATACTGAGAATATAATAAAAACTTTGAAGTGAACATATGGCACGTTCGGCATTCGGCAACCTCGGACCACTAGGATTGCTCTGGATCGTTCGGCAAAGTACATCTGAGCCATCGGATGACCATGATTTTGCTCGGAGTATTTAGACCAACTAAAGCGATTTCATCCATAGAGCATAGACTACTGCCACAGAGATTAACCTTGTCTATTGTCGAGGCATATGGTGATAATGCTCTATTAGAAGCAACATGCAAAAAATGGTTTCAACGGTTCAGAAATAATGATTCTGATGTGAGATGTGAAGAACCATCAAAAAAGTTTCAAGACGTCGAATTGCAAACGATATTGGATGGAGATGACACTTTGAATCAAAAGCAAATGTTAAATGTTGCACAACAAACAATTTCTGACCGTTTAAAAGCTATGGGAAAGAACCAAAAGTGTGGAAAATTGGTGCCACATGAATTGAATGAGAGACAGATGGAAAACCGAAAAAACACTCGTGAAATTTTGCTTCAAAGACACGAAAGAAAATCGGTTTTGCATCGGATAGTTACTGGCGATGAAAAATGGATTTATTTTAGGAATCATAAATCATGGGTTAATCAGGGACAACCATCAGCATCGACTGCAAAACCAGATCAATACGGCAAGAAGACAATGCTGTGTTTGGTGGGACCAGAAAGGAGTGGTGTACCACGAGCTCCTAAAACCTGGTAAAACCGTTGATACTGATCGTTACGACAACAAATGATGAATTTGAACTATGCATTGATCGAGAAACGACCAGAATGGGTCAGAAGAAACGGCAAGGCAATTTTGCTCCATGACAATGAACCTGCACACAAAGCAAAACTGGTTCAAGATACAATCAAAACACTTGGATGCGAGCTGCTACCCCACCCGCCGTATTCACCAGACTTGGCGCCTTCCGACTACCATTTGTTTTCATTGATGGGATATGCATTGGCTGAGCAGCACTCTGATTCCTACGAGGAGGTAGAAAATTGGGTGTCTGGTTGGTTTGCTTTGCAAGACGAACAATTTTATTGGCATGGCATCCACAAATTGGTAGAAAGGTGGTCAAAACGTGTAGAAAACAATGGCCAATACTTTGAATGAAATGTTTTTTACTTTCCCATTAATAATTAGTGTTTTATTTTCGCAAAAAAACGCTCATTTCATACCGGTATACCTGATATATTCACTTCAATTGTCATTATCCTAATTAAGTCAAGCAAGAACTACCGAGGATTATTTGACAGGATCTTTATATACACCTACTGAATATAACCCACATAATGTTAGACTGAAACTGTGGTTCTATCTGGTATCGAATGGAGAACCTCAGAGCAAGGGGCAGGGATTTCAATCACTATACTATGCCAGGTTGGTGATAAATATGGTGCTTACTGATACAGATCCTAGCGAGTAATTATTCAAACTTTTAAAGACCATATATTCGGTAGTAATTGTTTATCATCACGAGAGGAATTTTATTCGAGAAGTCATTTAAATTTTTTTCATTACTCCGAAACAAGCCGATCTGCGGAAAACGAACTCGTCCGAGATATTCATCCCTCGAACCAATCGTGATAATTTAATCTCTCTCGTTTATTTCGTTCGGAAGTACTCATGCAAACGGACCAACAGCTAGCATCGATTTTGGCCACGGATTCCTCATCATATAAAAAACTGTGTATCAAGTCATGCAGTATTCTTTCATTTACAAGCAAATATCGTGCTACAAACACCTACCCATATGGAGAATAATTAGCAGTCTGCACAATCACTGGTTGTTGAGGTGAAAAAGATGATGGAGATAAGGAACGTTCTTCAGGGTGGTATTTTTCTGCAAACAAAAAATTTAATTGAACTCAAGTATTCATTATTATTAAAATTAAATATGTATGTATGCTTGGCAAAACATAAAAATTGAGCCCATTGTGTTTACGTTTCGAATAGAAATAATTGCATACGTAACTTATGAATAGAAAGAGCAAATAGTAATATTTTGTGAAATGAAATTATAATTATTCAAAACCCCATTAAAAAGAAATGTAATTTTATGTAGATTCCTCAATGTTTAAAAACTTCAAACAAATTCACGTTGGCTTGTGGGTTCAAGTTTCCTGTTCATGAAAGAAACATCCAATAAAATTCCTTATAAAGACTTATTACATCCAATAATTTGACATATATTATTACATCTTCAATAAAAACAAATTTGGAATTTACGTTAGTTTTATCTGCTGAAAAACTCAATGATACCTCAAATGGCTTTTAGATATAGAAAATCAGTAAAGTGTGGCCAGTTTCAAGATATTGAAATAGGTAGATTCCGTTTATTTCTGCAGAGATTCTTATCCATACAGTGTGGGTCTTCGACCACTGCGTTAATTCAGAACATTTTTGATCTCCCCCTCTTTCACAAGATCCTCATTTAATTTCCTCAGAACAATTCGAACCACCCTTGAATACTGGAAGAAATTTCAATATGTATGTTGTTTATTTATAACAATGCAGAAACATCAGTATACTAATGTTTGTTATAATTATGAATTTCATCCAAGGTACTGGAGGTATTGTTTTTGGGTGTGAATTCCCTTGAGCAACTATAATAACAGAAATAACATAAAAATGATAAATATTCACAAAAACATAGAAAGCTACAATTTGGAAACGCATTCAATTTGCAATGGGATGTCATAACACTATGGAATAGTAACTATATAATAGTTAACTGATTATTTTGGAAAGGTTTTGCCAATTACAGTATTGAGTCCAAGAAGCATTTAATTCAAAATAAAACATAATAGGTTGCCAAATATCTCCCTTTCGCCTTTTTGTCTTTTGAATTTCGCGGCTATGTACAAAGCGCCACTAAGTAATTTGAAAGGTCTTGACATAACCTACAAAACGACGCTATGCATGATTAGTTTGGATATTGCGTTCAACAGTTATAGACGTGTAAACATGGAGTTCACTAACGCCGAAATTCGCGCTATTTTAAAGTTTTCCTTCGTTAAAGGCACATCCGCTAAAAAAACGTTCCGTGAGATTAATGGTGTTTTGGGGGATGGTACTCAATACGTTCGAACTGCGGAGTTTCGACTATTCAGAGCCGGTGAAAACGACACCATGGATAAGCCAGCCGGCGGAAGACTTGTGACAACAAATACCGATCAAATCATGGAATACATCGAGTTAGACCGGCATGTGGTATCTCGTGACATCGCCCAGGAGATGGGAGTTAGTCACCAAACCATTTTAAACCATCTGCAGAAGGCTGGATTTAAAAAAAAAGCTTGATGTTTGGAAGCCGCATGATTTGACGCAAAAAACCTTCTGGACCGAATCAACGCCTGCGATATGCGGCTGAAACGGAACGAACTCGACCCATTCTTGAAGTGGATGGTGACTGGCGACGAAAAATACACATTCGACAATATCAAGCGAAAACGGTCGTGGTCGAAGGCAGGTGAATCGTCCCAAACAGTGGCCAAGCCGGGATTGACGGCCAGGAAGGTTTTGCTGTGTGTTTGTAGTCCAGTAAAGGAAGGGCTGAAATCACTTTTTCTCGGAAAGAGCTGCATTTTTGATATGATGATTGTTAAAAAGAGAGAAACATATGGTCAAAAATGCAGGTGTTAACATTTTCAGGAACACTGAAAAATTCTTGAAAATAGAGAAAAAATACGGTTTTTCTGATATTTTCGCGACTGTGAAGGTTTAGTAAGAAAAAGTTTCAAACAAAAGTTATAGAGCGGAAAATTCTAGTCCAAATTATGTACTTTACCGTTCTCGAAAGTGATTTTGTATACTGATTGTTACGGTATTTCTCTAATGCGGTGATAACAGTGAATTCGAAATTTGGCGCCTATCGGCTTCATACCACAATATTCAATTATATGAAGCTTCCGTTATTATGCAACCTCAAAATTAACGCATTCAAACTCTTTCTTTCAATTCGTTTTTGATAACAGATCATAATGTAAGTACGTTGGATGGTCATGAAACATTTCACTGTTTGGGTGGTATTTTAGTCATTACACCAGAATATGAAAGAGGTTCCAAAAGGCTGACGCCTGTTAATTGTCTCCCATTCATTAATGCACCACCATCCAGTTTAACCACATTACACAGAGCTTTGCTCTATGCAGTTGAAGAAACGAAGAAAAATAAAAGTAGAACAACTTTTGTAACATTCGATCAGCCTATTTATTTCAAAGCTAACTCTATTATTGTGCAGTCGGACAATCCTGAATTTAGGAATATTGCTGTGAGATTAGAAGGGTTCCATTTATTGATGTCATATATGGGCGCCATTGACATTATCATGGATGGGAGTGCTTTGAAAGATCTTTGGGCTACTTCATACGCTGCACAATCAGTGAAGAAAATGTCTGATGGGCATGCTTTCAGCAGAACTTTACGTGCTCACATATTAACTTTCACTGCTATAGGAATTCAAATTTTGAAAACAAGCAATACAACTGCGAAGAAAATAATACGTTTACTACAGAGAAATCCCCATCTTCAGGAATCAGTGCAGATTTTCTATCAAGAAGATAAAAGTATTACAGAGCTTTATCCTATTGCGGAAAAAATAGTGAGATATCTGTACAACACAAGTGGGGAAAATTGTATGCTACTTCCTAAAATGATGACCAAAGCAGTAGCTCCACAGGAATTATTGAATAATGTGAGTCAAATTCATTCACACCCTAGTTTTATTAGTTTCAGAAATTCACTCTTATTCTTGCTTTTATTGATTCATATTTGTTTAAGGTATTCTACAGCTGGAATGGAAAATGTGATACTTCTCGCTGCAGTTGCAAAAAAGCAGGACTGAAGTGTACAAGGTTTTGCAAAATGTGTAACGGCATAACCTGATAAACAGAATATAAATGAACTCTGATGTCGGTGAAGACGAATGGGATCTAAATAACGCTGAGGGCGATGATATTGATGCATTTAATTGAAGAATTATTAGTAAAAATGAAAAAACTGTTTTTCCTGATATTATTCGATGCAGAAACTTTAATTATTATTCAATAATGCTATTGCTCTTCAAATAATTACTACAGTTTTTTAATTCAACTCTTTTGTTCCATTACTTTGAATAAATTTCTTTCCTTCGAAGAATTACTATTATTTTACTATCAGAAACATACCTACCTTCGTCTAAATTATTATTCGTATATCGTATGCATCTTAAGGAAATTCAGCTAAGAATTTGTTCATAATTGCGGCTGAAAACTATATTAGTTTTTGAATTCATAAAATTTCAATTTCAATTTCGTCAAATTACAAAATTTCCTTTTTAAAATTTATCCAATTGTTGACTTTTTTATTTTTCTTATTACTTCTAGCCTCCGTTGAAAAATCTATATCGCCTTCGCTAGCACATCAGATTAGAAAACCGAACATCGTTTTACCCAAACTATCCGTTTCCAACCAACTCAACATTATATGCTAGGGTTCGATGTAATAAATGCTATACTAAACGAGACGAGAGTCCAACTCTGGCGAACATCTGCCAGATGTTTGGTTCAGCGTTCAGGTGGTAATTTCATCGAGCGCCAAATTTAAAATTCGTTGGTATTGCGCTACTAAAAAAATACGCTGTTTATCAGTATACAAATCCACTTTCGAGAACGACAAAGTACATAATTTGGACTAGAATTTTCTGCTCTACAACTTTTGTTTGAAACTTTTTCTCACGAAACCTTCTCATTTGCGAAAATATCAGGAAAACCGTATTTTCTTCTCTATTTTCAAGAATTTTTCGATATTCCTGAAAATTTTAACACCTGCATCTTTGACCATATGTTTCTCTTTTTATAACAATCAACATATCAAAACTGCAGCTCTTTCCGAGAAAAAGTGATTTCAGCCTTTCCTTTACTGGACTATTTGGTGGGATAAGAAGGGAATTATCCACTATGAGCTGCTCCCATATAGCCAGGTGCTTAATTCTACCATCTACTGCGAACAACTGGATCACTTGAAGCAGGCGATCGATCAGAAGCGTTCGGAATTGGCCAATAGGAATGGTGTAGTGTTCCACCAGGACAACGCCAGACCACACACTTCGTTGATGACTCGTCAGAAGCTACGGGAGCTCGGATGGGAGGTTTTTATCGCATCCACCATATAGCCCAGACATAGCGCCAAGTGATTACCACCTGTTCCTGTTCATGGAAGTTATTAATTTCCGAAATCATTGTCACCAAATAAATGCGCAGTCGAAGCTGTATGATTAAGAGATTCTAATCTTCTTATTTCAAAAGCATCGTTGAAATTAATGACTGAACGGCTTGTTGCACATCAAAGTTGAATAAGTATTGAATTGATGAATGCTCTGAAGTAGAAAATAATGGAAAGACGAACAAAAATATCACAAATTTTACAATCATTACACAATGCTTCTCAACACTAAATTAAAAGTGATACAGACTTACGTCCTGAACATAAAAAGCTGCTATCAGAAAAATATTGATTTCTCTCAGAAAAAGCCTAGGCGTTAGAAGTAATAAACCAACCAGTGAATATTTCGATTTCAACGATGAAGATAGACCAGTTACATCTATCTCCTCTATTAACACTGCAACTGTTTCATTAAATAAGAAATTAGAGAATCTGATTAGCAAAAAATTATTTCCTATTAATAGTGAATAAATATCTCATAATGGATTACCGTCAAATAATTTAGCACTAATCCATCTGGCCAATAAAATGGAAACTTGTTGGTCAATAACATTTGGAGTAAGATATCTATAAGCAGTATTACATTCTTGATTTTTGCTATTATATTCGATAACTTTAATATTTGGTAGATGCAAATCTTCATGTATTCACTTCAATTCAATTCAAAATAGACTGTTATCAAGGCAAGCCTTGAGAAGTACAAAAAGTTACTGAAATGTTCTGTACGAATAAGGTGGCTGGTCAATGGTATTTATCGAGTGTTTGTTCTTAAAGTCATTAATAATCGGGGCTCGATGAGATAGTGCGTTATCGTCCTGCAAAATCCATTGTTTGCCAGAAATCCGGCCATTTACGGCAAATATTTTCACGCAAACATTTCAAAAAAGTTGAATAGAAGTCCTTATTTTACCTTGCGGAACGAATTCATAATGAGATTTTTTTCCATTGCAAAATTCGCAGACTGGTTTCAACAGCTGTCTTGAACAAGCTAGTTGACAGACACCGCTCATGTTCGGCATAGTAATTACAGACAGTCCTACCAACATACAGAAATTTCAAATATTTAAAGACTCAATGTGGGCAATTTAAATAAGATTTTCCAGATACTTGTTTGTCTAAGTGTAGGTTGCAGACATTCTATCTGTAATTTTCATAAGAATTCCATTTTAGACTTCTTCTTCTTCCTGCTGTGTATAGGCATAGTTGCCTGTTTTCCTTCACATCATTTCATTTTAGACTTGAAATATATATAATGTATTTTCTATCTAATTGGCAAGTACCTTACATGTATATGAAAAAAATGTTCAGACATTTATTTTAAAATTTGATTTGCTTAGTTCAAAAAGCTACATGTTAATGAAGTGAATTCTTTGAATATTCCTTGAGAAAATCTGGAATATAATAACCAATTTAATCATAAAAAAGCACTTTAAAATAGTGAATAAATATTTACCTGGAACACAAAGGAAATACGATTAACGCTAGCAGTAATATCTTTGAAGAATTCACTGTAGCACTGGTTTGCGTTCTTTTCTTGAGAAACTTTTCAAACAATTTGCTCAAAATCAATAATAATAACAATATGTAAACATTTGATAATTATTGATTATCGTCAAATCAAGGAACAAATGACAGATAAAAAGAGCAACTTTAAGAAACAAAGTCAACTGACAGGAAAATTTTCAATTTGAAGCAAAGTAAGATGGGAAAACCGACATCTACCTATTTCTCTCAGTCACAATTTTGATGCACCCTTTTAGGTATCAGTGAGGACAAATCCAACCCGAAAAAAATTATTCCAAACTTAACAAGTCATACCTTCAACAATATCTTGACCATTACTAGATATGACCTGTTCCGTAATTTCATTGCCATGTGGTAATATAAATCTAGCTTGAGCGGAGCCTACAAGAGCCGACATCTGCTGATGACCAATCATACCTCCACTTCCAGCATAAATAGAAGGATTTCCGGGACTGCCCGGCGCCGATTGGCTTATGTCAATCATGTGATCTGGAATCGGTGAGTTCTCCCTCGACAGACATTCTGGGGTAATCATACCGGACATACCTACGTGTGTTGGCGACGGAGGTGCACTTCTGAAAATGAAAAGAAAACTTTTATGGAATGCACAGAGAAAATGAACTAATAATTTCACAGAAGCAAGGTGTGATTAAAATTAAAAAGAAAATGGCCAAATATGCAATTTCACAGGACACTCAACAATGACCCGTATTCATCATGTTGAGCCCTCTTCCAACAATATCTTCAGTAGTAGCATGAGCAGATGGAAGAATAATTAGGTTATTCCAAAAGAAAAATTTTCGTGAGTTCATACAATAACGACTTGAATAAGTTTCAAACAGATTCTGCTGTATACACAATGGTGAAAAGAATATCAAGAATAAATGGTGGAAATATCTCAAACAATAATCTTATAAAAGGTTTCTGTTGCAGAACAACAATTTACCTTGAACTTAGACCAAAAGGTGCTCTGAAACACTGAACTCCACGTTGACGTCGCCTCCTAAATGCCTGTTCAATGAGTTTCGTCTCCGACTGTCCCTCTATCTTCCAGAAACTACCTTTACCAGGTTCTTCTTGACTTCGAGGAACCTAAAAAAATATGTTGATATTTTGAACAAAGGTGAATCTATACTAAACGAAGAAGTTTGAAAAAAATAAAATATATAAAATTCCCAAAAAAAACATCAGTTAGGAAATAGTAACAAGTTATACGCAGAGTAATCCATTTCAAATAAGTATATCATGACACCATATTAGTTGTATGATGGCGTAGTACTGATTGAATACAATCAACGTCAATCTACTTCTTCCTCAACCTGTGCTCATCCACTCTTGGACATAGGTTTCTTTCAACTACTTTGATGTCTCCCTATTCTGTGCCAGGTTTAGCCATCCTTTACCCGCCGTCCTCCAATTATACAACCACCATACTATTTTTGGAGGAGCCCAACCATTATCTTTGTTTCTCTGGGTGTCCACACCGTTATACAATGAGCCCACCGGATGTTGGATATTGTTCTCACTTGACCGGCGGCCCAACCACATTTAATCTACGCCACTTCCTGAAGCACGTCTTTGATTTTGGTGCGTTGTCTGACGTACTCGTCTAGTTTTTTGTCACAAGGAGAAATACCCAGAATGCGGCGTTCCATAGCTCTTCGATTTGTTGAGAGTCCATCTGCGATTTTTTTTGTAACACTCATTGTCTCTATCCGTATTACTGGACGGGCAGTACGCATGAATTATATACACCCAGACAAAAAAGTATCCGCAAATTCTCATTTAAATTGCCCGCGTTAAGTTTATAAATATTAGAAGTTTCGGTATGCAGGTAGGACTGTCCGTAATTACTATGCCAAAAGCGCGATCTGTCAACTAGTTTGTTTACGACAGCAGTTGAAACCAGCCGACCCTAGTGGTAGGTCAATAAGGTCTCCATGTTACTTTTTTCTCCTCTCCAGACTGAAATTACCGCTCCGGAGAGCTAAAGGCCATCCCTGAAAGTGCCTACTATGGTATATTCTGAAACAAGTTGCAGAATGGGCTCCTATTCCAACACAAGTACCAAATTCGAATACGAGAGACGAAGGAGCGAATTTTTGAAGGCATGAGTGTTGGAATTGCGTTCTGCAACGTGCTTCAGACGATATTCTCTCTACATAAGTAACATTTTGTTAGAAAAAGCTCAAATTCAATGAAAAATTCGTATTGTGTAGTCACCTTTGTAATTAATCTTAGTAGTTGACGTGACCGACGAAAGTTGACAAATTACCGAGTTTGAATTTGAATCGAACCCCTTGAACATCGATGGTTTCGAATTATGATCTTATATTGACATTTGGCGTGTGTTTAAATTTGGTACAAATTCAAGTGTTGACAAGCATAAAACGAAAAATACTACTAGAAACAATGCTGTAACTAGCTCATTAAAACACTGTTTTTAGTACTGTAATGAACTTATTACGATACTGAAGCAGAGAAAAGTGTTTCCATGATTCGAAAAACGTTGGCACATATGTATCTCTTCGTATTTTGAAGGAGACTCAATAAATATTGAAGAACTTTAATATTTTTGCCTTTTATTTCTGGACACTTTTCTGTCAGAGAGTACTTTGCATTTAAAATTTATAGGAAAGCTGGCATGATTCTGCGTCTTGTTAGCTCTGCATGCTGGTTGTCCTTCCTTAATTTGGTGGTATGGCCGAGGTATATATATTTGGTAACGCATTCGACAGGATTGTTTCGGACATTTATGTTGACATTGTTAGTATTTATGATTTCAATTTATTGAAATTCATTTCAAGTTCTGTGGGACGCAGCTGTTACCAGTTCAGTCAGGATATCCCTCAGTTCCGTAATGACATGTGAGAGCAATGTCGTCAGCGAACTTCTGGTGGTTGAATCTAGAGCCACCCATTACTAAGCCTTTAGTATCCCACTTTAATTATTTGAATAGGTCCTCTAAAGCTAATGTGAACAACTAAGGCGATATAGTGTCCCCTTGTTGTACACCTCTACCCAAAGTTATCCATCCAGTCACAGCTGACTCGTCTTAATCTCATATGAATCGAAATCCTCTCATTGATATTTTCCAAATATGACCCTGATGTATTTAGAATCCACTCTGGCGCTTTGCAAGGCTAACAGAGCTGATCTCGACGATATCGAACGCTTTTTTGAAATCAACAAAGGCCACATGTAATGGAACATTATATTCCGAACATTTTTCTACGAGGGTCCAAACCGTGTGGAGATGGACTATCGTGCTGTAGCCCTTTCTGAAATCCGCCTGTTCTGCAGGTTGGTGAAAGTCCGGTATTGAGGTCAAGCGATTCATTATTTTCGTCAATAGTTTATATAGGTGTGACAATAGGTTTATAATTTTTTATTTATGTACTTTCACCCCTTTTGAATAGAAGTACAACCTCCGAGGAACACCAACAAGTAGGGATTGTGCCGATAGTTTTGCAACTCGATGTTCTCCTGGGCATCTATTGTTCTTCATTTGAGATAGTGTTTTTTCTTAACGCATCGTCTGCAACATCAGGAAGTTCTTCAGATCCTACATTAATGATGTTCAATTTATTCGCTGAATCGCGTGATCTAGACGAATAGTAGTAGTAGTGAAGAAGGATTCTCATGCTCGATTTGTGTCCTTTCTTCATGTAATATGACATAATTTGGTTATTTTTGTTGTTAATTTCGAGAGTTTCCTCCGTAATACCTTCATTCTGCAGTTATTCTGTATGATTTCTTCTTTAAGTACAAGAAATAAAAATGTAGAAAAGCACTGACGTGATGTCAAACGATTTTGAGTGCTTGTTTTGATCCGGCCGCCAGGACGTACTCAGGTTTAACAATGGATTCTTCATAAAGAAGTCGATCCCAATTGATTGAAACAATTTTCGGCACGATATTCGGAAACTGCAGACATTTAGGTAGAACTGTTCTACTAGTTAAATAAACAAGGTGTCAATTTGTAAACTATCAAAGCAAATATCTCTGAAACTAAATGAGTTAGAAAAGACCAATTTGGCGCAAATGTCATGCAGGCAGAGGGAACCATCCATACCCACTATAATTTCGTTATGGGGTGAGTCACTTTGAGTCCCACTCAGACCAACCCCAAAATTTTAAAAGGCACCACCTCTTTTGTGTTACCTTAAATTAAAAGTCTTCTTATTTTTCCTAAATTTCATAACGGTTCAAAAAAGGTGTAACTTAAATAAAATGAACTTTGTTTTCATGAAGAGCTATTTTAATCAATTAAATGCTCAAGATGTATTCTACTTTGGGCTTAAGCAAAAATAATAATCTATTTTCAAACTCATTCCTAATATTCTGCAACCCTTCCTGTACAATAGATGCTTCACTGGATGATCTTCCTCAATAGATTATAAGAGCATGAGCATCCATCCCAAGAGAAGTATCTCAGAATGTTAGAAATGAGTTATGATTATACTTTTGTTCAACTCATTTGGAGCATAATCAATTAAAATTTAACGTCATTAAAACAAAGTTTATTTAATTCAAGTTATACATTTTTGGACCCTTATAAAGTTTAGAAAAAATTTTTGTGCATAGGAATACCATTCAAAAATATCTTTGATTTAAGGCATCACAAAAGTGGTGCCATTTAAAATTTTGGGGTTGTGGTGCAAAGATCCTAAGGGGTGGCTCATCCCATAACCAAATTATAGTGGCTGTGGTTCCCCCTACCTTTAAAGCATTCATACAGTTACGCCACTCCAATTTATACAGTTCCAGATATATTAGTATTAACATTTTTTAAATTGACACGCTTGTTTTAGTAGAACATCCTGCTATCTTTTTGCCAAAATGTCTGTCATTCTCAATTGTCGAGCCTAATATGGTTTCAATCTGTTGGGTTTGACTTCCTGATGAAGAATATCCGGTCAAACTTGAGTATGTCCGCCCGGTACTCTCTGTGTTCCGAGTGAAATGTGCTAGAGTTTAAATACTTTCAGAATAGGTTAACTGTTCAAATATCTCGTTCAAGACTGTTGGCCAAATCCGTTTGAGTTTATAGGCCTTGCTTAAATTTTAATTCCTTTGTAATAATAATTGTCAGGAGTACCTTAAATTTGGATTCCTCTGTAACTTCTAGAATATCCATCGGAGCTAGTCTTAACTTTTGAAGATATTTGAATTAGGTTGAAACAAAAAGGCTTGCAAAAGTTTGCAGAAATCTATACGCCAGAAATTTTTTCTTAAGTTTCAATAATTTATGCCTCATAAGATATCCGATGTATTAAAAAAATGTGCATATATGGGACCTTATTGATATCTTACATATTCACAAATTTCATTGTTGTTCTTCCATCAGAAGAATTAATTATTTTTTCACTTAATTAAGGGCAAACAATCACAGAAGTTCAAGTTATTATTAACAATGTTGACATTTACGTTCCGTATCTAATTGTAACTAGGGGAGGCAGTAGGATAACAAAACTACAGTAAATTTCCCATCACCTGACACCTCAATTCGCCACGAACTCATAGAAAAAGCCCCAAATTATTCGTCTAAAAGTACGAATTTTTTCTGATATCGGAAAAGAGTAATGTCAAAAAGTCCGTCAGAAATTTCAATTCTCGGTGCTTTCACAGATACGTATTCGATTGACATCGGTCGAACTCATTAATTCAGTTTCAAAAGATGGAAAATTATTCGGAATTGTTCATTTACGATGGAATAATGTTTGTTGTCAAGATTCTCAAATCAAATTGGAGGTCTTCAGTTTTTATTGTAGTCCTCGTAAGAGTTATCTAGAGGTTTCAGAAGATTCTATTCTGAAGAATAATCGCTTTTGTGCAATTTGGATTTGAATATATAAGGTATTTCAAAGGACAAGTGTTTGCCGTCCGAAATTCTGGTATGATGATGGAAAAGACCTTGTTTACCGATACATAAATCTCCCTGATTAAATTGCCATATGCATTCAAGTAATTTAAATGAATATATTTTGAAGAAGTATAGTTTCAAGTGGAACAGGAATGTGGTTGAAATGAAACTGAAGGAAAACTATTAGTTTGGTTATTTCTTATTCAAGATATTTGTAATTTTGATTTGAATATATAAGGTATTTCAAAGGACAAGAGCTTATTGAAAGAAAGATATTCTAAATGGTTATTGATATAGTTGATATGCCTACTTTTGATTGGTTTTAAGTAGTACTGATGTGAAAACAGCCGAGTAAGATAGCCGAGTTTTGTACAGAATTTTTCGTACGCCACTGGAATATTGACCGGATAGCGATGCAAACAATTTTGATTCGACGAGATAATTTGAGATTTTTCTATTTTCACGTTGGAATCTGGAGATTGTACGACGATGACCCATGATAAATCCATCACCTGCACTCATTCCACAGCACCCCCGGGTTTCATATGCGGAATGACGGACGAGTTTTCAATAAAAACATTCTTATCTAGCAAACTAAACATAGGATTGAAGTCAAATAGCGTCCAGGAAGATAAACTGACAATTACTCCTTATGCCACATTAACTTGTACCCCCCAGGGGGGTCAGTAGGTACTCAGCCTAATTATTTAAAATTCATAAAAAATCAATCAAACGTGAGAATGCTATCATACTCCTGCAGGATTATCTATATTCTGACAAAAAATATTTCAGTTGTTATCTCTGACTTGCAATCCCATGGGGGCAAAAATAACGGCCTAATGATAATTCAAGCACATACAAATATCTCGAGAACTAGACATAGAATCTACACGAAATTTGGTAATTATTCTTCTCTTTGAATACACAGAAAAACTTCATGACTCACTTCCACTTGCACACCCTGGGGGTGGGGGGTTGTGCTAGCCGAGTTTTCTGTGAGTAGTTCATACCTGGAACACTAGTAGAATTGAGGTCAAATTCGACAATAACATCCAGAAACATCAACTCATAATTTCTGCATATGCCACATTAACTTGTACCCCCAGGGGGGTCAGTAGGTACTCAGCCTAATTATTGAAACTTCATAAAAAATCAACCAAACTTGAGAATACTATCATACTGATGCAGAATTATCTACATAATGACTAAAAATATTTCAGTATTATCTCTGACATGCACCCCCAAAGATGGCTAAAATAACGGCCTAATTATACTTCAAGCAGATAAAAATATCTCGAGAGCTAGACATAAAATCGACACGAAATTTGGTATTTATTCTTCTCTCTAAATACACAGAAAAACTTTATGACTTACTTCCACTTGAACCCCCTGGGAGGGCTAGCCGAGTTCCAGCCGAATTTTCTGTGAGTAATTCATACCTGGGAAACTAGACATAGGATTGAGGTCAAATTGGACAATAACATTCAGAAGCATCAACTCATAATTCCTGCATTTGCCACATTCACTTGCACGCTCCTGGGGGGAGGTCAGTAGGTACTAAGCCTAATTATTGAAAATTCATAAAAAATCAACCAAACGTGAGGATCCTATCATACTCCTGTAGAATCATCTATATATTGACAAAAAAATATTTCAGTATTTATCTAGGACTTGCAACCCCATGGGGGCTAAAATAACGGCTTAGTGATTATTCAACCAGATACCAATATCTCGAGAACTAGACATTGAATCGACTAGAAATTTTGTATTTATTCGTCTCTCTATATACACAGAATAACTTTATGACTCACTTCCACTTGCACCCCTGGGGGGCTAGCCGAGGTAGAATTCGACAATAACATCCAGAAACAGCAACTCATAATTTCTGCATATGCCACATTCACTTGCACCCCAAAGGGGTCAGTAGGTACTCAGCTTAATTATTAAAAATTCATAAAAAATCAACCATACATAACTACTGAAATATTTTTTTGTCAATATATAGATAGTTCTGCTGGAGTATGATAGCATTCTCACGTTTGATTGATTTTTTATGAATTTTCAATAATCAGGCAGAGTACCTACTGACCCCCCTGGGGGGTGCAAGTAAATGTGGCATAAGAAGTAATTGTCAGTTTATCTTCCTGGACGCTATTGCCAAATTTGACATCAATCCTATGTCTAGTTGTCTAGATAAGCATTTTTTTTAATTAAAACTCTTCCGTCATTCGGCATATTCGACCCGTGGGTGCTGTGGAATGAGTGCTGTCAATGGATTTATCGTGAGCCATCGTCGTAGAGAACGTACCATATCCAGATTCCAACGTGAAAATAGAAAAATCTGAAATTATCTCGGCGAATCAAAATTATTCGCATCGCTATCCGGCCAATACACCAGTGGCGCACGAAAAATTCTGTACAAAACTCGGCTGTTTTCACATCAGTTTAAGGAGTAGGGAATTTGAGCTTCGAATAAAACTCAAGGAAAACTGTGAGTAGTTATTTTTAATTCGAGATATCGGTTTGTTCATTCATCGTGGAGGTTGTATTAGTATCAGAGTATGGGAAAAGACTAGATCAAGCGCGCAAAACCTTCTGATCTCACCTTGATGCTTTTCTAAATTTTTAATGGTTGGCTTTCCATTGTAAACAATTTGTATCTTCGTTAGAAGTGGACAAAAAATAAAGTAAATTTAAATTTTTAAAGGCTTAATTGGTGGTAGCAGGATCAAAGAAACGGGAAAATGAAAACTATGTCAGTTCGCCGACGTTTCGGAAATATATTTTTCCATCTTCAGGGCTCTACAAAAGAATATGGAGCATATAATGAAAAATTCCAAAAAACACACATGTAAATATATAAAACAGCAGGAAAAACAAACCAAGACAACACCTCATAATTACAGTCTAAAATGTGTAAGATCAAATAATTAAACATGGATACAGCTCAAAAAGTGAAAACAACATAAACAATCAGCAATAATGTTGAAGGTTTTCGTGAAAAAATAAAACCAAGATGTACTTACAGACTAAACAATTGTATCCTCCCATTATCCTCTATATAAATAATACAGTTTACAGATCTCAGGTATGTATTTTTCATGGAAGAAATTATCAGACCGCAATGAAAATAAACATAGTGATTGACAGAATGTTGGAAGAACCAGTCAAGCCTCCTCAACCTCACATCCCTTCGTCTGGAGGGTCCACGCACCCAACTGTAAAATATGACACCCTCTTATATGTCAGAGGACTTTCAGAGAAACTCTCCAAAATCATTAAAAAAGAAAATCTTAAAGTGTCATTTAGGAGCTCCGATACAATTGGAAAACAATTTTTCAGTGCCATCAGGAATCCAACACCGATTACTATGCTTTCTGATATAGTGTACAGGATAGGATGTTCAGATTGTTCTAGTGTCTATGTAGGACAAACTGGGCGATATTTGAAAACGAGAGTCCAGGAACACATGAGATCTGTCCGCTTGCCCATCTCCAACCCAAAAACAGCCTTAGCTGAACACTGCGTCAGCACGGGACATAGTTTCAACTTTGAAAACGTTAAAATTCTAAATAGGGAACCATACTTAGGGAATCGACTAATGTATGAGATGTTACATATAGCAGTTAATAACTCAGTTAATTCAAGATCGGATATCCAACATCTAAGCCGAATATATTTTCCCTTATTAAGAATGAATAAACACCCTGTAAAGTTTTCATCGCCTCCCGTTAACATATGAACGCGTGTTCGGGTATTTCCATCTGAGAAATCGAGAGCTCTTATATTGGTTCCACCTCCGTGTGTCGACGTATGTCACAAAGTTACCACTTTGTTTATTTTCCTTGCGGTCTGATAATTTCTTCCATGAAAAATACATACCTGAGATCTGTAAACTGTATTATTTATATAGAGGATAATGGGAGGATACAATTGTTTAGTCTGTAAGTACATCTTGGTTTTATTTTTTCACGAAAACCTTCAACATTATTGCTGATTGTTTATGTTGTTTTCACTTTTTGAGCTGTATCCATGTTTAATTATTTGATCTTACACATTTTAGACTGTAATTATGAGGTGTTGTCTTGGTTTGTCTTTCCTGCTGTTTTATATATTTACATGTGTGTTTTTTGGAATTTTTCATTATATGCTCCATATTCTTTTGTAGAGCCCTGAAGATGGAAAAATATATTTCCGAAACGTCGACGAACTGACATAGTTTTCATTTTCCCGTTTCTTTGATCCTGCTACCACCAATTAAGCCTTTAAAAATATAATTTTGGATCACTAATTTGAATTTAAGAATTGAATTTAAATTTCCAAGAACTACAGGCAATTATAGGAAAATGATCATTTTAGACTCACCTTGATGAAGTATCGATTGAGACTCAAATTGTGTCTTATGGAATTCTGCCATCCCTTGTCCGCAGTGCGATAGTAGGGATAATTTTTTGTGATGTAACTATAGATTCCAGACAATGTGAGTTGTTTATCGGGTGCGCTTGCTATGGCTTGTACTATTAATTGGGCATAGGAGTAAGGGGGTTTCGAATCATCTTTGCTACCACTGGGTCCATAACCGTCATTGACCGTTACTGAAGGAGCCTTCAAAGTACAGAAAGAAAATAAATTATTTTTTTTTTACCTCAAGAAGAATGACAATAAACTCACAGAATTTCCATTTGATGTAGATTGCCTATAATTTTCTGGACTATGACTTGCTGGTATAAATGCATCTTCTCTATGTGCTACTTGGGCGGCATAAGAAGCGGCCATTTGTAAATCAGCTGATACATTTCTCCTTCCATGGCCCCCTGAAATGAATAAATATGTGTAATAACATATCATACTCTGAAACTACTAGGCTGATTTGACTGAAGAAAAAATCAGCCGAGATATTCATCCACCAATCCATCACTCACATTTCAATTCTCTCTAGATCATTCCGTTGTGGAACCATCGCGTTCATGGGTGGGCGGATGTACAAATTCAATTTGACCATGTAGTCTTCATCTGTGAGTTCAAGCAAAATGGCTGATACCATACGAAAATTTAAAATATTAGTGCAAATTTGAAAGCACTCAGTTCAAGTGAACAAAAGCGTCCAACATTTTTTCGACTAATTCCTTTCTCATTATATAACCTCGTCTTCGAGAATATTTTTTCAGTGTAGAGTATATCGAACAATACCATAGTCTCAATTTTCAAATTCCCAATAGATCCAGTGCTACATAGGCACTTGAACTTAAGATACATTGTAGAATGTAAAGTAAGAATTTTATCTTAAATAGACTTACAAAAGTGTGATCTATTATCGCCAACATAGTTAATCAACAGTAAAATAGGGTGTATGCATAAAATTTATTTTCAGTTCAACTATAATTTGTTTCAATTCAGTTCAAACCAGGGGGTGGGAACTCGCATACTACAAAGGTGGTCACGTTTTTCTTCGACGAGCGGCAGAGACATCTGTTGTCGTCTCAAAAGCTCGGATCGGTAAACTAGGACTTCTCAGTAGTGATCGGTAAAAACGGATTTTATCGGACCTCACTCTTGGTGGACTTTATGAAGAGTAAGAAACTATTCTATGATGAGCATGAACTGGTTGAATGAAATGGTTTATTCTTGCTGTATTCCCAATTGCTACAGTGATAGTAATGTCAAAAGGTATGTGTTGCATTCATATAAGTAGTAGTTTTGGATTAACTTATAACTCACTAAAAATGTACTGTGAATTAATATTTTCTGTAGCAGTTTCATATTCGTGTAGTAATTTCTGATTAGTAAAAATTTGGGACAGTTTCTAACACTGTTTTCTTTCTAGGTTTTTCATTACACAAGTTGAGGGTGTTAGAAATGTTTGGTTGGAAAGAATCGGAAATCCATGTCTTCATTCATCCAAAAGTGTTATTTGCATAAAGCATTTTCATATGGATTGTATAGACCCACATGGAAAGCTGAAAAGATTTGCTCTACCAACACTTCATTTGCCAAGTAAATCATTCTACTTCCTATGATTGTCATTTTTGTAATTTCAATAACCTTCCAGATTATGTAAGCATGTTTTGTCTACCCTCCAGAACTCCTGAAGAAACTTTGAGGCAACAAGGTATTTATATATAAGTGAACTGCTCATGGTCATTGATTATAGTTTTGGGTATTCCACTTATAGTAGGTTTCATAAAAATCGTCTATCAGAAGATTCCTACAATACTTCAACGGATATGTGAGATTTACTGTTGAAACGCCAAATTCAAGGAATTTCAGTTAATAAGTTTATTGATTTTGCCATGATATTATTTCTGTACTTTTATGACAGAACTATTTATAAGATTTTATCGGAAAAAAAAACAATAAGATCTTATGATCCAATAATGAAGATGGCATCCGAAAAAGTATCTGAAAGAAAATAGACGTTTAGAAATTGTTTCTGTCATAAAAGTATAAATCTAATGCATTTCATGCTTAAATTGATGTATCTGTCACTAATATTCTAATTTATTCTTTTAATGTATTTTCATAACTTGATGAGTAATTGTTGCATAATTATTGTTGGATCGTTTATTCTTTCCCTCGATATTGAAATTTTTGTAAATTGATTATTTACTGCATTATATATATATTTCTAAAGTTTCTTTTTTGTTTATTTCCTTTCATCCTCTAAAGATTAGTATGTTCTTTGATTTGAAAGGCAGATATATTTGAAATGACCATAATTCTTTTAATCTGCTGCAAATTGTCACAATTTTCTGATCAAATGATATTTTTTTATTGAAATTGTGACAATCTACAGCAGATTAAAAGAATTATGGTCATTTCAAATGTATTTGTTTTCAAATCCAATAAAAATATGGGATTCAACCTGCGCTTGCGTGGAATCCTATGATAACTCTTATAAATTGCACTAGAGGGCGCCACGAGACGGAACGTTGTGCGAATGGAATCTGTAATCAACTCTAAGATGACGAAAGATGGCGCTGTAAGTTGAGCTCTAAGCCGGGACCAAAATTCATGCCAGAGTTGCCTATCTATAGGTAGTCTATGGTTCAAACCAGATAAGATCTTTTATAATACTAACTTAACCTCACTAAAATAATGCCAGAATAGAAAATTCGGTTCCGCCCAGAATAGAATTGGGGATTCCTGAGGGAGAAGCAGGATAGCTATCGGAAAATCTTAAAATTAACTGCGTTATGAATTTAAAATTCTTCACCATCACGCCATGGTAGGTAATTGGAAATGAAATTTACACAGATTTTCGAGCAAGCAGTCATTCGAAATTTGGAAGATCATATCTTCGGAAGCCTTACTTCATCGAAAAGAACAAAAAAACTAACAATGTATTCGCATGCTGAAAATTCATCCAAAAAATATTCAATTGAGAAGTGTCATATGCAGTTGCGTAGCACGCGTTCTCGGCGCTCCCCGCAGATTTTTTGAAAATACCCTCCACCCCAGCCTAAATCCTTTACTTCCAAGAAAACAAATTATTATCTACACTACATACCTGATATACATTGACTTTAAAATCAACATATAGGAACAAGTTAGGTATGACAAAATCAATAAAAATGACGTCATACAAAAACATTTATTACATCATACACCTAGAATAATTATACCAATTACTTCACAAGAGAATTTGATGGATTCGGTCTTTACTTGTTGGAGATTCATTTTAATTACTTGATTCAGAAAATCTGGTAAAAATTATGTAAAAATCAAAACAATAACCATAAACATTAAAGATAAAACAGAGAAAATAAATCTGGTGTCTATAAACTATCTTGTATGGATTGACCTGAAGTTTATACAGGGTGAGCCATCCATAACTTTTCACCCTGAATCTGGAGCTTTGGGGTGGAATAACGAAAGAACGCTGGTACAGGTCAAATTTTGTTGAAAGGGGGACAAATAAGGGTGTTCAAATGAGTTTGATATCACAACACCACTTGCCGCAACCCCTAAAAGCTCACATTTTTAATAGGGAAAAGGGGTCGAGCAGCACCTTGTTGAAAAGGCAATTCAATTTCCAGAATGAGTGTTTTTTTTTCGCTTTATTATTATACAGAGTGAATCAGTATTCAATAACATTCACACGCCGAAGTGGGATATTTGAGATGGAAAAATTGCTTGGACGGGTAAAAAAAAAGACATCACTATCCTTTTAGTCGCTAGCCTAACAGCAATTATTTCAATTTAAACGAAAGCTGCTGTGTTTAACGAGCGAAATGAGGACCATAATGTAAGTCACACTTACGTCCTGAATTTGGTCAGAAAGTTTATAGAGACGGGCTCAGTTGTTAACTTGAAAAAAAATTGAATCGTGTCCGAAATGATGATGTGGACACAGGAGTTTTAGGACATTAGGACAAATGAACGAAGACGGCTCGGATCGCCGATTACAATTTTGCGAAATAATGGGTGATATTATAAGTAATAATCCGGACTTCCTTTTTAATGTTTACTTCTTTGATGAATGCTCTTTTTATTTGAATGGATCTGTAAATCGTCACAATTATAGATATTGGTCTGATACCAACCCAAGGCTATTTAGAGAGATTCACACTCAATATCCTGAAAAGCTGAAAGTCTGGGTCGGTATTTATGCTGACAATATTGTGGGCCTTCTTTTCATAGACCGCAATCTCAATGGTGTTAATTACTTAGATCTCTTAGAAAACAATAGCGATCCTATGTTGATAAATATTTTGGAGAACGATCACCGGCACATTTAGATGAAAGATTTCTAGGGCGTTGGATTGGAAGGAGGGAAACCATAGAATGGCCTGCACGTTCCCCTGATCTGTCGTCCTTGAATTGTCTTATGGGGACATTAGAAAAGTAACATTTATGCGACGGAACCTGCAAACTTGGAATTACGCCAGCGCATAATGAACGAATTTCGCTAAGGAATGCTAAGGAATCTGAGGAATGGCTTCGAGGAACTGCTGTATGAATGCATGGGGGAAGGTGGAGGCCATTTTGAGCATTCACTAAATTGAAGTTTTCGTCATTATGTCAATTCATTTTTCCACTATCCGTAATTCAATAAAGAGAATAGCTTTTTCATTAAATTACGCCTTCATAGCCCTGCATCAAACTCGTGCAAGTGTTTTTTCGTTTTCTTATCCCGAAGGTCAAAAATTGGAGTAGAAGTTCATGTAGTGAAATACTTTTTCATGCTGTTCAATAGTTGAGCTACCGAAGAAAAAAAAATGCTCATGCAGGTAATTAAATTACCTTTTTCAATATCGAATTAATTTTTTAATTAATTTTTTCCATCTCAAAGATCCAAATTTGGCGTGTGAAAGTTATTGATAGAATACTATTATAGTAATTGTCAGCAATATTTTTTTATTATATTTATACAATTCATCTATTTCTTGCGTATTCAATTCAAACTCGTTGACGTCCTTCTTCATGTACTCTACCGTTTCTTCTCCTACTTTGGGATCATCTGCAGTATTCATTCAAGCATCCTCTAAAGCACTTGATGTACATTCATCGCTCGATGAAATATTATCACATTGATGACACAGGCATGTGTCATCTTCCAAAGCTGGAATATGCTGTTGGTGAGATCTTGGTATTCATTTAGAGCGGAATCGTCCCTGGCATACATCACAAAAAAGGTTGCCTTTCTGTCCATTGCAAATAGAACACAATGGCTTTTTTCGTCCGACGATATTTTTAGTTTTAGCTACTTTAAAATTTTCGCGTAGTTGTTTTCTTGGTTTTTTTTCTTTTTCGGCATTAACCAAATGGTTTAATTTTTTGTCTTCAACATCCCACTGTATTTTTGCGATGTTATTTAAATGGCGGTCTTTCTGTATGCCGTTTTCCTTGACGATTCTGGCCATGCTAAATAATAAGATGTTTTGCAAATTTGGACTGTTGAACTATCCATTGTCATTGTTGTAAGTCCTTATTCAGTTCCGACTTGATTAAGTTGCTTCGAGCTTTCGATTTTCATAAAATTATCTCGTCCTTTTTCAATGTCCTAGGGATACCACTACTGAAGATATCAGTAGGGCATTCAGTTCGGACGTAATCGGATGGACAGAACCAATTTTGACTACATCATCAGTGATTTCAAACAAAATTGTTGTTACCAGTTTTACTCAAACATTAGAAAAATTCTTACCTCTGGGACTAGTAGGACAACTGTTTGCAGCGCTGAGTGTTCCGGTTGGCGATGGGAAGGGACTGCTGTACACGTCACTCTCCGGTATTTTGATTCTCAAAGGCGGCAGGCCAGTATTCTGTCCCCCGCCCCCGGCTCTATCTCTTATTCTGAGTAGGGGAGGTCCAGATTCAGCTATCTTTGATGATGGCTCCGAGTTTTCGTCTGTTAGGGAATAAAACGACAGACGAATATTTGTACTTGGAAAACGGAACATACATCTGGAAATAAAAAAAAATTGTATGAAAAAAATTTAGAAAGCACTGACGAGAGGTGTGATGGTTTTAGCGCTCCTGTTAAGCTACTTGCGAGTAGCTATTCACTTTCATAAATCACATCTTACCCACATAACGATAGATATCATATTAAACTCTGTTTGGATTCAAACAGAGGAGCTTTAAGCGAAAACCAAGGCACGTAACCAATAAACCATAACTAGTATTCGATAACTGTGAGACTCAATGATACGTATCAAAGCAAGTGAATATCCAAAATTTTAAAGTATATATCTTCGGAAGTAAAAAGTTCCTTGGGAATAAAAATGGTATGAAATTATTTGTACATTAGCAATACATAAAAAAATATATTTATTAAAAAAGTGTAATTTGAAAAATAAATTGTTTTACTACGAAACTATTGAGCCGATTCCGGCGAATAACAAATTCATCCGAGATATTAATTCCCCAAACCTAACCAGAAAATTTCGGCTCTCTAGCTCATTCCGTTATGTCGTAGTCATGCCTACGGACAGAATCGATTTTGACCACGGATTCTTCATCGGTGAGTTGAAACAAAACGATTTCACCTTCACCCAAATATTCGAAAGATACAGAAATTTGGGCAAATCTATAAGCACTTTGTTCAGGGGAACAACAGCGTCAAAAGATTCAAGAACTCTTGCCAGAAGATCTGCCCATTATTTACAATTTTCTCGTTTGGTTATGAGTCACCAACGAACTATATTTCATATTCCCTTCGGCAACGATGCTATTACTGAGAATGGAATTTTTAATATCCGCAAGAACCATGAATGTGCAAGAGACAACCAGCATTTTAGTCATAACACACAACACAGATTTTCTGCCAATGTTTGGCTTGGAAAAATAGACGGAAATTCAGTTGAACCTCACATTTTGCGGAAAGATTAAATGGTGAAATCTACCTAAACGTTTTGGAGAAAAATTTTTACCAAATCCAGTGAAAGATTTACATATCTATTCTATGTACTTTCAGCATGACTGAGCAACACCTCACTTTCCATTGAATGTGAGAAATCACCTAGATGTAAATTAACCAAACAGATGGATTGTCGTAGAGGCCCTATTGCTTGGCCACAAAGATTCCCTGATTTGAACCCTTTAGATTAATTATTTTGTGTGGGTACATCAGTAAACAAAAGTTCATAAGGTTGAAATGAGAAGTAGAAAAAACCTAGTTGGAAGAAATTTCGAGTGATGTAATATAATATAGCAAAATCAATCCCTTATTAGAAGGTCAATTGGAAATTTAATAAAAAGATCGAGGATATGTATTCATAAAAGAGTAAATCATTTCGAACATTCTCTGTATATTTTGTGTTAATCGTCAATTTTACCTTTCATAATGTGTTTCGAATATTTATTCTATATTAGTTGTTGTAGATTTTTTGGTTTACGTAGGTACGTATGAAGATATTTTCTGGATTGAATGACTTTACAGATCAGAATATGAGTGATTAAAAATGAATTTTGAATTAAAAATTACTCTAGAACTCAGCATGAGTTTCATTGGACGTACAGATCAACTATTCAGTTCAGAATATCTTCACTGCCTTGGAGCGAAATTACGAAAATGATCTTCTTTACAAAAATTTTCTACGAAAACTGAACGTCTGCCAAGAAAAATAGAAAAGCTCCAGTAATGTAAACTTATGATAGAATATGAAGAAATAACGAATTTTTGAAATCGTTTTTTTTTCAACCTGCAAATTCAATCTGAATCATAAATCCTATCCTGTGTTTTTGAAAGAGTATTGAAATTATTGAAAGTAGACAATCATATCGTTCTATACTGTAGTTCATCAATAGATATGAAAAAAGAAAAATCGGTCGGTTCGGACAAATCACCTTATAGACTCTCAATAAAAGCCCCCAACCATAAACCAAATATTGTTTCGAAACTGCTTTGATTAGTGTAACTTCTAAAATCTGACAGTCTCCTTAGAAATCACCCTGTATAACAATTTTTTTGAATAATTTATCATGACACTTTTGTTTTTAATGTTAGGTACCTACTGAAAAATGCTTTTCATATATACATTGCATTCCTTCCTGACATAATGAATGTCTAAATTATCGAATTGGCTATTTTGATTGTTTGTTTTTAAGATTTGGTACATCATTCTACATATTTCAAGTGTTTCATTTTATTCATGGTGCTGAATGGGCAAATGATTTGATTGCAATGTTTATTCTCGTGGATTCAAGTATTGTTTTTGAATATGATTTTCGAGCACCTTTCCCTAAGTTTAATGATTTATGGGTTTTATTTTATTCAAACAAAACATGTTTTAAGTATTGTATTTTTTAACATAACGTATTATAAAATAATATCATTGATTATATTGACCTAAATATAGCCAACTTTTAACACAACATGAGAATTTAATTGATAATGCTCAATAACGACTGCCAATCGATAAACCCGGCAGAACTGCGGAATGGACACCTTTGTCCGTGACCGGTAAAACAACCCTTCTACAATCCTCTACCGTGTAACCATTGACTTTAAATATACCAGGGCTGATAAAGGTCGTGGTGAACTTTATTCCGAAATATCGCGATTCACCACGACCTCTATCGGCCTGGTAAGAAGTAAAGTATGGCCGAGCGCGGGAATATCAAAATAACTGAATTTTGAATGCAAAGTTAGCTATATGTTGTTTATATTATATCGAAAATGTTCTAATTTTGTTGTTTTTTTTTTTCTCTAGCTTTCGCGCCATCTATGTGTTATTGGTGAACTATTTTAGAGATAATTTTAAATAATTACTTGAATGAATAAGTCCCACCTTTATCAACTACCTGGACTGATGGAGCGGTTAAGTTCCTTGGCGCCCGCTTCGGTTCGAAACCTCACAGAATATCTCCATTTTTCTAATATGAACCTCTTCAAATTAAATACTGTTCACTTCACAACTTAATCCTATCGATTACTTCTAATTTGTAAATGTATATTTTCCCAAGGGTAAAATTGTGGGATTTTAGTTTACCAAGGACCAATAGATGTCGCTGCAAAATAAGATCAAAAAATTTACTAGAGTTGCACATCTATAAGTAGTCTATGGTTATAATTATAAATTTTAACGTTGGTAGTTCGAGAGATAGTTATATATACATATTCTTTTGAACTTTTGGCTGACAATATTTAGTTAGCAAACAATAAAGCATATAGATCAGGGGTTAGTGATGGGGTGTCATACAATTCGGCGTATGGCATAAAAGCCAAGGGAAAAAACCCCAGTAAAAAAAACCCTGGCTCCCCGTCTAAGTGTGAGAATACAAAAATAAGCTGAAATATATTTTAGGGACTTCTTTCTTCAAGAGTGGTCTTCTATTGATGGAGACAGAGACTTCTTAAAGTTGCTCACATCGAATCTGGAAATAAAAAGGCAAAAGCAGAAAAAAGAACTGAATAACAAAAATACGTATCATATTCGTTTGAAATTTATAACCCATTCCCAGAAAGAGTCGGAAACATCATGAATAGCCCTAAAACCATCTTGAAATGTATATATGGGACAACTATTGATGAGATGAGGAGGTATTGTTTCTTTTGCTTCTCCACATTCACAACTTGCGCTAGAAACAGAGTTAAATCTAAATAGCATGCTATTGGTGAGAGATAGTTAATTTGAATTGACGCGATATCAAATTTACCCAAACAACTTTATTATAAATAGGACGACACTAAGCAGCCATTGGTTTACTCTAGGGTCTGTATTTGTTGACTAAATCTTCAAATAAACTCATTGATTCTTACCACCTTAGAAGAGGGCGCTGAAACTTAGTTCCAGGTCTTAGCAATCTATATGTATTTATCTATGATCGCAACTTTGCCCAATATTTGGTTTTTGTGTTATACAGGGCGTCTACTATAATAGGTGCCAAACTTCAGTAGGTGATAGTACAAGTCATTTGCAACAAAAAATGTCCTAAACACTTTTTCGAAAAGTTGATTGTTATCGAGTTATTTAACACTTCTTGGTTTTTCGAAATTTTTTGCTCTCCCCTTTAAAAACAAGAATATCTCTGATATTCTTAAAGCTACATCAAATCTGACCATATCATCGCAAAGGGCAGAGTTTACTGTATAATTGACAACTAAGTTTAGTGGCACTGCTCAAACTATTATTCGAGTTCATGCCATTTTGGAATGAAATCTCAAACATTGACAGATATATAATCATCTTCGATCTAAAATTTATAACTCAAAAAGTGTTTACGAAAGACATAGGAAAGTGAAGTGAATTAATTTTATTTTTTTATGGAGAATCATAAAAATATAAATACCATTAAAAATAACAAAGCTATTTTCAAATGTTCTTACATAACCTAATGTTGACCTACAAAATTTTTGATTTTTGGCAAAAATAGTTAGTATAATAATTTAATCCAACCAAAAGCAATCTGTGTAAAACTAGCAAAGTCTCGATGGAGCCGCTTGTTCATCCCTAAAGAGTGATGAAATCTGGACAAAGCCATGCCGGTACCGGTACCGTAAAAGTTGAACCATAGAAATTCAATGCTTTCGTTCATACTCATTCCGTAACTTTTTTCGGTACTGTAAAGTGTTCAACTTCTAGGGACAAATTCATAGAAATATATATTCATAGAATTATTTGGACAAATTACATATATATAAATTAAATAATTAGATTAGATTATTTTATGAGTGTATAAGATCATCTTATAAGTAAGAAAAATTAAGAGCATGCAATAGTGGGCGAGTTTTTTTGACACATGCGCATTCCATAGAGCGTCAATTATTGTATTGAATAGTATGAATGTGAAGTTATCCACAACCACAAATGATCTAAAGGCCGCACACACCATAGGATTTACCCTATGAATGGAGAATTTTTTTTTTCGATAGTTGATATTTAGGCGAAAGAGAATCGGTAGAAGTTATCATTCTTATCCATAGTAACATAACACAAAAATTTGATTTACTGAATACTCAGAAGTGGCTTGTTATGATGAGTGAACTATTACACCATGGGAAACTAAACCGTCGAATTTGAAGATGACACTGGGAAATGATAACTACTATTCGTTCCTACAATCGATAAGAATCGAAGAAAAAAGGTGCTATAAAATAGGTAGTTACTAATGTTAAAAAAATGTTCTATACCGGGTGTTGTAAAAGGGTAAATGTAAAAATTAAAAAGAGTGCAAACTTAGTGGTATTTTCTTGTTAGCTGTACCAATGAAAATTGGTGAATAAGTAGTTTTTTTTTCTAGGAAAAACTAGTACATGTAATAGACTTTTAAACGATATATCAACTTTACACTTAACTTTTTGTTTTTCCAACAAAATTACTGTTTCAAGTCAGAAAAACATAAAAATCAGAAACTCAAATTTTATGATAATTCATTTCAAAACATTGTAGGTTCAGAACAGTTATAAATATTATAAATAACATTGAGTATAAATCTAGTGGTAGAGTAGATTTATACTCAATGTTAATAGTAACATAAAAACAGCAAAGTTGTAAACAAAGGTTTGAGGAGGAGACGGGTTGGAGGGAGTGTTGGTGCGTATCTGGCGGCCCCGCAGAGGCCGCCGGAAATGAATACCACGAATGAAAATGAACAATATGGCGGAATTTAATCTCGAGCTAAGCAAACTTGACATTTTCATGGGTTCGAGGATATGCAAATCAACTTAAATTTGACAAAATTTGTCATTAAGTAAACTTAAAAAAAAGATCATTTACTTGAAAAAATTAATTCGACTTATACGCATCTACAAAAAAATATCTTTAATATTGAATATCGGGATATGCTGTTTATTTACGGGTTCGCTAACGGAAATTCGCGAACAGCAGTGTGGGAGTACGCGTTACGTTTCCCCAATAGACAACAACCTAGCAGAAAGGCATTTCAGAAGTTTTTAGGCGCTCTGGTGAAACTGAATCGAGGTTTACGAAATAGAGAAGGTGGTCGAAATGCTTAGCACTGGAGGCAAACACCAGCAATACTTCGCGCTATTAGAGAAGATCCCACTCGGAGTGTTGGTGCCACATTAGGGCTTCACCATTCCACAGTACACAGAGTTTTGAAACAAAATAATTTACACCCGTATCATTTAAAAAAAGTTCAGAATTTGTTACCTGTGGATGGTGAGGTCAGATTAGAATTCTATAGGTGGTACCTAAATAAGTTGGAAGAGTGGAGATGTGATCAAATATTATGGACAGATGAGGCAACATTCACTAAAAAGGGAATAATAAATTGACGAAATTCCCATATATGGGAAACGGAAAATCCACATGCGACTGTTATATCTCATTATCAGCATGAATTAAGAGTCAATGTTTGGCTGGGATTCATGAGAGGGCGGCTAGGGTCGGTAATACTTCCCGATCGCCCTAATTCAAATGAATTCACAAATTTACTCAATAATAACGTAGTTGACGTTCTTGAAGATATTTCCATAGCGAATAGATATTAACTTTATTTTCAACTGGACAGATGCTCTGCCATAATAGTCGAATTGTGAGGGACTGGATGCATCGATGCTTTGGGGAGAAATAGATTGGAAGATATGATCCCTTGAGATGGCCACCTAGAAGCCCTGATCTTACCCCATTAGACTTTTATGTTTGGGGCACTTTGAAAGAAAATGTGTATAAAAATCGCATTAATGAACGAGAAGAACTAATCAACAGCATTCAGGAATGTTGTGATACAATGCTTCGAAAACGTAATGAACTTCGAAAGGTTATGGATTCTGTACGAAAAAGATGAATAAAATGCACTGAGCAAAGGGGTAGGCGATTTGAACAGTTTTTATAGTTTTGCAATAACATTGATTTTTACGTTCATTCAGTTTCATTCAAAGTTTATTTTATGTTTTAATGTTACTATTAGTAATATTTATGACTGTTTTGAACCTACAATGCTTCGAATTGTTATAAAATTTGCGTATCTGAATTTTATGTTTTTCTGACTTAAAACAGTGATATTGTTGGAAAAACAAAAAGTTAAGTGAAAAGTTGATATACCCTTTAATAGTCTATTACACGTACTAGTTTTTCCTAGAAAAAAAAACCACTACTTATTCATCAATTTTCAATGGTACAGCTTACAAGAAAATACCACTAAGTTTGCACTCTTTTCAATTTTTACCTTTATCCTTTTACAACACCCGGTATAAAACATTTTTTTAACATTAAAGAATATCTATTTTATAACGTGTTTACTGCCCTTTCTGATGATATGATCAGAATTAATGTGGCTGTAAGAATAACAGAGATATTCTTGTTTTTAAAGGGGAGAGCAAAAAATTTCGAAAAACCAAGAAGTGTTAAATAACTCGATAACTATCAACTTTTCGAAAAAGAGTTTAGGACATTTTTTGTTGCAAATGACTTGTAATATCACCTACTGAAGTTTGGCACCTATTATAGTAGACACCCTGTATATTATTTTTAAAAAACTTTAGATCAAGTTTTAGTTACGAAAATCACAATATATCTTTAAATATTTGAGATTACAGTTCGAAACTTGGTATGATCTTGGATAATAGTTTAATCCACGCCACTATTTTCGAATTTTTGTTGTCAGTTATATAGAGTGCTTACAAAAAATTTCCATTTGTCAAGTCACAAAATTGTAAAAAAAACACGGAATTAGACACTCAGTATGTTTTCATTTTATTTTGAGAATGAGTACACACTCCAATTTTTTTTATACAATTCCCAATACATATCTTCTTTGGATTTTAAGTTACCTGCATTGGCAAATGGTTATTTTTTTACTGTATAATTGACAACTAAGTTTAGTGGCACCGCTCAAACTATTATTCGAGTTCATGCCATTTTGGAATGAAATCTCAAACATTGACAGATATATAATCATCTTCGATCTAAAATTTATAACTCAAAAAGTGTTTACGAAAGACATAGGAAAGTGAAGTGAATTAATTTTATTTTTTTATGGAGAATCATAAAAAATATAAATACCATTAAAAATAACAAAGCTATTTTCAAATGTTCCTTACATAACCTAATGTTGACCTACAAAATTTTTGATTTTTGGCAAAAATAGTTAGTATAATAATTTAATCCAACCAAAAGCAATCTGTGTAAAACTAGCAAAGTCTCGATGGAGCCGCTTGTTCATCCCTAAAGAGTGATGAAATCTGGACAAAGCCATGCCAAGTCTAAGGGCTCGTTTATACTGGCCGGTACCGGTACCGTAAAAGTTGAACCATAGAAATTCAATGCTTTCGTTCATACTCATTCCGTAACTTTTTTCGGTACTGGTAAAG
Source organism: Micraspis discolor (assembly GCA_030674115.1). Taxonomy (NCBI): domain Eukaryota; kingdom Metazoa; phylum Arthropoda; class Insecta; order Coleoptera; family Coccinellidae; genus Micraspis; species Micraspis discolor. The sequence goes on from JARTUT010000443.1 coordinate 94,813, forward strand.
TGTTCAACTTCTAGGGACAAATTCATAGAAATATATATTCATAGAATTATTTGGACAAATTACGTATATATAAATTAAATAATTAGATTAGATTATTTTATGAGTGTATAAGATCATCTTATAAGTAAGAAAAATTAAGAGCATGCAATAGTGGGCGAGTTTTTTTGACACATGCGCATTCCATAGAGCGTCAATTATTGTATTGAATAGTATTGAATACAGAATCGATCTCTGTTTTGATAGCGGGAATTTCAAATAATATATTGTAATAAAATATAATTCAAGATGGTCAGCATGTTTCAAAACATTGAAACTCAAATTCAAAATGACAATTATTAACAAGCATAGAGCATAATCCATAACCTCTATGTTCAGTTTACGGAAAAGTTAACGGCCAGTATGAACGGCTACTGAAATTCTTACGGAATACGGTACCAGCCAGTATAAACGAGCCCTAAGATTCCTTACTGAAATGTCTTTATTTTTATAGTTTACGGAATACGGTACCAGCCAGTATAAACGAGCCCTAAGATTTAGACGGTTCAGGTACATATCAAACTCTAATAGTTTGGTCGGGCCCTTGTGGTTTCTAACCAGGGTCACCAGGTATTCCAGATCTTCGACTATCCTAATTTTTATAGTTTTCCCTTTATGCGATCATTAAACCCTAACTCTGTAGCAAATTTGAGCTCTCTAAGATTATAGGAGTACGAATTCTATTTTGATGATCATGAGTGAGTGAGTGACATCAATGAGGAACTTTGGTTTCGCATAACTTTGGAGCTAAATGACCTACAGACTTGAAATTCTGGATTTTATGTATGCGAAAATAGCTTACTGAATGATAAATACTTCTAGTCTTATACAAAGGTTCTCAAGTAGGGGCCTGAAAATGCGACGTAATGGTTCCAGTAAAGAATGGTACAGCGGTGTAATGCAGGGCATACACGCTTCGGTCGACCTGCGCAGGTAGACCTGTACAGTTTTTCCTCTCCGGTCGACATGACGGGGGCACAGCAGGATACATATTGAGAAAAATGTTTATGTCTATGTTTGTAGAAATAGTTTATTTTCATGTAAATTTCCAGAAGAGCATTTATCTGTAGTTTAAGGAGCATGATGTTAAAATTAGATTGAATTATGCTAGTGCAAAAATGATAACATCTATCGATATTTTAAATTAAGACAGGATGATACAAAACCCGTGGCAGATGCGAGTACCATAGAAACATCCACAATTTCTGATATGCACTGCAACTGACAATACGTGATATTCTGTGATTTGTTGTAATGTTTCTTCTTGATTATTTCATTTTATTTGATATTTTATCAATTTGTTATTTTTCTGTTAATTTAATAAGACCAGTTTTTATGAAGAATAAGTATTTTTTATAGCGATAAATGTTTTTTTATTGTTCATAAGTGTTTTATATGTATCATAAAATTTTTCATGTAGAATGTAGTTTTTCTAATATGTTTCTTTAATTTTTTTGTTGTTTATCAATTCTTTTCTTATGAAGCCTGAAAGTTCATAAGATTTATTCATTTCATATGAATTTTATTTACATTTCATACTGTTATTCCATTGCCTTGTTATTTCAAATTATGGTAATCGAAAACCTTGAATCCTCTGAAAAATTTTTATTCTTCTATTGTTTATGTGCTAGGGAATACTTCTTTATGCTTTTTTCTATAATTCTTTATGTTCTGCTTGTAATGAAAGAATAATTTCTATTCATGGTTGAATATCATGTTATGATTTTCAAAAATTAAAGTTAATGTTATTGCGATTATAAGTAACATATTCTTCTCTCATTTATTTTTGTATAACTTCTTTATCCTTTGTTTTTCTCGTTTTCATTTTATGTTTATTCAAATTTTGTTCATTACTTTCTTTAATAACTTCGCTTTCATTCAGATTAATTCAATTATACCTGATCTGAATTCAATGAATTTTGTAATCTGTTCAGTTTTGGTATTCATTTCATATGATATATAATCTGTATTCCTAAAAATCCACCAAAACGAACAATAAAAATGATGAAATTTTATAACAGCTTTTTTCTTTATCTTAATCAGTTAGCATATGCCTGATTTTCACATAATTCAGTGCATATTTACCAGGCATGCTTGAGAAAATTTAAAATTCCCGCTGCTTTGGTAAATCAAATTTCCTGCCGCTTCGTTCCTGTACTACCAAATATGGCGGGGCCGATTTGTGTTACCAAAAATTAGTTAGGAGTTTTCATTTCATGTATATTAGTGTTCTATGGGCATACCTATTCTAATCCAAATTATATAATCCATTAAAAACATAGACTTTTCACACAGTATTGCTGTTGCTACCAGTTTAGAGTCATTTACCATTTACCGAAAAGTTATGGAAATCTACCGATTTTTTAGATATTATGTCAAAATAAAACCTTTCACCAAAATAATTGAATCTTCCACACAAAAAATTCGAATCGACATATAAATGTATTCTCCTATTCCCCATTTAAGATCAGAATGACTTCTGAATACTCTCGTGATTAAATGGAGACGCATTGCGTTCTTCTTCGTTGCTCCAATTCAAGCATCGTTGAGTCTAGTAGAAAAATATAATTTTATGAGTCCAAGTTCATTTCTGAGGGCTGTTTTTGTATACTTAAATTGCCATTTTCAATTTGTATCAGAAGATTTTATTTCATTTATAGTTTTCCAGTTGAAGAAAACGAATTAGGTAGTAATTGAATAATAGTATGTTCAAATTTCTCATTGTAAAATTTAAGTTAATGAAAAAATCATACTGCTACGGATTTCCTTTTTAATCTACCGATTTCTTATACATTTCTACTAATATAGTGTTCGGACTTTTGGCAACGCTGATCATAAGGCATGACACTCTTGACAGAGTGACGGAGAGTTGGCTGAAAATTTCTAATCGATGAGTCACTCGAAGTTCATAGCATAGAATTGAGAGCGGTTTGCGTTCGCTAGTATGAACGAAGAAAATGCTCAATATGTCATTAAATTCTAACAGCAATAATTTGTCGGTTGGCACTTTCGAAAAATCAGATGGATTTTTTGGTAGTTACGCCATCTGGTTGTTAGGGCCGCGATTTACTGGTCGATATGGTATTATGCAATACGGTATATTTCTTTCCCTTGACACTGATCCCGTGTTTCATAACTCATTAATCTTCCATTGAATACCGGTCCTAAAATTTTTAATTTTCGAGATTCTGTAAAGAGCATACCCATGTCAACACATCAAGGATAATATATCTGATAAAAGGAATCACGAACCGCGTATTTGTTACCTTCTCAACAATTCATTCCTTGTCGTGTCCAAATCGATAACAATTTCTACAGTATCAACGTAGCGCGAAACCTTCTCCTGAAATATTCTACTTTGATTTTGGAAGCAATCAATAAAACACTGGCCTTGTAAGGTTTCCCTTTTAGGCCAGAAATCCGATATTATTACACAATTGCCACAAAAGAAACTCATTGGGAAGAAAAAGCAATTTTTCTGAAAAAGTTGCGTCTTTGCTGACGGTTATTGATCGACTGCCGAGCATACCATTCGGGTCACCTGATTATTTAAAATTTTCATGAAGGTACCATTTTTTTGTGAGATTGTTCCGAAATCATGTCATATTTCAAGCTGTTTCAATTTATATGTAATGGCTGTGACTACTCTGTTTATAGTTATTTTTTCTCAGTTGACCGGACCAGTAACATGGCCGGATCTTTGCCGACGTTATTGGCCGGATCGCGTGTCGGAACGCTAGCCGGATCGCTTCAAATAAAGTGCTACCTACTTCTTCCATTTTCGTTTGCATCATCATTTCAACAGTCATATTCCAACGTTTCTGCAAGTCTTGACGTGTTTACTGCAATAGTGCCGTTTAAAATGTCTAGTAAATTGTAGCCCCAGCACAAGTGTGAGCTGCGAGAAGCTATTCTCAGAAATGAGACATATATACACTGACTGCAGATCAAGACTACCACCAAATATAGCAGAAAAAATAACGGGTGTCATTGCAGCAACGCTTTTCAGCAACGGATTTCGAAAGCTGGTTTATATTTACGATTGCGTGTCATTTGTAATCGGTTGAATGAAATGACCTGATTTTTTTCGGGAAGTATTATATCTTTTGTACTTCATTAGTGGGAGGAACCACCTACATAAAAAAGAACCCCCAACAACCCCCCACAAAACCTCCAACATCAAAAAATAATTTATTTTGCGTTATAATTATGTCAGTTTATTCAATATAATCTACTGAATCCAGCAAATATACTGAAATAATTTGTGACCCCCCTGTTTACCACTGCATAGCCCCCTCGAATTCATAAATTCGGTGGACAGTGAAACTGCGCATTGCTGGAGATTTTGCGATGAGAATAGTATCTTTGTATAACGTCGAATATAATCTATAAGGTGAAATAATTTGTAACCCCCGTAATCCCCTAAAACACGGCAGAAACAACCTCCAAAAACTTACGATCGCAAAAGCTAGATGGAAACGGCCGTTGCTGGATATTTTTTTCGCAAAATGGGTCTACCTTAACTTATTCAATAAGCCCTATATAATGAAATAATTTGAAATAATTTGTGACCCCGCGCTTCAATCAGAATTGCCCCCTGTAGAAATTAAAAATTTCAAATTCCGTAGCACGAGGAACTGTGCGTTGCTGGCGATTTTTTGATGGAAATGACATCGTTGTATATCGTTGAATACCATCTATATGTTGAAATAATTTGTGACCCCCGCCTACCCGGAATAGCCCTCGAATTCAAAAATTCGGCGGACACTGAAACTGCGCATTGCTGGCGATTTTTCGATGAAAATAGTATCTTTGTATAAGGTCGAATATAATCTATAGGATGAAATAATTTGTGACCCCCGTAATCCCCCAAAGCACGACAGAGAAACAACCCCCAAAGCAGACGATAGCAAAAACTAGGTGGAACGGCAACAGTGATATTGTAATACAATATTTAGGCCCGTTTGCACCAACCACACTTAGCGTTAAGCATCCTCAAAATGAATCCTTAACAGAGTCCTTAACTTCAATTGCGTTGCACCAACTGTTAAGCGGCACTTAAATCCCCTTAAGCGAGCTCTAAATTTAAGTGCTCATTCAAGGCCACTTACGCCCGTTTGCACCGACTTTTTCTTAAGGGTCAGTTAGGCTAACGGTCCCTTAAATCACACTTAACGGCCAGTTCGTGTTGCACCGATTTTAAATGACCCTTGAATCAGCCATTAAACCAACTTTAGTTAATTGACCAACTTCCGTCCCTTAAAGCATATTTAACAAATTTTAGTAATTCTTAACCTATAAAATCAAACAACATAAACAATTCAGTAGGATGGAAGGTTTTGATGAAATCCATGTTTAGGATTTTTTTGAGGATGATATAGAGGTTCTTGAATTTATTGAGATGGGTTATCCAAGAAGAAATTTTGTAAGACCGAATTATTACGAGGAAATGTCGCAAATGGACTTCTTCAAAAGGTTTAGGCTGACAAAGTCTTGTTCAGAGTGAACTTATTAGATATTTCGTTCAGTTGTGATACCTAACACTGATATTTCATAAAAATCTAATGTTAAATCCCAGTTTGAATAAAATTAACATCCATATAAGACGAAAAACAATTTTTGTGAATAACTCAAAAATATCCACTTTTAGGCAAGGGTGTGATGCATACACTCACATTATTTTTAACGTATATTCAATATCTGCTATAAAAAAATGGGGTTCTAATTTGAAAAATTGATTTTTCACGATTTTGTCATCACTAACTTTGAAAGCGATTTTTTCACCTCCTGTATCATGAATCGCGATTTCGATTTTTAAAGTGGATACATCAAACTTACATCTTGAAAAATCCCAAAAATGAAAATTTTCCATCCAAAAACCTCGAAGTTATTCTTGTTTCAGCGGTGCTCTATTTACGATTTTTTTTTCGAATTTTCCCGCTCAGAGAGAATTTTTCAACCAAAACTGAAAAATGTTTCAACAAAATAACTTGAAATTTTCTAAGGAATCTATTTCTGCAATAAAAAAATGGTGTTGTAATTTGAAAAACGGAAGTTGACGTCATTTCCGGAAAAAACGGAGGTGCTCATGCCTTGAAAATATTTTAGATTTCATCAGCATTGTGAAATACTTATAGGTGCTGAATTTCATGAAAATACGTTCAGTAGTTTCCCGTATAAATATGGGTGAGGTTCCTCGTGAAAGACCCTGTATAACGTCAATGTATGTCAGAGACATCTCTGTTATATGCTGAATACTCAAGATAATGCGACGTTGCCATACTTCAAATATATTAAAGGTCCCTTAGTTAAAGTTGACAGGAACTGGTTTGGTGCAAATCATTTGAATCTTAAGTTACCCCTTAAGTTAAAGGCCCATTTGTTAAGTAACGCTTAAGAAAAAGTCGGTGCAAATGGGCGTTACTATTCAAGGGCGGATTCTACCCATAGATCAAATGTAAATGTACATTTATTTTGGTATTTATCTATGATTCTAACCTAAAATAATTCGATTTGTTTGGTTTTCCAAATATTTGTCTAGTATTTCTTTGTGATTTTCGAACAAATGTGATGTGAATAAAATAATATTAATTGTAATTCTAATATATACTTCCAACAACGCTATTAATTTGTATAATAGACTTCTTTAATGAATTTAATGCATTTCATGACGACTTGAAAATAATAGAAATTGTGGAAAGAGGATTGCGTAGGCGTATATACGTATAAAGTCTTCAATTAAAACCATATCGAGCCTGTTTATTTATATATTAATTTATAAACAAATATTTCTGCCATAGAATAGACGAAATATTTAAAACTTCTTTAACCACAGAATATCAAATATTGCGTGTAGCCAATGAAATCGCTTTATTAATCTAGAGAGAAATGAAATACTGAAATGTCACTAGATTGAAAAAGTTAAGCGTCGCTTAGTTAAGTTTCTGTTAAGTGACAGTCGTGCAACTGGAGATGAATTTAAGCGACCCTTAACTTTAAGAGGCACTTAGCTAAGCGACATAACTCTAACTAATTTCATCAAGAAAGTTTCAAAACCATGGATACCTTCACTGAAAAGAAATTGATTTGTTCTGCAATTTGATTCATTATTTTAACCCGTCTTACGTAAAGATATTTCAATTGAACTTTTACAGATTGATCATTACTTGGGATGACTCAAAATTTTGACCACTGATTCTTCATCAGGAAGACTAAACGAAACGATTTATACCATTTCAGGCTATATTAATCTCATATTACATATATTCGGAAAAAAAGCACTCTGTTCAGGAAAACAAAAGCGCCAAAAGTATTTTGATTTTACACTCACCAACGTAAATAAAAAGCTTACTTGAAAGCAAACAGCTTTCACCCAAATTCCTAAATATCGATTAATAGGATTAATCGGTTAGTTACATCGATGTGAATAGTCGATCCTCTAAAAATACCGTCGTGCTACGCTACTGAATATAAAAAACAGACATTTGATTAAAAAGAGTAAGTAATAGGGATTTCAATGAAAACTTGAATTTCCTAGGTCTATAAAAAAAATTTCATTCTCAAAGATTATGTATTTGTTTTCTACCTTTTGAGGTTATGTTTCTCGCTTAAAACTACTAACAAATAAGTTACTAGATTAATCTAAATTCGAAATTGCGATTTAAGAAAATGGCCTTGTACGGCGAGACACATCGCATAAACTTTGAAATGAAGCCCCAATACTTTCAGAGATAACAACTTTTAGCAGATGAAACGATATTATGTAAACTACGAAGTGAATTCATTTCAGAAACATTAAACATTTGCTGTCGGGGTGTTCGATTTATTTGAAACATGAATCTGTAAACAAATAGACGTCATTTAGAGAGGGAAAAAGGGGTCACTTTCTAATTACGTAAAAAATTTAATTGAATCCAACAATTGATTCAGACTATACAAAATTTATTTAACTTGCAGCGGAAAACCGAATGACGTCACGTTAAAAACCACGTTGTTTTCTAAGAGGATTCAGAGTCCTTAGGCGAAAATGCCAAACGAAAATCTACTGGCCTTGTTATACATCGACCAATATTGATTTTCTCAACATGTTAAAAAATAAAAAAGCAATATTCACGTGATTTGAACCATGTGTGAGTTTTTAACCTAGCAAGGCCCACCTCTAACTAGATATATACATCCATGCTGATTAGACAGTGTTTTTGTTTACATAATATGGACTTACGTTCTAGGCAACTGTATGGAAGGAGCACTTTTCCTTTGAAAGACTCCGTCTATGAATACTCCATTTTTTCCGTTACATTGCAGGAAAAAATATGGGTGCTCGAAATATATTTCCAAATGTTTCCTAGAAATAAAAGTTGAATGTCCCATATTAACGTCCACGTCCCCCCTCGAACTATTACGGCCAATAACGATCTGTTTTTTCCTCACTAAATACTCGAAGCCCCGGCCTTCTATCTTAGCTATCGGTTCGTCTATTTCACCTGGATTCCACTGCATTTTAGGGCTCACTGGGGCTGATTTTAACGAAAGGAGGGCCCATGCATCACTCTCGGTGGTACGAGTGAAACCTGACGACATCGTGGTCACACCGAAATTTTTTATTACACTAGTTACTTGGAACGAACACAAACCCGATCACTATAAACAATACTTCACGTTTTTCTGGACCCCAATTAAAGTTAGCGATACATTTAGGTAACCTTTATCAATAATACCACGATTTCATAACAGGACGACAGCAGCTCTGTCGGTACAATGTTGGTAAACACGTGAGATAGCCATTTGTAAAATATATGTAAACAAATGCGACACCTTCAGACTGAAACACTTCGAAAAATTCGGCAGTAGCTGTAATTACTAAACTAGAACCCTGCTTTAACAATAACTTATCTCAAAACGAGCAGATGTCGCCATTCTATTTATTATGACCTTCGAACATAGAATATATAGTTTTATGTTCGAAGATTATGACGTTTTATTGTAACCCAACTTTTCGATTGTCAACCTAACAATATGTATGTAAATGGAAACAAAGAATTAATTCTCATTCGAATCACTATTCAGTTATCTTTGTAATCACTGTTGTACTTTTATTTTATAGATATGACCTGATAATATTTTTCGTCGATGAGGATTCTAGTTACTGAACAAAGAATACTTGTTTCCAAATGAATGAACATCAAATTTGTGTAGATCATGGATAAAATAAGTTTGGTTTCTGATCAAGTCTACCTGAGTGTAGAAAATGAAAATAGAGGCAATTGTGCTACAAAATTCAAAACCGCCAAATCAAAAGATGTGCCCAGCAAAGTTTACACTTTACGATTTCGCAATAATTTAAAAGAAAAATTGGACAATCAACATGAGCTACAGTTTCAAATGACGAATCAAAATGGTGCGTATTCTAACTTATCCAGTCTGGTTTCCTGATTCAGTGAATTTAAGAAAAGTTATTTCCTAAGAGCAATCTTGCTGCTGTGTTACAGTTTTTTCAAGAACCCTGGAGATGAAAGAGTTACACCTATTTGATAAGCAAACCCATTGACCTATACAGTGGACATCTGCTGATCTGACCAACGTTTTACAAAGCACTATCGTACTATTGAAATTGTCAGATTATAGAGTACTGCCTAAGACCCCCTATAATTTGGAATTTTTCCCAAGAGAGTACCTTGTAATCCGATGCATAGCCAATCCAATTAAAAAAATTATTAGAATATTGAGTCAGTGTTCTAGAATTCAGGATAATTTTCACAAACAAACGTACAAATATAGTAAAATATTCAAAAATTATAAAAAACATTCTTTTTAATATAAGGAAAATTTAGAACCCAAGAAATTGAAACTTTGAGTTTAGAAATGCTAAAAAAAAATTCAGTACATCATAATTCCAGTTTATGAGAAGCATAAATGCCAAGACTTCATATCAGAACTATTCAACAGTATAATAACATATTTACTTGTAGAAATGACTCCTGGTTTAATTGATTATCTGATTATTTATATTATGTGAACAATTTCATCATTCCTTTTTCAGAAGATAATGGAATTAATACAAGTAGTATTATTGAAAAACATGCAAATAGGATCATTGAAAAAATGGAAGAAGACCCTGATTTGATGCAAGATAATCTTGAATCAGAAAAAATGAGAAAGTATGTTCCTAATGCTTTATTGGACAGTGTAATTCATTTACATATTTTCAGGGATGTTTTAAAAAATATGCCTCAGAGTTTAACTTTGAAACGAAGTGTAAAGAAAAAGTTAACCAAATCTATAAGCAGAAGAACAAAAGGACGTCCTATAAGTTATTTCAAGAAATTACAGTATGGGTTTAGCACAAAATATTATAAAGTAAGATTTAGATCTTTCCTATTGAAGTCCAGTCCTTCAATTAGTTCTTGCATTTTCAAATACTTGCATATTCAAATACTGCCCTGAATGAATTTTCTTCTTTTCAAATTATTCAGAATTCATTTGCTCATTCAAAATGAAGAAATTGATCGATTTATAATTAATGTGCTCTATAATGTTGATTCATTTAATATGGTGTAATGTTGTATAGGTGATGATGATATTTCCATCAATAAGTGCTTGTTAGGTCAACTTCCTTTTCTTTGTTTCCAATAATTTTGATCGATATGTCATTCTATTCAAAATGACATGTACAAGGATGGATTGATAAGTACCCGCATTTGGAAAGAAAAGTTGATTTAGTAATAGTAATAGTAATAATGTTTATTTCATAAATGAACAAAATACAAACTGAAGTTTACTATTTTTACATGGGAGAATATCCAAGGAAACCAACCGTAACACGAAATAAACAGAAAGCAAACCTCTCGAAGGTGAGATCCCGCAGGATCAAACCTTGTGTGAGAGAGAAAAACAAAAGTCTAAGTTCACAGGTAAAGATGTCTCCTCCGCATTGGAGGATTTATTGGAATTTTTTATATTCATTACTAAAATAGCCTTCTTTTATCTCCATACACCTAGCTCTGCGATATTCCAACTTTTTCATGCCTTCCACTGGAAGACCAATTGTTTGAACGGAAGGGTGTGTTTTTCCTGAAATGCGGTGTCATATCGATTCAATAATTCACCGTATTATCGCCCTGTTATTGTCTTTCTTTTCCAAGTAGTCCTAGGAGAATTATTTGTTGGGAATCCCAAAAAAGGATGGCCATGACCTTTCCGGCTGATGACACCGCCTTTGGCTTCTCGAAACATGTTTGTCTGGCTGAGTCCTTTGCTTTGACCTTTCCTTAGTTTCTAGTGTAAAGTGGTAGATCCAAGCTTCGTCAAAGGTAACGAATCGCCGCAGAAACTGGTTTGGATTGGCCTTAAATAGGTTCAGAGAGTCCTTTGAAGTTATTGCATGATTTAGTTTTTAGTCCACTGTCAGCAAACAGGGAACCCCTCTTGTCAATAGCTTCTTCAACTCCAAATGTTGATGTAAAGTATTGTGCACACATTCATGTTAAATGTTTAGCATCTCAGCAATCTCTCTAATATTCACTCGGCAATCGGCAAACACGATATCATTGATTTCATTTACCATATCATCCATGGTCAGCTCATTTGGGCGTCCTGGGTGGTCTTTGTCGAACACTGATGTTCAGCGCCGTTTGAATTCATTGAATCAATATGTGATGGTCGTCGTCAAAGGCACACTGTCCTCATGAACAGGTACTATCTGATCTTTGATTTCCTCTCACTTCTTCCCTTCCAAATATAGGAATCGAATCACTGAACAATATTGCTCTTTTTCCTTTACTTAAGATAATATGAAGTTGTTAACTATGGAATATCAGCAAATCAAAAAAACACTATGAATTGGTGCGAAATTTTGACAGACGTCGTTTCAAGGATGGCACTAAAAGATGGTATGCAGATTTTTTACCTATAGTTTTCTCTGTTGCCAAACATGGGTACTTATCAATCCAACCTCAATCGATTGGGTTCGACTCCCTGATGAAGAATCCGTGGCGAAAGTTGAGTCTGACCGGCCGGCGGTCCGTATCCTCTCTAAAATGAGATGAACTAGAGTTTTCATATTTTCAGAATAGGTTAATTGTCCAAATATCTCGGTCAAGTTCGTTATTGAGCCAAATCCGTCGGATGGTTCAGTAGTTATGAGCATCTGAAATTTTGTTTCCTCAATAACTACTAGAATATCCATCCGATCAAGTTGATACTTGAAATATTGTTGCGGAGGCTGCAACAAAACGGCTCGCAAGATTTTGCAGAAATCGTCACTCTAGAAAATTTTCAAAAAATTCTCAGAAAATTTTTTTTTAATACTCACTATCTCATATTTATTCTTCGGATTTCAATAAAAATTCGTGAATATATTGAGGTGATCGATATCTTACTCATCCTCAAATTTCATAGTCGTAGCTCTTTTCCATCTGAAGCTATGATCATTTTTTTCCATTTACTCAAGAGAAAAGGGAAATGACATACGTCCCAATGATTTTCTTTGAAGGATGGCCATCACAGATCGATATTCGATTGACAAATGCCGGGCTCATTAATCAGTGTCAGTTGGCGTAATATTAATCAAAATTTTTCATAACAGGAAATCATAGAGATAGAATTCAATCTCGATGGCTGACATAATATACGTTGTCAAAATTCAGAAAAGCACTGACGTAAGTTTTTAGGGGAAGGGAATTATAGCTTCGAACAAAACTTGGGGAAAATTATGAGTAGTTATTTTTAATTTGAGATATAGGTTTGTTCATTCATTAGGCGTTCATATTTGCATCACATTGTCCCATAGTACGGGAAAAGACTATTGTTCACCTGATCAGAGTACTTATAGATTTGTTATGGTTTGAATATTTGCTTGCAAGTAGCTCAACAAGAGCGCCAAAGCAATCTGACCTCACGTCAGTGCTTTCTAAATTTTTTTAGATTTACTGTGTGACCCCAATTTTGGTATTCTTCGAAAAGTATTTTTGACATGAATTCCAGATCTTCTTTATCTTGTGCAATCACAACTTGATCATCCGCAAAGTGTGTAAGTGTTGTATCGTCTATAAGCTGAATTCCCATTCCATGGCAAGATCGTCTCCATCTCTTCAAAGCTTCATTTAAGTATATTTTAAATATAGTGGTGGATAGACAGCAGCCCAGCCTGAGACCTTTTGTAACTGTGAAGGTTGGCGAGAGACATTTTCCCAGTTTTACTCTTGAGTAGGATTGTCCGTATAATTTTTTTATTGCATTGATGGCCGTGCTGTTGATTGGTGACATTTCTAATACCTGCCACAGTTTCTTTATCGGAACTGTATCGTATGCCATCGTGAGGTCTACAAATAGAAGGTGAACCTCTCGAATCGTTTGCTATTTTCTTCTCATTTATTTGGTTGATGCTGAAGATGTTGTCTACACATGACCTGCCAGCTCTGAAAACTGATTGTTGTTCAATATCATAGTGATCATATTCATCTTCGATAATTTTTCTCAATATTTTCCCATATATTCTACTGAAGGTACTCGTTACTGAAATGCATCTATAATTTCGGCACTCACTTTTCACCTTTTTTTTATGGATTGGTGTGATCCAAACTTCCGGTATTGCCGCTCCATTAATAAACTTCTCGAATAGGTGGCGCAACATCTTCACCAGTTTTTCTGTGCCATTTTTTAGCAGCCCTGTTGGGATTCCTTCAGGTCCTGCAGCTTTTTTGTTTTTCATGTTCTTTAATGCTTTCCAAACCATTTCCTCACTGACCTGTATATGGAGTCCCTGGATGGTGTAATTAGTTGGTGAGTGTGTTAAATATTGTTCTGCGTCTTCGTTCAGTTCCTGCTCAAAGTATTCATTCCTTATTTCCAGTTTGATTGGGTTCAAATTGAACTTATTTGAGCTTTCTCTCCTCAGTTCCTTGATCAGTTTGCATGATTCGGATGATCTTGTTCCTCCCATATAGGACTCTATTTCTTGAAATTTTCTCTCCCATGTTTCGTCTTTGTTCTGGATCATCATACGTTTGAACTTCGTTCGTTCACGTTAGAGTTGAGCATCCTGTTATATGCGTGCTGTTTAATCCGTTTTTGTCGCTCCATCTCATCATTCCAAGTACTTTCATTCAGTTTTTGGTCCAGGTGGCTTTGATACAGTGTTTATTGCTCTGATGGTAAAATCCATCCAAGTTGTATCTAACTTCCTCCAATGTATCTCCCTGCAATTGTGCTTCGTTCTTTCTGTATCATTTTTGAACGGTATAAAAACTTGTGCCTTTATCAAATAATGATCCGACCCGCAATCTGCTCCTCGATATACTCTCACGTCTCGAACTTTCCATCTGATGTTTTGTTTTACTATCACATAGTCGATGATTGATCGTAGGCCTCTGGTTTGTTCGCTCCAAGTGTATTTGTGAATATGTCTATGCGGATAAAACCCATTTAAAATTTTGAGACTTTGTTTTTCGCAGAACTGTATTAGTCGTTGTCCATTATTATTCAGAAATTCTTATCCATATTCTCCAATGACCTTATCATCTCTTCTTCGCCCTGTCCGAGCGTTGAAGTCGCCAAGAAAGATCACTTCACGTTGATTACCGATCCTCACGAGTACATCCTCCAATTGTTCTTGAAACTAATCCTCTTCAAGGACGGTAGCATCTTCGTTCGGGGCATAAACACACATGACAGTTGCTCTATGTCCTTTTAGGTTGAAATTTGCTGAGATCATCCTCTCATTTACAGCTTCCCAATCTGTTAGTTTGTGTTTAAGTTCTTTTTCAATCAGTAAAGACTCTCCTTTGCCTGCTCTATTGCTTTTAGGGACTCCGCTGTAAACATGAATATAGTCTCCAACTTGTTCTATACCGTTTCCAGTGATGTCGACTTTTCCCTGCTTCATAACTTTCTCGATCTCCACTTATTTTCCCCTTAGGCTAGTTACACACACATCAATTTTGGACGTTCGATAAAAGTTCGTACGAACATTTATCGTACGTCCAAAATTTAAAGTATCTTTCAGACCTGTCGATTTTGTATCGTGGACATACATTTTTGATGATTCGCTTCAGTTGCTTGTCAGCATGAACCCTTTCAAGACTCGTGTTCTTGCTATGTGGTTGTTGTACCGTCGGTGTAGATGAAGGCGTATAACCAGGAGTCAGTGGGTTCATCCTATTAATCAGAGAAGACGATGCAGGGATTTTTCCCACGCTTTATGAACAATTTCGAAGTGACGAAGAAAAGTTTTTTAATTACTTTAGAATGTCAACAGCAGGCTTTTATGAATTGTATGAGAAAAAACTAAATAATTTCACCAAACACAATTCATTACTTCCTTCTCTGATGGCGGTTAAATCGCAACTAGTAAAGCCAAGCGAACTTCGGTCGTACGAACGAAATTCGATGTGTGTGAAGACGCCGTTTTGATCACATGCGGCACTGTTTTCACGACCACTAGAACTAGACGGCGGTCGTGTATAGTCGAGACAATGGACGACCGCAACACGGCGTCCGTAAGATAACTTTTGAGAATCGATGTGTGTGTAAAGACACAATCATTTCTTTGCGCCACTATTGGAATTTGGTCGTACGAATTTTTATCGTACGTCCAAAATCGATGTGTGTAACTTCGTTTTGAAGCTTTTCCAATTCCATTTCTGTATCGCACATCTAAACTTTTTGAAAGCGTTAGTGTGCCATCCGTTAAATAATTGTCCCCTCAGAATATATAATTCTTTCGTGAAATAAAACATATTCCAAAATAAAAAAAATATATTAGTTAAATCACATAAGTACTTTAAATAGCTTAATACATTAATAATGAATAATCTAAAATAATACATTACTTACATTTCTGGATGCTAATTTAGGAGAATCGCAGGGGTCATCGATTTCAGAATTTCCATTGAAACATTCGGCTAATGAATATGAAGGCATTTCTTTTAGAACTTCTTCCATGTTATTCTCCATTGAATTTCCACCAGTCAAGGAGCTACCCTAAAATATATTCACATTACTACAAAAGTTGCAAATATTGGAAATATTCAACTTTATTGGGAATTATAAAAAATCGGGTTGACAAATCCCGCAGGTCTGAATGTAAACATCGCAAGTTTTTCATCAAGAAACGTACCTTGTTTTCGACTACAAATTCAATCGCGTCAGAATTTGCCTGTAAATTTTCATTATATGCCAGCATTGATGATTAATAACTAGTATATAACGTCAATGTATGCCAGAGACATCTCTGTTATATGCTGAATACTCTAGATAATGCGACGTTGCCATACTTCAAATATATTAAAGGTCCCTTAGTTAAAGTTGACAGGAACTGGTTTGGTGCAAATCATTTGAATCTTAAGTTACCCCTTAAGTTAAAGGCCCATTTGTTAAGTAACGCTTAAGTAAAAGTCGGTGCAAACGGGCGTAAGTATTGTATCGTCTATAAGCTGAATTCCCATTCCATGGCAAGATCGTCTCCATCTCTTCAAAGCTTCTTTAAGTATATTTTAAATATAGTGGTGGATAGACAGCAGCCCTGCCTGAGACCTTTTGTAACTGTGAAGGTTGGCGAGAGACATTTTCCCAGTTTTACTCTTGAGTAAGATTGTCCATATAATTTTTTTATTGCATTGATTGCCGTGCTGTTGATTGGTGACATTTCTAATACCTGCCACAGTTTCTTTATCGGAACTGTATCGTTTGCCATCGTGAGGTCTACAAATAGAAGGTGAACCTCTCGAATCGTTGCTATTTTCTTCTCATTTATTTGGTTGATGCTGAAGATGTTGTCTACACATGACCTGCCAGCTCTGAAAACTGATTGTTGTTCAATATCATAGTGATCATTTTCATCTTCGATAATTTTTCTCAATATTTTCCCATATATTCTACTGAAGGTACTCGTTACTGAAATGCATCTATAATTTCGGCACTCACTTTTCACCTTTTTTTTTATGGATTGGTGTGATCCAAACTTCCGGTATTGCCGCTCCATTAATAAACTTCTCGAATAGGTGGCGCAACATCTTCACCAGTTTTTCTGTGCCATTTTTTAGCAGCCCTGTTGGGATTCCTTCAGGTCCTGCAGCTTTTTTGTTTTTCATGTTCTTTAATGCTTTCCAAACCATTTCCTCACTGACCTGTATATGGAGTCCCTGGATGGTGTAATTAGTTGGTGAGTGTGTTAAATATTGTTCTGCGTCTTCGTTCAGTTCCTGCTCAAAGTATTCATTCCTTATTTCCAGTTTGATTGGTTTCAAATTGATCTTATTTGAGCTTTCTCTCCTCAGTTCCTTGATCAGTTTGCATGATTCGTTTGATCTTGTTCCT
The DNA here is from genome assembly GCA_030674115.1 of Micraspis discolor. Classification (NCBI taxonomy): domain Eukaryota; kingdom Metazoa; phylum Arthropoda; class Insecta; order Coleoptera; family Coccinellidae; genus Micraspis; species Micraspis discolor. The sequence continues at coordinate 112,162 of JARTUT010000443.1, forward strand.
CCCATATAGGACTATATTTCTTTAAATTTTCTCTCCCATGTTTCGTCTTTGTTCTGGATCATCATACGTTTGAACTTCGTTCGTTCACGTTAGAGTTGAGCATCCTGTTATATGCGTGCTGTTTAATCCGTTTTTGTCGCTCCCATCATTCATCATTCTTTTCACTTTGGCCGCAGTGTGTAATGTTTTCTATGTGTTCATATTGCATTTGGAGTCCAGGTGGCTTTGATACAGTGTTTATTGCTCTGATGGTAAAATCCATCCAAGTTGTATCTAACTTCCTCCAATGTATCTCCCTGCAATTGTGCTTCGTTCTTTCTGTATCATTTTTGAACGGTATAAAAACTTGTGCCTTTATCAAATAATGATCCGACCCGCAATCTGCTCCTCGATATACTCTCACGTCTCGAACTTTCCATCTGATGTTTTGTTTTACTATCACATAGTCGATGATTGATCGTAGGCCTCTGGTTTGTTCGCTCCAAGTGTATTTGTGAATATGTCTATGCGGATAAAACCCATTTAAAATTTTGAGACTTTGTTGTTCGCAGAACTGTATTAGTCGTTGTCCATTATTATTCAGAACTTCTTATCCATATTCTACAATGACCTTATCATCTCTTCTTCGCCCTGTCCGAGATCGCCAAGAAAGATCACTTCACGTTGATTACCGATCCTCACGAGTACATCCTCCAATTCTTCTTGAAACTAATCCTTTTCAAGGACTGTAGCATCTTCGTTCGGGGCATAAACACACATGACAGTTGCTCTATGTCCTTACGTTGAAATTTGCTGAGATCATCCTCTCATTTACAGCTTCCCAATCTGTTAGTTTGTGTTTAAGTTCTTTTTTAATCAGTAAAGACACTCCTTTGCCTGCTCTATTGCATTTACGGACTCCGCTGTAAACATGAATATAGTCTCCAACTTGTTCTATACCGTTTCCTTTCTTCTTCGTTTCAGTTAAGGTAGCGATGTCGACTTTTCCCTGCTTCATAATTTTCTCGATCTCCACTTATTTTCCCCTTACTCCCTGAACATGTACCAAAAATCATCTCCTTAGGCCGTCGCATTCGTAGCCGTGAGTTTCCGTCCAGATTCCGAGGCTGGTTTGTGGTTTTTTTTTTGCTGTATCAGGTTTTCCGAATAATGGGGAGCAGGCTTCAACGCTCAACTTGGAGGACCAGGTATTTTGTGATCAGAGTTTTCTTCTCCTAGCCTTTGATGAACCAAAATCAAGAACTACAAGGCAGCAGCTTCGCCTGAATCCTAGGCAGGAGCCCTCACAGGGTGCTATCACCCGGGCCAGATGAACCCTGGTTTTTAGCGAGGTGTTACTCCTCGATCCCTCTCCCTTTTTCAGCCTGGCTTGGGACAGGCTTTGGCGGGATTACACCCAAATTGATCTTCTAATATGACTCCTATTTCTGCTGTATTTTACATATCGAACACGACGGGACCTTCGACGTTTAGGATATAATTTCAGATATTTTTGAAAGAATAGAGTAGAGAAAAATTATTTCTGGAAGTCACATATTTCATCCTTGATCTTTTGTCTCATCGTATATGTTTATCAATTTACCTTCAACGACGGTAAGATTGCACACTCTCAATCTTTTACAATGACCACCTTTTGCATAAAATACATTATTCAAATTGCGAAAATATAATTTCAGCTGGCCTGATGATGGCTTAATCAGAGCCGAAATCGATCGCCAAAAAATTAGAAAATAATACAGTGTGTTTTTATTTACATCCACCTACCGAATATAATCTAACTTAGCTCCTTATTTCTTGAGAATATATGTAGTGGCTAATTTACTCCTTAAGAGGAAGACTAGAAAGACATTAATCTCTAAGTGACCTTACGTGTTTAGCTGGGGTTGTATTATTGTCAATCGACGTGCACATAGTTTTTAACATGACAAAGAATACAATTTATATTGAAATTAGGTCATTTCATTTTCAGTTATTTCAAACAATATCTGAGGCAATGAGCTGATATGCAAATTCTAGAATTACCATTGTTTTGAGCCCAAATTACTCTTACAACCCTTTTCTCCATATTTATTTGTTCAATTGAAAGTTATTATAATAATCACCTCTCTTAGGCACTTTTCAAATTTTTCTCTACACTTTCCGTAATGTAAATAGTCTGATAAACTGATTTTCGCGAACGAACTGCCCTCAAAAAGTATTCTGTCTAGATCGATTAAAAACATGCAAGAACTTATAACATGATATTCATGATGGCTCAGGCGTTTATGCAGAACTCATTAACATTTCGAGCTGAAAATTTGCATGCTGGGGTTTGACCAATAATCGATCGTACTTAAGAAAATATAATGTTCCGCATTGTCTATAAGAGATTATTCATTCCCTTTAGGCTCCTGTAAGGATTTCAGAAGATTGGATTTCTAAGAATTATCCGTTTTACTTACTGGAAGGAAGATAGGAGGAATTTGAGCTCTGAACAAAACTGAAGAAACTGAGTGGTTATTTTTAATTTGATCTATAGACTTGTTCATTCATTGTTGCGGATCTATAAGTATCTCACTGTTCCAAAGTTCAGCAAAAAAAGAACAAGGGCGCAAATGCTCCTGACCTCACATCAGTGGTTTTTTACATTTTTTCTTTCCTTCTTTTTTGGCATGCTAGTTCACCTGAACAGAATGAGAAAAATTAGAATGTGAGAAGCACTGTCAGTTTTTAGTTTTCTTCTCCATTAAAGGGTTTGTACGGGTGGAAATTTGTGCATTGACAAAGCTGTAAATGGTCGACTTCCATTCGGTGACAAATATTATCAGGTACCATCGTCTCAAAGTAAATGAGCCATGACAAAGTGAGCACACTGAAAACCTTTTTGAACTAACTAATTTTTCAACAAAAAATATTTTTGAAACTGTCTTCGCTCCTGTGGAGAAGATACAAAGACCTTGCCAAAAAATACCACATCACCCACTTCACTTATTCAAAAATTCTAGGTTGATGGGGATGGACATTGAGCAACAAAACTCCTTCAAAATGGCTTAGAAATATGGTTGAGGTGAAACAAAAATTGACCTGTTCAGAATTTTATTACCAAATATTTTTATCCGCAGAAGGTCAAAGTCAGCTAATATTTTTTTATTATATTATAATACTACTATTATTTTTATAGTATCTTTTTGATATACATTACATTATTAGGATAACACATTTATGAAATCTTCTTTCTGCTCTATGATCTGTAGAATCAACGAAAGCAGAAAAAGAACATCAAAAATATAAAATTTGAAAGAGATAAAGAAAACATCCTCAAATTAGCTGTTTTGGATTAACTCGATATACATTACATTATTAGGATAATACATTTATGAAATCTTCTTTCTGCTCTATGATCTGTAGAATCAACGAAAGGAGCGCGAGTCCGTCAAAGTGTAAGGGTGGTGTACATACTGTGGTAGAAGTCGGTTTCATGTTTAACCGAATGTTATAGAGGTTCGGAAATATTTTAGGGGGTTGGAGATCATTCTCTTGAACCCAAATATGCAAATTTTCAGCTCAAAATTCTGATAAGCTCTTTATGAACGTCTTATAGACCGAAATACCCTCTATTTTTGATTTTATAGCAAATCTGGTTTTAGGAATCTCTAATTATTGATCGAAGGATCAATTCATGAAAATGTTCCAGATCACTTTTCAAACTCGTTAAAAAAGTTGCAATTTTCAGATTGAAACAAAATTTCGAGACATGTTAGATTCATACGAGTTGTGGTATTCCACCTTGAAGACCATAGAAGGCAGATTTGGTTCCGCAACCTCATCTTATTTCAGGTTCCTGAGATGGCTGTTCCTTTTGAATTTATTCGTTATGGTTGTGACCATTCTATTCATAGTTTTGCCTCAGTTAACTTTCAGAAGTAGCACTAATATACTTCGTCAAGAGACTTTCCAAACCATGGATATCTTCACTGGAGAGGTTTGAATTATTTTTTATTACTCTTCATTATTTAATTTTATTTCTGCAAAGGTTATTCAATTGATAATTTTCGAAAATATATTTATATTGTTAAAAGGATAAACTTCAAAAATGATTAACTTTGTATACAGGGTGTCTACTATAATAGGTGCCAAACTTCCGTAGGTGATATAACAAGACATTTACAATAAAAAATGTCCCATAACACTTTTTCGAAAAGTTGATAGTTATCGAGTTAATTAACACTTCTTAGATTTTTGAAATATTTTACTTTCCCCTTCGAAAACAAGAATATTTCTGTTATTCTTACAGCTACATCAAATCTGACCATATCGTCGGAAAGGGCAGTAAAATTGCTATAAAATAGGTAGTTACTAATTTTCATATATACCGGGTGTTGTAAAAGGGTAAATGTGAAAATTGAAAAAAGTGCAAAATGGTGGTATTTTCTTGTTAGCTGTACCATTGGAAATTGGTGAATAAGTAGTTTTTTTTTTCTAGGAAAAACTACTGCATATAATAGGCTTTTAAACGGTATATCAACTTTTAACTTAACTTTCTGTTTTACCAACATTATCACGGTTTTAAGTCAGTAAAACATGAAAATCAGAAACGCAAATTTCATAATAATTCATTTTAAAACATAGTAGGTTGTATGTAAATTAAATTAAAATTAACTAGATTTCATTAAGTACACCTAAGAAAAAGATCATTTACATTCACGAATTAATTCCACTTATGCGCATCTACATAAAAAAGAATATGCCTGTTTTCTCAAATATCGATCATCGGGATATGCTGTTTATTTAAGGGTTTGCTAACGGAAATTCGCCAGCAGCAGTGAATGGAGTACGCGTTAAGTTTCCCAATAGACAACAGCCTAGCAGAAAGGCATTTTTAAAAGTTTTAAGGCGCTGGTGATACTGGATCGTTTCGAGGTTTACGAAATATAGAATGTAGTCGAAATGGAGGCACTGGAGGAGAGAAGATCCCACTACAAGTACTCGGCGTGTTGGTGCCACATTAGGGCTTCACCATTCCACAGTAGACAGAGTTAGAATTATGTAAGTGTTACCTAAATAAGTTGGAAGAGTAGGGATGTGATCAAATATTATGGACAGACGAGGCAACATTCATTTAAAGTGGAATAATACATTTACGAAATTGCCATATATGGAAAACGGAAAATTCACATGCGACTGTCACCGTTTGGTTGGGATTGATAAGAGGGCGGCTATTCGGGCCGGTAGTACTTCCCAATTGCCTCAATTTCAATGAATTTACTAAATAATAACATAGTTGACATTCTCGAAGATATTCCCATAGCGGATAGATATGAACTTTGTTTTCAAATGGACGGATGCCCTGCCCATGACGATCGAATCGTGAGGGACTTTGAGGAGAAATGGATTGGAAGATATGGGGCTGTGAGCTGGCCACCCTAGAGGCCCCGATCTTACCCCATTAGGCTTTTATGTTTGGGGAACTTTGAGAGTAAATGTGTATAAAAATCGCGTTCATGATTGAGAAGAACTAATTAACAGAATTCAGGAATGATGTGATGCAATGCGTCGAAAGTGTATTGAGCTTCGAAAGGTTGTCGATTCTGTACGAAAAAGATGTATAAAGTATAAATAAATGCATTGAGCAAAGGGGTAGGCAATTTGAACTGTTTTTTCAGTTTTTAATTCGGTTTTGCAATAACATTGATTTTTACGTTAATTCAGTTTCACTCAAAGTTTATTTAATATTTTTATGTTAATATTAATAATATTTATAACTGTTTTGGACCTATAATCTTTTAAAATTAATTATTAGGAAATTTGCGTTTCTGATTTTTATATTTTTCTTACTTAAAACCGTGATATTGTTGGAAGAACAAAAAGATAAGTGAAAAGTTGATATACGGTTCAAAAGCCCATTACATGTCGTAGTTTCTTCTAAAAAAAAAAAAACAAATAATTAATAGACTAATTTTCAATGGTACAGCTAACAAGAAAATACAACTAATTTTGCACTCTTTTCAATTTTTCCATTTACCCTTTTACAACATGCGGTATAAAACATTTTTTAATTAGTAACTACCTATTTTATAGCAGGTTTACTGCCCTTTCCGATGATATGATCAGATTTAATGTAGCTGTAAGAATAACAGAGATATTCTTGTTTTTAAAGGGGAAACTAAAAAATTTCGAAAAACCAAGAAGTGTTAAATAACTCGATAACTATCAAATTTTTGAAAAAGTGTTATAGGACATTTTTTGTTGCAAATAACTTGTACTATAACCTAATGAAGTTTGGCACCTATTACAGTAGACACCCTGTATATACACTTTGTTATATATGGGACAAAATTTGTTAAGATTCTTCTCTAGTTTATTCTCAATCTGAATGTAGTGATGAATCCACAAATTTTTCATAATCCATTATTGAAAAATATATCTTGGTACCTAAGTGTCTTTTTTTCTATTAAATGCAATCACAATATTATAAGTTGAATGTTAATTTGAAATTTATAAGAGAGGGAAACATGATTCAAGCGAACAATGTTAAAAATTTTAACAGTAGTTTGGCGGTACATAGAACATCTACCTATAGAGAAAAGTTAAATTGAAATATTTGTTTCCTCCTCATGTATATAGATAGCTATTCGAATGTGCATCAGGTTGCAACGACTATTTTCTGTTGAAACATCAACCAGGGTCGGATATATTTAATATCGACTTTCTGAATATCTCCTTCTAGGCAGAAATAAAAAGATACTTACTATTTCAATAAGGAATATTGTTTAATTTCTTTCATTTTGATTGAACACAGAGTAGCTTAATATGAAATTTGGATGAATAATAGTTATTGAGGAATTTGACGTTCACAAAAAGGAGTCGCTCTCGCATACACATCAGAAAATCACATGTCGCGTGTAACATAAATAACGACTAATAAATTTTGTGTGGTCATAGGTCTATGACCACACAAAATTTTGACCATCAACTCAACGATATTAAAAAAATCTGGGTCAATAATAGATACTAACATTATATAAATAAAATATTCGAATTATATTTTTATTAAATCAGGCGCTAGCATTGATTTATCCCAAAAATAAAAAAAAACATGAAACCAGATAACTAGTACTTAATTACACAGGTAAAAAAACGATACAAATAACCAAAATCCAGGAGTTTACAAGTTTATTCCAGAAAGTATATATTAGACAGACAGAAAGGAATTTGGAAAACCGGATTAAAAAGCATTTAAATTGTTTTCTTAATAAAAAACGGAGCCCTACATATCGGAACCATCTTTTAGATGAAGTACATAAGTTTGATTTCAACTACAAAATTTTACATGTGAAAAATAAAAACAGAAGGCTCAACTTTTTAGAAGCAATGAAAATTAACTGATGCAAAAGACAACACATCGTACTCAATGGTCAAATAGATATAAATAAATCATCACTTCTTGACCTACCACAAAAAAAACCATAAGTATTTGGAATTTAGCCCCCCCCTTTCCTATATTTTTTAAACGTATAAGGGGAATACTTTGATGTTTAGTTTAGTTTATATGAGTAAAAGCTTGAAGGTACCAAGAATTTACGAAACAATTGTTGTTAAAAATATATTTTTTAAAAGAATATTCTGGAAATAAAATGAATATGGGGAGATTTTTATTGAAAAGTAGTTAATTTACTCATATTTTGCAGTAATTCAAAACGCTAGGTTTGATTCTAATGGACCAATAGGTTCCTAGTAATAATAATTATCTTTCAAATTTTTGACATTTCCAGCCTAAATGAGAATTGATAAGTAATAATATCAATTGAATAACTCTTGATCTCATTTTCATGTAACTCATCGTGCACTCATCCCTAACAAACATTATTTTTTTAATGTACAAGTCCCTTCCCAATGTTATTAATTTTCATTATTTTTCTAATTTTGTTCACAGGGTTTTCTAACCGACACTTTGCTTTATTATGGTTTTTATTCGAATCAAACTATGAATATATACAGTATTTCATACAATATGCCATATGCTTTTTTCTACACCATGTTGTTTCTTTATATTTTCACATTTTTGGTTCTAAGTTACGGGTTAGTATCAACTTATTTTAATTATTCTTTTACTAGAGTTTTTGAATGCAAATCAGGATTCAGTATAATTAATAACTCTATTCTCTGATTTTTCTAACATATAGAGAAATAATAATTTCATTGAAGGTATTAGAGTAACTAATTTATATTGCATAAAGAAGTTCTATCGAAAGTTGTCTGCATGAAATGGGATTGAATTGTGAGACATCGTTGGTTTTATTTTAAATTTTATAATTTTTATTTTGTACCTTATAATCTACATTTGACCACAAAAATAACCGAACACTAGTAACTCTAATATACAGGGTCTCCCAATAAGCTTGATAGATTTTTGAAATTGAATAAAACAACAACAAATTAACCGATTTTGGTTCTCAAACATTTATTTGAAAGATATGGTGTATAAGTTTATGATTTAAAAAAGATATCGTTCAAATGGCCTCCACGAGCTCGTTTGCAGACCTTAATTCGTTTGACCCGATTTTCCATGACTCGGCCTAGCATTTCCAGTGGTATGGCCTCGATACACCTCGTAATGTTCTCCTCAAGGTCTGGAGAGTTGCTGTACACTTGTGATTCCACATATCCCCACAAAAAAAAGTCCAAGGGCGTTAAATCACACGATCTTGGCGGCTAGGCGATGGGGCCGTTTCTCGAAATTAATGAGTCGCCGAACTTATCGAGCAATAAAGTCATGTTGTCGTTCGAAATGTGTGGGGGGCCCCGTCCTGTTGGAAATAAAGATCGTCGTCACCAATTTCAACAAATTTCGGGAAGAGAAATTCACGCAGCAAGTCGCTATAGCGCTGGCCGTTCACAGTAACGGCTTGTCCGGCGTAATTTCGGAAAAAGTACGGCCCGATGATGCCACCACTCCACAATCCACACCAAACTGTGATCTTTTGTGAATGCAAAGGTCTTTCTTGCACCACTTGTGGATTGGAATCGCTCCAATATCGCCAATTCTGCTTGTTAACGAAGCCGTTCAGCCAGAAATGAGCCTCATCAGAAAAGATGATTTTCTTGTGGAAATCTGGATCAGCTTCTAACATCTCTAGAGCCCAATCTGAGAACGCCCGACGCAAACTATGGTCATGAGGCTTCAGCTCTTGTGCCAGCACTATCTTGTAAGGATGTAGGCCCAAGTCAATGCGCAAAATTCGCCACATTGTCATCCGAGAGAGCCCCATTTCTTGCGAGCGGCGATTTACGGACACATTTGAATTGTCGCGGACACTGGCCGAAACGGCGGCGATATTTTCAGCGCTGCGAGCATTTCTGCGTCGTACAGGCACCTTTCTATCATGGAGAGAAAACTCACTTTCCAACTTTTTGATTACACGTCTGATTTGCTGCTCAGATGGAACGAAACCATCACCATTTTTCCGTTGAAACTCTCTTCGCGTGGCCACCGGCGAACGCGAATTTGCGTAATAAATTTGGACGATTTCCAAACGTTGTGTGAGCGTGAAACTTTTCATGGTAAAACTTTGAACCTTTCTGAATAAAATGACACTTCGAACGTCAAAATTGATAAACAAATATGGCCGCCAAAACCTTACAAAGTTCTACAACCTTATTGGGAAACACTATATGTCTGTAATTTATTGATTTTGTAAGCGAAAAGTCATGCTATTATTGATCAGTTTATACTACCTTGATCTGATTATTCTTAACAGGTACATATGAAACTGAATTATTAATGTTTCAGCACTCTTAGTTTCATTGTCTTATCAACTTCTGAACGCAAGGTTTACTGAGTCTCTCTATCTCTCAGCCCTTCGACGAATATCTGCATTGCTAGCTGTTCCAGGAAACTGTTCGGAGCAGGAGAATACGCCAGCCTTACCAACCGTGCGATATCAGCTTTGAAATCTTACTGGGCCTCTAAATTCTTCTGGGCGTGATATACTTGTTGTAAATGTCTCTCGCCATACCTAATCTGGAGTTTGGTTGGTATATTAAGTAGATTATTTAAGGCCTCTCCACTCAATGCAACAATCAAGGCCGTCTCTTTTATCAAGCGGGTTTACCATCAAAAGTTGTAAGTTTAACACTTGCTTGACCTGTCTCTCCATTATTTTCGTATTTTGTTATACTTTCATTTCTACCTACTTTCTCATCTACTTGTCTGCTTATTTTGTTTAATCCACCCTCCACTATTTCATCACACACTCGAAATGCTCTTCCAATTTCACCCGTTTATCTTCTTCTGTTTCATTCTTCAAAACCTCCAAAAGGTTTCTAACCTTTCTTCAATATTTCATATTTTATAGCTTCGAGCAATTATCGGTCATCGTTTTCAGACTATCCTCGGCTTTATTCTCTATAGATGTCAATTTGTTTCTGACACTATCTTCTAGAGACTTACTATTGTCGTCCATTTTATTTTCCATTGAATCCATTTCTTTTGTCCTATTCAAGGCATTTTCCTCTCATTTTTTTTTACAATTTTCCTCAACTTTATGAGTTGATTGTTGATCGTCTAACAATTATTGTAAGTAGACTGAGTATGATCTGATTCTGGTTAATAAGTTGTGCTATCATGGATTTGAGATCTGGGAATGTAGACATCATCGTTTCTGAACAATTTGGATTTTAACTTTGAGAATATGGTTCTTGTTGTGGCTATTGGTTTCTCGTTGCTTCTGCGTAGGACATCCTTGGTGTTCTGGTTGTAGCTTGTGTTTGGGGTGTAGGGATCTCATGTGGCGACACTCCATAAAGCCCCACATAGCAACAATATAAATGTTAGCGCTCTAAGTTTCATACCGAATAGGTGCCGGGTTCAACTCCTGGCGGCTCCTCATTCTCAAGAATTTCTAATATCCCCTGCGTCTATGGCATGGCGCACTCAAGTCATACTGATGAGTCCAAAATGTGTGCGCCAGGGAAGAAACGCATAAATAGGGATAACACTTCGATCCTACGGGGGTATGTAGAGACCGTCGCTAAGTTCGGATGTATTGTGTTGTCTATCACTCCTTCAAATGGTTTGATTTTTGGTTTGTATAAGTCGTTTGTGATTTTGACAGATCTGTAGTTTCCTGGGTGAGTATTTCTAAAACAGTACACAGTATGAAGTTTGATCAAGATTACGTTTTTGGTGTAAAATTAATTGTTGTTTGAGTTCACTTCAAAGTTTGCTTGGCAAGTATAATAATAAATAATGACTTATTTATAAATCTTCTCGTTACGATCCTTGTATCTAGCGCTCTCTATGCGCGTCAGGCATAAAAACAAATTAATTGGATGTATCATCTTCCAAAACATATTCGTACAAAATTTCGTTGCCTTGTTGTCAGAAGTTTCGGGGAAATGCTAAAAGATGCGCAAATTTATATTTTTCGACGTCCTTTATCTTGAAAACGGATGGCGTTACAAAAATTTTTCAATGAACAAGTCCCAATTATTTTTCAGTTTCCTACTCATCCTAGATATGGAATCTTCAATTTTGAACCACCCTGTATATTTCAAACATACTCAGCAAAATGCCTCTAAAAATGTTGATAACTCAAAGTGGCTGGTTAAGCTTGTGGTCGAGTGCAGGTATTGGTGGTTATCTCAATATTCCTTTACAATTTTTTATTTAGAGTACTATGTGAAATTCTGGTTTGAGCTCAAATACTCCTTTCGTCATGGTTTCAATTATTTTCCCATCCGGTTCAGTTAATTATTTCATTTATAGGGTAGCGGTTTCATACCGAAAGAGCTTCATCGAGACTGAAGGTGGACTGAAAAATGTGTTTGCACATAAAATCTTTTGCGGATGGGATTTCGGTATAGCTACAAAGGAAGCTGCTGATTTGAAAACCAGAGCCATCTACAATGAATTAAAGGTAAATTTTTTCATAAAATCAAGAAAACAGCCTTGTACTTTGATGTTTAAACAAACGCATCTCAAAAAAAAATTTCACATTTGATTAGCTGACTGCATGATCAAATCGATTCTGAGAAACGTAAAGAATAGCTTGAAATAGCCTGGCTTTTTGGAATTCAGTCGGCATGTAGCTTTTCTGTGTATCGGACTTCGCGTAAAACATTCTGCGGTATTCTAGGCCAGGCATACCACTCAAAAAAATTTGAAAACATCGGTTCAACCATAGAAAAACCCATTTTTGTTCCCTCAAGAACTTCAGGAAACGTGGAGAGTGCAGATCAGTTCGTTTGTAAAGATATAAATAAGAGAATCATTGAAATCGAAACATCGCATGTGCTTTGGATTTACATACATAATATATATACTGTATATACATTACATTCTCTCATACAAATTCTATTGGTACAATGATTAAAACCTCAGAATCCCTATGATGGATTCTGGGATTTTTGTTAGTTAAGGAACTACAATGCTAAATCGGTAGTTACTCAATCACTATAAAGACCTAGTGGATTATGACGTCTTGATGTGTTAAATTCCCTATATTTTTTTCGAGAAAATGAAAAACATTGAAATATAACTAACTACAACCCTGGAGCCTGTCGGACTGAAGATATGAAATTTGGCTATTGGTGAGAAACAATGATGGTAAATGAAACATGAAGGTTAAACCCAAATGATGAACTCTCCTTCACTACACTGTAAAAGAATGTACAGTGAAGAGTCAAGATTCTTGAGCATCAAAAGACCCTCATAGCAATGAATATAGGAGTACACGATGAGTGATATATAGCTATAAGAGATCAACAATGACATAATAGGTAAATGAGTATATACAATAATGTAATTTGAGGGAACAATCAATATCTATTGGAGCTCCGTGTGTTAGTTCGGTGTACTGGTAACATTCTGGGTGTTCACCGTAGATGCAGGTAGGTGCCTTCGAGTAGCTTTTGGTATTTCGAAACGGCAAGATCTCCCTACCTCGATAATTATATGATAGGTTTCCATTATTAGACATGAGCATTAAGTGTGGTTACATATAACAATGAAATAAGTACTCAGAAGGGTCAGATGGTATGTTGAACTACATCGTAGAGGCATATGCCATAAAGTTCCCTGTGTTATTTAGGAACAACAATATTCTCCTATCCTATATAATGACATCAGCCATAAGAAATACTTGTGATCACAGGGAATGATGTATAAGAGCTCCGGATAGTCCCTTGGTATGACATAAACCACCTGAGTGTACAATGTAAGAGGAAATGTAAGAGCGGCTCATTTTTATACAATGTACTACCTCACTTCAAATGTCTCACTTCGCCTCGATGAGGACCAAGTAGCGATGGAATACAAAGAGGGAAGCCCTGGTCCTGATCACCGGTACTAAAACCACAGAGGTAAATGAGGGCTGAGGGGATGTACTGATTAATAATAGACAGTACACAGATGCCGTAAATTATTGAATTACAGAAGGTTTATGGCGCGGCGGCGTCTCTGTCACTTTGGCACCTCTTACCAAATATGATGGGATTTATAGGAGTTTCTTTGAACTCAACAGAAAAACAATTTTATTTACAATTATTGTATGAAAATATTGATTTTTCAGAGAAGGAATAAAACGCTAAGCTCTCGATTACTACCTGCTATTTTTGTACCAGTATCTCATGACATTATAGTGTTAATTTTTCAGATTTAAAAATATCAATTATTATTAGGAATTCTGTTCGTCATAGATAAAGAAAAATTGGAACACCTGAAAAGTCGATCCGACGAAAAATTGAACGAGATGTTATTATTATCAATGGGCGAAATATTCAGTTTCTTATCAACCAAATTAACACAAATGATAAACTACAAAGATGAAATGTTCGGAATAGTAAATACTCAATAAATGCCCCTAATAAATGTTTAAATTGCGAATTCCGATGAGCCATAAATAAGCAATATATCTTTTCGGCATAATGAAGGCTCACAAAAAGAATTCAGCCCGAAATTACTAGTAATTGGATACATTTTGATAGAAACAGTTTGTTCTAAAACGAACAGGAACCCTGTGTATGATGTGAGAGGAACCTTTAAATTTTTTAATTACATAAGAATATATAATCACTGTTAGCTTCTTATTTTGAATAACAAAACGCTCATATTCAGTAAAATTTTCCTCTCGCTCGCTCACCGTCCTAAAGTTTCAAAATTCAATAATTAATTTGCATTCTAAATTTTTGCCTCTTCTATTTCTTCAATTCTGCGACTGTTAAGATTACCCTCTTTTGCATCGACATATTTGAAGTGAGACAGACCATCAACGTTCCTAGATTCTTACCTACATTGCCCTCGCTACGCTACACCGCCTCAACAACCCGTCGTCTATATTAGTACAAATTTTGTCCCGACATCGTGTCGCGTCATGAACGGCCAGACCCCCTCGCCCCATTTGAAGTGGTACAATGTACCGCTTCAGTACAAAAATGAGGCACCTCTTATAAACTCAATTTTAAGACGCGTACTACCCAACACTACCTGGATCGTAAACAAGATTCTAAATCAAGAAATACGTTTTGGTTTTAAGGAGTGGGCGATAATCTTAATCAATAACTACAGCAGTTACCTCTAGCTTAACTTCTAGTCGTATGTGTTAGTGAATCTTCCATCTTCACAATTTACATTAAGGAAGTCCATTTCATAGCTTGGGGATATAGCAATATACAGATAGAGTTCTCTGACCTTAACGAATTATATATACGAAACTACCTTTGTCTTTTCTCGGCGCAGATTCAATTCTCTCAGGGGCATTTCAAGGTTTGGATACAAGAAGTATTGGCTTTTGGAAATATGAAATCCCGAGATGTTACAGGTGATATTAATGTTCTTTGATGAATGCACTTGCAGAGATGGCAAAGCGCCTGCGGGTATTCAAAGCAATTAACCAAAAATTCACACACAAGACTTTGGAATAAATATTTTCTTATCTTCATACTATGCCAGCCCAGAAAATCAAATCATGGGGTTAGATTGAACAAAATCTTCAAAATACTTGATTTCTTTTATTCAGTATTACAAATTTGGATTTAATATAAAATTTTTTCTTATTAGGAATACTTGAGCGAAGTGCATACAGATAGTGAAGAAATAACTTTTCTCAAAAAGGTCAAAAGGAAATGTGTTCATTTGGTTACCAATATAATAATACTCTTTGTCTATGCCTCAATCGGTTTCCTCTTTTGGTTTGCTCTACAAAAACATGCTGAGCACAAAGTTGGACCAGTGGTTATCGCTGTGGCAGCCAACATCATCAATGTCATTTCTCCGTTTTTGCTCACTAAGATTTCAAAGTAAGTACTCGTAGAACTGATAAACGCCAATATTTGCACTATTATCTGAGTTGTAACATTTTTTCCTAGTATATCGGGTGACCCGAGGTTATGGAAACTATTCAAGCAAAAAATTTTAAATTTTGTAGATCAACGTTAGGTTATGTAAGGTACATTTTTGAAATACCTTAGAATTTCCAGTGTTTTAATGGAATGCCCCGTATGTCTATTTTCTTATGATTCTCCATAAGAAATTAAATAATTTACATTCATTTTCTCATATCTATTTTTAACGACTTTAGGGTTATAAATAATTTTCAGGCGTTTCAGATCAAATTTGAAAGTTACGAAAATGAATATAAACAACAGTTTTTAAACAAGGACTTTGTTTTTTAATTGTGGCCACACCTACCTCATGACAGCATTGACAGTTACTTTTTTGACATTTTCAATATTCAATTCATTTATGATCAATACGTTTATTGTTGAATATATTTCAATTATAAATATATTTTTCTAATTAATTCTAAATCATTGTATTTCAACTCTATCTATGAATACTTACATAATGTAGTTCTGGATTTTTTAACTGCTTCATTTGCTGAGCGTTAAGTGTTTAGATAATGAATGAGATAAGTTGGCAGAGATTTTGATGAGATTTCATTTCATTGAATGATATTTTGGAGGTTCAATTAAAAAGTACTTTTCAAATTTTTTTTACCTAGCAATGAAATGACTAATTTCCAGTGTCCAATGCAAAACACCCAGAGTAGTAAATAATATTTAATGAGAAATATGTTATGGTACAGAGAATATTTTCGGATAGCACTACTAGGACTAAGCGTCGTAAAATAGTTTCACAATATTTTCTTTGACTTGTTTACTTTTTCTTAGTTGAATATTTCTCTTTTCAGATATGAAAACTATCGAAATCAGGCAAATGAGGTTGGAATTGCGCTGATCAGATCGTATGTTTTAAGTTGTGTCATTATTGGCACTCTGGTAACATTTTGGCTGATTCATTCCTTTTCACAGGTTAGAATTCATATAAACTTTTATATTTTTGCAGCAAAGATGACTTCCTATGTTTAATATAAGATCCGAACCTAAATAATCATTCTCTAAGATGATTACGGAATAAAAATCATTTTATTGGTTATCATAAATCATTATATCAGTAAATACATTAAAATCGGCTATCTGAAACGAAGCTAATCATCCTGGACGTTGTTTTATTGTAAACCCGTTGATATGGGGTTTTTTGTAAAAACAAATAAATATTATATGGTTATAAGTGAGGTTTGTGAATTTTTAAAATTTATAATCAATGCACGTGAATATGTTTGGCAGAGAAAATTGTGGTAAGTATACTGTGTAATAAAAAAAGAAATTGCACATCTTATATAGGGCCTTGAATATAAGAAAGTGCGCATGCTCGACACATAAACTATGGAAGGTAGGAGTACCCGTACAATCCTCATCCTCCATATTGTAAGCAGTAAGCGATATTTTGGAGTAGATCGTACATCGAAATCAGTCATTCTGTATCCTTGTGATGTAAAATAGCCGAAAAATGTTTTTGTGGGTCCCAGACGATTCTTCAGATGATTTTATTAATGAAACTTTCGGATATTATCTCTTAATGCTACTTTTCCGTAAGAAAATTTCAATACATAATGGGCCTAACTAATAATGGACCTAACTAAAGCGGTACTCGATCTTGTTGGTTACATGGTTACAATATGTTATAAAAAAGTAACTGATGAAGGAAATCAATAGGTTTGAATTCGTTATTGAGTTTATTTCTTTAAAAGTTGCTCTTTTATAACTGGTTGTATGGTAATCAATAAAATCGAGCTGAAATAGATTCATGATATTTAATTCTACAATATGGAGGATAGTAGGCCTACCCTTACCTTTCAAAGTTATGTGACGAGCATACGCAATGAAATTTAATTATTTAAAATTCGCAAACCTCTATTAGGACAAATTTTTTAAAGGCAGTCCCACATTAGCGTATTCGCAATGGAGTCCGACCGAATATTCTGTTTCGTTTTCGGCGTTTTGGTTACAGCCAAAAATCTAATTTCGTCTTGGTTTCTGTTTTGGCAAATTCTACTGACGAAACCGAAACTTAATGCTACCTTTTTTGATTTCAGATTACATAATTAAATTTAACTGTTGATATTACTATGAGGACATAGATATTCAGGCAAAAAAATAATTTTCGGCCAATAATATCCAATTATTCAATTATATGTACTGATTATTCTTACTAAGGTTACATGACCAGTCTTTATAGTTCAGATCTTTTAATTCAATGTGTTTTTGAGACTTGTTATTAACTAACGAAAAAGAAAATAGATACCTCTTGGAGTAAATTTCATTATTATATGTATAATTCTATTATTATAAAATTATGTGTATAAGAGTGGCAAAACAAATGAGAACTTTTAAGCTGTCCGAAAGCTAGCAGTTAATGTAAAGGAACGCACACCGACCTTACCTGCTCGTGAAAGCATTCACGTTACGAGCATCCATCTGTTATATTGTATTCAAGATTTGAAAAACTAGTTTTTGATTGGACTTATCTAATTGATAAATTAACCAAAATAGATGTACTCTTATGTAAGTTTTGGTTTCGCTCGACAAAACTAATTTCGGTCGGACACTAGTTGGCAATAAAACAGCAAACATTGAAAATATACCTACTTACTTCTACTTCCATTTTTTTTTTTTGAAGATATCTTCTTTCCGTGTCTTTTTTATCCATTATATTACTGATAGAATAATTCACTCTTTAATTGTATTTTCCACTCCTTCGTTTATTCGCTACTTCAGTTTATTTCAATTCTGATTGATGAACTGCTTTGATGATAATAGTCATTCATTACCGATTGGTAATGCTTTGGAACATAACATAATATTAACCAACCCTTTTTTCAGGATTGTTGGGAAACGTCATTGGGACAAGAAATGTATAGATTACTTTTGTATGATTTCCTGTTTTCTTTATTGATGCATGCCATACATCTTAGTCATTGTATCTTGAACCGGTAAGTTATCTATATTGTTTTCACAATTTTTTTTATTTTCATTGACATGTTTTATCGATGTACTTCTTTATTTAATTGTAATATTTTATATAATATTTTATATATATTATAAGGGGCGGGTTCACACATTCGAAACAGACTTCCAGAGTTGAACAGTTTATTTATTATAAAGAATAAAAAAAAATAAGTACATATTTAGTTACACCACTTTTTACTCTTTCGACATACTTTAATATTTGTGGCATGGCATCATTCAGATGAGTTTTCAATCAGCTGCTTCTCAATGTTGATCAGCGGTGAGAATATTCCCTATTTCAATAATTCTAACAAATAATTCTATTCATCTTCGGGAACTTCCTGTTCATGTTGAAACTTTGTTTTTTTTTTTTTTTGTTTCGACGGTTTGTTTCATGGCGCGGGGCTGAATCTTCGTTTCTTGATCATTTGGCGACCTGAAAAAATGTTCTTATGATCTTGGTGCATCGAATCTTGAACAAATTTGTCACTACTGATTAAAGACTAAACCACTGGTATATCTACTGGAGATAATTCAACCCATCAACAATGTTATCGGGGTCGTATCTTTCTTGCGTCCTTCACACACAATTCCTCACAATGACTTCCATAGAAGATTCATCCCAAGATCAAACCTGGTAAAACCATAAAATGTCTCGGAGATTAACCGTAACTTCGTTCAAATCTCATTTTGGGTGAAATTAAAACGATAGTTTTACACGAAATCCTAAATGCTCATCCATATGGTACCTAGTTTATAGAGCAATCCAGATCCGTCATTTCGCAATGTTCGTTCAAACAGCTAGTTTGAATTATGAAGCATATATAATGGTTTTATTTCTATGAATTTTGCTTTCCAAATATCGTTCTGCTTTTCCATAATTTTGAGAATGTTATACTTTTTGAAGTTTATCAAGTTATACTGAATTTATGAACAAAGGACTTCAATACAAATGAAAACTAATTATGATTATATGCTTATATGTAAAAAGAAAAAAGACCATACATGTTACTTTGTTTGTTTATGTTTATACTGGTTTACCTAGGTATACATATATCAATGTACACCCCCCAGAAGCTAATTAAAGCTTGTGCGAGTTAGGTTAACCAGTGTGTGTTCTGTGTAGGCTTTGTTACTGTGTCCTTACGCCACCTTATGGTGGCCAACATACGTACCGGTATACCTGAACGGTATACCGAAACTGAAGACTTGTGCAAGTATACCTGACGTATATAGTGACCACACACGCTGCAAGTATAACTGAGACTGTCTCAGTTCTGCGCCTGTGACAAACCGAAGAAGTCGTGTTGTGCAATACGTTTTTGTGAAATATGCCACCGGTTCTATCTAAAGTGCCACTCACAAATGATGACGCTTTGGCTATTGTTGGTTTGGTGCTGGCTCTTAAGAAAAGGGAGAAGAGCAAAAAGAAACGTTCTGTATGGTGTAAAAATGGTTATTAAAAAGAAAAATGTATTCCCACACCAACCTTTTAAATGAATTAAAATTTGCTCCGAAGGACTGGAACAATTATTTGCGTATGGATGAGAATACATATTTGGAACTTTTGTCTCTAGTAACGCCATTGATACAAAAGAATGACACTGTAATGCGCCAAGCGATAACACCGCATGAGAGGTTAACAGCAACTTTGAGATTCCTGGCGACTGGTAGAAGTTACGAAGATCTGAAGTTTTCAACAATAATATCACCTCAAGCTCTAGGCATCATTATCCCTGAGACATGTAAGGCTATCTATGAAGTACTTCGCACAGACTATTTGAAGGTAAGTAAAACCACAAGATTATAATCAAAAGTTTACTTTTATTCAAAGAAATAGAGAGGCAGAGTCTTAATCAGATACATGAAATAATAATTAAGTCTAATTAATTTTCAATGAAATATTTAAGTCAATTCTGAATAAAATTTGAATAAAATGTTGCTGTTGTTAGTTGTGTATCCAATTCTTCTTGTTGTGGTGATGAGGCCTGGTTTAGTACTGCAGGAGAAGTAGGTTGATGTTGAGTGTATTGTTGAATTGGAGAAGCGCAGGGCTGACTTTGGGGTGCAGAAGAAATCGTGTAACTTTGTTGATGATTGTTGTACTGTTGTATCGGAAAGACGTAGGGTTGAGATGTTTGAGGCACAACAGAAGCGGCGTGAGTAAACGGTTGTGTATTATATTGTTGAATTAGTGAGGGCGAAGGACTTGGAGTTCGTGAAAGACTAGGAGTTGGCGATGAAATAAAAGTTAAACTTCGACGATTCTGAATTGATTCAGTATTCAGATTGCCCATTTCAGCATCAAATAGGGTGTCGTTAATTATTTTCTCCGCAATCAAGCGTTGACGTTTGTCTAATGATCTTAATTTAATTGCGATAGATCTTCCCAAAAGATCGTACCGATCTTCTATTGCTGAAGCAGGACGTTTAAAATGGTCTTTCACGGATAGTAATATATCTGTGGTTAGCTGATCTTGTTCATTAATTTTCTTTCTTCCCGGTCTAGTAGCAGGCACTGAAGTCTTCTTAGGTGTCGTAATATCATCTGTATTCCTTGTACTAATATTTGCAGGAGCATCACAATCTGATGTATTATTATCTATGATATTTTCACTATTTTCAGTTTCAGCTCTCTCAGTTTCTTCTGTCTGTAACAATAAGTACAAAAATTACAATACAAAAATCTCTATTTACTTGAGTGTAGTGTGTACAAAATGCTTGAGTGTTGTGTGTTGAGCGTGTATGTGGTGTGGTGTGTTGTGCGTGAGTGTTGTGTGTTGTAAGTGTATGTGGTGTGTTGTGCATGTGAAGGGTGTGTGTGTTTGTACAAATTAATGTGAGTACACTTCAAACGTTTAGTAACCTACAGGGACCTTACTCACTTCACTTTTATTAATATTTGTTTCAGTTTCCGAAAACAGAAGAAGATTGGAAAGATATCGCAAAAACCTTTGAAGACAGATGGAATTTTCCTCACTGTATCGGCTCAATCGACGGGAAACATATAGATATTATTCCACCGAGTGAAAGCGGATCTTATTATTACAATTACAAAGGGCGGCATAGTATGGTTCTATTAGCAATTGTGGATGCCAAATATCGATTTATTATGTGTGATTTTGGCACAAATGGCAGAGTATCAGATGGCGGTGTTCTACAAAATACTGTTTTCTTCAAGAAACTTGAGAGAAATTTATTAAAGATTCCGATGGAAGAAAAAATTAACAACAGCTTAAAAGTATTGCCATACGTTTTCGTAACTGATGATGCGTTTCCTTTGAGGTGTGATATGATGAAGCCATTTAGACAAGCGGACTTGAATTCACAAAATAGAAAGATCTTCAACTACCGTTTGTCTCGAGCGAGGCGCATAGTTGAAAATGCGTTCGGTATATTGGCGGCTAGGTTCAGAATTTTCCACACACAAATTAATATAGAACCAAATAATATTGAATCTGTAGTAATGGCGAGTTGTACTTTGCACAACTTTCTAATCGCTCATTCACGTAATCACTACATGCCTTCTGAATGTTTTGACCAAGAAAATTTAGAAAATGGAACTATCTTGCCAGGGTTACATGCGGGTGACCACATGATCCCATTAAATAGAAGGGGATATGGGAATACTGCACTCAATGCAAAGAATATTCGGGAACAGTTTATGGATTACTTTAGTAATGAAGGCAGTGTTCCTTGGCAAAATAATTTCATAAATTAAAAATTAATAAATAAATAGTATTAGAATTGAATTTATTTTGTTTAATTTTTGTGAAGCCAGAACATAAATCTTACCGTAGATTCCTCTGATTCTTCAGTCAAGTTCGATTGAGATGTTCTTGGTGTCTCTTGGTCGCGGACAAAATGCAATTTATCGTAGTACCACAGAGTCGGCACGTATACATCGTTGTTGCCTGCCCCTGATTTCTTCGAATTTTCGACTTTTTTCCGTTCTTTTCGGTAATTTGTCCTGTAGGTATTAATTTTTTAATCACCGATTCCCGATTCGCGTCCGGCTCTATTTCTTTCAAAACATTTACCAATTGATCGTATGCAGCGTTCTTTTTGTCACGATCATGGTATTCTTTACTTTTCACTAGCCATAGACATGGTAACTGCTTGTATAGATCTATAAACTCTTCTAATTTCTCTCTATTACTGCGGCGTGAATCGAGAGACATTTTGGCGCGAAAATCAACACACACAACACAACCGACCGAAGCACTGGCGCGCGCGCGACTGAAGCGTTCCGACACACACGGCACATGTATACTTGCACAAACTAGTTTGCGCAGGTATACAGATCGTAGTTTTGATCTGCCTACCAGACATGTGCAAGTCAGGAAACTTGTGCATGTTTTGTCACACACACGCTCCGGTATACTTGCACAAGTCTTCAGTTTCGGTATACCGTTCAGGTATACCGGTACGTATGTGGCCACCATTAGGCACAGCACTGTTAATTTTAGACCCAACAGTGAATGGTGGCCGCATACCGAAAGCTAGAAAATTTCTTTCCTAGCCCCGGACTTGAACCTACGACACGACGGGTTTCCACGTCAAAGGTCAAGGCTTTATTCCACTAAGCTATGCGACACGCATTGTATATTGTCCATGCAATATATGGAAATTCTTACAAATTGTCTTTCTCTTTGTGTTGGTCATGTCTTGGCTGAATTTGCTATGGAACCTCAAACCACTGTTGGCAAATTTGAAGAATAATGTGAAGAATACGATGGTTGGCTTTTATATTTCGGGATTAGTGAACAAAAACAAAAATTAAAAATATTCCCCACCAAGATCAATACACTTTTGCATGCGTTTGAACCAATTGTCGACGCACTTTTGCCACTCTGATTGAGCTATCTCCAAAACATGCACTCTGAACGCATCAACCGCTTCTTCAGGTGTCGAAAAATGTTGACCTCTCATTTTATTTTTTACTTACGGGAATAAAAAGAAGTCATTCGGTCCCAAATCAAGACTTTACGGCAGATGACTCATCAAATATCGATGTTTTGAGTGCTCAAAAATGCAGATGTCGTGGTGAAGGATGATCCGTCTTCGGCGGTTGGTTTACCTGATTTCTTGGAAGACAACTGACGAACAAATGGTTATGTACCACTCAGAATTGACTGTTCTGCGTCGTTCTAGTGGTACGATCGTGACATTTCCAGTTGCGCGAGCAACTTTTGTTGAATTTGGCTCATCTTGAAACACCAATGCAGCCGACAGCTGTTTACTTTCGGGCTCATACGCGTAAATCCACGATTGATCACCTGTCACGATGTCATAGACGTACTTCGAAGCACCGCGATGGTATTTTTGGAGCATTTCTTTCGACCAATCGACACGAGCCTTTTTTTGACGGTTAAATGTTCGTGCAATATTGAATGCATGCTGGTCCCTCTAATAGCTAAGGTTGTCTCAATCTCACGATAAGTCACATGACGATCTTGTAGTATCAGTTGGCGCACAGCATCATTGGTTTTCGGAACAACAACTGATTTTGGACGACCTTCACGAAATTCGTCTTGAAGTGTACTACGACCTCGGTTGAATTCACCATACCATCGATAAACACTGATACTTGATGGAGTTTCATCGCCTAAAATGAATTAAGTTCATCGATGCACTGTTGTTGAGTTAATCCACGTCGAAAGTTGTAAAAGATAATCGCACGAATATGATATTCCGTCAAGATAATGAATCTGATTACTCGTTGTGGTACACATGAGATTCTTAGGATTGTATATAGAAAAATTATATTGGAAACAGCAGACACAAAATGTAATTAGATTGAAATCCATTGTTTACTCTGTTTGATTACCGAAGGGATATGTTAGTGTTCTTTTTTTGATAGCTGTGTATTACTCGATATTTTTCAGGAGTCAAAGGATGGTGCTGTATTTTCGGACTGGGTTATACTCAATCTTGTAGAGACATTCTTAAAAAAATCGATATTTTTATATTGGAAAACAAGTTTAACAAGAAAGTAATCGAATGTTCAGCAGTAGTTAAACAAATGTCTTGTATTTAAGTACATATATCATTATTTTATTCTAGTTGCGGCTATTGCAAAATACCGCCCAACCAGGAATTTGATGTTGCCAGTCATACTTTGGATCTCATATACAGTCAGTCTCTTTTTTGGATGGGTTTCTTCTTTTCCCCACTGATGCCAGTTATTATAACTTTGAGAATGTTTTTTACTTGGTATCTGAAGAAATTTTACGTTCTTAAACTATGCAAACCGTCAACTAAAGCCTGGAGAGCCTCTCAGACACAAACATGGTTCCTCACTCTTACGTTTCTGACACACTTAGCTACTGGAAGTTCAATATTATTTATTCTTTTCAAGTAAGTATATATGTTTTGAAATTCTACTATGCATAATTCATTTTCTATAAAGTTTTACTGTCTTTCATATTTTCGAATTCATTGGTTGCTAGTCAGCTAAAGAAAATTAAGGCAACGTGCTGCCATCAGTGAATGACAGCCAGAGTAATACTACTAATAACTAATACTATTCCAAATAAATACGACCTATAGTCTTCTACTTGCCGGATGAAAAATACTACTGAATACGAATAATTCTGAGGGAAGTTTTAGTCTTAGATTCTTAGATCTCAAGAGTTTATAATAAAACAAGCCACTCCTAGTGTGATATAAAGTGTTTGTGACATGATAATCTCTTTTCTTTGTCAAATTAAGAATTCTTAGTAATAGAAAATGAATAATCAGCAATGTGGGAATTTAGAACCAGTATCCCAATGAAGTTTGTAGTAGTTGAACTGATATATAAAATAATATAGCACTATCTTTCTCTATCTCACTCTGCGACCAGTTAGTTAATCGAGCGCCAGTTTCATTTGTATTATTAATTTATTCATATAGCACTAAACACGATGATCTATTTATCATAACGAAGTGACAAAGTTAGATTGCAACAATGAAAACAGTAAATACTGAAAATTCCGCGATGCAGTAACGCTGATACTGCATGTAATCTCGAAATGCATGATTCTTCTTTAATTTTTCATATGTCTCTAATATATGATTGGTGAAGTGTAAAAACCAGTGTAAGCGTTTATTGCATTGAAATCAAAGACGAGTTGGTGATTGTCGATTGAGTCAAATTTGAAATTAATCAAATTAGAAAATGTTCATATTTATTTTTGTTCGAACTTTTATTCGAAGTCAATAAGATTTCTATTCTACTTTTAAATACGTGATAAACTTCCAAAATCCGTTCAGATCAATGAAAATACCAGCTAAGTTATAATGACAATCAATCTTACTTCATAGCTTATTCCTTTCAGCTTCTCCAAAAGTTGGCTATTTTTTTGGACTAATTAAAGTTAATTTTTTAGGATTCCAGCAACCAAATGTGGCCCTTTTCAAGGTCATGACTATATTATTGAAGTAATACTTTCTCAATTCGATGATGCATCTTCAATACCTTTTAGACTAGTTGGTTATCTCCTGAAACCAGGTGTTGTTTCACTTGTAATCGTCGCATTGTGGTAAGAACAATTTCTTATTCACTTTTTTCACAAAATCAGAAATTCGCTAATATTTTAATCTTCAAACATTTCGTTACGTCATTGCATATTCAAGCTGAACGGTTGAGAAGGATGGGAAATAAATAATTGAGACTAATGTCTTAGTTACCATGGAGGGAACAAGCTTTGTGTTTTCCCCTCATAACTTTCCGATCAGCTGTTAGAAACAGGTTAATGATAGGTGAATGCTTCTTCTAACAAAATCATACGGAACGGGGAAAATTAGAGCAAAGGTCGATTTTTGCGTGCTTGTTCCTAGTGGAACAGCGTGCTATCGTTTTGCCCAAATGTTTGTTATTTTCGATCTAGCCGAAAATGATCTGAATCGATTGGGTTCGAATTCCTGATGAAAAATTCCTTGCCTTCCCTGAGTATATCCGGCCGGCTGTTAACTTTTTCCGAAAATACTTTCAGAATATGTTTATTGTCCAAATATGGCGGTAAAGTTCATCATTGGGTCAAATACGTCAAGTAGTTCAGCAGTTATGAGCATCTAAAACTTGGTTTCCTCAATAACTCTCTAAATATCCATTCCCTCGATTTGTAACCTCGAAAATGTTCGAATGCAGTTGATTTATAAGAAGCATGAAGCAGAATATTCAACATTGTTTGTTGAAATTTTTCCTGATATTTCGTTGTTGTTTTAGCGCGAGAGTATATTATGTTAGAGAAAAAGCCAATGCGCATAGAAATATGGTGAAAATGCTGAGAAATATGCTAGTATGGACATCTAAAGACAAAGACTTCTTATTGCAGAGTATAACCAACATCACAAATGAAGGTAAGTTATTGGAAACGTGAGTTAACTTTCAAGTTAGTCTTTATCGGGAAATTATGAATTTTTTAAAATTATTCAAAAGGCTCAATAGTACAAAGAAGTTAGCCTCTTTCTATAGGTTCCAGTTTTTAGAAACATACGAAATGAATGCGGGATCTTGATGAAAATTCGACTCGATATAATTGAAATTTATTATCTCATCTTTAGGTTTGCTTAAATTGACAACGATAATTGCTACATTATGAGCATTTTTGAAATCGACTAGAGAAAATATCGACAGAAATGAGAAATCGAGCGATGTGCAGAGATATTGGCAACTCCAAGAAACTAGATAACGTTTTATGTCTCAGGAGCGCTGGCGGTATTTTACTTCGTATCATAGGCATCGAGCAATATGGAATATATTAAGCAATTCCGTGCAATATGGTCGAAATATTTGACGCACTGTAACATTCACCACTTTTTTTCAAAGAATGAAAAATATTATTAGTAAAACTTACTATAATCCTGGAGTCAGAATGACTCCAGATTGAAATATGTTATGTTTAGTAATAATTTAGATTCCTGATAATTGGCATCAGTGAAAAATTGTTGGGAAACAAGGTGGTAAATATTTTAAGTGAGGAATATCAAAATGTGTAATTTTTTATGATTCTCCTGAATACCCTGAAACTAGGGAATAGGTTTAGATTCATCTCTTGATTTCATAGATCTTTCCTGCGTTTGAAACTGAAAACTAGGAATAATAGCTTTCAGAAATTAGCTGTATGGTACCTCATCACCATAACCACCACATATACATGCTATTTCGTCGAATACAAGAAAGTGTAAGCGAAAAGTTCAGGAGAAAGTAGGTAGAAATTGGTCTCATCAGAAAAGACACGACTTGGTTGATGATTTACTTCAGTTTTTTTTAAGCTGAACTTAGCATTAAGATCCTAATCTTTAATCAAAATTGGTGGAATAAAGTTCTTGGAATTCCCAATTTCAAAAAACGATGAGAAAATGTTTAAACTTGGTTTTCTCCAACAGTTTGGGCTATATCAGCAATATTTTCAGTTGTCGTTGATCGGCGTGCACGAGTTTTATTTGTAACATGGCTTACAGTTGTTTCACTTGTAATCGTCGCATTGTGGTAAGAACAACTTCTTATTCACTTTTTTCACAAAATCAGAAATTCGCTAATATTTTAATCTTCAAACATTTCGTTACGTCATTGCATATTCAAGCTGAACGGCTGAGAAGGATGGGAAATAAATAATTGAGACTAATGTCTTAGTTACCATGGAGGGAACAAGCTTTGTGTTTTCCCCTCATAACTTTCCGATCAGCTGTTAGAAACAGG
The DNA here is from genome assembly GCA_030674115.1 of Micraspis discolor. Lineage (NCBI taxonomy): Eukaryota > Metazoa > Arthropoda > Insecta > Coleoptera > Coccinellidae > Micraspis > Micraspis discolor. The sequence continues at coordinate 140,177 of JARTUT010000443.1, forward strand.
TTAATGATAGGTGAATGCTTCTTCTAACAAAATCATACGGAACGGGGAAAATTAGAGCAAAGGTCGATTTTTGGGTGCTTGTTCCTAGTGGAACAGCGTGCTATCGTTTTGCCCAAATGTTTGTTATTTTCGATCTAGCCGAAAATGATCTGAATCGATTGGGTTCGAATTCCTGATGAAAAATTCCTTGCCTTCCCTGAGTATATCCGGCCGGCTGTTAACTTTTTCCGAAAATACTTTCAGAATATGTTTATTGTCCAAATATGGCGGTAAAGTTCATCATTGGATCAAATACGTCAAGTAGTTCAGCAGTTATGAGCATCTAAAACTTAGTTTCCTCAATAACTCTCTAAATATCCATTCCCTCGATTTGTAAACTCGAAAATGTTCGAATGCAGTTGATTTATAAGAAGCATGAAGCAGAATATTCAACATTATTTGTTGAAATTTTTCCTGATATTTCGTTGTTGTTTTAGCGCGAGAGTATATTATGTTAGAGAAAAAGCCAATGCGCATAGAAATATGGTGAAAATGCTGAGAAATATGCTAGTATGGACATCTAAAGACAAAGACTTCTTATTGCAGAGTATAACCAACATCACAAATGAAGGTAAGTTATTGGAAACGTGAGTTAACTTTCAAGTTAGTCTTTATCGGGAAATTATGAATTTTTTAAAATTATTCAAAAGGCTCAATAGTACAAAGAAGTTAGCCTCTTTCTATAGGTTCCAGTTTTTAGAAACATACGAAATGAATGCGGGATCTTGATGAAAATTCGACTCGATATAATTGAAATTTATTATCTCATCTTTAGGTTTGCTTAAATTGACAACGATAATTGCTACATTATGAGCATTTTTGAAATCGACTAGAGAAAATATCGAGTAATTAAAGGCAACGTGCATCAATTCGACAGAAATGAGAAATCGAGCGATGTGCAGAGATATTGGCAACTCCAAGAAACTAGATAACGTTTTATGTCTCAGGAGCGCTGGCGGTATTTTACTTCGTATCATAGGCATCGAGCAATATGGAATATATTAAGCAATTCCGTTCAATATGGTCGAAATATTTGACGCACTGTCACATTCACCACTTTTTTTCAAAGAATGAAAAAAATTATTAGTAAAACTTACTATAATCCTGGAGTCAGAATGACTCCAGATTGAAATATGTTATGTTTGTAATAATTTAGATTCCTGATAATTGGCATCAGTGAAAAATTGTTGGGAAACAAGGTGGTAAATATTTTAAGTGAGGAATATCAAAATGTGTAATTTTTTATGATTCTCCTGAATACCCTGAAACTAGGGAATAGGTTTAGATTCATCTCTTGATTTCATAGATCTTTCCTGCTTTTGAAACTGAAAACTAGGAATAATAGCTTTCAGAAATTAGCTGTATGGTACCTCATCACCATAACCACCACATATACATGCTATTTCGTCGAATACATGAAAGTGTAAGCGAAAAGTTCAGGAGAAAGTAGGTAGAAATTGGTCTCATCAGGAAAGACACGACTTGGTTGATGATTTACTTCAGTTCTTTTTAAGCTGAACTTAGCATTAATTTCAAAAAACGATGAGAAAATGTTTAAACTTGGTTTTCTCCAACAGTTTGGGCTATATCAGCAATATTTTCAGTTGTCGTTGATCGGCGTGCACGAGTTTTATTTGTAACATGGCTTACTCCACCTAATAGCTTAAAAGTTGCTTCGAAAGTACCCATAAACCTCTCATATCTTGTTAGATTTTGTGAGTTTCTACAGCTGTTTTTCATGTTCTTTGTCATCAATCTTAATTTTACAGTATTTTTCATTTGTCTATTCTACGTTGAATAAATAATAAAATTATTTTTAAATAAGTTATTATACTGTTCACGAGGATGAGCATGACTTTTTCTCAACGATTCATGAGTTTCTGGCTTAACTCCACCTGGCGCGACCAGTCGAGTTTCGTAATTTCGTATTTAGGTGAAAGTAGAGGTCGACGAATGGATGGTGCTGTAATTTCTTCCATTCTTTCCTGAGTAAAGGAAGATAGATTATCGACTTTCAAATATACATTTGGAGGAAAAGGAAAGAAATAAAAAGGAAGGAAAATCCAAGCGTTTGACTCTTCATTCAGTGTCTTGAAAAATGAAGGCAACAAGAATCCCCTTCACAACGAATACAATAATGCTGAATGATTACATTAAGGTGTAAGAATCAATCTGTTCGATTAGAGCTTAACTGAAACCTCCAATAACTGTCAAAGTAACTCTAAGCAAATGAAGACACAAGGCAATAACTCTGAGCCCATGTATGGCTTCGGTGTACTGATGACAATGAATATCCATCGAGGGACCAGAGTCCTCTAGTCTAGTAACTTGGTTTACTCCAAATAACAACATCGTCGTATCGTAGATAACGAGCATTAAGGTATCATTATCAGACATCAAAACGTTGTGATTACTTATAACCATCAATCATGGCAATTATGGAAATAATTTGAATAATATGGAATATGCAATAATCATAGTCCTGGTAATAACTTCAATAATATAGAATAAGCAACAATAATAGATATTGTTCCATGGATATGCGAGCCATCTCCTATAAGTATTGTAAAAGCCAAGGATAGAGGAAGAGTGTTAAGGTCATGGAGTTCCAGCGGCGGCTCTTGTGGAAAAATAAAGAAAAAATTTTATTCTCTCTTGCCTTATACCAATTGAATTGAGGTTTCTAAGAAATCTAATACAGTAATATAGGAATGGCTCAAAATCACAAGACCCAAAAATGGAAATATCGTTGAATGAGTAGTCCTAGACTTCGGAGACTTTGACAAATTAAGCTGTAGTGTGAAGTATAGGTACTCTAGCTTTGTCTACCATAGATTAGTTTATATAGTTAATTGAACGGAGAACATTATTATTTTATTTGAGCTGGAACGATATAACCGCATGTCTAGATATTATGATTTGTAGTCTCCTACTAGTGAAACTGACTTGAAGAGACTCGATAACCCAAGTTATCTACAAGTATAGTTTGATTAATTCCCCATAATAATATCATCTGATCTAATTTAATATGTTCTAAAATCTCCTTGAATATTTTCAAAGGCATAGCGTTTATCTCGGCCATCATTTATGAATAACCAACCAGTGGTATAAAAATGGGTGTTATTCCAATATAAAAATGATGATTTGATAATTATGGGAAAACAAACCATCCCTAATTAACGTGGTACTACTTATAAAAGGTAAATTCGTTATTAAACTCACAGGGATCATTGCAACTACAATGCATCAAGAAATTGTAGTTGCCATGCTGTAACAACATTGGTACTGTTATCAATGAATTTAAGTCCAACAAAGCACTCATGTGAATGGACATATGAATTGGTATTTCTTTTTACGTAATGTCTAATATTGTACAATCAACAATGCCACTAAAAGCTTGTCAATACACATTATTCATTCTTTAAACTATTTTTCAACAGAATTCTAAAAAATCTTTTCTCCATCCAATAAACTATTCAAATTAAACAAACACCGATCTCGTTTTCTTCCAACTCCTGAATAATTATCATGCCATCTGAAATTCCACAACAAAGGAACCCAATCAACGGTATTCAACCTGCGCACAAGGATCTTCAACATCGAACTACGCTGCTATCTTTATGATACTGGTACTGGCATGGTATACTATATATATATTCTTTTGAACTTTTGGCTGACAATATTTAGTTAGCAAACAATAAAGCATATAGATCAGGGGTTAGTAACGGGGTGTCATATAATTCGGCGGATCTCATAAAAGCCTAGGGAAAAAAACCCAGTGAAAACAAAACCCTGGCTCCCCGTCTAAATGTGAAAGTACAAAAATAAGCTGAAATATATTTTAGGGACTTCTTTCTTCAAGAGTGGTCTTCTATTGATGGAGACAGAGACTTCTTCAAGTTGCTCACATCGAATCTGGAAATAAAAAGACAAAAGCAGAAAAAAGAACTGAATAACAAAAATACGTATCATATTCGTTTGAAATTTATAACCCATTCCAAGAAAGAGTCTGAAACATCATGAATAGCCCTAAAACCATCTTGAAATTTATATATGGGATAACTATTGATGAGATGAGGTATTGTTTCTTCTGCTTCTCCACATTCCAAACTTGCGCTGAAGCTGAGTTCCATCTAAATAGCAAATGCTATTGGTACGACCATTACCTGTTCTCAAACGATTAAGAACTGTCCAAATTTTTCTTGGAAGATCAAAACCAGGAACTTTTTCAGAAGGATCAGAAACGAGATACTTATTGAACATTTCGTAAGATTTCCACTTAGTCTGGCAATGCTATATTCGATGAATAAAACAGAGCCGTACCAAGCGTAGGGTGAAATTAAACTTAAGTTTTGCAGCATCAAAAACTGGGATGTTTAAGCTCTTTTCGGAATTGCCCCATATACCTCAATTAGCTTCTCCAGACTGCACCATTCCTGTTGTCGGAAAATTATTGCTAAAAAAATTACCCGCATAAGCGCACTTTCAGAATGGACTTCTAAGTTGAATAGCATTGAAATCCTCTCCAATGTAAATGTTTAATTCACAGAAATGCAGCTCGTTGTCTACAATGAGTTGTAAACTACTACAAAGTGATCTGAAAGATGCCTTTCGAAATACATTCGTGTAGTTATCTTCTAATGTTGAACCTTATTTCTACCTGGCCATTACACTTAATGTAATATAATTACACATAATACACATAAATGATTGAGCACTGTTTTTAGTTGCCCTGTAAACTGGTAAAAGATATGCATGTTTAAATCAAGAAATATCTTACCATCTCAGAAAGTATTAGATCACCTCTTACGATATTCAGTAATAAATAGCAATAAACCTATTCAAAACGTTTAGGTGGTTGAATTGGTTTATTAATTTACTGAATTTCTGTATGTTTAAACAAGTTCCGATTTTTTTCAGAATATCAGCTTGGAAATGATTATAGGTATGAGGATCCTTTCATGACATTGCCAAGAAATGATAATCGCAGTCGCGAGATTGAAGGCACAGGTAATTACCCACATGATCAGAAGTTTTAAAGCTTTGTTCTCAATGATGGACTATTGTTTCGAAGGTTATTTGCACTATTTCCATTCTTTAGGAACATTTTTAACTTATTCTGTGGCTCTTGCCAGCCTAAGAAATCTTTCAAATGATCACATCTATACGGTTAAAGAGCAATTTTACAAGCAGAAAATTTTTCAAAAAATTTGTTTTTTGTAACAATTGAATATGATATTTTTATAGTTTTTGATTTTCAGAAGCGTCTACCTCTTCAGATGAGCTGATCAACTCATCTAGGTTTGGCTGTTGATTTTTCAATTCCAAAGAGATGCAAGCGATATCAAACATTTACGATCAAAATGAAATATTTTTATTTTTATATGATATTTGATTATATTTATTTATGACCAGTTTATGATAATTATTATGGATTAATTTAATTATACTATTCAACTTGAAACGATATAAATTTATATTCCATAAATCTTCTTTAATTCACGAAATTAGCTAGATATGAGCCAGTGGGCTATCTGAATTTTCAGATCTGCTACTTAGATTCGTCAATTTCATCAAAATACTTATTGGAGAAGTCAAAAAAATTTTGAAATACGTCGATGTTAAAAAAAAACTTGAAAATTTATTCGTAAATGTATCCATATTCTCCTTATTGACATTATGAGAACCGTTTTTGGTCAGGAAGTTGAGTATTATAGCGTTTTCTGCTTCACCGGAGTCGATCTGCACCGAGTACAACAAATGACGTCATGCACTTTTACCGATTATCGGAGGAACTGGCATCAGGTCAAATCAAGCGGAAAACGAAATCGACATTCGATGTAACACTGATTTAACGAGTTTGAATATGTTTATGAAAATTTTTCTCAAATTTCTGTCGATTTTGGACCTGAAATTAACTAGTGCAATGTTATATTGTTCTTCATTAATGTTTCGCTCTTTCGAACAGCGCATTTTCTTTAAAGCAAAGATTAATTATTTTATTACAATCGTTTTGTGAAGAAATAATGAACAGTGCGGTTAAAAAAATATTGAATTAATCGTCAGTGATGATTATAAAGGTGTAATACCCATTTTGAAAATTTTTATAAATAAATAATATAGTGCTTTATTCTGGGAAATGGCCATCGACCGAAGTCCTTCAGCCTAATTTTTTATATAAACTACACAGGTAGCACAAATCATTCGTTATTCGGAATATATTTTTTTCATAATTTAGATGTCCCTCAGCTTTCTCATTATTCAGATTACTTGAAAATATACCAACCAGTGAATTCTGTAACTGATTGCCTTCATCTTTAAAAACAAATTAATAGCTTTCATTGATGGTCAACTTCTTACTGTCTTAGTGCTAACATTAAAAGTAGCTTAGTTTCATTCCACAAGCGTATTACACCTATCCTGCTCAGTTATCGGTTGAACGATATCGAATTGACTAGGCATACATGTGTTCGCGACCTTGTTGTTTTACTTTATTGTCATTGGAATTTTAAAGAACAAGTTCAAAGTGTTTTTGCGAGGACGTTCGCTCGGTTTTATCTCGTCTTTCTTCGGTCCAGACACTGTGAGGCATTTGTTCAGCCCTTTATGCAATTTTACCAATGCGACATTGACAGCCTGGAGAGGGTGTTCCCAGAGGGAGTGTTGGGGCGGCCAATCTATTATCTACTCTGGACACTCTCTAGTAGACGTCGCCAAATGGTTTTGTCCTACCTCTATAAAATTTTGCATAGCAACATAAGCTGTCCCAGACTTTTATCTGCAATAAACTTAAACAATTCACCTTCGAGGATAACGAGACGATATCATACCTTTTACATTTATACTCATAGTACGAATTATGCTGCCAATTCTTCCTTATAAAAGCAGGGCTGCGGCGAATACTCCTTCCAGTTTGGATTTTTTCTCGGGTTCACTTTTTTCATTTAAAGCGAGGTTGCGGCGCATTAGTTGAAATTTTTAACACATAGTGATAGACTTTAATTCTTACTATTAATATATACAATACGTACTATATCATCATGTATTTGTTTGATTCGCGTGTTTGTTTTAACTTGTAAGACTCCTGCTATGAAGACAGACAATCACGTAGTATGGATCCCAATAAAACAGATACGATATAACGACTCATGAAGTTGTAGTTGCATATTAGGTTATTGCAATTTTACTTATTTTTTACTAGAAAAACTCATTTCTCTGGGACGTTCTTCAACTTCAATATAATAAAAACAAATTGAGTATCTTCGTCAAATATTAGATGTCGAATTAGTGACGCTTTTTGAATGAACTTTTACTGCGATTCAAATAGAGATAGCCCCCCGTAATTGCAAAGAAGTAATTTTGTAATTAAAAAAATAAAATTAGTCTGAAACTCAAAAACACTTTATCAACATTTTTCACAAATGAATACTGAGATCCTTTAATATCAAAAACGCGGAGTATAGACTTTCATAGGACTAGATTGTTTACAATCACAATGTGAATTATGTTCATCTGGCGTATCTACATCTCTCGGAAACAACTGCTTCAGTTTACATGGACAGCTACACAAGGATTCTGCTTGTCTCTTCCTTGTACACGATGGCGTCTCCTTCCTTCTCTTTGCGTAGCAAACATTATCTTCATCTGAAGAAGACGCACTATACGACCATCCCGTTTCGCCATCATCGCTGGATGCTGAATCATCCGCCTGTATTTCGGTGAGTTTCTTTGTTGCTTGAACAATTTCATCTAGACATCTCTGCCAATAACCTGAAAATATTTTGATTTGATTGAGATTAATAGAAGAAACTCAAACTTATGTTTCTTTATTACTCGAGCGATTAAAGGCGGTAGTTCGAATGCTCACTGGATTGATATGACTTCAAGAATAATTATGGCGACACATGAGTTCATGGTATCAAAAAAAAAATTCTATATGCGATATCGTGCAGAAAATGGTCTCGATTCGGTTGGATTTTCTTATGATGAATCCACTTCTTTTGAGCGATTATCAAATTAAAGGAAATCGAATGTACTGATATCGTCAAAATTCCCAAGGCTGTCCCAAGAAATCTAACATCTTCTAATATTTGTTCACGCATCGTATCTGTGGTTTCTGGCAAAAAAGCTTATTTGGCACGACCTTCAGATAATTCTCCTTGAGAGAACGTATAATTTCATTATACTGTATGTTACCTAGATCAACCTCACTAGTCCTTCTATTCAGTATTTGTGTGGACGATAACAGTACTACCGACAGTGACGGCTCGTCAGGGTAGGCAGGGTCGGCCGGGCCGACCCAAACGCAACCGAAAAAGAGAAGGTGAAAATAAATATTTTTTTAATCGAAACTTATTTGAAAAATTAATAGCAATATTTAAATCTCAAGAAATTCCCTTAGTATCTTTTCCTCTGCCCTTTATATATCTCATATTTCCACTCAACATATCGAAGTACACATTATTTCGGTCAAACACCTCAAATAATTTTTATTCCAAGTTCCCGCATCTGTCCTTATACGTAATAACGCAGCTCAGCCAGCCGAGCCACAGCTTTCACTTTATGATTTCATCTAACACATACGTCGCTCGAAGTTCCTATTATGGAACTCTACAAGACCTCGGCTGTGACACTTGTGAGGTCGGCTGAGAACCCTTGGCCGTCGGCCATCCCTATGTGAAATGGCAGCCGTGTGAAATTGTTTAATATTATCGATGTTTATTGTAATTTAATATCCAACATCTTCATATGTTTATCCTAAATTTGAGATAGGAAGAGAAATCATTATGTATTTAAAATTTTGTCACGTATCCTGTTAATAATTGAAATTTTCACCCTCAAATCTCAAATGACTATTATCATAAGTACTTGAATATTATTTCAATTTCAGAAAAAAGTGTATTCGCACTGTATGGAATAAATTTTGTGATTTTCTGACCATAAAAATTCATTCTTAGTAACTGTAAATAGCAAAACAGTAACCCACGACTTGTTCATTTTTCAAAGACTAGGTCGGCCAAGATACCCTTGGGGAGGGGGTATATGAGAATTGCATTGCGTGTGTTTACTCTTTGATTATCAGAGTTCAGTTCACTAGGTCAGTAGTTTGGAGTAAGATGTTAGTGTGTAGGGCTTAGGGTTGTACGAGTTTTCGTTCGTTTTCGGTTACAATTTGAATGTGAGTGATCCAGATGGCAAGTGTAAGAGAGGTAGTATCAAATTGCGGTGATTTGATTAGTTTTTTAGTAGATAACAGGTTTTCCATTATTAGAATATTTCTAATTGACAGCGTTTACAACATGTAAGATGAATTGTTGGACAGTTATACATTTTAGATATGATTGTCACTGTATTCGTAACATGTAAACTTGAAAAAGTTTCAATGTACGCCGAAACATATGTAGTAAAGTATTAATAAAAAAAGATGAAATCCTAATTTCAATCCAGTGCTCTAATCCCAAGAAAATTGTTTCTAAATTATATATATACATATATATATATGCTTGGTCTGGCCGACCCACTCCTAGAGGGCACGAGCCGTCACTGACTACCGATAACCTCGAAGTAACTCAGAAGCTAATACCTCATCACCTAAGAAACAAAGACAATGATTGGAGCGAAATTCACCTGCACAATTAAGAGCTTCCGTCAGCGCTCCCATCGTGTCATGCGCTGTAACAACGTTCTTGATCAGATGATCTTGCAAGCATTTCTCGCAGCAATGCACCTCCTTTCCGTGGAACTTATCGATAATCTTCTTAGTCAGATCGTTGACGTGACGACAATATTGTCTCCAGGCTATGATATCCTCGTTCATTTTATCCACGAACTTGTTCCAGTCTTCTTGGAATAAAACTTTCTTCTGACCGTTCGGCAATAGCACATCGCCTCTCAAGATGGCCGCGAACTCGCGTATCTGACCGATGATATTGCTCACCCACTTGGTCCAGTTGTGGGCGTTGTGGGTGATTTCTAGCAGCCATACCGCCCATATCTTCAGCGAGAGGCAGCAAACGGTATCTTTGGAGTGCTCGTAGATTTTACTTGGCTTATGTTTTTTGATGACTGTGATCATAGATTCCCTGCTACCGGTTGCAGAAATTATTTCTGTGAATAAAAAGGGAATTAGGTAATGAGGCAATTGGTTAATGTTGGCTGAATTAAAGTATATTGATTCACTGGCCGCGAACATTTTTTTGTTGTAACATATGGTAGAATGGAAGTATCGAAGTATGAAATTGATCTTCATGATCAATTCTGATCTTCGAACAAACTGCTTATATATTTGCCCAAAGGTCTGCTATTCTCGAATATTTGGGTAAAAGTGGTATCAATCGTTTTTTTGGGACTCACTGAAGAAGAATCAGTGGGCAAAATGGATTCTGTCCGAAGGCACGATTACGTCTGAACGGAATGAGATAAAGATTTGTCACTTGCAGGTTTCAGAAATGGATATCTCGGAGTAGATCGATATTCGGCTCAGTAGTTTCTGAGTAGTGAAAAAAAATTTTTTTTCTTATAATAATTCTTAAATAAAACTTTTCTCGTGATGCAGCACTATTATACAAAAACATTGATACCATTTTCATTCCCAACGAACTAATACTTCCTTAAATATAATCTTTCAAAGTTTGAATAGTTACTTGCTATATGTATCAACATCAACAAGTCCTAAAGTTATCAAATACCTATACAGTATATTGGTTATGTAGTCAGAGGTTCTCGGTTAAACCCGACAGAACCCAATTTAACATTTATCACTATGTGGCTATCAGTAGATCTTGGAGATCCGGACAAATATCCACAGTAATTAAGTTAAAAATTACCTGAAGTAAAAAAATTTCATGCGTACATACATCTATAATATACCCTATTGTCCGGATGATCAAATATTTAGGCTAAAATGCCTTCCCCCATAAAAACATATTCAGTGTATTACACAGGCTGTTCAAGTACCAACTAGACGTTTATGGGAGACTGATGATATTATTCGTTATACTCTACAGAGTTAAATAGTCTTGAAGTCTGGTTACTTTTGTCCTTCAGCGAGCATCAAATTAAACACTTTGCACTTTGCAATTCATCATCCTCATTACTTCTTATTCTGATGAATTTTAAATCTTTGAATAATTACTCCAAAGTAGCTAAACAAGAGCGTTCAAACCATCTGATCTCACGTCAGTGCTTTCTAAAATTTTTAAATTATTCACCCAGTATGCTTCTTTTTTTCTAGAACGAGAACAGCACACTCTAAAATTTTTCTTTCTATTTCCCCATTCCTTACTTGTTTGGATTCTAAGTTTCCTGAGTTTATTGAATTTCACGTTATTCACTTCAGCACAATACTTAGATTACTTGTTGTTTGTCATGTAACTTGAATAATGGTATCTGAAATTATTACAATGGATGATGGACTTAACTTGAATTGAATAATGGTTTTCTATGGATGGAACTGAGTCATAGATATGTCGGTCTATAGAAGGCATAAAGATCCCAGAGTAAATATCAATACAAACAATTCAAGGTATATTGAATCAATCCGAAATTCAATAAACCCATATCTTAGAAAACAGACAAGATAAGTACATATATAGGGAAATGTATATTGTATGCTGCTCTAATTCTAAGAATGAAAAGACATACTTGCTGTCTAATTAAATTACAGAGTTTTTTTCACAATTTTATGAGCAAATAAATTGTAATTTTTTTTACCACTCTATATAACTGACAACTAATTTTCGAGAACAGTGGAGCAGATCAAACTATTATCTAAGACAAATTTCACATTGAAATCTCAAATATTGAGCGATATCATGGTTGAAATATATTGCATAATCTTACCTCCGCCTTTTCCTTCACCTTCTTTCTCAACGCCTTCTTTTTCGTCTATCTTCTGTCTGTCTTCTTCATCTTCTGAGCCTTCTTCTTCTTCCGCGTCTTCATCTATATATTGATCTTCTCCCATTTCTCCCTGCCGAGATATTTCCTTCTCCATGTCTTTGAACTCTTTATAATTTCCCAAAATTTCTCCTTTCGGGTTTAAAATCACCAATTTTCCGTCAATAATTTTAGCCTCATAACCTATAACATATTCATACTAGTAATTGAAGAATTCAGCTAATACATTTGTTATTTGTTTTTTTGGTATGTTCACAGATGCTTCAAAGTTGTTTACAGAAGAAACACAGGACAGGTTGCTCGAGGTGTCACTGAGGCTATGGATGCATCTGGGAGTTCCTTGGACACAACCATGGCTCACACAATACCGATGAAGCATTTTGGAGCTGAAAGTCTCCTGAGCTCAGTTTCAGTTCTGGTACAAATTTTACTTTAAACCTCCGTTCGGATAAAGATAGAAAAATTTCTATATAGCTGGGAGGGAAAATGACTAATCGAAACATGGTGAAGACTTGTGCAGATTGTGGATGCTATAGCATAACAAATCACAGGGGTGCACAAGCCTGCTACGCTAGGGTACTTGTGATGAATTCAATTCTTTGTTCTATCGTCACCAGAGGGTTGAACATTTGGGTAAATTCTTGGTGGAGAAAACTGAAGAATAAAGAGAAGTGGATATTAAACAGAAACTTTTCAGGAAAAAGATTAGTTAGGCTAATGAGAGATGGGACGTTGTTTCCTCTACACATTCAGAACTAGGGCTCTCAACTGAATTTCATCTAAATAGCATGCTATCGATAAGACCAAGACCTGCTCTTAGTGTTTAAACTTTCGAGGAAGATCAAAACCAGTCTTTTTTTGATAAGATCAGCAATGACATATTATTTTATGTTTTATCGTTTATGTTTTCATTGAAGAGACTAGTTCATCATAACAAATGGGGTGACATTGATTTTGGAATTCGAGTATGTGTTATGTGTGGAATTAATTCGGATAACAAAATTTATTCGTGCTGAGTCTTAAGAATACAGAACTGCAATATGCATAATGTGGGGCTAAGTTAAACACAACTGGTAACGAATAAACAGGTACATATATGATGGTTCTAGCGATTATACTCATAAAACCGTTAAAGCCATCAGAGCAACAGAACTCAGCTGCAGAAAAGAGTGATATGCATTTCATAGAGTGGAGCGTCTTAAGATGACAGGAATTGAGTGTGAGCAATATCATCAAAAGTTACTGTCAGCTTTCTATATTTCTCATGACTATTCAGATAGAAACAATAGTCCTCGTTTGTCTGGGTTTGAACATAACGCCATTCATCTGAATTCCTTAGAATTTCTAAATCCGCAGATAGACTGCTTTCCAAAGTATGTAAGTTGGAATGGTTAAGTAATAACAATCATCAGCATATACCAATTTATAAGATGTTGTCGAAGGTGAATTACAAAGATATAAATGAAAATCAAAGGAGTATAACATCAGAAGAACGTCTCCTAAAATAGAAAAATCATATACAGAAACTTTCCAAAGCCAGAGTTAATTATAGTCGCTCTCGTGGAAGTAACACGAGTATAACTAAGGACGAAGTGATATTGGCTGATAAGTTAGAAAAGAATGGTAGTTTTAAGGAGTTGAATAAAGCTCTCGATAAAATGAAAGTCCTTTTATAACCTTTTATAACATACAAATAACTTCCAAATATCATCTGAAAAATAGAAGTTATTTATCGAAACAATACAGGATAAGTAGTAATCCACGGCCAACTACAATTCATTGTTCATTGAGCTTACTACTGATTAGCACAGAAATGGATAAAACCATAAAGAAAGGGGCGCAAGGGAACCTTTAAAATGGTTTCGAGAAAAGGAAGGTGAATTTGTCGAAGGGTCATTAACAGTCAGATACTTAGGTGTGAGATTGACATATTACAAGACGAAATATATGAAGACGAGACCGGACACATCCAAGACTAAACAACCTTTGCCGACCACTGAATCGAATTTTCGAGGCGAATAGCAGGTAAAAGATTGAGTGACAGAGAAAAGATGTGGAAGCAAGAGAATATAAGCCAAATGAAATTAATGAGTGAGTGAAATGAAAGAAAACGGAATAAAACCTTAACATAGAAAAAATGACGGAGGGTAGATTGACGAAAATTGCGAGAGATAATTCACTAAATGGGTGACAGAATGTTGGACATACTAGAAAGTCATGAAGAGTTGTTGTCGACTTGGGATGAAGTGAATTTTCGATCAAGTAATAAGCCTACTAAAGCCAACTAAATGATATAAATAAGACTGTAAAGAAAAAGCAAAAAATCAAGTCTTTGCTATGCAAACGAGAATTCAATTATGTTGTTGGAATATACCTTTAATTTACTTTTTGAGACGTGAAGAACTTCCCTCTGATTGGAAAATAGCCTACATCAGCAATATTAATAAGAATCAGGGCGACAGGAAAGAGCGCACGAACTATCGAGGGCTTCGTGTCACCAACTCAATCAGTAGATTATATGGAAAGATAATTACGAGCCGAATTGAAGAATGTTAGGTGCTTTGAGTGAATAGAGAAAAAAATATGAACTTATGGAGATTGTAAAATATATAGCTTACACTTCACAGATGACCAAGTATTACTTGCCCAAGATCAGGATGATGTCTACTACATACATAGGTAAATAGATGAGGAATATGGAAAGTGGAATTTAACAATCAATCCATCAAAAACAATATAGGGGGTTCTGGAATAAAACATTCAAATATTTATAAATATCTATATCACAGATGATGAAACAAGAAATAACATATAAATTTAAATGAAGCCAACTAAATAATATATTCTGGAATAACCATATAACAAGAAACATAAAAATTAAATAAGTATAAGTAAAATTGAAAGTGTTGATACAGAGGGTTAAGAACTTTGGATAATAAATAAAAGAGACTTCTCCAAAAAAATAATGATAATAAAAGCAATGGAAATGAATTGTTGGTGGACATATTGCGATCCTACGAAAACGGACAAGGTGAGGAATACTGAGATCAGCGAGAGAATGTGTGTAGACGTTGATATCATGGAGAACATAAAGTACATATGTGAACTTACTATCGAATACTGTATATCTCTTGGATTGATAAAGTGAGGAATGAGCAATTCATAATATCCAAACATAAATATGAAAATCCCTGATATCTCATGAGCAATCATAAATATCATCTACAGCTGTTGGTCTTCCAGAGAAAGCGCCAAAAGAAAGAGGTCCTGGACGTAGCAGAGACTCATGGCCGAAAAACCCATTTAATATACTGATCGAGCGCACCTTTATTCTTCCATAAAGCAGTTTCAAGGGTTTTAACTATTCCATCGTTTTCTAAACGTCGATAATAAAAAATAGTTTTTGAAAAAGTAGAAGAAAAGAGTTGGTAGAAGATAGGGATGAATGAGGTTTTGAATTTGATTCTTAAGGAATTCCAGGTGAAAATATGATCTTATCGAAACATTGGGTTTTAATCTGAAATGTGGGGAAACTAGTAATGATAGTCTGAAGATATACCTGGTGGAATTGATAAAGGTTTGCCATCTTCATCGTAGAATATAGGATTTCCATTTTCATCATAGGCACTATAAATGGGATTGCCATCTTTATCATAGCAAAGAGGGATAATTCTTCCTTTCTCGTTATAAATCAGCTCGTGTTCGTACTTCTCGTCGTCAAAGAGGGGGCCATTGTAAGTGTCCGGTTCCGGTACTCCGAACTTGTTGAAGGTTACGTCCAGAAGTTCTTCTTTGTCGTCGAAAAGCTTATCAACCACTTTTCCTTTCTTGTCATAGACTGTCGGAATAAGGTCACCGCTTGGTGTCACATGAACCGGTTGGATCGAGCCATCCTCTTCCACTACACCAAGCTGCACGGATCCATCTGGTGCTATCACTTCTGTCACTGTACCTGTGAAAGCAATTTCATAAGAAAAAAGAACTCATTATGGAGGAATTTGATAAAGGCCTGTAATGAATTATAATATATAAATTGAATTGTGTGACGAGAAAGGATGTCAGCATCAACAATCTCGCAGTTTTTTCATTTTTGGAAACAAAAATCCCATTTGAAAGTAAATTTGGACTAGAGGGCTGGAAAAATCCTAAAATTTTGTAGAAATCGTTATACTGAAAATTTAAAAAAAAATTCCATTATTTTAGCTTTCTATTTCGAGAAAATATGGGGGTTTTTAAATTAGCAGGGAGTCACAGGGGCTCAGTTCATTTGAGGTTGTATGAATTGTGCTCTGAAAGAGTTTAGTGTACCTCTATGTCTATAGAAGATGGTTCATCCTCCTTAGGGTCCTGTAAAGATTTCAGAAAAATTTTCACTTCTGGGTAATTTGGACTTGAATATATAAGGTTTTCCGAGGGACCAGAGCCTACAATGTGGTGGTTGTATTGGTATTTCACTGTTCCAACTTACGGAAAAAGACTTAACAATAACTTAATAATAAGGGTCAACATTCTTCTCTCACCTCCAAAGAAACACTTCCAGTTTGCACCTGAATTGATAAACGAGTCTTCATTTTCCAAAGTCTTTGAAAAAAATTTGTCGAGCAGATAACTCATTTTTTTTTTCATGAATTTGATGTTATTTCAACTCATCAGCATGGCTTTGTGAAAACCCGAAACATTGAAATAGCTACTTTCGAACTTATTAATGAAGTTCTAGTTTCCCTCGAACGAGGTGAAGTACCTCTGGACCTGTTTGATAAAGGCATTTGATTGTGTGGTATGTGGAACACTACTCCTTCAAAAGTATGGAATAAGAGATAATCAATTAAAATTGATGGAAAGCTATCTTTCAAAGTTTATACAGAGGTCGGTGGCGAATCACTTAGGTCCGACATAAAAGAGACTATTTTAGGACCAATCTTTTTCATCGTCTACATCCATAAGTTCCCTAAGGTAAAAGTTTCATCAAACTGTTCAATGGGGATGTTTGCATATGGCACCAGATATTTGCTAAATTCTTCTAGCATAGTGGAAGCAGTGGAAAACTTGATCAATGTTATGAAGTATGTGGGAGACTGGTTTTCAAATCACAATCTCATCTTAAATATTGAAAAGAATCAATATATTTTCTTCCGCAGTGAAATATCCAAACTGAACCATCCTTCATCATTAAATACTGCAAGTAACAATATCGCAGTAAAAGATACTGTGGTATTTTTGAGTATAATATAAGATGATCATCTGAACTGGGGGCCTCACACTGAGCAACTTAGATCTAGGCTTAATTTTATATGTAATATGCTCTCTATTTTAAGAGATCAGATTGATTTAGATTTGTTGAGAATTATATAATATGCCAATTTCCAGTCAATTCTGTGCTATGGGATAATATTTTGGGGTAACTCTTCATATGTTCACCTATTTGTCATTCAGAAGTGAACTTTAAGAACTTTGGTTCATTAAGGTCATAGAGAATCTTGTTGGGGTTTTTTAGAAGAAACAATATACTTACAATTTATGAAATATACATATATAGACTGTTGATATTTTTCGCTATGTAATCATTATTTTGGGTCATATAAAAACCTAAATGCTTCTAGAAGAGTGTGTCCATATAATGAGCCATCCCACACGACTACTTTGAGAGAGAAAAGTGTTGAATGTATGAGTAGAACTTTGTTCAATATATTGCCATCTGAAGTTAAGAAATGTTCCTGCCAAGTTAAATATAGAATGTTGATTCATAGTTCAATTCTGAGTTGTGAACCATATAATATCAGTGAGTTCAAAGCATTTGCTGAATAACAGTGATACCGTTTTTTTTTGATGACGTGTTCCATTTTTATATCTTATTGTTATTATTTGGAATCAATGAATACTATAACTATTACTAGGCGCGCAAACGCTCCTGACATCATGTCAGTGCTCTTATATATTTTATTTACTTATACTTGCTGTCATTGTTGAGTTTGGACAATTCAATTATCTCGTTATTCTGTTTCGAAATTGAAACAGGGAATTGATTCAACTGATTTGGAAACAATTCTACGTTTTTGCCTCTGCATTTCACTGTTGATGAATTGACTTTTCACTTCATATAGGCAATTTTGTTGTAATAGATATTACGTTGCTTCTTGTTGAAGAATAAAATCAATTCGAAATAAGGTGAATTATCAAGAACGAATTGAACTCTGCTTTGCCCCACGCCGCTGAAGCGGTATAAAAGGGGTTTGTTATTATTACTCATTGTTCTGTAATTTTGATCAAATGCTTTTCGAAATATTGATTTTCATCAAGCGATCATAACTAATAAGTCTTCGTCAGCTTTATTGGCCAAGAAGGATTCGTGAAAGTACTATTACTCCTTGATATTTGATTTAATTTAAAACTTTCCATGTCGGCAATTCCATTAGCACCTGATGTCCAGTTTCGAAAAAAATGCTTTTTTGCTATGAATCAATAAAGGACGGAGTAATAAATAATTGTAACCACCCATTTCTCAACACTGTGATTATTTTAACGCTCTGTAACTTTGATGTCACAGAGGTAAGAATTTTTAATTGGTTGATGGTGGCTTCTTTCTAATGCATTTAAAGCAAAGACAAGACGGAATACCACTGATCACACATAATAACGGAAGTGACGTCAAGAAAATGATTGACAAGGAACCAGGGAAGATGGTGCTATTCTATAGAAATCTAATTAAGATAGCATAGTGGCCGCCATTTTGCGATATCAGCTCAACAATTACAGATATGTCACTGCAGAACAAGACTGAAGTTTCTGCTGGAGTTGCGCATCCATATGTAGTCTATGATATGCGTGTCGTGTTGTGCGGAACTGAAACCTTCTGATATTCTCAGCGCAGACACCATTCAAGAGCGGAGCTGGAGAAGCGAAGAATCGTGGAAATTGCCAATATTTTCGACAAGTAAGATATTCTATCTGCAAAAACCCCTATGGAGGATATAAGCCTCCAGAAATGGATTCCTGAAGATTGCGGATGAAGAACCCCTTTTAAGTATAAAATAACAATTTTCAAAAAGTCACTTAATCATAGTTATCTATTTATCGATTTCATCAAACCTGAAATACGATTAATTTACCTGGTATTGGTTCTCCATCCTCTCCATAGTCAATTTCGTCTGTGATGCCTGGCCGACCAAGAGCACTTCCCTGTGTATCAATACCTTGTCCAAGGGCACCAATCATCCCGTAAAGCTGTTCGGCTGTTAACATGGCTGCCAAAAGTTCAGCAACCTCTTCAATCTTTTTCAAAACTGAGACGTCAACCTAAAATGAAAGAAACTTTCTCGAAGTGAATGTTACAGTAATTTCAAGTTCATATGAATGGGGTCCGCAACATTAGTTTCTGCGATACAAGACGTCCCGAAAAATCATTTTATTTGGTTTTTAACTGAAATTTTTCGTCAGTAACTTGGCAACTAGACAAAATTTGGGATAGTGATATTGATATTGATGCCGTGAAACTCAACTATGAACTTAGTTTTTTGCTCAATGTTAGAGGGCGCCACATACAGTGTTGTTCCTGAATTTAACTAACCGTGACTTTTGTGTGTCGCACTAAATTTTATTTTTGACTTAGAACACCTGTTCTCCATTGATATACATGTCTGTTACCCAGGGATTTTCCTCTCATACCCGACTTTTGCGTTTGGTTGTGTAATGAAGTAGTGAGAACTCCGAATTTCTCGAACCAGGTGCTTTTTACAGATAAAGCTTCGTTTTCCAGAAATTTCCACAGTAATCATATCTGGATAATCTGAACACTATCGTAGAAAATCATTTTCGAGTGCAATTTTTTCTCAATAATTGGTTAGCAGTTATCGATGGTCACCTTGTTGTAAGTATCGACGGTTTTTGAAGCAAGAGCTTTCCGAATATTTGGAAAAAAAAGATTTAGAAACCAGAAATTGATGTGGTTGATGCACGACGGAACTCCACCACGCTTTAGTGTAGTTTCTGGACGAGATTCACCCGATGGATAGAAAGAGCAGGACTACAAGCCTGTCCTCCAAGATCACCAGATTGGAATCCTTTGGATTGTTTTATGTGGGGTGACTTGAAGTCGCTAGTTCACAAAACTCAAGTCCAAAATGAACAAGATCTAAGAAATAGGATATTTGAAGCGAGTACCATTATCAATCAGACACCAGGTATATTCGAAAGTGTTAGTTAAACAATGTTTAGACGAATCAATGCATGCGTTGATGTAGGCCGTGGTCATTTTCAGCAATTATTGTAAATGTTATTCACTAGTACTAGTACTAGTCGTGTAAAGTTTGTTACCTGATTATACAATCAATAAAACATTTTCCGTGATATTTGTCGGCTTTAAAAAAATATTTTTTCCGTTTATTTCTGAAAATCTTGGAAATGATCTAACTAAAATAATTCCCATCACAGGTTCAACTTCAAACCTGTTTTTATCCAAAACGGCTGCTTTTAGCGACAAATACTAAAGGCACCTCTCGTATGTAAAACTGAATAGAGAACAGGTTCTAAGTTAAAAATCACATACTGTGCGCCCTTTGAAGCTGAGAAAAAACTAAGTTCATATTTGTGTTCCATGTCATCAATATATCCAGGATCCCGAATTTCTTCCAATTGCCAAGTTACTTACGAAAAATATAAGCATAGAACCAAATGAAATAATTTTTTGGTATCTCAAATTCTAAGCCGTTGCTTGAACATGGTTTCATATGAACTTTTTATCCTAAAAATCTATATATTTGACAATTCTGAAAAAATATTAAATTTAACTATTTCAGAACTGTTTGTCTAACCTTCGTTATGCTAATGAAAAAAAAACCTATAGTATACATATAGATCAATTTTCCTCATTATGTTGCTTGATGCATTGGATGATTTGAGTGTATGAAGCATGATACAATGTATCACTTTCGATAAGTACGTTTCTTCCCCGAAATCCCAGTACGATGAGAAGAATCAAAACGTTAACTGTTAATTGAAAAAAATTTGTTGCCATTTTTTTTGAAATTTTCTAGTTTTCTCACATGATTATGCTCCTAAATTCAATAATTTTTGAGTTATTTGAGGTTTTCTGGATTTATGGTTTTACCTTCCATGACGGAGAAGATCTTTAGAAAATATGTTTCAAACTTTCAAAGTTTTGGATATGTAAGAGCCCCTAAAGAATACAAAAGAAGCGTAGTTGATGATGAGGAAAATGAAATTAGTGATTTGACTTATTTCGAAGCGAATGAAAATGCATCTATTCGAAGTGCAGCTCATGAAATCGATTTAGACAGAAATTCAGTGCACCGAATTTTGAAAAAACACAACATGCATGACTACAAATATGAGAATTCCAAAATTTGGAAAGTTTGAAACATCTTTTCAGAAATTGTAAAAAAAATGGGGATACTTCTCATTGGATACTCAACATTTTGTGTCATCCACCATGGATTTGAAATAAACAATATCATTAAGTGTATTTGAATGTGTATTGCATATACAATTGAAAAAATACAATATAAGAAATAAATCCAAAATCTCATTATTAGAATAGCAACGATTCATTTTGTGAAATCAAAAAATTTCATAACGACTAACAATAAGACCTGTTTGACACTTATGAATTATAAATGGGATGATTTATCTTCTATGCCTACAGAATATCCTTATGAATTTGACTCTACGTACTAAATAAATCCAGAAAATCTCAAATAACTCAGAAATTATTGAGTTTAGGAGCATAATCATGTGAGAAAACTATCATTATTTTTGACCGCAGAATCCAATCCAATTATCGAAAAATAGAGTTCTAATTTGAAAAACAGAAGTTATGGCCAATTTAAGACCACAATTTTCAACACAAAAATTTGAAACACCCTGTGATGATATTTTTGAAATCCCTAAAATTGCATGACCTTTTCACATCCTTCCTCTTCGATGTTGTAAAAACGGTTTACGCTCGGGATATTTAAAATAAGAATAATGAACATATTACTGACTGAACATATTTGACTTTTTTTCCAGTTTTTTTTGGATATTTTGAAAACTATTCGATTTAATACAATGGTATATACCAGGAATGAAAAACTTGAAAAAAAAATTTTTCGTCGAATTTATTTTCACTCCCCGTATAACCGGAAGTTTTTGGACTTCGAAAATATTTTAGCTCTGTAGAGAACTTCGAACAATATCATAATCCCAATTTTCAGATTTCAAATATGTCTAGTTCTTCAGAAACGTCTAATAGGCACTCGAACTTGAGACACCCTGTATATATTGAGAATAACTGTCTGGCAGTTACATTGAATGACATGTCTTAATCTTGTGTTAGAGTTTTCAATACACTAAGGTGATATATCTAGTACTTTCACTTTGAAGTGAAACAGTATTGAGTCTGGAATGAAACTCAAAGAGAAGTGAAGTTTAGTTATTTTCAATTCAAGATATTTGTTCGTTTATTCTTTCATATTGTCGATGTTTGTTGTTTTTTCACAGTTTTCCATATTTTGTACAAGCGCGCCAAAACTCTTGACCTCATGTCAGTGCTTTTCTACTTTTTTTCATGTTTAGCATTACATATTCTGTAAGATACCAGACAATTACAAGATTTTCAAATGTACGTTTAAATACTCAATTATCTACAAATATTTGAAGTCATATGAGAAGTTTCAGGAAATAAACTTCAGCTATATCTATTTCAAAACTGAACCAAAATGAGTTTGCAGTAAACATCGTGGTACTCAATTATTACATCCTTAAGAAGATGAAATCCGAAAAATTACCTGGCTCGGCCTGTTGTGAATTGCCCAATCGGTCAAAATTTTCTTCAGTAATTCAGCAGGCGAGATTTTACCAGTATAATCCTTATTCAACGCTTTGATCTTGTTAAGAAGTTCGTTGCGCGTTAAATTATCCAATTCTTCGAGAGTACCACCGAGATAGCTCGGAGTACCATTAGTGAGTATCATGATTAATCTTTCTAAACTACTGACTTCTCCTATTCCTTCTTCTCCTTCCCCTTCACCTTCTCCCTCTTCGTCTCCTTCACCTTCTCCGCCCTCCATCTCTACTGCTTCTATAAAATATTTTATTATTATTATTATTATTATTACAATTTATTATTATATATTTATTATTATTATTACAAGTTGAGAAATAAATTCTATAAACTCACAAACTTTACAATGAATGAAATCTCACATTACTAAATACAACAAAAAAGCAAAGAACAATTAACGAGAAACTAAACCCGCGAACCATCGATCTAGAGAATTCTTGAACCCATTCACCGACGCAGCGTTCACCACAACGTCTGGCAGAGCATTCCACGCAGCAAAAATTCTGTTTAACAAAAAGTGCTCCCTTCCAGCTGTGTTGAACTTCTCCTTCGCCAACTTCAGATTGTGATGCAGTGGATTACGCCTGAACAGGTATGACAAATCCACACCGAATAAGCCATGGAAGGCTCTGTATGCCGTAATCACCGCAGACGGCGAGTCTCGAATAACGTGAGGTGCATCAAGGATAGTCTTTCCTCGTAGGGAGGTCTCACAAATCCGTACGACATCCTAGTAGCCCCACGCTGGACCGATTCAAGTAAACGGACATCTCTGCGCAGAACAGGTGCCCACACAGGACCGGCGTATTTGAGGATTGGTCGAATGAAAGTAGTATATAGGATTCTGCAGGTCTGAGGGTCACATCTTCCAAAACTCTTTCGGATCATGTAGAGCATTCGTTTGGCTTTGCTGGTAATAGCCACAATATGTTCGGACCACGACAGGTCCTCAGTGATAACTACTCCAAGATCACGCTGGGAAGATACAGATTCGATGACATGATTGGACAAATGGTATATCTGTCGTGGGTTATTTTTACCCATGTGGAGAACTCTACACTTGTCTATATTGAGTGGAATCAACCACGTATTGGACCATCTCGTGATTGCTTTGAGATTATCCTGAAAAAAATGGGGCTGGGTGAAGGAATTCCCGTAGATTTTGGCATCGTCGCAAACAACGAGCAAGCCGACTTTACCACTGAAGGCAGGTCTGATGTGTACAATATGAAAAAGTTTGATGTTTAGTACTTATCGGTTGAAAAGTTCTAGGACCGACACATAGATGGATCCTCTACTTACAAACATATAATATTATGTATAGAACGTATTAACCTCAGATCTATAAAAGATTAAATATTTTTAAGAAAGAATACATCAATCGAGTAAATGACATAAGAGAAAGAGTGGGCCCAACTAACAAGAACCCCACATAAATACCACAGAACTGAAAAAGCTGAAAATATGGCTACTCCAGGAGGAATAGGTGAAAAACCAATATCAGAACCGATTGGACCTGAAGACGAAAGAGTTTTGATACGATGAAGACCTGGAAACAACATACAAACATGTAAAGGGGAGTATACTACAGGCCTGATTGGAGACACCAGGTCGAATCGAAAGATACAACGAAGAATACCAATGAGATCTATCTGAGAAAAAGATGAAAGATATCCATCCTGTGTGGTTGAATACCAAGAATCAGAAGAATCTTCTCCACTATAGGAGGATGAATCGAGAGGTGAAAAAGAGATTACCAGGAAATGTTGAAAGGTCGATTAGAATATCGGTGGAACATGAACCACAAAAGCTCGATAGTTCTAAAGAGTTTGAGAACAAATAGAGAGGAAAACACGTTAATTGAGTTTATACAGTATGAGGAGTGGGAAAGACACTACTAACATCTTTCAACCGAAAACAGACCAGAGTTCAATATTGACCCTGAGGAATAACCGGTTCACACAGAAAACGAAAGATACATTTGACAGACGCGGAGATGAAACAGACAATGAGCACCATGAAGAACAACAAGACTGGCGGGCCAGGAGGTATAGTTTCATAATTAATTAAAGATTGAATATCATAAAGTATAATGCCGCAGAGGTTTGGGTGATGAATAAAGGGAAACAGGGAAAAATCTTAGCTACAGAAATGGAATTCTGGAGAAGGTGCTGTAGTTTGACGAAGAGAGATAAAGTGAGGAAAGAAGAGATAAGAAGACGGATGGGAGTGGAAAAGAACGCGAGTGGAAAAGAACGAAAAGAACACATAGAGGATAAACAAACAATATGGTATGATCACGTTTGAAGAGCGGGGAATTACTGGATTTGAGAGTCAGGTTGACAGAAGGGATACAGCATCCAGCAATATCACACTCTTAATAATAAAAAAGATTAACCTTCAACGATGTGACTAAAAAATGAAGACTGTTATGACATGTAATCAGAATGTGTAAGCAGTGGCTGGAATGGTGTTAGAGCGTGAAAAGTATTACACAAAAAAAAAACCTTTTCATGTGGCTGGTTTGCTGAATTTAAACGCTGCCGTACGAACTCCAATGGCACAGATCGCTCAAGTAGGCCAAAAGAGGTAGTTGCACAAAAGAGCATGAATAAAAAAATCTGATGATTCTCATTCACAGCAAGTTGGACCAACTTCGATCTATCAGTGTCCACCATTTGAGACAGCTTCTGATTTTCTTTTATTCTCACTTCCAAAGGTGGTTTTGAGTCTCCGATATATAGTAAGTACTTAAGCTTCGCATGGTATTTCATTTAAGGGTGATTCCACAAAAATAGGGCTACTTGGTGTTTTAAGCACCTTTCATTAAAAAAAAATCTCTGACCTGATATGATAAGATAATAGTCAATCTTATCTAAAAAATATCAGTCCCTAGCAGTGTCCGATTCCCCAAATGTTTGTTACATACGTCTCAATCTCGAAAATCAATAACCTTATTGTTTTATCTATCTTTGTTACGTTGAAAGCTGAGTTTGTGCTTATATAATAAATAAAATTCAAATAAAAGTAAATAAAAATAATAAATATTTTTGACTTTCAAACTTTGTCCACAGTTTTTAGCATCAGTCCCTAGCACTAAATTCAATTTAAAATTTTGCGCCCTAGAAAGTATTGATAGTGAATGACATAAATTGAATAACGAGATTGATTAGTTAACTACATATTATGTTAGTCCTGGAGATTGGCCATTTTGTAAACCACTCTAGTCACCGCGTGCGTCGTGACATCACGCGCCAGTCCACACGTGTGTTCTGTCCGTAGCTAAGATTTTTGAAACTAAATGAGTGTTTTTTTGTGGTTTTATTGTTAATAATAATTAAATATATCGGTCTTATTCAGAACACTAACAAAAACGATCCCTGTGTACAGCAAGTCCGAGAAAATGTTTTCACTATCGTCAGCCCCTAGACCGTCAGTCCCTAGTAAAACACGTTACTAGGGACTGACGTATTGGCTAGGGACTGATAATTTCTTACTTATGGTCCAAGTTCGCCACAGAATTGTGATGTCTGTGTTACCTTCATATTAGGTACTCTATTTTTATTTTAAAGAAACATGGCACCTAAAAAAGACCTAAACTTACAAAAGAATAAATTGCTCTTAAAAAGTCGAATACCGCAAAAGCACGCTTGGAAAAATTAAAAAAGGACCTGCTTTTATTGGCTCAATATAAAGAGCAAGAAAAGCCGACGTTTAAAAAAAAAGGGAAAGGACAGCGCAGGTCTGTTAAAGATAGGACCCCACGAGAACAAAGACCAGAAAGAAGTGGAAAAATTACTCAACTGAATATAGAAAGAAGAAAAAAGGAATTCAAGAGATTACTGTAAATTTCAATGAGCACAATAGGCCACCTTCTCCTGAAGTTGATGTTTTTGAAGAGCAGATGATACCAGAGCTGCCAAACCGTATCAGAAATACTGACGCACTAAGAGCTAAAAGCCAACGAAGAAGAATAGTGAAAAATAAAATGCTGCTGAAACAAAAAGATACAATCAAAATATTAAAGAAAAAACTGAATACTCATCAAAGAAAATAGCAGAGCCCAAAGTAAAAAATTAAAAAAACAATTGATTCTCTTACACCTAAAAGTAAAATTGAAGTAATGGCCAAAGATCCTACTCAGCAGAAAAAATTAGTGAAAAAAGCGCTATTTGGTGAGGTTATTAAAACTCGAATTTATAACAATATGGCAAAAGCTAAAACTCATCAAGAAAAAACTAACATGGAGAAGGTTTTGTCTGGTCAAATTGTTCAAAAATATAAAGTGTGGCGATTTGCAGATAATACATTACTAAAGAAGAAGCTACAATTAAAAAATCTCAAAAGAAATAAGAAAAAATATGATAGTTAAATTAATTCACGATTTTTTTTATTTTTATAATAATGGATTACATTTACTTATTTTTAGGCTGATTCCTCTAAGCAATAAGTAAAAATGTAATATTTTGATAAAGAAACAAGCTAGTTTATGTTATTGATCTGAAATAAAAGTATAAAATACCTATGTAAGTGTATTTTATTTCGATAAATAGGCTATTTCGTCATTCCTTAGCCATGCAGATCAGTTCTTAGAACAAAAAAATCAGAAAAACCTGAATTTCTCCTAAAATGCTTGGTTGTTTAAGTGGCCATTTGAACTACACGATAGAGATATGACTACCGATGGCATAGGCTAAATATAGATCTATTTGTATTCAAATTGTGTCGTGGTCAAAAAAGTCCTATTTCTTCATTCATTGGTATTCATTATTAGCCTTAACTTTTATTATTTTGAACATGATAGTATCTTGTGTCTTGATTGCGATTTTTTTATCGTATTCATCAACAGTTTTTCTCATTTTTTCTGATAGACCTTTCACATAAGGAACGAGGGTTTATATGATTTATCTTATGCCAGTTTGTATTGCATCCTCATGAGGATCAAGTTGGTTTTGTCTTATTTGTTTCGCTTCCTCCAATAATTTTACAGCCATTACTTCTGAGAATTTTCGTGCTGTTTATTTATTTTATTTATTTATTTATTTGAGCAGGAACCTCTACAAGAAATCCCAATTACAGAGGTTCACAAAAATTAAATCTTAAATTATACATTTGTATATGTGGCTCAACAAAATAAAGTATCTATCAAACACAAAAGCACCCAGAAAAAAATGACAACAAATGAACCAAAATGTATATCAATTTAAATTACATATTCTGTATATATGCCATCACTGCTCTCTAATAAACTTGTACACCCACACCTAGTAGGTACTTCTGCTCAAGTGCCAATCATAAAAACGCATTATTCTTAAAAAAACTGAATGATATCGGACATCTGTTCTGGCTTTAGCAACATAGAAGAGTGCCCTACGAAAATCAGGATACTGCGGAACATTTAAAGTCAGGTAGTGTATCATATGATAATTCAAAAAATGATTATTCAGAATCGGAAATAAAGATACAATAGAAGATCACTCTCCTATGCTTTTTGTAGTCTCAGTATATTGTGCTCTCTCAAACTATCACCGTAATTGCACATCAACTGAGAGCGATCAAATCTATAATTAAAAGTCTTTATGAATTTCTTTTGCAATCTCTTAATCCTATCATTGAACTTATGATAAAATGGCGACCAAATAGGAGTAGCATATTCCAAATGACTTCTAACAAGAGAGAAGTAAAGAGACCTGAGAGTTGCCGCATTTGTGAAATCCTTGGTAACACGGAATACAAAACCGCAAGCATTCTGAAAGCCCCAGAAACAGTACTATCTATATGAGAATCGAAGGAAAATTTGGAGTCGAGGACTATTCCAAGATCCCTAACCTGGTCCATTCTGTTCAGAACCTTTCCATCAACACAAAGAGGAAATCTGATAACGTCAATCTTCCTCGTGAATGTTATATGACAGCACTTATCTATATTCAAAGCAAAATATCTCCCCGTGCAAAACACGACCAATCGATCAATATCCTCCTGAAAAAGTACAAGATCCTGGTAAGACCGTAAGACCATTCTAATCGGGAACGAAGATTGGCGATAACACGTTGACACATAGCTATTGATAGCTGCCATTTCTGACCTGATGTTTTGCTTCAACTGGGTTAGATTCGTCGGATTATTTTGATAAACCTTACTTTTAAGGTATTCCCATGAAAAATAGTCAAGCGGGCTAAGGTCGGGGCTTCTGGGAGGTCTTCGCGAAATGAATTTATTGTGGAATAATTTGTTAACAACTTCCATTGAATCATTTGAGGTATGGCAAGTGGTCCCATCTTGCCGAAACCATGTTCTTGAATTGAAACCTGCAAACTCCTTCTACTCTGGGACCAAAAAATTTCGCAACCTTTCACAATAACGGTCACTATGCACATTAATTGCTCGGCCTGGTTAATCTTCATGAAAATAAGGACCAATTATGAATTTAGCTGCAAAACGGCCCAAACCATGACCTTTGTACTATGCAGAGATCGTTTATGCTTTCGTCTCAGAAACTCCACTGCCCAGTTCCGACAACTCTGCTTATTAACATGACCATTCAAGTGAAAATTTGCTAGTCACTAAACAGTATGTTGTTAAAGTCATTAAATCGATGCAGCATTTCGTTCGCAAAATTCAGTCGATTAGCATAGTCCGCATCCTTCAATTCTTGAACCAATTAAATTTTATAGGCTTTTAGATGTAAGTTTTTCTTTGAAATCGAATGCAAAGATGATTTTTGATGTTCAACGTTTGGATTCACTTCCTGATGGATAAAGACGGATTTTGACGTCTCAAATTTTTCAATTGTTTCTTCATTGCGAACTGAACGAGGACGAGCAGAGTTTTCAATTTCAACGGTCGCATCTATATATTCTCGAACATCCTGATCCATTTCGTAATTCTATCGTCACTTGGCGCGTGGCGTGTACGATATTCCGCACGATAGAGATGTTGAGCAGTCACTATTGAATCACAATTCCGATAATACGCTCGTACGAAAAATGCGCGATGCGTCCCAAGTACTGTTCCATCGAGACTAAAACTCTACAAAATGGCGATCGCTACGAACCCCAGATTTCTGAGCAGATTTCTCTTGCTCATGTTATCAACTTATCTGTCTCGACTTGTGAATTTCCCAATATTCTAAAGACGGCCAGGGTGGTTCATGTCCACAAAAAAGGGGCCAGAGATGATGTGACCAATTATCGTCCTATATCGATACTAAGTTCAATATCAAAGGTCTTTGAGAGATTGATATATAATAGAATGTCCAAATATTTGAATAAGTTTTCTATTGTCACCAACTGTCAACGTGGCTTTCGGCTTGGCCGATCGACGGAAACTGCGGCATGCCAGCTGCTGGAGTTTGTTTATAGCTGCCTGGACGACGGTATTTGTGTTGCTGGTTTGTTCTTCGATGAGTCTCGAGCATTTGACTGCCTAAATTTCGGTTTTATTTTAGAAAAATTATACAATGTTGGTTTTAGGGAAGTCTTTTTGCAAAGCTATCTCACAAATAGAAAATTATTTGTTCATGTCAATCAAGAAGATTCAAGAGAATATCCGCTAGAGATGGGTGTGCCCCAGGGATCTGTTTTGGGGCCGTTATTGTTCATTTTATTCGTGAATGATCTGCCAGATTCCATAGGATCTTATTTCACAGATATGTTTGCGATGAGAATAGTATTATTCGCGGATGACACTTCTTTTTTAATCACAGTGAGAACTCTGGATGAGCTCAAGATCAGATGCGAATTGCTTGTCGAGTGTTTCACTGATTGGTGCCAAAAAAACTCCTTAATTTTGAATATGCGTAAGACAGATCTTGTCCATTTCCAGCCCAGAAATGCCACATATCGGTTGGCTCTGGATCTGCCATCTGGAAGGTTGCAGTCATTTGACTGTGTGAGATTTCGAGATTTCTATATTTGTTCGTGGACGGTAATTAAGTTGGCACGATCACATGGATTTTGTGGCCAAGAAGCAGAAAAGTGCTTTTTTGCTCTGAAACGTTTCAGGTAGAATTTACCATTAGATGCATTGATGAGCGTTCATTACTTTGTAGCATACTGTCACATGAAATACAATACCTTCTTGTGGGGTGCATCATCCATGAGTCATTCAGTTTTAATTGCTCAAAAGAGAATAATACGTTTGATATTTTGTTTGAAGCCACAGGAGTCCTGTAGAGCGGTGTTTAAAGTAAATAATATCTTAAGTTTTTCAAGCATTTATATTTCAAATTGTTTTTTGTATTTACATAGAAACCTTCAGTCCCTCAAAAATAGCTCTCAGTATCATGAATATGATACTAGGCACAAAGATAGTCTTTCTGTGCCATCTCATAAAACATCTAAATTTGAGAAATCGCCAATATATAGTGGCATCAAACTATACAATCATCTTCCTGGGAGACTGAAGGATTTGAAATATTTTAAGTTTAAGAGGGAAGTGAGGAAGATTCTAATTGAACAGTGCTTTTATAGCAGGGATGAGTTCTTCAGTTATATTATAGCATAGTTGTAAGTTTGTTTTTTTTTTTTTTCCTATTGCTTGGTATTGTTGATATTATGACTTGTCCTATACATACATATGTGTCCTAAAGGATTAATAAATTTATTTCTATTTCTATTTCTATTTCTACCAGTGATGCAACTGTACAACCAGTCAAGGAACACACTTCTAAATCCCAAACTATACAATTTCTCCTTTATGAACTCGAACGATATGACATCAAATGCACAGGACAAGTCGAAAAATAACCCTGCTACAAATCTGCCCTCATCCAGAGCTTTATGGACACAATCAATGAACTTATAAGCTGCTGTCTCAGTAGAACGACCAGGCCTAAACCTATGCTGAGAGACAGAAGTTATACTGTATTTATCTAGAAACTGTGATTCTCTTTAGAACAATACTTTCAATCACGTTTGAAATATCACTCAGCACAGATACAGGACGGTAGTTAGAAATGTTTTGAATGTCATTCTTATTCTTTGGAACCGGAATAACTATTGCAGCTTTAAGAAGATTCTATACTGGCTTACCTATACTCTATTCAAAGTTTATTTGTAACTCGGTTGGCCATGGAAGTTTGACACATTTCACTCTGTATATTAAAAAGTTAGGTTGGGTTCGCTATTTTCCTGTCAGATTATTACACACTGTTGTCTATATCACATAAAGGTCCTAGTAAACTTGGATTCACTCAAAATGCCAATTTACTTCTGAACCTTGGAAGAGTTTCGAAAGGTTTGAAATTATTATGGCAGAAATTCCTAAAGGAGCTGCTCTTATTTTGATTGGGATGTTGTATGATAACCTCAAAAATATTAATTTTGATTTTCTTCAAAATCAAATGTGACAGATGACAAGTGAAAATTGGCTTAACTGCTTGACATCGGCAACGTCGAAATCCGAAGAAACACTGATGCCAACCCAAGAAACTTAAATCATGGCCACCCGCGATACAAATAAACTTTGAATGAAGTATAGGTATACATATATCAATGTACACCCCTCAGAAGCTAATTCAATCTTGTGCGAGTTAGGTTAACCAGTGTGTGTTCTGTGTAGACTTTATTACTGTGTCCTTACGCCACCTTAAGCACAACACTGTTAATTTTAGACCCAACAGTGAATGGTGGACGCATACCGAAAGCTAGAAAATTTCTTTCCTAGCCTTGGGCTTGATCCTACGACATTTCAGGTTTCCACGTCAAAGGTCAAAGCTTTATTCCACTAAGCTATGCGACACACATTTTATGTAATTTTATGTTACTAGAGAATTCACAAACCGACTTGCTTATTGTCAAGAAGTAAACGGGGCTCAGTTTCAACATCTAATACATTAATTTGAGTTTGGTTAAGTTTCAATGTTTTGAAAATCACTTAGTTTTAGTTAATAATTATGATTTATTATTTCTTTAATGGATTTACTTTCTTCAGATACTTTTCTGCTAATATCTCGGTAGGCGTTGAAATAAAAAATATGGAACCTGATATTTTTTTATACTCGTACTCGTAATAAAATTTTTCATCAGAAATTGAAATAATATACAAGGTGAAAATTTTAAAATTGACATTACTTCCGGTTAAACCGGAAATTCAAAATTGTTAAAAAATATGAAAGCTAATAGGCAATCTACTGCAGTATCTATCTTTCAAATTTCATTTTGATATCACAACTAATTCCAGAGATATTTACTTGGTTCCACACATTTTCCCATCACTGTATAAGACCAATGGGTGTTTTCAGAATTGAGGATTTTCATGATCGAAATCGAACCTTGGTCGAAAAGCAAAGACAAAA
Organism: Micraspis discolor; assembly: GCA_030674115.1. NCBI lineage: Eukaryota > Metazoa > Arthropoda > Insecta > Coleoptera > Coccinellidae > Micraspis > Micraspis discolor. The sequence continues at coordinate 173,248 of JARTUT010000443.1, forward strand.
CAATGAATAGATTAATATATATTCTGATGAATTGATGTAATTTCTTACCTTCTTCTCCTTCAGCGCCTTCACCAAGCTCATCCCCAACGGGTTCACTGGCCTCCGTGAGCGATGAAGCGAGAGAACTCAGATCACCTGTCGGCCTTGAATCTTCCTCTTCCAAACTTTGCATTTCAACTATCTTAAACACGCTATCTACCCATACTGCTATTTTATCCACCATATGGACCAGTTGCTTATTGAATAAGTTGCGACTATACCTCAGAATAGGATTCTTCCTCCTCAATACTCTCGCCAAAAGGCGCAGTAGCGTATCGGAAATAATGAGCTGTTTGTAACTCATGTCTAATCTAGGTTCTTTGGAGAAAAAATTTATGATGGCGCAGCTAGTTTCATTCAATTGATGCTTGAGCCAGATCATTCTATTTCGGTTCTTCCTTCTCTTCTTTCTGAGCTTTTTTCTTAACTGTTGCCTTTTTTTCTTGCGATCACGTAGTTTAAAATATCGTCTGGCGACTTTCAGGTCTACATTCTGATCCGTGTGTAGCATGTCATGAAATCTCTGAAGAATTTCTACTGGTAGGAATTTTTCGTAATCTTTCCATGTTGCAAGGACCCTTCGTTTGGTCGGGCAAGACATTTGAATCAGCCTTGGAGAGCATAAACTGGAATTAGTCGTAGATTTGAGTTTTCTGTGGGCAACATTGTCGCCGCAACCTGAAAAAAATTATTTTAACATAAAATGATTACTTTTCACTTTCACTATTTAGTGCCTTTGTTCGAGAAATTGTTCAAAATTGGCATTACTTGCAGCTTTGATAAAAATTTTTTGTGAAAATGTTTTGATATTTGCCCCTGCTATGAGAGCATCAGACCAATGATTATAGCTTGGTCGAATTTTAACATTGAAATTTATTCACCTCTAATAACAGACATCTATGCTCAAGATTATGTATATAAGATGCACAAATCAGTAAAGTAGATAAAAAGTTCGAACTACCATGAATGATTGTTCAAGTAGTGATTCACATATTCTCTTTTTCAGAATGAAACTTAGCTTTATTAGTCCGATTACTGAGTCATATGATCTTTAGGTTTGTTCGCGTGGCAGTTCCCAGTTGTTCTGGGGTCACAGAGAACCAGGGTCTGTAACTCTTGGAATCGCCGCAAGTTGTTCTATGACACGAACTGGCGAGAACAGGTGGAAGCAGATGATTTCAAAACGATTTCGTTAATTGCATAGATAAGTGAAAATAAGATTATGTTGTACATCATGGATCATATCATGGATAGTGTTACAAAGATATTGAATAACTTATTCAATATCTTTGTGTTATTAATACGGTGGAAATACGTTAGAAATTACTAATATTAAAATTGGACAATTTTTTGGCCATAAATAAATAAACATAATCATATCCATATTAATAACTGTAAATATAATTTATATGTAACGAAATATTTAAATATATGATTTAATTCAATTGTAATTTGAAATTTCTATATATGTAGTAGTGGTCATCAGTGGAGAAATTATTTTTGTCAGTTCATATCTGGGTAAACTGTGAATTCTTCTGTTATTTTATTATAATTTTGGTGGAAACTTTTACAGAAAATTTTATATATAATTAATTTTATATAGAATTAGGTAATTTTATATGGAACTGGTGGCATGTGGGAAATAAAAAAAATATTTTCTAACAATTTTCATAGCTTCGTAATTATTTTTTAGATACGAATTGTTTTAACAAGTCGTTGTGTTCTTGAAAGAGGTCATTCCTCCGTTTCCTTCCTGAATTTGCAATACATTTTGAGTGGTTAAAAAATAAAGATACTACAATCACTAAATTACAAAAATAAATATATAGAATATATATACGAAATATCGTATATATAAATAATATAAAATAATTATCTTACATACTTTGATCAACAACTATGCAATTATTTTATTCATCTATTGCAAATGATCCTTCCTCTGCTTTGAGATACCAAAAATTTTTAGAAGCTATTATAACGAATTGATTGAAAATTTATACTCACACAACATCAAATATACTCAAAAACTGCTATGCGAATATCATAGTCAGCAAATATATAACTTAATTGCAAATTAGAAGTAGTGAAAATTTGAATCACCGATGATTTGAATTTACCGCTTATTCTGTGGTACCTTGTACCATCTCTAGATCAGGAACCGTAAGAACAGTAACGAATAGTTCCGAAATAAAGTGTTCCGACCACACGAACGACAAGGAACTATTGTTCCGTCCCAGACGAACGGGTGGAACCACAAATTACCAAAAATTACAGTTCCGAACTGCCACTCGAACAAACATTTTGTTATACATATAAAGTCTGGAAGTCGACCTCAGTTCTCCAACTTTGAAAATAGTTGAAGTCTTTCCAGGTTGACTCCAGAATTTTCAGCATGTCACCAGAATACACGCATCTCATCCAACAAATGAGCAGCGCTAACATTATTATTTTTTTCTGCCTATGGAATATTTCCCTTTATTTTATCGAGTGTTTTTTTTCAGAGTAATAGAAATTGAAATAAAGCACAAATAAATTAGCGTTGAAGCCATTTATTTCATTAAAAGAAATATTATGGCATTTATGTTTTTGGAATAAATTCCGACATATGTCTTCCTCCACTAGCTCAAAGGGATCACAACCAATTTTGAACCACTTTTTCATCCTAATTCAATGAATAACAAGATAGCAGAAGATCCGAACCTAAATCAACCTTCACCGAGCTGATAATAGAAAAAAACTCGTTTTATAATAAATTTAATATATTAGAAAATATATTAAAATGGGTTGTCAAAAAAAAAATTCTGGACAAAATATTTTTAATTATTTTTTAATAAATGATTTTTCATTAAATTTTACAACATAAAGATAATAAGAAAATAAGACTATAAAGTATAAAACATATAAAATGTGCAGATGTAGGGTTGTCTATAATTTACCTGGACTAACTACTAGGCTGCCAGGTATAAAAAGATATGTCGATGACAATTACTTTCACTTGTTGTGATAGTTGAAAAATATTTATATCAGCATAAGCGCTATTTTATTGTGAACACGTTGATATAGGATTGTCTCCAAAAATTTGGTCTTAATAGAGGTTCACAAATTTTAAAGATTTAAATTTCCACGTGTGTGAAAATGAGTGAAGAGAGATCCGAGGTCAGTAATAGAGGACAGAACAAAAAATTTTGTGGCTGTCTTCTTTTGCTCCGTACTTCTTCATAAAAATACGAAATCTCGTATCATTAACTGACATACAGTGCTTTACGCCATAGATTCGTACTGTAAACCAGTGAAGGCTAGGCAGGGTCGGCTAGGCCGACCCAAACGCAACCGAAAAAGAAGGTGAAAATAAATATTTTTTCAATCGAAACTTATTTGAAAAATTAATAGCAATATTTAAATCTCGAGAAATTCCCTTAGTATCTTTTCCTCTGCCCTCTATATATCTCATATTTCCACTCAACACATCGAAGTACACATTATTTCGGTCAAACACCTCAAATAATTTTTAATCCAAGTTCCCGCATCTGTCCTTATACGTAATAACGCAGCTCAGCCAGCCGAGCCACTGCTTTCAGTTTATGATTTCATCTAACACATACGTCGCTCGAAGTTCCTATTATGGAACTCTACAATACCTCGACTGTGACACTTGCGAGGTCGACCGAGAACCCTTGGCCGTCCCTATGTGAAACGGCAGGCGGGTGAAATTGTTTATTATTATCGATGTTTATTGCAAATATCGAATTAAAAATTGTAATTTAATATCCGACATCTTCATATGTTTATCCTTGCATTGCGTGTGTTTACACTGTGATTATCAGAGTTCAGTTCACTAGGTCAGTAGTTTTGGAGTAAGATGTAAGTGTGTAGGGCTTAGGGTTGTACGAGTTTTCGTTCGTTTTCGGTTACAAGTTGAATGTGAGTGATCCAGATGGCAAGTGTAAGAGAGGTAGTATCAAATTGCAGTGATTTGATTAGTTTTTTAGTAGACTACAGGTTTTCCATTATTAGAATAATTCTAATTGACAGCGTTCACAACATGATGAATATGATTTTAATTTTAGATTTTAGTTGTAAGATGAATTGTTGGACAGATATACATTTGAGATATAATTGTCACTGTATTTGTAACATGTAAACTTGAAAAAGGCTCAATGTACGCCGAAACATATGTAGTAAAGTATTAATAAAAAAAAAGATGAAATCCTAATTTCAATCCAGTGCTCTAATCCCAAGAAAATTGCTTCTAAATTATTTATATACATATATATATGCTTGGTCTGGTCGACCCACTCCTAGAGGGCATGAGCCGTCACTGCTGTAAACTCTTGAAAAACATTCATTTTTTCATCGTTGAAAATATCAGCTAAATCATTTAAAGGCCCCGTCAGAGTCGACTGCAATATTCGGTCCTTTATTATTACACAGAATACTTACCTCGGATCTCTCTGTCACTCATTTTCACACACATGGAAATTTAAATTTTAAAATTCTTTATCAACGTGTTCACAATAAAACAGCGCTTATGCTGATATCAATTTTTTTCCATTATTATAACAAGTGGAAGTAATTGTCGTCGACTTAGCTATTTTTACTTGCCAGTCTAGTAGTTAGTCCAGGTAAATTATAGACAACCCTAAGTCTGCACATTCTATGGTTTTTACTTTATGTCTAGTATAAAATTTTCTTATTATCTTTATGTTGCAAAATTCAATGAAAAATCATTTTTTTTAATAATTAAAAATATTTTCTCCAGATTTTTTTTGACAACCCATTTTTAATATATTTTCTCATATATTAAATTCATTATGAAATGAGTTTTATTTTAGTATCAACTAGGTGAAGGTCGATTTAAGTTGGCTTCGTAAAGTTATTAAATATTACAGGTGGTTAGCCAGGATAGCACGAAGGTAGCTCTTGGAACACGACAAATCGTGTGATCGAGCTCAAATCTTCATGCTTCTTCCCCCATACTTGCTGTTACAGCAATTAATTGGGATTGTGTGACGACGATTTTGGTTATGACGTGATAATTGTTTTCTTATAAGCATAAACCAATGACCCGACATAAATCCTGTTAGGCAGTCAGACGATTTTTAATCGGGTACAGCAGATTGACTCAAAATCGTGCGCGTTGAACCAGTGAACATGTGACTTTTTAATCTAGAAAGAGGTACCACGAATAAGTAGACATTAGTCGCCGAACTTTTTGTATGTATATTTTAGATAAAAAAAAATACAGAGCAGACTAAAAACCACTCTCAATTCTCTTAATAAATCTGGAACCTCAAAAAACAACAAAGAAGTCTGCAATTTAGAATTTCTTGGACAAATCAGGATCAGAGTAGAACCACAAAAGTTGAAAAAAAAATTATTCAATGCACGCGATGCCATGACTTAGACACAGTAGAACATATTGTTGGAAACCTTACAGTTGTGTTAAATGTGGACAAGACCATGAAAACAAGAACTGCAAATCACAGTTCAGTATCTTTGCAAGCTGGACTTGAAGCAATATTTTTTGGTTCTGGGATGTAGTCTCCCAAAATTGTTTAGTTTCTACAATACTCACTCTGAAGATGAGGCGTCGATAAAACATCCACGTATTGTTTATGTGTCAATTTGGCCCTCTCCCAAAATGAATGTTTGATGTACGGAACCGATTTTGACTTGCAATTTCTTCGTCCCCTTTGAGAAGCTGGAGTGCCTGGATGCTTTAGCTTTTCAACCCTTTTTTCAACACATCTAGTCCTACGTACGAAATAAGCAACGTCCACAGGAGACCTTACAGGACGTAAGGGCTGTCTGAATGCATTGCTTTTGTAGCGTCTATACTCTTCCCCATCGAATAGCTCCCTTCTTATGCGATTAGAGGAAGATAACGACGTAACTAGTAAAGTGGACATTTCTACGATACTTATTTGGAACTGAAATTTGGATTATACGGAGATTTTAAGTGACAAACTGATTTATCTGCATGTCATTTTGAAATCCGGATTGATCGAGAAGTGTAAAATAATTTTTGACATATTAGGAATGATGTCTATGGTCGATCGTTGAATTCATTTTCTGGGAGAGCCTATGGTGCTAAATCGGTAGTAATTCAAGCGACGTGAAGATGGAATTGTGAAGATTAGATGAAAAAAAAATTGTAATAATTGACTCTTGTTATTGATATCTTTAGCGCTTTTATTTAACCACTTGAGAGTAATTGCTCTAAATCACATCTCCGAAATATTTGTTTGTCAGAAACGTGTTAGCTGTTCAAGTACAAGTTCCCCTATTTCCCCTGGAGGAAAAGTACTGTTAATGAATGAGCGTAGACCAGTGGGGTTGGTATTGCGTTCCAGCGGCTGAACAGGGGACTGCTGAATTTTTTAGCAGTCCACGTTAACTTAGGGAATCAACTCGTGCTGCAGATCCCTTTGTTCAATAAGCCGTACCTTATTGAGGAGAGGGATTACCCGTTAATTAATTAATGATTGAAAGTTTAAAACCTCTTCTGCTTGTACGTAGGAAATGATTCCGAGTTTTTGGCAATTCTATAACTAAAAAAATGCTTTCTACTTTAACCTAACGAAATTTCCAGAAAACTAAATTCTAGTGCATAAATACACTGAATATAAAAAAACTCAGAAAACCAATTGAAAAGCTAAGAAAACTTATTCGAGTGATCCTTTCGAAGTGGCAAACAGCCTCAATGAATATTTCGTTAATGTCGGGAAAAGACTGGCCAACCAGATATAAATCACAATTATGTGGAAGACAAGACTATTTTCGATCATTCATATAGCGGCTGCGGCGACAGAGGTCAGGCTCAAAAATAAAAAGGCTCTTTCAATATAAAGAGACCTTCAACAAGAAATTTGTTTTTCAATTGTGGCCACACCTACCACACGACAGCATTGACAGTTAGTTTTTTGACATATTCGAAGATGCTATGGCCATTGTTACAATGAATTCAATTTCGCTCGAAAATCGCATTGAAACAATCAAAACCCACTATAAAACTGCTGGTTCTGTTGAATTTACATTCCGTAAAATTCGTGATATTTTCGGACAACATAATCGATCTTCTGAGACCGCTATCAAGAATTTGGTCGCTAAATTTGAGTCGACGGGCTCGGTACAAAATTTGTGCCGACACCAAAGGCGTGTTCGTTTAATTGAAAACATCGCAGCTGTGAGTCATAGTGTTGAAGAAGATCCAAATTTGTCAATTTCACGACGTTCTCAACAACTGGGGTTATCCCAAACCACCACATTGAGAATTTTGCATAAAGATTTGGCTTTGAAGCCTTACGAGATTCAACTAACGCAGGAATTGAAGCCGACTGACCTTTCACATAGCCGTAGATTCGCTCAATTCATTCTGGAACAACCCGATAATTTTTCTGAAAAAATCATTATTTCAAAGGAAGCCCATTTTCACTCATCAGGGTACGTTAACCAGCAAAATTGCCGCATTTGGGCTTCTGAAAATCCTAGAGCGATAATTGTATGCTCAACGTGTCACTGTATGGTGCGCTATGTGGTCTGGAGGCGTGATTTGGCCGTTTTCTTCGAAGGCTGGAAATGCGGTAACGGTCAATGGATCACGCTATCGCGAATTGTTAACAACTAAATTTTAGCCTATTATTGATGACATGGATATCACTGACATGTGGTTTCAACAAAACGTGCCACTCGTCACACAGCCAATGAGACGATAAATTTATTGCAAACTAAATTTGCTCATCGCATAATTTCTCGAAATTCAGCTGTTAAATGGCCAGCAAGATCGTATGATTTAACACCACTGGATTATTTTTAAGGGGCTATCTTAAGGACAGAGTCTATACGGAGCCAATCGAATCAATTGCAGCCTTTAAACTTAAAATCTGTGATGTGATAGCCGAAATAGACCCGACATTTTGTCAAAAAGTTATTCAAAATTTCGATGAAAGAATTTTCATCTTTCAGCGTCGTCGTGGTGGATATTTGCCAGATATCATTTTCCAATCATAATTGCCGAACTTTATAATAAAATAAAAATTTGAACCATCGTCCTCATAACTTCTTGTTTCATTTAGTTTTTAGACCAATGTTCTTGTTGAAAGACCCTTTACATTAAGACAGCAGTAGTTACACCAATATAATAGGTTGTCAAATATCTCCCTTCCGCTTTTTTGCTCTTTATTCAATGCTTTATAAAAAGTGTTATAGTGATCGGATTTAGTTCAAATATGCGCCACGCCGTTTTCATAATACCTGCCTCGTAGAAACCCCCCTCCTTATTTGTAAAGAACTCGGACAGCTACTTTTCACAAGTCTCTTTTGAGTTGAACTTTACACCACCAAGGGCGTTCGCCATGGACAGGAACAGGTGGTAATCACTTGGAGCTATGTCCGGGCTAAATGGTGGATGCGATAAAACCTCCCATTCAAGCTCCCATAGCTTCTGACGAGTCATCAACGAAGTGTGTGGTCTGGAGTTGTCCTGGTGGAATACTACACCCTTCCTGTTGGCCAATTCTGGACGCTTCTGGTCGATCACCTGCTTCAAGCGGTCCAGTTGTTCGTAGTAGAAGGTAGGATTAAGCATCTGGCTATATGGGAACAGCTCATAGTGGATGATTCCCTTCCAATTCCACCAAACACACAGCAAAACCTTCCTGACCGTCAATCCCGGCTTGGCCACTGTTTGGGACGATTCACCTGCCTTCGACCACGACCGTTTTCGCTTGATATTGTCGTATGTGATCCATTTATCATCGCCAGTCACCATCCGCTTCAAGAATGGGTCGACTTCGTTCCGTTTCAGCAGCATATCGCAGGCGTTGATTCGGTCCAGGCGTTTTTGCGCCAAATCATGCGGCACCCAAACATCAAGCTTTTTTTGTATCCAGCCTTCTGCAGATGGTTTAAAATGCTTTGGTGACTAACTTCCATCTCCTGGGTGATGTCATGAGATGCTACATGCCGTTCTAACTCGATTTATTCCATGATTTGATCGGTATTTGTCGTCACAGGTCTTCTGCCGGCTGGCTTATCCATGGTTTCGTTTTCACCGACTCTGAATCGTTGAAACCATTCCACCGTGGTTCGAACTGATAGAGTACCATCCCCAAAACACAATTAATCTCACGGAACGTTTATCTAGCGGATTTGCTTTTAACGTAGGAAAAAATTAAAATAGCGCGAATTTCGGCGTTAGTGAACTCCATGTTTACACGTCAATAACTGTTGAACGCAATATCCAAACTGATCATGCGTAGCGTCGTTTTGTAGGTTATGTCAAGACCTTTCAAATTATGTATAGTATTGCCAGTTACGAGCTCTGTAGCGCTTTGTACATAGCCCCGAAATTCAAAAGACAAAAAGACGGAAGGGAGATTTTTGGCAACCAATTATAAAGGTGGATATATAAACAATGCGGCTACTTATAGAACGATTTCTTCGATAACAAATTTCGCCGAAATACTAGAGAAGGTCGTACAGTGAAGAATGAAATCCTTTCTTGAGAAGTCGAGTTGTTATCGCTCTCACAGTAGGGATTTTGTCAGGGTTTATCTACTAAAGTTAATTACTCGGTCGAATCGGCTCAGCAGTTTTAATGAAACAAACATATTTTTTCAAATTACTCTCTTCAAATTAAATATTTTTCACCATTCAGTTTGATCATACCTATTACTTCTAATTTATATATGTATATACATATATTGCGGCAATGTTATTTTTGAAGTTATATTTACTCGCAAGTAGCTCAACTAGAGCACTACGGCCATCTGACCTCACATCAGTAATTCTGATTTTTTTTTAAATTTGGAATTGTAGGGGAGACTTCTGAAATGTAAAAGTGACTTCCGAAATGTATTGGGACCTTACGAAATATATCGGAGGCTTCTGAAATATACCAAGGGTCGCCAAATAAATTCTTATTTACCTCTAATTCATCAAACTTAACTTCAACGCTTTTCTTTAGATTTCGAAACGAATACCATAACTAAAAACTGTCAATTTATGATGTTTTAACTGGAGAATCTTATATGCCATTTAGATTAATTGTGATATACCAAGAAGGTGAAAGAGGGTGCATGTCTTAGTAATTCCACCATGCAAGGTTGTTGATAACCATGGGACTTTCTAACAGAGATCTTAGCGAGTAATCATTCAAACATTGAAAATCATATCTCTAGCTAATTCCGTTCGGACGTAAACGTGCAAACGAATGGACAAATTAATTCTATTTGGAGTCCAAAATACTTTTATACAAATTGAAAAAAAATCGGACATGAGGTCAGGTGCTTTTGCAGGCTTGTTCAGGAGATTTTTCTCGTACTCTGGAACAATGTGATATAAATACAACCACCACAATGAAACCTATATCTCAAATTAAAGTAACTTCTCATAGTTTTACTTAAGTTTAGTTCGAAGCTCAAATTCCCTTCTCCTAAAATCTCACGTCAGTGCATTACTAAATCTTGACAACGTACATTCTTTCATATTTACAGAATAAAGTTGCCAGATATACGTTATTTTCCTTTGTACACGGAATACAATAATAAAATGATCGTAGATGTTTACATTCCATGATGTCCACAGAGTATAGAATAACAGGGGGAGCATTAGGTCTAAAAGCAAGAATCGGAAAGATTTATGCGCATAGACTAATTCAAATTGTATAATCCATTATGAACATAGGTTTATCATAAAGTGTTGCTTCCGATTTATAGGTATTTCTTTCGATTTACCTAAAAGTAATGAAAACCACATATATTCTAGTTTCTCAGATGTATGTGTTGTCAAAATAAAACGGATCACTGAAGATCAGATACCTGAATCTTCCATAAATTCATATCGACATAAAAATATATTCTCCTATGCGACTTTCAAGATCAGTATGACTACAAAAGATGCGAACTCTCTTGATTGAATGAAGATGCATCGCGTTCTTGTTCGACGCTCCGATTCAAGTAATGTTGAGTCGAGTTGTAAATTATAATTTTATGTTACCAGGTTTATATTATATGAGGTTTATATTATATGAGGACTCGTTTATTAAACCTAAATTAGCATTTTTAATTTGTATCTGAAGTTTTTATTTCATTAGGTTTCCAGTTGGGGAGAACAAATTAGTTAATAATTGAATGTTATTATTTTCGAATCTGCCTTGTGAAAAACATATAGGGTCGTTTTTAACTATTATTATACATTAAATAAATTACTAAAATGAAAATCTAGCAGATTTCCTCTTCTACAACATTACATTTTGATCTGTGAATTAAGAATAAGGAACAGCCATTGAAATGAGTTCACTATAATCAGTGATAGGGGAATCAATATGGCAACAGCGCGTATTGTTATTCCGTTTTCGTTCAAATCTGAATGTGCACTTCTGCGATTGTTTGTTTCTATCGATGATTCCTTCTAGAAAAAAGCGCTTTTGCCAATGTTTTTTGTACGCGTGTTTATTTCTATGCCTATTCATTCTTGATTTGTAACATTCTACATTTGCGATATTCAGGGTTATTCACTAACTCAAGTTGCTATCGCCGTGGTTAACCATAGCAACTCGGATAACAACTTTCGATAGCCACTTCTACCCTTTTTTGGTATTCTCTAACTAACTGTTGTTATCATAACTACTTTTTGTGAAGGTAGTCATGGCAACACCGCAAAATATTTCAAATCCGTTTTCTCGATTCAACCATACACAAATGATATAATTTTGTCTGTGGAATAAGCAAATACATAACTCACGAGAAATTACGGGTGTAGAAGTAGTGAAAATATTTCATTTATTTTCGGTGAAGCACATATAAGAGAGAGGTCTGAGCTTTCATTTTCGGTGATATAACTAAATGAACTTTTTGGCGCTCTTGTTCACCTGAACAGAGTGCCCAAATGTCTGTAATTTTGGAATATCGAGCCGAAAATGGTCTCAATCGATTGGGTTCGACTCCCTAATGAAGAATCAGTGGCGAAAGTTATGTCTGTCCGGCCGGCCGTATCCTCTCTAACATCCAAAAGAGATGAGCTAGAGTTCTCATATTTTCAGAATATCTCGGTCAAGTTCGTTATTGGGCCAAATCCGTCGGATGGTTCAGTAGCTATGAGCATCTGAAATTCTGTTTCCTCAATAACTACTAGAATATCCATCCGATCAAGTTGATACTTGAAATATTGTTGCGGAGGGCTGCAACAAAACGGCTCGCAAAATTTCGACGAAATCGTCACGCTAAAAATTTTTTTTTAAATTCCCAAAAAAAATTTTTTTAATACTCACTATCTCATAATATATTTTTCGGATTTCAATAAAAATTCGTGAATATATTGAGGTGATCGATATCTTACTTATCCTCGAATTTCATTGTCGTAGCTCTTTCCCATCTAAAGATATGATCATTTTTTTCATTTACTCAAGAGAAAAGAGAAATGACATACGTCCCGATGATTTTCTTTGAACGATGGCCATCACATATTGATATTCGATTGACAAATGCCTGGCTCATTAATCAGTGTCAGTTGGCGTAATATTAATCAAAATTTTTCATAACAGGAAATCATAGAGATAGAATTCAATCTCCGTGGCTGAAATAATATACGTTGTCAAGATTCACAAAGCACTGACGTAAGTTTTTAGGGGAAGGGAATTATAGCTTCGAACAAAACTTGGGAAAAATTATGAGTAGTTATTTTTAATTTGAGATATAGGTTTGTTCATTCATTAGGCGTTCATTTTGCAGTACATCGCAGTCAATTGATTGTGTTCTGGGTGATGCTTTCCAGGGGGGAACTTTTGAATTTACGGAAGTGAGTTATAACGATATTAGAGAGGTCATAGGGGCCATTAAGAATAGTAGGTCGAGAGATATTTATGGTCGCTCAGTGGTACTTCTTAAGAAGAATATTAACAGCATTATCTATCCGCTCACTAAAGTCATCAATAGATGTTTAAGCACAAATGTTTTTCCCGATTGCTTGAAGTTAGTAAAGGTAGTTCCTTTATATAAAAAAGGTGATATTAACAACTTGTCCAATTATCGACCCATTTCACTACAGCCGATTTTCTCGAAAGTGCTGGAGAGAGTTATGTACGATCAGATTGTGAATTATGTGGAGTCGAATGGTTCTATGTTTGGGTGCCAATTCGGCCACAGGAGGGATTTAAGACCAGAGATGCACTGTTGAAGTTGGTGGATTATGTTTTAGACTGTTTTGAGAGGGGTGATCACTCACTGTCGATCTTTCTGGGCCTGAGTAAAGCCTTCGACTGTGTATCGCATCCTCTACTCCTGGTGAAATTGGCCAAGTATGGTTTTCACACTGATAGCCTAGATCTCATTGCGTCTTTCTTTTCAAATAGACGACAGATGGTGTTCGTTAATGGTAAGTGGTCCAGAGAGGAGCAGGTAAATCGGAGGAGTCCCACATCATTTTCATTGGCTCCATTTGGAACCCTTGCTGTTCATCATTTTCATTGATGACTTTTCATCTTATCTCAGGGACGTTGAGCATATAATATGGGCCGATGATTCGTGCTTATCGGTGAGGCAGAGAGGGTTTTCAGATTGCAGAGAAGAGCTGTAAGAATATTAGATAATATCGGTTACAGAGATGACTGCAAAAGGTCTTTCGTGAAACTTGGAATACTGACTTTTCCGTGTCTATTTATTTATGAGTGTCTGAAGTATGCCCCTGCGAATCAACGAAACTCAATGAAGAATGGCGATTTTCATAACTATAATACGAGGAAGAAACAAGATGTGAGGCCCATGTTCAGGAGACTGAAAAAATGTCAAAATAGCACGAATTTCTTATGCTATCAGTTTTTTAATAAAATTCCTCTTTCCCTCAGGGATGCACCTGTTAAGGCTTTCGAACACTCTATCAAATCTTACCTTGTGCGGAAGGCTTTCTACAGTGTGGGCGAGTTCCTGTCTACCAATTTGAGTAGTGATTTCTTGAATTTATGATTGTAAATCTTTTGATTGATAAATATGTTTATTACTGTTGACTTGTGCAATACAAAGTAAATTTGTAAATAGCATCAAATAAATACTTACTTACCTACTTACTTACTTACATCACATTGTCCTATGGGACACCTGATCAGAGTGCTTATAGATTTGTTATGGTTTGAATATTCACTCGCAAGTAGCTCAACAAGAGCGCCAAAGCAATCTGACCTCACGTCAGTGCTTTCTAAATGTTTTGTATATCTCACCAATTGGGATTAATCTTTAACAGAAAGAAAAAGGCTGGCTCACTGGCGCATTTACCCTACAATCCTCCATATTAATACCTTTATATTTCCTGATTCATTACAAAGTTCATTTGTACTAGAAATGCCATTCTTATTCGATTTTAACTTCTAATTGTTCACATGAATAAAAATACCATAAACAAACTGTAGCCGACAAGAGTAGTTATCGATAGCAACACCTATGAAGCAGTTGCCAGTAAACTACTAGAGATAGATACTTGTTGTGATGCACAGCAACTTTCATAACCACTTTCTTGAATAGTGAATACCTATTTCGCACTTCGCAACTGACCTTGAAGATAACCACGATTTTCGGTGGCTATCTCCGAATATTGTTATTGTTACGAGTATATGTATATTATTTTCGAGACGGTCAAGCAAATCCAATATATCCACGTTTGGTTTCGAATTATAGGAACAATCGCACAAAAAATGAATATTCTTCATTGAAAGGGCGTGGTTTTCGGTCTCCGTAAGCTGATATGAATAATAATTCGAAAGTTTTGGCATACATGCATACAATAGGAGGAGATTTCACGATTTGTGAGCTATACCGATGTTATTTCGGTTTCGATGACAATCTGGACCTACTTTCGCTGATTCTGTGAATACATTATAATAACATGGATCCAGATAATGAATGGGCACTTTGGTATGCTGGTAGTTCATTACATTTCATATTCGGTTCATTGTTTTTGATGTGTTTTTTCATTGAACCTCATTTTTATGCTTCGGCGAAAGAATATGTCATCAAGTAATCCAAGGAGCCAAATCTCGTAACAATATGAAATTATCTAAAAGCACTAACGTGAGATCAGAAGATTTAGTGAGCTTGTTACAGATATTACGTTGCGATACTGAAACACACCATATAAAGAATGTGAAGGAATCAATAAACATATATCTTATAGAGTTATTATTTGGGCTACATCTACCATCTCTTATTCTTCTTGCTGCCAAACGTTTCGATTGACATGTTCTATCGTTCTCAAAACAAATAAATTTTTTGAAAAATGTAGAAAACCGCCAATGTGTGGTCAGGAGCTTTTACGTCCTTGTTCTAAAGACTTTTACAGGACTTTGCAAAAATGTGATTCTGAACAAACAGCCATAATATATATTTAATTAAAAAATAATCACTTACAGTTTTCCTTCAGATTTGTTCGGAGTCTCAACTTCTTCTGAAAACATCGAAAATCTTACCTATTGCAATTGATATTTTTTCAGTGAGTTCTTGTTCTTTGAAATTCCTTCTACATTCAAATCCAATTCGGTTGTTCTACTAGAACGAGCGAGCAAAAAAAAATTTTTGGCTTGAGAACGATTAAAAATGCCTATCAAAATTTTGAGATCCAGAATAATAAGAGATGTTGGATATAGCACCCATATTTATTCAACACGAGTTCCATCATCAGCGATTTCGCGCCAACATATATATTAGATTTTATCGTGAAAAGAAGACAAATTAAAGCTAAATTCTGAATTTTATTAACATTAGCGTAATTTCTAGGCTTACAATCAATTACAATGAGATTAGAGCAAAATAAATTGAAAATATGGATAAAACACAATTAATTCAAAGCACAGTGAACGTTATCGATTCCAAAAATTATGTGTGATATTTTCATTAAGACATGGTTATATTACAATTAATAAAATAAGAAAAATAATTTGGCATCTATAAACATACTAGAAAAAATTCATTTAACAAAATAATTATGTTTTCTTAATTAATCGAACACACTTTCAAGGATATGATAAAGAGACCAAAAACCAGGGACATGAAACACTAATTGTTAATATTATTTACTTTTAATAAAATTAATTATTATTATAATTATTATTAATTATTATTATAATTATTATTATTAAAATAAATTTAATAATTTTATCTCAAAGAATTAGAATTGTGAAAAATTCACATATAAATAAGGAAAAAAATTAAATCTACGAAAACAAATATCGGTAGGCCTGAGATCATACAATACGATTACAGCAAATAAATCTGAAAATATGGATAATATTCAATTATTTCATAACACAGTGAATGTTATCGATTCCAAAAATAATGTGTTATACTTTCATTAAGACATGGTTACATTACAATTAATAAGATATGAAAAATAATTTGGCATCTACAAACATACTAGAAAAAAAAACTATTATGTTTTCTCAATTAATCGAACAAACTTTCAAGGATCTGGTAAAGAGACCAATAACCTGATACATGAAACACTAATTGTTAATAATTAACCTCAAAGAATTGTGAAGAATTCACATACAAATAATTTTTTAGCATATTTTCTCTACTTCAGTATCGTGATGACTCATATTTTTCGTTTTGTGCTTGTCAACACTGACATCCGATTAATTCATCTGTATGCATGTAATTTGTATATTTGCTAAGGTGACGCTACATGTTAATTCTTAACAAATAACTGAAATGGAGAAAATATTGTCTAATACTCGTAGCAGAAAGCAATTCCAAAGTGCAAATACTCGCTTATTTGTCGCTACTTTTCGAATTTTGTATTTGCGTTGGAATAGGTGCTCATTCCACTACTTGTTTTAGAATATACTCTTAGTACAATAGAGTATAATTTAATATAAATTATAGTAGAACAAACCTGATATGAAGGGCATGGTTGTACTATCAATAAATAACTATAACTACAGATGTGTCTCAATCCTCATGGTTAGGACTAGATTTGAACACCTACAATGATGTACATCAGATATATTGTTTACATTTTACTGTGTTATACTTACATTGTGTGGACTTGGATTTTCTTGAGACACTGGCTGCAACAGTAGGAACTCCTCTTCTCTTTCTTTGTTTAGCAGAATGTTGCACATGCTGATTAATCATATCATGGGGCCCTAAGAAAAGAAATAATGATAATTGAAAGATTGGTCGCCATTTTGGATGCTGCATAAATAACAAATTGCTACAACTATATCAATGGCATAAAATTTCAACATACTTCTTACTACCAGATCTTCCACAGGAGACAGCTGACCTACTGCCTCGGTTTCTATTTCCAAAGTACCTGGCTCTTCCACACTGGGTATTTCTATCTCTGAGGCCACTATAATGAGAAATCGAAATATAAATAGTGAAAATTTTTTGGCAAAGTTTGTATACGAAAGCTTTGTGCAAGCTTGAGAAATTTCAAAATTTCTTCGATGGGCTAAAACAGGTCACTTTTTAAATAATACATAAGAAATTTCCACAACAATAATCAATGGCATCAAATTTCAACATACTTCTTACTACCAGATCTTCCACAGGAGACAGCTGACCTACTGCCTCGGTTTCTATTTCCAAAGTACCTGGCTCTTCCACACTGGGTATTTCTATCTCTGAGGCCACTATAATGAGAAATCGAAATATGAATAGTGAAAATTTTATTGGCAAAGTATGTATACGAAAGCTTTGTGCAAGCTTGAGAAATTTCAAAATTTCTTCAACAGGCTAAAAAAGCTTCACTTCTTAAATAAGGCATAACTCTAAACTTACTTGGTGGTACTTCTTCTTCCATTAAGTCAATTGATTCCAGTCCCCCTGATTCGACTACCATCTCATAGTCTACATAAAAAAGTTAAATTAGCGCATTTCTTGGACATGCTAAAATAGATCTTAAATGTAACAAGTATTATGTAAAACTTACTTGGTGATGCTTCTTCCATATAAGATACCCTAGGTTTCAATATTTGTTCAGTGGCTTCTGAAAAGAGTAGACTTATAAAATATTGTGTACGTTTCACGATTCCATGTTAATTCATCTATAAAAGATTCTCAAATAATGTCTGTTTATAATATAGCCAAGTAAGACTTTTATGTATGAAAATTGCAATTAATAAAACAAGAAACAAACCTGAGTTTCCATCAGCAAGATTTAGAAATAATGAGGGTTCAGCATCTACTTTAAGGATACTTCCTGCTTTGTTAATAGCAGGAATATAATCATCAGGCGTAAAATGCTTATCACAAATCCTGTAATTGTTATGAAGTTCTCTTGAAGATTTTGCCTTCAAGTCTTCTCTCCCAATTTTTGTTAACCACTTCTCCAATACCTAAAAAGTTTTAAATATAAATATACGAGGATAAATAATTTGTAATCATTTGTTACACTCACCTCTCTACTTTGTGGAAATCTACGGAAATGGTATCCACGCATTTTACCATATTTGGTTGAACATCTTTTAACACAACAATTGAAACCCATTTTAAAGATTCACTCTACAATATCGCCAAAGCCAGAAAGAACGGAAATTTGAGAGAGTCCGTATTTATAGCCATGAGACGAATTATTAAAAATGACTTTTATTGTCCATGCTTTCTTCTTCTCCGCCATTACGGTAGGAAATTCCCAGAAATTCCTTCTATCCCTTCCACAATTTTCATTCTATTTTCTGATTGGTCGATCCAGATTTACATATCTGTAGTGAATCCAACTTGACCAAAATAAGCCCAAAACGAGGTACAGTCGTTTTGAACTGACTTTCCACCCCTGTCTGGTACATATGCACAAATTTTTGTAAAGATCCGACGAATACCTTATGAGTAATCGAATATTTTCACAATTTCTTGAATTTTTATATTTTTTATTCGACGATTTTGATAAAAATTGTTAAGTTTGAAGTTAAGAATTTATCAGATGGATATTCTGTTCTAGAAGTTAATGAGAACCAAGAGCTCGAAACGCGTGTCGGTTTATAAACATTCTTTGACGTCTATTATATTATAAAAATTACCTCATTACTTCAGCCTTTGATTAGTCATTTTGCTGGACTCGGATAAAATACAGGTTGATGCCTACTTGTCTGTAGTTATAAACAATCTCTGAGGGATGTGCCCAATGATCTTCCCCTAGATTTGCCCTAGACTTCAGAATCTTCCGATCGAAATCGCAAGAGTTGTGGGTTCTGTTGCTTTTGATTTATATTTTTATCAATTTTTTTCTATCTTTGCTCTTTCGCACCCCAGCCATAAAGGCCAAGTGCCCTAAATACGTAGCTTAGGTTTCAAACAATCTTTGAGGGATATGTCGGAGAAATTTGTTTGTATGTGTTTTAAAACCATCGTCATTTCTGCGTTTGCTTGTGAGGAGATAAATAATTTTCCTCACATCTGAAGGGGTTCATTTCACATAAATGTGAACAGTGCTGACGTAAGGTCATGAGCTTTTAATCGCTTGTTAAAAAATCATCTCTCGGGCTCTGGAACATTAAACATAAACGAACGACAAATAAAATGTAAAAAAACAATAAACATCAATAAATATACAGGGTGAGTCTTTGACCACTGCGGTAATTTTAACCATAGGTTTTTGAGATTAACAGAAACACTTTTTGCCCATACCGTTTTTCCATATTCAGCTGTGATAAAAAGTTATAAATATTTTAAGTTTTCACATTGGGCAAATAGCCCTCTGTAGTCTAGTTTATTTTGAAAGAAAATTACCAGCATCCACTATTGAATCTAAATTGTGTAAAAACATTATATTCCCTCTAAGAAATGATTTACTCACTCATGTTTCATCTGATGATTATATCGATTTAATTCCTTTCAACTTCAAATATCTCCAAAATGGTGCAATTTAGGAAAAAAGATGATGCATGATTTTATCTGCAGAAAGATTAATGATTCCAGGAAGTACAGGATACGGACCTTCAGTTCAAGTGATATTTGTTTTTCATGCAATTTAACCAATCTGTACAGTAGTAGTGAGAAACCCACAAGAAATGGAATAAATCTATTGATGCCAAAATATGCATGACTGTTATCAAAAACCTTCTACAAGAGATCATTCCAATTGATATAGAGTCGTTTGAATAATACAGGTGAAAATGCAATTTTTAATGAAATTTCAACACCCTAAATTTTTGAACGAGGCAAAATTTGGAAAAATGATATAAGAAGAAAATGTTTCTTTCATCGTCAAGAATCTATGGTTGAAATCAACGCAGTGGTCAAAGACTCACCCTGTATATCTTTAATGAAAAATAACCAATGTTTCTGTTTTCTTTCTGATTTCTTTCGATCATATATTATATAATTCAATGAATCTCATAAGCTATGAATTATTTTCTTATAGAATGAATCTGGCGAATGAGTCTTTATAGAAATATCAACGAATGTTAAAAATATTTTTTCAAAAGACAGGATGACTTATGGTAATAAGCAAAAATTATTTACAATCTTTAATTTGTTTTTTTAATATACGTCGAAGTTCATAGAAGAAGAATGTCCATTCTTTAGTTTATTCCATGACCTTCTGAGATTTCGTTATCAATAACCTCGCATAGACAAAAATTTTTCTTGAGAGCAATTTTTTTCTAGGCTGACCATGCTCACAAAATTTGGCTGATTCTTTTCTTTCAACTATTTTCAATAAAAAAATTGATCAGATGGATACTCTAGTAGTTATTGAGGAAGCGAAATGTTAGATGATCATAATTTTTGAACTATTCCAAAGGTTGGACCAAATAATGATCTTAACGGGAATAGTCGAAGAATTAACCTAATCTGAAAATTAAAATGCTAATATCCTTCTCGATCATATGGAAGTATGCTGTGGTTATAATGATATCCAAATCTGGTAAACCAGAACACGAAAGTTGCTTCTGAAAAGACTGAAAGATGACATGGATATGCACCAACTGGTACCAGACCACCAACTAGGTTTCCGAGAGAACCACTCGACAACGAGCGGGTCCATCGTATCGTGAACACCATCTCAACAAGCCTCGAAAAAGGAATATTTGGCTCAACAGTGTTTCTGAACTCATCGCAAGCATTCGACAGGGTTTGGCACAACGGACTGCCATACAAACTCAAACAACTCCTCCCAACGCCTTATTACATGATTCAGAAGTCGTATCTAGCAGACTGTCATTTTTATTTATCCGTGAAGTATGGGGAAGCAATAACCATTCCTGCCAAAGTCAAATCCGAAGTCCCACAGGGAAGTAAGTAATTTGGCACTACTTTTATATATTTTTCCCACTTCAGACATAACAGAAAATGAAGACACCACCATAGCATCTTTTGCAGATTTATATAGCTATACTTGCATCTGATGAAAACGTCGAAACAGCTCCCAAACAATTACAAGAACACCTGTATGACCTTGGACAATGGCGACTGAACATCAATGAGGCTAAGTCAGTTCAAGTTACATTCAGTACAAGAAGAAATATATCTCCTTCTGTCAAAATATTCGCAAAGGAAATACCAGTCGACACCAAAACGAAGTATCTGGGTATACATTTAGACCAGCGCCTCAAATGAAGACAACACATCCATACAATATGAATGAGAAGAATCTGAAATTCCTTGAAATGTAATGGCTTATAGACAGGAAGTCCAAATTGAACCTTCAAAATAAATTGTTAATTTACAAAATGTTCATCAAACCAATATGGACGTACGGTATCCAATTCTGGGGTTGCGCTAAGGCATCAAATTTTCAAATTATCCAAATAGTACAACCAAAAATACTACGTTAATGCTCCTTGGTATGTTTCCATCCACATCATCCATGAAGATTTAAGAGTCCAATATGTCAGCATAGAAATAGAAAACCACTCAAGAAAATGTCATCACAAACTACAAGGACATGTCAACTAACTGATAGAAGACCCATTCAACTAACGAAGATGGAAAAACACTTTGCCAAACGAATTAACTGTTCTATTACTATTTACAAACTACACATTTACTAATTACTTTTTGATTGTAAATTTCAATAAATATTATACAAAAAAATCTCCTTCGGAAAAAAGAGATTATGTGTCCGACCGAAAAGTCAGACATACTGATGTTTCACCACGGATTCTTCATCAGGAAGACGAATACAATCGATTGAGACCATTTTTGACTTCGTATTCGAAAATTACAGAGATTCGGACAGAATGTCAACTCTCTGTTCCACTCGAAAGGAGTGCGCAAAAAATGAAATATTTTGTTTCAATGACGTGTCACGTAGACATTTTCACCTTATATTAATGAAATAATCGGAAAAACTTGTGCCTGAAACTGATCACTGAATTCAATCTGAATAGCATGCTATTGGAACGACCATGAACTGTTCTCCAACGATTTCCAAATTTGGTTTGCCCACAAGACTATCTTCATCTTGGATTTGAAAAAAAAAATTTAGACATCAAAAAATGAGGGATGAAGTGTTGAATAAGTGAAATAAATTAATGAGTGGAGGTTACCGCTATTCCAAAATCGACACATATATTTTTTTCCTTTAACTGTTTTTGCTCCCTTGTTACATATATATAAATATATTTAGTAAAACAATGTGCTATCGTTTTGCCCAAATATATGTAATTTTCGAATATCGAGTCGAAAATGGTCTCAATCGATTGGGTTTGATGATGAATACAGGGTTGAACTTAAGTATGTCCGTCCGACCACTCGAACGGCTCTCTAACTTCTGAAAGAAGAGAGCTAAAGTTTTTATATTTTCACAATAGGTTAACTGTCTAAATATCTCCGTCAGGTTCGTTATTGGGCCAAATCTGTCCAATGGTTAAGGAGTTATGAGTATTGAAAATTTTGTTTTCTCTATAACTCCAAAAGTATACGCTGGATCATGTTGTCTATTTGAAGACATTTGAATTGCGATGAAACAACTAGGTTCGCAAATTTCTCATGAATCGACTCGCTGAAAAATTTTCGAAAATTCCCAAAAACAATGTTTTCAATTCTTTATACCTCATAACATAGCCGACGTTTTTGAATAAGAATTTGTGCATGTATGAACGTCATTGATATAATACATATTTCCAAATTTCACCAGAAGATATAATTATTCTGTCATTTACTTAGAGGCAAATTATCTCAGAAATCAATGTTAATTATCTACGTGTTAGCTTATTGAAACTTTGAGGCAGAAAATGAAAACACTGACGTTGATATTTTGCAAACGATATAGCGATACTTGCATCTGATGACAAGAACAACCGGATGACTTTGGACCAGTGGCGGCGTAAAGGGGGGGCGGTGGGGGCGGTCCGCCCCGGGTGCCAAGCATCAAGGGGTGACAACACGGTGACAAAGAAATACCAACTCTGTCACGCAGATAGTAGCCGCTGGCGCATCGCGGGCGGAAGGGGCAACTTATTTCGGTCCCTCCCTCCCCCGACCCGTGTCCGTTGCCGGCAACGGATGCCGGTCACGAAACAATGACAATTAGTTGACGACAGTTGGTAAGTCAGTGTTATTGTTTATAACCGTGGCGTGACATTTTGAGTCGCCTTTTGGATATCATTCTTTTCCTGGCACGCCAAAATCTTCCTCTAAGAGAACATAGAGAAGGGATTTCATCAGACAATAGAGGGAACTTTTTAGAATTAGTTAATCTATTGTCAAAATATGATCCAGTGCTAAAAGAGCACAAAATTAGAATTGAACATGCTATCGCCTGTAGAAAAAGTGAATGGGTAGATTCTTATTTGTCTAAAGACATTCAAAATGAGTTTATCAGTCTTTTGGGGAGAGAAGTGAAGAATAACATTTTGGACGACATAAAGAAAGCTAAATATTTTGGAATTATTTTCGATAGTACACCAGACATATCACATGTTGATCAGATGAGTTATGTAATCAGATATGTTCATATTGAAGGCGATCAAGTTGAAGTGAAGGAATCATTTCTAGGTTTCTTCCCTATAGCTGGAAAGACTGCAATCGAACTTACGGAAAATATCCTTACGCAGTTTAAGAGTGATAACTTGGACATTCATCTATGTCGGGCTCAAGGATATAATAACGCTGCAACCATGGCAGGAGTTCATGGTGGTGTGCAATCTATCATTAAGGAACACAATCCTAAAGCTTTGTTTATGCCTTGTGCTAATCATTCGCTAAATCTATGTGGGGTGCACTCTTTCTTGAGTGTTAGTTCAAGTGTAACATTTTTTGGAACAGTAGAAAGAGTTTACACGTTCTTTTCGTCATCCACACATAGATGGGAAATTCTAATGAAAAGTGTAGGCGTATCGGTCAAAAGACTAGTAGAGACAAGATGGAGTGCTCATCACGATGCTGTTAAGTCATTGAAGAATAATTTTGAGAAACTTGTATCAACACTCGAAGAGATGATGATGCCAGAAGCAGCAGAGAAAACGTCGATACAAGAGAAGCAGCATCCACACTCCTACCAGCTTTATGTGACTTCAGTTTTTATCCCCTAGAAGAAGCAGACACAAAGAAAACGTCGATACAAAGAGAAGCTGAGAAATGTGAGCATCCACACTCCTACCAGCTTTATGTGACTTCAGTTTTTATGCAATGGGACAAAAAAGGTCTCAAATGATCTTATTAAATGTGTGAAATCCTAGAAGAAGTTAATCAGATACAAAAGTATATCCAAACATCTGGACTATCGCTGAAAAAGTGTGTTATAAAAATTAAAGCCCTAAAAATTTTTCTTCAAACTCAACGTATACAAATAGTGGAAAGAGCTATTTCCTACGCAACTGAGAAATGTGAGGACTTGGATATCTCCGTTGAAAGAAGAGAAAGGAGGAGATTCCGAAAACGAATGCCAGAAGAAATATCCCAAGATGTTGGACTAACATTGCCAGAAGAGTTGCATAGAGCTATGTTAGAATGTCTTGATAGATTTTACGAAGAACTAGAGCATCGCTACAAAGCAATGGATGATATTCTCATAACATTTGGTGTTGTTCAGTCTGAAACTCTACTTACGTCAACAGAAGAAGAACTTCGTGATAAAGTTCCAAATCTTGCAAAAATCTATGATGAATTTTCTGCAGAAGACATTATTTTGGAGATTTTACGACTGAGGCGCCACTTGGAAGCCGCCAGCATTTCTCTTCAAGAAGCGATCCAATGGACTACCTTGGAGCTTCTGAAATTTATTGTAAAATGGGACTATTCTGAGTCTGTTCCAAGTCTAGCTCTATGTCTAAGATTTTTTTTAACTATTTGTGTTTCGGTGGCTACTTGTGAAAGAAGTTTCTCAAAATTAGTGTTAATAAAATCTTACTTAAGATCTACAATGAGCCAAACACGACTTTCCAGTCTATCCATATTGTCCATTGAAAAGGAGAGGAAAGTAAATTTTGATAATGTCATTGAGTATTTTAGCAAAATAAAGTCACGTAAACACGTTTAATATTTGTCGTTTTATTTTGAGGGTGCTCGATAGAAAGTCGCCACGGGTGCCAACCTATGCTACGCCGCCACTGCTTTGGACAGTGAGTACGAAAATGGCAACTCAGTATCGATGAGGTTAAATCAGTTCAAGTGGCATTTACTACTAGAAGCATGTCCCCCTGTCAAAATACTCGAAAAGAAAATACGAATCGACACCAAAGCAAAGTGTTTCAGAATACATTTAGACCGTCGCCTCAACTGGAGACAACACATCTAAGAAGAATGATATAAACCTGAAATTCCGAAAAATGTATTGGCTTATAGGCAGGAAGTCCAAATTGAACCTTCAAAATAAATTGCTAATTTAAAAAGCTATCGTCTAACCAATATGGATGTACGGCATACAATTCTGGAGTTGCTCTAAAGCTTCAAATATTCAAATCATTCAAAGGCTTCAATCTAAATGACTTCGTTCATCGGTTGATACCCCTTGGTATTTATTTTATTCATTTATGAAAATGGGATACAAACAGGTTACACCCAAAAAAAACATCCACTTAAGACTAACAAATATATTAAAAGTGTTTACAAAAGTGAGCCGTTACTTTTTATACGAGAAAAAATGTATATGCATATATATTTTCACTATGATAAAAAAAGAAGGACAACAAATCACAGACAAAAATTCCACTTTCAGTTGTACCTACAAAAAGGCAAAAATAAACCACGAAAAAAGAGAAAACCAAAATCAAGGATAGAAAAATCCTTCTACAATTATTCTTGAAGGAAGGCAAGGATAAAACAAAAATATCCAAATTTCCGACATATTTATTGAAGAACTCACACATTCAGGCCCCAGGAGTATTCCTACCAATGCTAGTTTTGAAAGCTCTACGATGAAGCAGTTGCCTATTTCTGGTTTGTCTTGATGGCACATGATAATGCACAAATGATATCATCTCCGGGGAATCGTAATAGTTCTTCAACACCTTGTATAGAAAAACCAGATCGGAAATTTTCCTCCGCTGTTCCAAAAGCTGTATACCGTAACCTATTCCCAATGTAACATATTCGCTGGTCATTTTGAACTCTTTCAAACCGCAACTTCTGCACACTATAGTAAGAGGACCATACATCACTGCCGTAACTAAGTTTACTCAAGATGAAGGAATTATATAAAGATCTTATTGCTGCCTCAACTTGGAAGTCTCTGCACAATCTACACAGGAAACCCTACATCTTGTTTGAAGCTGACATGACAAAATCAAAGTGAGCATGGAAAGGAAGTTTTACTCGAAGACTACACCGAGATCTTTAATTTCCTCCACTTTATCGACGATATTCAGATCCAATTGTTGTTGATAATCGATCCTATTAGATTTCCTGGTTAAAGAAATAGTAGCACACTTTTCGTAGTTAATTTTCAAGTAATTCTCAGAGCAGTAAACAGAAAACCTCTCGAGATCTTCCTGAATCTTAAGGCAATCCTCAACAGAAATTATCCTCCTGAAGATTTTCACGTCGTCGGCATATAGGAGAATTAGACAGAGTTGAAAACAGTCACTTATATCATTGATGAAAATCAAAACAGCAGGGGACCAAGATGCGAACCTTGGGGAACTCTCAAGGTAACCACGAATGGGAAGACAGGTAACCGTTCGCATTGACAAGCGGATTACGGCCGTGAACATAGGAAGACAACCACCTCTAAAGATCTCCCCGAACACCAATCGCAGCCAACTTCTCCAGCAAAACATCATGGCCAACCTTATCGAACGCCTTACTGAAATCAGAATAAACCGACTCCTGTAATATGATATGTCTAGCGATGCTGGATAATGGGTCTTGATAAGCGAAAGACCATATCTAATCGAAATTCCCAGACATTCCAGACAGTAATAAACCTCTCAAAAATATCACACCAATAATCATAAAACCTAAAATTTAAAACAAAATTTATTGATCCGCTACATGGATATCTTGATGGATGTACGACCTGATAAAATTTGAGAAATTAGCTAGGGGAGTTCGACATATGATATATTTATTACCTTAAGAGCTTATGGTTTCGAATTAACGATGGGAAAAAGGTGAATCTTTAGTAAAAATTAAAATTAAATCAGTGGACCAATCAGAGGCTTGTATTGAGAGACTCAGTTGACTAAAGCCAATGAAACTTAGATTTCTAATTAGTGGGGTGAATTTCGAACAATCGAAAAGAAGGGCACCAATTAGAAGAAATTAGGGAATTCCGGATTATGTTCGATAACGCCCACGGACAAAGGGATATTAGGAAAAATTAGGGAATGGAAAGTCAGTTCAACGTGATCCGTAACCATGAAAACACTTAAAAAAAAAGTATAGAAGAAATCAGTCTTTTGAATTCTAGAAAAATAGTAATTGTGTTGTAATTGAGTGAGTTCAATATTTCGCTAGTGAAGTTCCGTGTTAGAAGTCCAAGGAAAAAGGTCAGATATAAACTTTATAAACAGTCAGAAGTCCATAGTCCGAAACCTCCAATAATAATTTGTCAGAAATTGTTTTAATTATTTTTTTGTGCTTGCTAAAATTGTCATTTTGTTTTTTTGTGTGCTTCGAATAAATTAGTTTTTGTTATTCAGGAATTTTATTGAGTTCCCCAATCTTAAGAACTGAAGACTCGTCCTTTCTAGCGACGAGCCCAACCCTGAAGATTTCTCCTGTTAGGAGAAACTCAAAATAAAGAATATTTTTTTTTTTAATTTTCAATTTTTCTTTTGAAAACCTCTTCGTCGGTGGAAAGCCGCTCTTCTACTAGGACGTTGGAAAGAGGTGTTCATTACAGTCCACCTGAGCTCCATCGTCTAAAGTACTGAAAATATATTCGGTATAAATTACAAGGTTATTTTGGATGGAACGCTTTGTATAAAACTCATGTTGGCACTCCAAAATTGACGATCTTATACTGGGAAATGAGATATCACAATCAATACTCTCAAAAACCCTACCGACAATTGACAATTTACTGATTCCACGTAATTACTTTTATCAACTGAATTCTTGTAAATAGAAACCAGTAAGGCAGTCTTCCACACAACTAATGTCTTCAACAACACCATCCATGAGCATTAAAGAGTCCCATATGTCAGCACAGAAATAGGAAACCGCTCGAAAACGTATCATCAGAAACTACAAGGTCATGCCAACCAACTGGTCGACAGCAGATCCATTCAACTCAAGAAGATTGAAAAAAACCAAGCCAAATGCTACAGGAATAGAAAATATCATCAGAATCTACAATGATATACTAGTACTAACCAACTGATCTACCAACTGACAGTTGGTCAACTCACGATGGTTGAAAAGGACCCTGCAAAACAACCTAATTGGCTAATCTAATCATAACTATGAACCTATCAATATTTTCTCTTAGTCTCAAAGTTTACTAAATAATTTGGTAAGTAGATCTCAATAAATTGAGTTGAAAAATATCCTGGTATCTTTCATTCTCCCCAATACTTATAGAAAAAGCCCCTAATTATTCGTCTGAAACTACGAATTTTTCGTAAATTCGGAAATGAGTAATGACAAAAAGTGCGTTAGATTTTTCAATTCTCGATGCTTTCACAGATACGTTCGATTCACATCGGTTGAAGTTATTGATTTAGTTTCAGTTGATGGAAAATTAATCGAAATCGTTCATTTAATGTGAAATAATGTATGTTGTCATAATTTACAAACCAAATTCGTGTTCTGAAGAAGTGTAATGCTCGTAAAAATAATTAAGAACATTCAGAAGATTTGATTCCGAAGATTCATCGTTTTTGTGTATTTGAATATGTAAGGTATTTCAAAGGAAAAGTGTTTGCCAGTCCGAAAAACTGATATTATGACGAACGAAGACCTTGTTTACCGATAGATAAATTTTCTGATCATGTTGCCATATACATTGAAGTTATAATATTTCGAAATAGTACAGTTTTAACTTGAACAGAATTATGGCTGAATTGAAACTGAAGGAACATTGTTAGTTTGTTATTTCTAATTCAATAGATATTAGTAATTTGGAGTAGATTATATGATATAATTCAAAGGACAAGAATGTCGTGTAAGAAAGATATTTTAAATGGTTTTCAATTGATGCCTACTTTTGATTTTTGAAAAAGGGGATTCGAGCTTCGAACAATACTAAATGAAAAATATGAATAATTATGTTTAATTTAAGAAATGGGTTTGTTCATTCATCGTATGTTCATTCATAGTATGGAACTATTTTGACTCCATAAGTTGTACTTTGATACATAAAATAATCTGCTTTGTAACTTCAATGTAAGTTTAGGAAAAACTGATTTCAAGAGAAGAAAATACGTCAAGTGGATTATAGTATATTATATACCGCGGGACTGAAGTAGTACATTTAATCCTGAAGGTATAGTTTATGGCCCGACCGCAGGGAGGGCCATAATTTACCTGAAGGATTAAATGTACTTCAGTCGCAAGGTATATACGATACTTTTCGTACTTCCGGTATGATTTTATCCCAATATATTAAAAACAATAAGGAATATTTCTGTGGTAATCCACCGAAGAAGATCGAAAAACTTTGAGTCGGCGAGGGGTTCAGAAATGCGATATTTCGAGGTAGAAAGGGGAAGGCGATCTCGCGAGCGAAGCGAGCACCGTAAAGTTCATGAGACGGACTTTCGTTAGGTGCATTTCACATGCCTTTACGACCATGCTAACATTTTCAAAAAAATTATCTAAAACACCGATTTCCCGGTTTTTCGCTAAAGATGGTCCGGTAAAATTGAAAAAGGCTTTTTCCACGGACACGATCGGGAGGAGCCGTTTTCATATGCGTACTCCCCGAGAATCGGACGTTTGGATAGGACTATTCGTATCTTCCAATCGCAATTAAAAATATTTTAAATTAATTGCTGAAAATAGCTTACTTCAGCTCAAACACAAATTTCCAGATCATCAGTCACGTCCGACGTTCACAGAACATTGTCACATATTTTCAATTACAATTTTAATCCATACTCCGTATAATATTTTGAAAATTTTTCAATTCATACGATTCGTAAGAACCCTGGTGAGGTATTCTCTTATAGTTTAACAGTCTACGATGTATATTTAAGAAATTCAAAAATTTACCCAGCATAGAATCAGTTTTACAATCCCTAGCCAATTCATTTCACCCCTGTCGATTCCTACTCTAAATGACAATTGTCGTTGACATTTTAATCTTATGTATTGTAATCATACTTTTATTTATGTATGATTCTAATCGTAACCAAACAATAAACTAATCCAAATGGATATTTCGCAGGTAGGGATTTGCAGATAGAAGATAATATTTTATTCGGGTTGCACATTTCAATTTTCACTCCACGAAGAAACAGGAACGACCTTGTTTTATTAATTATTTCAATAATTTCAATCAGTTTTTCTCTCTTCAACTCAGTTGCCTATTTCTGGTTTGTCTTGATGGCACATGATAATGCACAAATGATATCATCTCCGGGGAATCGTAATAGTTCTTCAACACCTTGTATAGAAAAACCAGATCGGAAATTTTCCTCCGCTGTTCCAAAAGCTGTATACCGTAACCTATTCCCAATGTAACATATTCGCTGGTCATTTTGAAGTCTTTCAAACCGCAACTTCTGTACACTATAGTAAGAGGACCATACATCACTGCCGTAACTAAGTTTACTCAAGACGAAGGAATTATATAAAGATCTTATTGCTGCCTCAACTTGGAAGTCTCTGCACAATCTACACAGGAAACCCTACATCTTGTTTTGAGCTGACATGACAAAATCAAAGTGGGCATGGAAATGAAGTTTGAGTCACAGACTACACCGAGATTTTTAATTTGCTCCACTTTATCGACGATATTCAGATCCAATTGTTGTTGATAATCGATCCTATTAGATTTCCTGGTTGAAGAAATAGTAGCACACTTTTCGTAGTTAATTTTCAAATAATTCTCGGAGCAGTAAACAGAAATCCTCTCGAGATCTTCCTGAATCTTAAGGCAATCCTCAACAGAAATTATCCTCCTGAAGATTTTCACGTCGTCGGCATATAGGAGAATTAGACAGAGTTGAAAACAGTCACTTAAATCATTGATGAAAATCAAAAACAGCAGGGGACCAAGATGCGAACCCTGGGGAACTCTCGAGGTAACCACGAATGGGAAGACAGGTAACCGTTCGCATTGACAAGCGGATTACGGCCGTGAACATAGGAAGACAACCACCTCTAAAGATCTCCCCGAACACCAATCGCAGCCAACTTCACCAGCAAAACATCATGGCCAACCTTATCGAACGCCTTACTGAAATCAGAAAAACCGAGTCCACCTGAGCTCCATCGTCTAAAGCACTGAAAATATATTCGGCATAAATTACAAGGTTATTTTCGATGGAACGTTTTGTATAAAACTCATGTTGCACTCCAAAATTGACGATCTTATACTGAGAAATGAGATATCACAAACAATTTTTCTTGTAAATTCTTGTAAAAATAGAAACCAGTAAGGCAGTCTTCCACACAACTAATGTCTTCAACAACACCATCCATGAGGATTAAAGAGTCCCATATGTCAGCACAGAAATAGGAAACCGCTCGAAAACGTATAATCAGAAACTACAAGGTCATGCCAACCAACTGGTAGACAGCAGATCCATTCAACTCAAGAAGATTGAAAAAACCAAGCCAAATGCTACAGGAATAGAAAATATCATCAGAATCTACAATGATATTCAACTCACGATGGTTGAAAAGGACCCTGCAAAACAACCTAATTGGCTAATCTAATCATAACTATGAATCTATCAATATTTTCTCTTAGTCTCAAAGTACAACACATTTACTAAATAATTTGATAATTAGATCTCAATAAATGGATGACTTTTGATTGAAAAATATCTGGTATCTTTCATTCAAAGACAGGAAAAGACTCCAGAACAAGCGAGCAAAAGCTCCCGTCCTCACTTCAGTGCTTTGCAAAATTTTCAATAGAAACTTTGACAGCGGTTCTTGAAATCAAGAATTTAAAAAACCGTGGCTTAGAGAACAAACGCGCAAAAGCTCCTGAACTCACGTCAGTAATTTTCGACATTTTTCCGTTAAGTATATTAACATTTTATATTCCGCTCAACCGAAACTTCCACAAATTTGTATCCATCATAACACAAATGCTATGAAACTATTGATTAAAAATCTCCAGATTGATGCACCATGAACTTACTTTCCAAACGATTATCGGACTCATTAACTGAAGAATCCAAAGAGACCGAAAAGTGAGTTTTCGGGCAGACTTCCCATTGGTCGGATCGTTGAAGAATTTGTCCTTGCTTCACGATAGCATGTTTGTGGGTCAACGAGCTATCGGACTGGGTCACACACTTTTCAATTTCTTCTAAGCATGTTTTAATTTCATTCTCCGGCAACGTGGTTGTTACTTTCTTCCGTGACTGCTTTGGTCCATGCCGAGCGGAAATAATCTCTCTCTGGGATATGATTAGTTATTGGTTTCATTGAATCATCATCCGTATAACTGAAGATTGTAAGCCATAAAATCGTAGAAAAACGTCCATATAACACAAGTTATAAAAGAATTGACATTCAAGCTATGCGAAAGCATACTTGAGTAACACTAATTAGTGTGATAGCACTGTAGGCCCCTTTGTTGTCCTAGGCACTGACATTTCGAGCACTTCTCAAATCTAAGATGTGATATTGAATCGAAAACTAATGCTGAAGACTATGAAAATATTCTGAGTGCTGTAAAACATAGCTAGGAAAGAATTTATGAACAACAGAAACAAATTCAAAAAAAAAAACTTGGAAAACTATTCGAGGATTAGACAACATATGAACCTTTGGGTCACTCAAAAACAGTAATCAATTTATCAAGTAAAGACCTATGTAAAGACCAAATACCTTTTCTCAACAAAGGTCTCAAATTCTCCATAGCACCTAAAGTGATCATATCTATCATATCTAAAGAAGATAAGCCAACAAGAAGAAAAATCAAAACGGCAGCATTCTTGAACATCGCTCTCAATCCCATAAGTGCACCATCAATTGAGTTTCCCGAAGTTTGGACGCCAGTTGTTCGAAAAAACTGGAAGAAGTTTTCAACCCACAGATAAGAACAAGTTTACTCAATTTAACATATAAGGGCTAATTTTATATAGTTTTCGTACTTGCAGCTTTTTCAAAAGCTAATTTTTCTGATGTCTGATGAAACGTTGAGAAGAAGAACAATAAGAGCTGATGGTTATTACCCAAAAAATAAGTCTACACTTCTCAATGCCTTATGTTCAATACTTGGAAGCTCTTTAATGATCGCGAGCACTTTGAGGAACTTCAAGTATTAAAAAGTTTTCAAATGTTATGAAGTAATGGCTAACCTAGGGAGACCGTTCTAGGATTCATAGAATGATAAACTCAAACTTGATTGTATCTACAGAATGTTTCATCATAAACTGGACAAACACATATCGCCCAAAGGAACATCGGTAGAATCAATTCTGGCTTATGACTTATGACATATACCCGTTTTTGAAGCATAAGCGAGATACACGGAGTTTATCATCTTGCAACAACAGTTTTCAATGCAGTATCGTTAATAATCTATAATATTTCAAGTTATGTTTTCCACTCACATTGAATTATATTTAAGTACTTCAAAAATATTAAAATACTTCCAGAAAACAATTTCGAAATGACGTAAAACCTGAAATGTTCTTCAATCTTCTTTCGGGTGCAAATTTAAAATTATTTTCTGAAACTGTTCCTTTAAATGCATGCCTTTTTATATGTCTAAAGTAAAAAGAAAATTCACCTGAAAATGTTGAAATTTTTCACGGTGATACTTCTTTTTATACCAAGCATGAATCCAAAAACAGAATCGAAAAATATTCAACGGTTTCTTCACTGAGACCATCCAAATATAGTTAACTAAAAATATTTATTTCTTGAAAATGGAACACAGGAATATCTTAAATAAGATTAGGCAAACTCACCTACAAGAATTGATGATACGTATTTCCAGTCAATGTTTGAGGAAAAATATAAGGTCTGATGATAAATCTATCCTTTATACCACCTGAAATATAAATTGAGAATCGTGAAAAATTTCAACAATTTCAGGTGAAAGTTTTTTTCGCATAGAGATAGAAATTTATTTTTCTTTTTTAAGGAAAATTTCTTATACAAAAATTCCTATAAAAATGAGCTGTTTCAGAAAATAAAATTCAAATTTGCAACCGGGAAAAAATTGAAGATCATTTTGGTTCTCTGTCATAAGTTGAAATATTATGGAAAACTGAATTGAAAATTGCTCAAACAAGACGATTAACACCCTGTATCTCGTTTATGCTTCAAAAAGTATATGTCATGAGCCAAAAATGATGTCCCCTACACGCCATATGATTTTCTCCAGTTTATAATGAAACATCCTGTATGAGTGAATACTGCATTTAATTGAGTAAACAACGTAAACTACAAATATGGAAACAAACATATGTGGAAATTTTAATCTTATCATTCATTTGAAAAGGAATTTACTTCAAGTAAGCACCGACATAATTGAGTATTCTTCAAGTTGCCCACAACGAATGTGAAAATGAAAAGAAAAAAAAATTAATGAATGAAATAATCACGGATCAAATTTGTTTGAAATTTACTTCCCATTTCATGAAAACCATCCTGAAATTTATATATGGGACAATTATTGAGGTGAGGTATTGTTTCATCTGCTTTTCCGCACTCACAACTCGCGCTTGGAACTGAGTTCCTCTTGAAAGCACGCTTCTGGTACGTCCATTATCTGTTCTCAAACGATTTAGCACTGTCCGAATTTTTCTACGAAGAACAAAAGCAGGAAATTTTTTGAAAGATCAGGAATAAGATATCTATTGAATATTTCGTGATAGTTTCATTATATCTGCCATAGTTCTTTATTGCTTATGTTCATGTTGAAGACCGCAAACCATAAAGATTTGCGTAACTTTAATCTGGGAATTATATTTTGTGGAATGTATGAAGTAATTGGAAATAAATTAGGAAAGGAGTCATATTTGTTTCAAGAATTCAGAGCTGCAATCTGTCTGCTAATATGGAATGGGACAATGCGAGACAAAGCTGGCAACCGTTGGACCGGTGTGGATCTTATGGTTCCAGTAATTATTCCTATCGATATAATTAATTGGGCATCGATTTTTAGTGTAGGTAAGTACAGTATCAAAACAAACGGAGCATCAATACTCAGCTGCAGGAAAGACTAAGACTAGAGATGCTATGCGTAGAGTGAGAGCATAAGCATCCCAAGATGATCTAGTTGATTTTTGATGAAATATTTTATGAAGTTTTCAGTTTCAGGCGCAGATCCCCCAAATGAGTCTTGTTATTGAGAGATTATTTCACTTTAATTCCTAAGTACATATATATATGTAATATGTCTTATGATCCTGGGATGCTGAACAGTAAAACAACAACCAAATGAGTACCTCTAAAAGAGAATTTTATTTTATTATTACAAAATTAACTTCACACTTAAATATTCAAACTTCATTATTTACAAACTCACCTAAAAAAAAAGAGAAATAACATTTAAAGCTATTGTTTCACCAGTTATTACAAATATTATTTATTCTACCATTCTAACCTTCTGAGAGAGCATGTCTATTGCTACGTTTGTTTATATAGAGAGACAGTGACAGTTCAATAGAAACGAATAATGTCACCAGGCGATATTTTTGAAATTGGCAGCTGAGTGGAAATGGACCACAATGCATCTGATGAGCATATTTTCATTAATGAGATACTACTGGTTTAACCAGAAATGACTCAATTTTTTCTTAATTTAAATGGGACACCCTGTATATTTCTGCAGATTCTGAAAGTGCACCTTGTTTCTGGATCTGTCCATATCGGGTTCCATGCAAAATTCTCTGTGAAAAGAAGAAATTCAATAATTTGAACATTTGAGAAAAATTCATTCAAATAAATAAATCGTTGTTATTTGTATCAATATGAAGAAATAAAACGAAATTTTGTAGTAGATAACTCTTTCTGCTTTTCATGACGTATTTTTTATGAAAATCTATAAAAAGAAGAAATACAGGGCTTTTACTGGTAGAAAAAATTTATTAAAAATAATTTTGAAAATTATTTTGAATTTTCGAAGTCCTTGCCATTCATTTCTGACAATACGCCAGTCTATTAACAAATTCTTGAGTAACTTTTTCTAGACTTCTCCATGTATTAATGCACATTTATCAGAAAGCCCCCAAAACCCCCCCTTTTCCCAATCTTGAAACAAAACCGAAATTGAAAGACCTTTTTACCGTCATTACCTCTTTGGAAATGGTAATTACGAACGTCACAAAAATTTGAAATTAACTTAAATTATTTAAAATTGATTTTCAATAAAAATCCTTAAATTCGTTTGTTTGTATTTAATTTCGAGTTGTATATTTAATCCGGGGATTAAATGTGACACTAGTACCAAGAAGTTGTTGATCACTTTTCCGGCAAAACCGAAAGGAACCACAAAAAACTTGAAAAAATTAGAGGCGCAAAATGAGAATTTTGAGTTCACCGTATATCACGATTGCAAAGTTCATTGTAAATCCAACCTGTATGACATTTTACCGAACTCAGCTTCACATTTGAAAATTATGATGAAAAATTACAGGGTCCAAATATAATTGATTTGCACGGGTGCTTTCAACAAACGCCAAACTGCAGAATATCGTTTTAACTTCTTATCGTTTCAAGTTAAGTTATTACACGAATTTTATATTCCGACGAAACACGGAAAAACGAAAGTAACCATAACACAAATGAACGTAAAACTATTGATTAAAAACCCGAATGAGCACCAGAATATTCCAAACAAAGCGGACAAACTGAAGAACTTAAAACCAAAGTGCATAAACCGAAAGCGTGCCAAATAATGAAGAACTTTTAAATTGTTCACCTGTATAGCAATCGATCGCGAAAGCATTGTGGGTCACACACTGTATGGGATTTCATTGTTAAGCTCTTTAATGCACCGAAGCTGGTATACTTTTTCGTGACTATGGTCCTCAGAGCGGAAAAACTCTCTATGGGAATCGAATATATTTTATTGAATTTATTGAATCTCCCGAAACAACACTAAAACTCGAATTTGCGCAAAAATCAAATTAACGTTTAAATTGCACACGTATATCACGATCGCAAATTCATTGCGAATCGCAATGTTTCATCATAAACTGGACAAACACATATCGCCCAAAGGAACATCGGTAGAATCAATTCTGGCTTATGACTTATGACATATACCCGTTTTTGAAGCATAAGCGAGATACACGGAGTTTATCATCTTGCAACAACAGTTTTCAATGCAGTATCGTTAATAATCTATAATATTTCAAGTTATGTTTTCCACTCACATTGAATTATATTTAAGTACTTCAAAAATATTAAAATACTTCCAGAAAACAATTTCGAAATGACGAAAAACCTGAAATGTTCTTCAATCTTCTTTCGGGTGCAAATTTAAAATTATTTTCTGAAACTGTTCCTTTAAATGCATGCCTTTTTTTATATGTCTAAAGTAAAAAAAATTCACCTGAAAATGTTGAAATTTTTCACGGTGATACTTCTTTTTATACCAAGCATGAATCCAAAAACAGAATCGAAAAATATTCAACGGTTTCTTCACTGAGACCATCCAAATATCGCATTTTGACAACTTAGTTAACTAAAAATATTTATTTCTTGAAAATGGAACATAGGAATATCTTAAATAAGATTAGGCAAACTCACCTACAAGAATTGATGATACGTATTTCCAGTCAATGTTTGAGGAAAAATATAAGGTCTGATGATAAATCTATCCTTTATACCACCTGAAATATAAATTGAGAATCGTGAAAAATTTCAACAATTTCAGGTGAAAGTTTTTTTCGCATAGAGATAGAAATTTATTTTTCTATTTTAAGGAAAATTTCTTATACAAAAATTCCTATAAAAATGAGCTGTTTCAGAAAATAAAATTCAAATTTGCAACCGGGAAAAAAATTGAAGATCATTTTGGTTCTCTGTCATAAGTTGAAATATTATGGAAAACTGAATTGAAAATTGCTCAAACAAGACGATTAACACCCTGTATCTCGTTTATGCTTCAAAAAGTATATGTCATGAGCCAAAAATGATTCATTCGATGTCCCCTACACGCCATATGATTTTCTCCAGTTTATAATGAAACATCCTGTATGAGTGAATACTGCATTTAACTGAGTAAACAACGTAAACTACAATTATGGAAACAAACATATGTGGAAATTTTAATCTCATCATTCATTTGAAAATGAATTTACTTCAAGTAAGCACCGACATAATTGAGTATTCTTCAAGTTGCCCACAACGAATGTGAAAATGAAAAGAAAAAAAAATTAATGAATGAAATAATCACGGATCAAATTTGTTTGAAATTTACTTCCCATTTCATGAAAACCATCCTGAAATTTATATATGGGACAATTATTGAGGTGAGGTATTGTTTCATCTGCTTTTCCGCACTCACAACTTGCGCTTGGAACTGAGTTCCTCTTGAAAGCACGCTTCTGGTACGTCCATTATCTGTTCTCAAACGATTTAGCACTGTCCGAATTTTTCTACGAAGAACAAAAGCAGGAAATTTTTTGAAGGAATAAGATATCTATTGAATATTTCGTGATAGTTTCATTATATCTGCCATAGTTCTTTATTGCTTATGTTCATGTTGAAGACCGCAAACCATAAAGATTTGCGTAACTTTAATCTGGGAATTATATTTTGTGGAATGTATGAAGTAATTGGAAATAAATTAGGAAAGGAGTCATGTTTGTTTCAAGAATTCAGAGCTGCAGTCTGTCTGCTAATATGGAATGGGACAATGTTAGACAAAGCTGGTAACCGTTGGACCGGTGTGGATCTTATGGTTCCAGTAATTATTCCTATCGACATAATTAATTGGGCATAGATTTTTAGTGTAGGTAAGTACAGTATTAAAACAAACGGAGCATCAATACTCAGCTGCAGGAAAGACTAAGACTAGAGATGCTATGCGTAGAGTGAGAGCATAAGCATCCCAAGATGATCTAGTTGATTTTTGATGAAATATTTTATGAAGTTTTCAGTTTCAGGCGCAGATCCCCCAAATGAGTCTTGTTATTGAGAGATTATTTCACTTTAATTCCTAAGTACATATATATATATATATATGTAATATGTCTTATGATCCTGGGATGCTGAACAGTAAAACAACAACCAAATGAGTTGCTCTAAAAAGAGAATTTTATTTTATTACTACAAAATTAACTTAACACTTAAATATTCAAACTTCATTATTTACAAACTCACCTAAAAAGAGAAATAACATTTAAAGCTATTGTTTCACCAGTTATTACAAATATTATTTATTCTACCATTCTAACCTTCGAGAGAGCATGTCTATTGCTACGTTTGTTTATATAGCAAAGACAGTGACAGTTCAATAGAAACGAATAATGTCACAGATAAATTATTCTTCAAAGTAGGTGAGCTACCCGGGATATTCAAACTATTTAAGCAAAGTTTAAATTACATTGTTTACATATATATGTACAGGGTTGGGAGAAAGTTTGGCACCAAATTAATATCTTTAAAACGAAACAGGCGATATTTCTGAAATTTGGCAGCTGAGTGAAATGGACCACAATGCATCTGATGAGCATATTTTCATTAATGAGATATTTCTGGTTTAACCAGAAATGACAAATATTTTTCTTAATTTAAATGGGACACCCTGTATATTTCTGAAAATTCTGAAAGTGCAACTTGTTTCGGATCTGTCCATATCGGGTTCCATGCAAAAATTCTCTGTGAAAAGAAGAAATTCAATAATTTGAACATTTGAGAAAAAATTCATTCAAATAAATAAATCGTTGTTATTTGTATCAATATGAAGAAATAAAACGAAATTCTTTGTAGTAGATAACTCTTTCTGCTTTTCATGACGTATTTTTTATGAAAATCTATAAAAAGAAGAAATACAGGGCTTTTACTGGTAGAAAAAATTTATTAAAATAAATTTTGAAAAAAATCATTTTGAGTTTTCGAAGTCCTTGCCATTCATTTCCTGACAATACGCCAGTCTATTAACAAATTCTTGAGTAACTTTTCTCAAGACTCCATGTATTAATGCACATTCATCAAGAATCCGTCGTCTCAATTCCTGCAAGCATGCTGGTCGATTAACATAAACATATGATTTTAGATAACCCCAAAGAAAAAAGTCTAATGGGCTGAGATCTGGAGAACGAGCAGGCCACTATATGCGTCCTCTACGTCCAATCCATCGATTTGGAAAAGTAGCATCTAGAAAATTTCGAACCCGTCTGGTGCTCCATCTTGTTGGAACCATACGTTCGGTGGTAACTGCCCGTTCAGTTGGAGTGCAGGAATTATTTGATTATTTAGTATATCTAGATATTTTTCTCCATTTAAGTTCCCATTTATGAAAAATGAGTCTATTAGCTTATTTTGTACTATTCCAATCCAAACATTCAACTTTTCTGGTCGCTAGGTTTGTGCTTCATCAATCCAATGAGGATTCTCAGTTGACCAATATCTTGAGTTATGGTGGTTAACAGTTCCATTCAAACAAAAAGTTGGCTCATCAGAAAACACTACATTGAAAGCAAAACGTTCGTCGTCATTACAAATGTTCATTAGCCGTTCACAAAATTCGAGCCGTCGATCAAAATAATCCTCTGACAATTTATATACGGATAAAAATTTTCCTTTTTCAATATTTCCTACGGAACGTCGACTTATGCCGTAGTTCCGCGCCAGAACTGTGGTAGAAGTTTGAGGTGATTCCTCTAAATCAATGGCAATATTTTGCCTCATCGCTTCGTTCGTTACGTCCCGTGGTCTTCCAGATCTTGGCATATCCTTGACCATTCCAGATGCATTAGAACTTTGTAAAGTTCTAGTAACTGTTGATCGTGATATTGGATTTTTTCAGGATGCAAGTCATTAAAAATATGACACACTTCTTCATGAGTTCTAACACGATCACCATCTTTTTCACTCAAATTGACAACATCAATTTATTTATCTGAACGACTTTTTCCTCAATTGGACAAAAAAAACTGTATTTCTTCTTTTTACAGATAATTTTTACATAGATCCTGGTTTGAACAGACCTGAAACAAGGTGCTCTTTCAGAATCTGCAGAAATATACAGGGTGTCCCATTTAAATAAAAAAAATTGGTCATTGATGAAAAAAACTCAAATACATTGTGGTCCATTACGCTCAGCTGCCAAATTTCAAAATTTCCGTCTGTTCCGTTTTAAAGAAATTAACTTGGTGCCAAACTTTATCCCAACCCTGTATATATACATATATATATCTAAATTGGTTTTAACACGTTCTCTGACGTCTTCCGATACCCAGTCTTCACTGATCTCTACCCTCTAGAGCTCTTCTTCTAGTCCAAACTCTCTCCTTCCGCTGTCTTTCCCCTTTCTTCAGCTCTTACGTGGGTGGCCTTCCCTTTCGTCGTCTTCCAGTTGCCTTCCAATCTAAAACCTGTTTTGGAAGCCTTTCATCTGCCATTCGTTGTACGTGACCTCACCATTTCAACTGTTTTGTTCTAATGTCGTCAGCTATTGTTCGATGAACCCCCATTATGTATTTCGCGACTCCCGTCATTTGCTTTTCTTTCGATTCTGGATCTACCCGCAACTCGTCTCTAGAAGTCCATTTCAGTAGCCTCCAACGTTCGAACATTCCTTTCCTTAAGCTGTCATACTTCGCTACCATAGGATACTATAATTTTCACCATGGTGTTATATATTCTACGCATATTTGTTTTTGAGATATTTCTGTCCCATAGGACGCTGTTGAGCATAGATATTGCTTTTCTTCCCTGGGTATTTCTTGATAGCTTCGTTTAGGGTCCCGCTACTACATACCTATATTCATACCCAGGTAATTGTACTTTTCGCAACCTTCAATAACTTGACCAATTTCCTGGATTAAATGCTGTCTAGGTCCCCCAACGCATATGTACTCAGTTTTTGATATATTCACTTCTAGGTCACAATGACTATTCTTCGAT
This sequence comes from Micraspis discolor, assembly GCA_030674115.1. Taxonomy (NCBI): domain Eukaryota; kingdom Metazoa; phylum Arthropoda; class Insecta; order Coleoptera; family Coccinellidae; genus Micraspis; species Micraspis discolor. The sequence continues at coordinate 215,823 of JARTUT010000443.1, forward strand.
CAATTTTCTGGTTATATACTCCAAATCTTCGAGGTCTTGTGCTATGACCACCTCATCATCAGCGAAGCTTAGTGCGGGATACCCATATTGCTGCATTTCCGCTTCCATTGCATCAGCCTTTTTTCTGAGAAGATTTTGAAGAGGAGACAAACAGCATCCTTATTTCAGTCCTTTATTTGTAGTAAAACCTTTCGAAAGTTTATTCCCGATCTTTATTTTAATAGTGGGGATGTTATAGATTTCATTAAGAGCTTCCACTATCATGATGTTCACGTTAGTTGTTTTAAATGACTCCCACAGTTTGATGAGTGGAACGCTGTCGTAGCTTTTTTGAGATCTACGACTAAATGTACTTCCTTATTGAATGCTGACATTTTCTCCAGGATTTGAGTCAAACTGAAAAGATGATCTATCGTTGATCATCTTGCTCGGAATCCGGCCTGTTCTTAAGCTTCTTGTTCGGCGAATTCACGTTCTATTCTTGTCTTCAATATTTTTCTATACAGTCGGCTTATCGAGCGCGCAACTGCAATACCTCTGTAGTTTTCACATTCCCCTTTGCTGCTCTTTTAATGAATTAGGGTGAGATAGGATTCGTTCCATTCTTCTGGTATCTTACCGGTTTTAATACATGATTGGAAAAGCTTCGCTATATGTTGAAATAATTTTTGCGTTCCGTACTTTATAAGTTCTCCTGTTATGTTGCCTGGGCCAGGAGCCTTTCTGTTTTTCAGGCATTTGCATGCATCCACGACTTCTTCAACCTGAATCGGCCAATACTAATATTTTGTTTTTGCAACGATATGGAACATATTAGATCTTTTTTCTTATTTTGCCGCAGTGATGTCAAGAGCTTAAAGCTTTCTGTGCTTTTCCTACCCCCTAAATATGCGTCAATTGTTCTACACCTCCTTTCCAAAGGTTCGTTTTTTTTTCTGACTCTGGTTCGAGCTTATCTGAATAACAGTGTGTCCTCCCGCTTCTTCAATGCTAGGTATCTCTGGTTTAAATTTCTTTTCTCTTCTATACTCCCCTCTATATCCTCATCCCACCAGTAAGATTTATTTTGTGCTTTTACTTTATACTCACCCAAGTCTTCTATTTCTATCCTAAATACTAAGGATAGAAATTACGTTTGATAGGGGAATCATTTTCCCATACTTCGGATAGATATAAAGTTTGAAAATTAATCCATTTTTTCACACAGTGTTGTTTGCCGAAGATAAATCCACGAAAGCAGTTCCTGTATTTAGCCTATTATCGAAGCCTGATACTATGAAAGTTATAGGGCTAAGAACCTGATCTGAACAATTTCCATTTTACCTGAAACCTCCCTGAAAATTTAGTAGGGCATTTTCTACATTAGATTCAATTCTAGAAGGAATGAACCTCTCTCATATCTCTAAAAGAACACTGATTAAACTGATTGATGATTCACTAATAGGATCACCGGAATTTTTTCCTCGTTTGAAAATAGCCGTTATTTCAGTTTTACGGTATTCGGACGGAATGTTCCCAGAACTTAAAATATCGCTGTAGAAAGGCAACAACCAGGACAAGATCCTTTTTTCCTAAATGTTTGATAAATTCGGAATAAATTCCGTCAAAACCTGCAGCTTTCACAGATTTGTAGGACTCAATTGCAATTTCGATTAAGAAAAGTTTTTAACATATATGTAATGTCATTATTTCTACAAGAAATTATTATTCGGCATAATTTTTGAAGATTATGTCGAATAAGGGAAATAGCGCGATCAATCTCCCTGATAACATTCCATTATCAAGAATTCATAACTGCTAACACTTTTTTTAGTATAGATAAATTATTATCATCTTACTAAAACTATTGTGCTTCTTTCAGCATATCACACTTCATCGATACGGTTTCATACTCACACAATCGTCTTTCAAGAAAGCCGCTTCGGTTATAATAATCACGTCAAGAATTATTCATCGAGTATCGAGTGCCACTAACCCTGAAATATATGGAACGATTTATTCCTTTCGCATCTCAAATTCAGTTATATTAGGCTAAATATGGCAGAGTATTCTCAAATATCTGATAGTTGTCCCAACTGCAATATTGCCTCTACTCAGATATAAGTATTAACTGTCGATTCTTTATATTATAGTTGAGTGATAATGAATTGAAAATATCACTTTCGTTTCGAATTGAGGTTATGTGATTTATTCGTCGCTGTCTAAATTTCGAAGAGTTTTCACATTCCAATAGAATTTGCATTTGGAAAACAAGGTAATATTTTAAATCTAGTAGATAAAAAATAGGTTTTTTCGTATTAGTCCGAATGGTGTTTTCGAAAAAATTTTGGTGTCGATAAATCTCTTCATCGGTCCCTTAAATATCCAAAATGAATGAAATGCGTATTTCAATATATAAGATAGGGCGGTTGAAACTCCTGTTCAAAAGAACGAGACTTAAATTCTTTATTATCATACTCATAAGAGCCTTCCCTATTATTTGTTTGAGCACAGAAGAATATATTATTACCATATAAAATGACAAAGATAACTGTAGTGAATAATATAAATAAAAAAATTTCGAATAATATGAAAGAAAAAAACATAAACATAACTTTTCCGCAACGAGTCTATAATAAAAATCGTACAAAAGCACCCACGTGAGGCCAGTAGCTCTTGCGTGCTTTTTTAAAAACCTTTTTCCGAACTATGGAACATTTTGATAATAAAACAACCGCCACACTGAATGTAAGAGAATCAACAAACCTATTATTTTGAATTAAGAATATAAAAATTCAAGTTTGTCTCCTTCAAAAAATAGAAAGTAAACGGCCGATCGGCCGGACATACTCGAGTTTTACCACTGATTCTAAATCAGGATGGCTCGATATTCGGAAACTATAGACATTTTGGCTAAATGATAGCACTCTGTTATATAAGCGCAAAAAACTCTGACCTTTTCGTGGATTTAATCTACGGCAATGAAATTTCTGAATATACAACCTACATTAATAAATACTTTTTTTTGTTGAGATCTGAGGAATGGCTTCGAGTAAAAAAATTTCGGAATTTTTAAATGATATTTAAAGATAGCTTGAGGATTTTGCCAAAATTAGGCAGACTGGTTTCTTCCAAGTTATTCAAACTATCGTCAAGTTTCAAATGGATCGGATTGGGCACAATTTTCGGCTCGATATTGGAAACTACAGATATTTGGGCAAAACGATATCACGCTGTTCTACATGTTGAATGGACTAGAACAAAGAGACAGAATTTTTATGACATATCAAAAACTTTGAAAAGTTTTAAGAATTTTCTAGTGTGATGATTTCCACAGAATTTCGCGAAAGTTATTGTTTCAATTTCATTAAATTATCTTCCAAGTTTTAAATTGATCGGATGGATATTCAGAGATTTATTGAGTTAACAAAATTTCAGATGCTCATTTCGCTTACCCATTTGAAGTATCTAACCAAATAACGAACTTGAATGAGAAAGATGGACAGTTAACCTATTCTGGAATAAGAACACTCTAGCTCATCTCCTGATAGAGAGTATACGGCCGGTTGGCCGGAAACTGAACTACAACAATAGCGCTAAAAAGTGCAGTCCGAAATATCTATATCGAAATATACAAGGCATATTAAAAAAGGACTTTTACTATTTTTGATAGTCCCAGTAAAGTTTCGGAGTTTGTCACTGTGTGATCAGAATTACAGGTACAATATCGACAGATTATTGGTTATCTGCATCCATATAAAGGGTGCGACAAAAGTTAGTTTATCGTTTGCATATGAGGGGGAAAAAAGCTGAAATAATTGTAAATAAATTTATTTTCGAAAAAATATTACATCAATAATTACTTGTGCCCTCACATTTTATGTTCGAATTGTTTCCTCCCTTCTTCAACACACACGGTAAAACAAATTTTACGAAGAAATTAGCAGGACCACCTGAATGCGGTGCGTCGACTACGGGGCCAATACTTACGAATTTGCATACAGTTTTTGCACCATTTGTCAAGTGGGAACTTATTTAGAAAGCGCTGGTGAAATACTTCCAAAAATTTCAGCATAATCTCCGTCAAGTTTTAAGTCAGAAGTGAGCAAACAAACACTTTCTTCTTTCGTGGACTTTACACGCGCAGCCATGGCAACGAACTGTAAACGTACAGAACAACACTACTACACGCGGACAACACAACTCGCTACGTTTCAGCTGCCTCTTTCCTCCCTGGCCGAGAATACGCGCATGCAAGAATACCAGACAGTGTAAACTGACTTTTGCCGCACACTACATATATATTAGATATATATTGTGAATAGAATTTCAAACGCACTGAAATATGATGCCAGAATGAATGTGTAGGACTACCACTACTGCGCATGCGCAAAACTAAAAGGTCTATCACCGCTTTTTAAATTTGACGCGCATTACTCAGGCATTAGTTGACAAGTAATATCATTCTTTCGGAGAATATCCTTATGATGATTGTGTATGTGTATTTTTGTAAATGTTGTTATCAGTGCGTCAAGCATAATTTACCCCTGTTCATTTCAATATAAATGGCATTCTTTCCGAATTATGAAATGAGCGATTCGAGTTTCCGAACACACGGCATTCGGGTAGACTCGTGTACGTATTCGCAGGTTAGACTACCCTACGTATTCCAAGGCGTCAAAGCCGTAATAATCCGGGTATATTTCACAGATATCGTCAATCAAAGATGCAAAGAATGAAAAAGTGCATTCAAACACAAGTCCAGCATTCAAATATCTTCTGAATACTTATTGTTTTTTTGTTAATTAATCAGTATTTTGCTGTTGTTACTGAAATTTAATTATTGAAGTGTTTTGTCCTTGTTATTGTAAATAGGATACTTTGGGGCTTCTAGACAATTTGCGTGTATCATAACTTTTTGATGCGTTTTAACCGGAAACCGTTGGTCTTAGCAACTTAATGAAGTATACCTTTTTGAAGGAAGAAAAGATAGAGGAATCGCTTTTTTTGTCCAGAATGACATACAGTGTAAGGCAAAAAAGTTAGGGATGATTCAAATGTGGAGGATTCCTGTATGTAACGCCCTAAATTACTAACCTAAATACTAATAAGATATTTGTATCGTGCATCTTACAAAACCACCCCCTAACCCCATTTTGTTCAATTTCTACCTCTTTGGCCAAAGTTGTCAAAACAAAAACAATTAAAAAAATAAACTTCAACACCCTGTATTTCTTAAAGAAAGCAGTTTCGGGCATATATTCATAAGGCCTTTTATCATATTTTATGTCCCTCTATTGCGTGGCACTATGGATGGTTCTTTTTACCTTGACACCCTGTATATCGTGAAGCTACGATTAATTAGATATAAGGAAAAAAAATAGGTGACAAAATGATCTCTGCACTATGGAGTGGTAACATCGCAGCACTGAAAATATTTTAGGACTATGGAGCAGCGGTTTCTATTGAAAAAAAAACACATTACCAATAAGTTCTTCAGTTTCAATCTCATTGAACCTCTAATTTACTTAAAATATGGACTATTTCACATTCAAACTTCTTTCAAGTTACAAATTGATGGTATGGATATTCCAGGAGTTTTTGGGGAAACCCTTTTCGAAATGTTCATAACTTCTGAACTATTCGATGGATTGGTCCCAATTACGAACTCAAACGAAATATTTAGACAATTCAGTTTTTCTAAATATAGCTTATCCCCATCGGAAGATAGAGAGAATACGGCAGGAAATACTCAATTTTGATCACGGATTCTTTGTCAAGAAGTCAAACCCAACGTTGGACACTACTTTTCCGATATTTGAAAATTACAGAAAATTTGACCAAATGACAGCACGTTGCTTCACTAGGAACAAGCGAGCAAAAGATATTCGTAGCGTTCATTTAACTTACCCTGTTGCAGCCCTTTGAGTGTTTCAAAAAAAAAATTATTATAAATTTCTTTAAAGCTCACTTCCGTCATAAAAACCACGAGCTGTATCTACAAAAATAAGCTTACCACTTGATATCTTGGACACTTCCATCCTCCCATTTCAAGATTTGACGTCACGCTGAGTATAAGAGGTAAAGTATGAAGAATATGCAGTTGTTAGTCTTCAAACTGGCGTTCGGTCAGCACAGGTCATAGCTCTTGGTCCGGTATACCATAAGTGTTACAGTGTGAAACATCTTTGACCTACTGGAAGATAAACGGTAAGTAAAGTTCCGGTGTCGATCACGGTGGATCAAGTGAAATTAATACGTGCCAATTGTGTGGGTTTTACAGAGTGACGTGATTTCGGTTGGGGATGATATATGAATATGGTGTAACCTCGGAGGATTTTGTAAACGGCGAGAAAATTGAGAAATTTAGAAGACGAGATGGATTTTTGTTCATCTTATCTGAGAAATAAGTGCCATTTGTTCATAGGCTTTTCGGTTCAAACTATCATTATAGAAATTTATATGTATGGTGTGATCATAGAAACTCTATGACCTAGGATAAAATGAATGGATCATTTTTAGGCTAGACTTTCAAAAGAATTGGTTTGCTGAAAACTGCAACCTTTTAAGTTCGTCTGATTTCAAGCTATAAAAGAAACTCAGAAAATATTATAAAATCAAAAGTTTTAAATACTTATTACTGGTTCTAACAACACGAAAAAAAAATTTAACGTGCTTTTATTTTTATTTTAGTCCCAATATCTGGAATTCTCTTTTATCAAGCCAAATATCATCTCAAACGATTGGTTTGGATTGATGGATTGATGAAAATTCCGTGGTTAATCTTGAGTAGATATTGCCACCTTGTACCTTTTAATATTCGAAGGCAATGAGCTAAAATTTTGTTATTTTCAGAATAAATTAACTGTCTTGATATTTCGGCTCAATAAATTATTGAAAAAATCCGTCCAATAGATCAGCCATCTGAGAACATTCTGAAAATCAATAATCTCGTTATACCTTCAATTTTGAGGGTCTTCGATCAATATCTTATTGCATATCGAAAATAAAATTTTTGTTTTTCAATTTTTAAAAATGCAACAATTTTCACGAAATTTTGCAAACCTATTTGTTCCACATTTGTTACAAATTGACCGGATGGATATTCTAGTAGTTATTGAGGAAACCAAATTTCAGATTCTCATAACTGCTGAACCATTGGACGGATTCGGCCGAGTAATGAGTTTGACCATGATATTCGGATAATCAACCTATTCTGATAGAATCAAAACTTCAAACTTATATCCTTCGGAAGATAGAGAGTATAGGGTCGGACGGATAGAATGCTGACAGGACATTTGAGCAAAACGATACCACACCCTTCTACTAAGAACAAGAGCAAAAAAAAAATTTAATATTTAAAAAATGTAGTGAAAAGAGATCAGGAGTTTTTGCGTGCTTGTTTGAAGTATTTACTTGTCTTCGAACCAGGGCGATTCAAAATAAACGGAGATAAAAAATATAAGAGAATCATGAAACAAATATATTGAATACACAATATCCAAGCTACAAGCTTTTTTTAAGTTTTATTTCAACCACAATCTTCTCTCATTTAAAACTGTATAAAATCCTCACAGAGAATTTGTGATTTAATAAAACTACTTATATCTTGATGAATTTTTAAACCACTTTACACATGATTATTTATGTCTCAATCACTAAGTATAAACAAATATTTTACGAATTATCAAGTATTTAAAAAAATTTTGGGCACTTTTTAGAAATTTTCTCAGACGATTTCCACAAAATTTGGCAAATCTATTAAATCATCTCCTAAGATACAATTTCATCTTATGGAGTACGAGTATTCTGAAAATATACAAATTCTAGCTCATCTCTTTCGGATGATGCAAAGTATATAGTCAGATATAGTGTGAATTTTTCATCAGGAAGTCGAACCCAATTAATTGATACCATTTTCAATTAGGTGATATTTGCTCAGCACTCTATTTTTCTAATTCAATGAACCAACAAAAAACGCGAAAAAACGTAGAAAGGCAGGAGTTGGCGAATCGCCATCAAAATAATCAAAACCAGAATTTTTTAGAATATAGCCATCATTTTTTTAAATAGATATCCCATGAGAAAATTGTCAAATCTCAACGTAATTTTCGGTTTATGCGAGTATGCAGTTTATTGTAATTCTGAATGTTATTGAATTTCTTCTTCATCTTCTTGTCAAGATTTTTTTATAATTGGGAAGAACACAAGACAAAAAATATCTTAATTCAAATAATTTAATTTTTTATATTGCTGTCAACATTACATGAAAATTGTCTGAACTCTTTGAAACTTCTTTCCCATAAATTGGCTATGTCGATGTCACTCGTGTCAATGGTTTTCAGCTGAGAGATATGTATTTCATTGTCTTTTATTTCGGAATATCGAGCCGTAATGGTCTCAAGCGATTACATTCGACTTCCTGGTGAAGGATTTATACTCAAAGTTGAATAGTTTCGGTTGATCTTCTGAAACACCCTATATATTAGCGAATAATTTTCTCGAATTCGAAAGAAGTTGGAAAACCTGATTGAGTTCATTATCAAAAACTTTTCACGATTTATTTATAGAAAATTAAGTGGTGGTTAGGAAATAAGAAATAATAGTAAATAGAATAGAATATTTATTCATCCCAAGAGACATTTTACAATGTATGGGACATGTCAAAAAACCTAACTAAAACTCAGGAATAGTGATAGTTCTGAATTTAATTTAATCATTACATTACTTTCTTGTTTATTACGTTCTTCTTTGAGATATTTATGGATGAATGGGAAAATGTATCCCAATAACCATCTGCTCCAACCATAACAATTTCGACACGGATATTTATAAACCAAGATATCGCAAATTAAGTTAATTACTACACGTTCATTAACTCACTAATCAATTCAATATGTTCTCACCTACCTACTTTGATATAACGGATGACATACTGGTTTTCTGTTCTCTGTCGGAAATACAGTTCGAATTCCCATGCAATTTTTCCCATGAAATAAAATATGATATAGAACCAAAATTAACATTGCGTATTTATCCACAATTGAAAATTGTTCCCCCCTATACTCACAAAATCAATTGCGGCAAATCCATCAGACTGAAGGAATTTTTAGAAAAGAACTGGGTGTAAGATATATCAAAATTTTAACAGGGTGTTCATCGAACTTCTTCTCATTCTCCAGATTATGCTGTGCACTGGTGGACAAAAGGAATCTGATATGCGACCATTTTAAACGATCTTTCGCAGCAAACGTCCAATTATCAGCCTTAGTGGCGCTCTTGTTCGCCCGAACAGAGTGCCTATCATTTTGCCCGAATGTCTGTAATCTTGGAATATCGAGCCGAAAATGGTCTCAATCGATTGGGTTCGACTCCTTGATGAAGAATTCGTGGCGAAAGTTGAGTCTGTCCGGCCGGCCGTATCCTCTCTAGCATCCAAAAGGAATCAGCTAGAGTTCTCATATTTTCAGAATAGGTTAATGGTCCAAATATCTCGGTCAAGTTCGTTATTGGGCCAAATCCGTCGGATGGTTCAGTAGTTATGAGCATCTGAAATTTTGTTTCCTCAATAACTACTAGAATATCCATCCGATCAAGTTGATACTTGGAATGTTATTGAGGGAGGCTGGAACGAAACGGCTTGTGAAATTTCGCAGAAATCGTCAAGCTAGAATATTTTTAAAAAATTCCCAAAAAAAAAATTTTCAATACTCAATATCTCCTAAAACTTCATTTAGATTTAAATTAAAATCCGTATATATATATTGAGGTTACCGATATCTTACTCATCCTCAAATTTCATTGTCGTAGCTTTTCCCCTTCTGAAGATATGATCATTTTTTTCATTTACTCAAGAGAAAAATAGAAATGTCATGAAGTCCGAGCTTTGTCATTGAAAGATTTTCCATCACAGATCGATATTCGTTTGACAACTTGCGGACCTAGATATCAAAGTCAGTTGGCGTAGTATCAATCAAAATTTTCATAGAATTCATAGAGGTAGAATTCGATGTCGATGACGTTGTCAAAATTCAGAAAAGCACAGACGTAATATTAATCAAAAAAATTTTTATCTTAGAGAAAGAATTTGATGGCATTGTCAAAACTCAGAAAAGCAATGACGTAAGTTTTTAGGAGAAGCATAGAACAAAATTTGGTGAAAATTATGAATAGTTATTTTCAAATTGAGATAAAGGTTTGTTTATTCATTAGGCTTTCATATTTGCATCACATTGTCCCATAGTACGGAAAAAGACTATTGTTCACCCGATCAAAGAGCTTATAGATTTGTTAAGGTTTGAATATTTACTCGCAGGTAGCCCAACAAGAGCGCCAAAGCAATCTGACCTCACGTCAGTGCTTTCTATTTTTTTTTTTATATAATTGCTACCAGAAGTTGGTGATCGTCTCCTGATGAGATATACTTCGTGTTTTGGACGTCATTGTAGCGCTTTCTTTATCCACTGACTGTCTATTAGTCTGCCAATATGTCCTGCCCAGTTCCATTTCAAATATAGGATGATCTCAACAAAATCTTAAAACTATTACTTCGGCTCTTGTCATGTTATTTGAAACTTCACCTTAGAGGGTTGAGCACATAATTGATCTTCCCATTCTTTGTTATATCACATATATTTTTATGTTTTTCCTTTTAATTGTTTCTGCGCCATATGTTATCTGAGGAAGGACTCACTAGTTGTGAACACTCTTCTTCAAACTTATTGGGAGATTGGACTGAAAAACTGATCTCAATTTCCTGAAGGTAGCCCATGTCACACCTATTCTCATGTAAAAAGTACTTCTATGAATTCTAAACGCATTTCCAACATCGAAGAGAATCGTTCAACACAAAGTGTCCTCGTGAAGATTTCTGCGGGCATACGTAACATTGTCGGTTGCAATCAAGCTGTTCTTCATAGCAAAATCAACGCCATCAATTTTTCGTGAGCCTTCGGCGAGACCCTTCGATATATAGTAAAGTAGTTGCCATAAGCTAGGTGCCCTCTTCAAGAAATCGAGTTTCGCTTAGTGCTCTCAGGTCCATGTATACGGGTTGCAGTTCATGTGCAATAATGGGGGTTCTTTTTTGGGGTCGGGCTGATATATCAGAGTGTGATGTTCTCAGTAGCGCAACTTAAGGGTTTTGATCTCTTTTTCCATGTATTATCATCACGATTATTCGCTCAAATGGATATCTTGTTTCGGGAATCCAGTTGAAGATGTTGTTTAACTTTGATGCTACAACGATTCATCTTTGTAATATTTCTGCAGCTGCGTGTGAGTATAGCAGGAAGTATACGCCTTTCTACTGTTCTGGTTACAGGGAAGATTGCGCAGGGGGTCTGAGGCTTTAAGAACTTCTCTGAAGTGGTGAACGTAACCATTCATGAAGTGAAAGGTATTCTTTAGGAGAAGAAAAATGTTTCGTGGCAGTAGTTTTCACTTCTTTATCCATCCTTCAGACACAGGAGAATATATAGAATAAGTTAACACGAGGAAAAATTGAACAATAGCACTGACGTGAGATCATGAGCTTTTACTCGCTTGTTTTAAAGTATTTTTCTTGACTCTAGAACAGTGATTTTACAACAGCTTTTGATGTGCAGGGTTTAATTTTATTTACAATGAAATATAATTCTACAACGTTTCGGGCAGTGCCTTGTTTCAACCCTATAAAAAATTCAACAGTTTATGATGCTTATAGACCCTTTGTTTGTTTCTATTGATTTTATATTATGTATAATGTTTTCTACAGGCTTGAAAAAGAACTCTGTCCGAAACGTTTCCGAATTATATTTCACTGTAAATAAAATTAAACCCTGCTCATCAAATGCTATTGTACAATCACTCATTATACATGGTAAATACTTATATTCTATAGAATAAACAAAGCTTCAACTTAAATTCGAGATAACTACTCGCAGTTTTTCTTCAGTCTTGATCGAAGCCCAAACTTCTTGCTTTTGAAAAAAAAATCTCTCCCATCGAAAATCATATAGTAATTGATCTTCTTCAATCTTGTTCGACCTCTTGAAAAAAAAGTTGTTTCCCATCGAGAATCATATAGTAATTGATATCTTTCTTCCAGTAGGTAAGTTCTTATTCTTTGAAATACTTCATTTATTCAAATCCAAATTACGACAATTATTGAGATCTTGAGGATAAAGTGTATATTTCTTCCTCCTATTTTCGTCCAGAGGACGAAAATCGAAAGGAGCATTTTCAGTCCGATATTTGAAAATGGCAGACATTTGAGCAAAATTATAGAACGCTGTTCTGCTAGTTTGACGAACTGAACCGAGTTCGTAAAAATCATGGATACGAATCTTGAGATGCATAAAATAACATTTGAAAGGCAAACGATACATTTATCTCCTTAATAAGCCAGAAGGAAATTCCTGGGTGCATTTATCAATCAATATCTCTTGAACATTGAAAACCAATGGCGAAATCGATAAAGAGTTTAGAAATCGGTATCTAATGACTTGCATCTTATGTATGTTCATGATGAATGTCTAGTTCTGCACTGAAGAGTTGGATTACCAGCATACATTTGATATTAATTCTGGTACGTTTCATTTACGAAATCAATGAAAATGCACTTTACAAAGATTATCAGACCAGTCGCTCAGGAGGAATAGAAACATAAGTGGTCCAAGAACTGATCCGTGTGGGACACCAAGATTGTTCTGCTACTCGATGGAAAGGTGTTCCTTGACATGAACAAAATTGGTATTGGTCGACAGAAGACACTGTTAACCACGGCTGTTTTCTGTGTGCAGGAATGAGCTACCTAGTCCCTAGTACCCCAGTCGTACCCTGCTATTCTTGATTATGAGTATAATTGACAGGACCTTATCTGCTGTGGTAGCATAGAAATAGAAACCGAAGTTCAGCAATTTCTGAGTGGTATAAATTCTTGAGATATTGTTCCCGAAGAAGTTGAAAAAGATCTGTTGTTAACTTCAGTAAAATATTCACTAAATACTTCGGGCAGAAGTTTCGGGTATGAAACACGTTTTCCATGAAGAATAAAGACTGCATAGAGAACAAATTCAAAGAGCCGAACAACTCCGCTTAGGAGTTTCGATTGAAAAATCGAATAATAAATTTAAAGCTGAAATTCGTGGATATAACCTTGATATATTCTCCAAATTTTGTACATCTATGAAAAATGTTTTACGAGATATCAAATATATAAAAAAAATTTTCTGGCAGGATAGTTTTCACGAAATTCGGCAAACCTAGTCTTTTCAGCCTCATTCAAATATAATACTAGTTAAAAATCGAACGGATGAATATTCTAGGATTTATTGAGGAAATCAAATTTCAGATGATCATAACTGCGGAACCAATTAGACAAATTTGGCCCAATAGTTTGACCGTAATATCTGAACAACTAGCCTATTCTTTAAATATGAAATATCTAGCTTATCTCCTTCGAATAAACGGCCGGTCGGACATACTCGAGTTGAGATGTTCAATTGCAGGACCAATTTTATTTTTTATCTTTATTAAGGATTTCCCAAAGTATGTGACAGGTGTACTTGACACATTGTTTGGTGACGACTAGTTCGGCCATTAGTCACAATAGTTCTGGGCAAACGGATTACTAAATAATGTGATCAAGTCACAGAAAACATTCGTGTATTTCTCACTACCAGATAATTTTGAAGCTCGTGTGGTATTCGGGGGATTATTTTTCTGTCCCAAATGTCGGCCAATAGAATTGCACCATGAGACGAAATGTACAGTTAACAAATAAGAATTTCATAATGAATAAAACAACATTTAATTAAGAAACATTGGTAGTGCAATCGGTAATGGTCCCAGAAAAATACAATTGTTGATAAACATTGGTGCATGTGGTTTCTTCAAGTCTTGATGGAGTTACTGTTAGCATGTCCAGTTATTTTGATTATCTGCTGTTCTCCCAGGCCCGATTTCGCTAGATTGGAGACGGCTGTTGCACGACTGGAGTGATTGGTGATTTTTTTGTTACCAAGGTCAAGCCCAGCTTTTTGTGCTGACTCCTTAACCCACTTTGAAATCGTGTTTTGGCATACTGGGAATCCTTGTTCCACCTAGCGCCTGGAACTTTATTCCAGAATGGATTTTGGGTCAGGAATAGTCTGTCGCTCTTGATATTGACATCTCTCTTCTCTCTCAATTTCTGGAACAGTCTCACTGGGCACTTGTCAGGGATTTCCCGATTCTCCACCAGCCACTTGCTGTCTGATAATTTTTTATCACCACCTTGTGTGGTCTTGCTGAAAATTGGATTGTATTCAATTCTCCCAGTTGTTTCCCCGTCATTTCGCTGTTCTGCCTTGAAGTGATGTATTGACGCCATGCTGCCCTCACCACCTCTCCAAGCCAATTCCACTGATATTATCATGAATAATTTTTTCTGGAGGCCATCAGGAGTTTCCTCGTCCCAAACAGTGGTCATTGCATCCCAATCTTTTTCCTCCACCGCTGCTGCACTTGCCCTCCGTTTTTTCGGAATAGATTGTAAAGCCTTACGCTTGGCATCACTAGCTCCTCGAGCGGTCTTGAATGCAGCATCCGAAAATGGGTTGATTTTGATGTCGAAATCGTTCAAATACTTTTCTTGAAGTAATTTGGCAGTCTGATTTCACATTGTTTTTATTGTAGCTTCCTTATAGTCTTCTCCATCCATTTTCTTCATATTGTAAGCGTAATCTTTCATAATGTTTGCCAATTGCGCTTCACTCGTTTCAGCACTCAATGTGTATTCCCTCTCAGTACAAAAAGTAGTAAATTGGTTCCAAACTGTTTTTTTGCCTTCTCCGTATTAATGGGAACATTTCCTTTGACTTTTTTATCGATGGTGGACAGAGAACAAACTCCAAATCGACTCATTTTCATGCAAAATCTCCAATTTTCACAATTGAATTCAACCTGTCAGTTTGACGTGTGCTTAATTTGACTGGATCATGTCTTGTTTATATATAGCAACTACCAGAGAAAATTTTCAAAAAATTATCAGTATAATACCATGTAAGTTGTACCACGTGACGTCGAATGGTGCAATTCTATTGGTCGATATTTGGGTCGGAAAAATAATCCACAAAATTCGGAAATGCCCTTTATAAATTTTTAATAATTTTTGAACCCTTTTTTCAAAGCCACTAGAAAAACGATTGAAATAAATGACATATAGTCCTAGTGGAATTTTCTGTACTCACCAATTGTTTTTTGTTTACAGGCCCTCAATATGAAGCTTCATTTCCTCGGGGTGATACTCCTAGTGGTCATACTAGATTCTCATATAAACGCACTCCCCGTATCTCAAGATGCCGCACCCACCTCAGAAGTAGATAAGCTTAAATCAACCAAAATTGAAACTCCAGAAAAACCATCAGCTTCTCTCCAAAAAGATTCTGACAAGGAAGAAACTGTAGCATCTCAAGAACCAAAACCAGCAGAAGGTAGTGAAGTTAAGGTGGTGAAGGAACAGAAGAAAGAAGGCAAAGTGACTGGTAGACAGTCTTCATCCGATGATGATGACGATGATGACGACGACGATGACTTGGATTTGGGTGTTGATGATGATGATGATGATGACGACGACGATGATGATGGCGTTGCTGAGGATGACGACGACGATGATGATGACGACGACGGAGATTACTTTGATAGACTGTTTGATGACATTTTGGGGGGTAAGCACATATAGTACCCATACCTACTGTAACGCAAATTCAGGGACAATAATATGAATTATAAATTTTAATTTTGTTCTGAATTTTTGTACAATTTTTATCGGTTTAGTGAACGAGGGCAATTTGACTTGAATTGCACTTTCTTATTATTGCAAAAATTATGATTGCAAAATCATTCGATTCGGAGACAAGTGGATATTTTTGGAAAAAAATTAAGATCTCTAACATCGCAAAACTTATGAGCTATGAAGTGAAAACAAATGAATTAGCATTATCCCCAATACGAGTGTCTTATTAAATATTTGTAGTTACTGAAGTTCGAAAAAAAGATAAATAATTTAAAACCATTGACGTGAAGTCAGATGGCTTCGGCGCTCTTGTCAAACTGCTTACGAGTAACGTAGTCAAACTCGCATCTCCAAAATATCGGGTTTTCCAATGGGGACTTGACAACTTTGAATTTAATTTGGGAACGCACCCTTAGACCAATCACCGAACTGTCAACGTTAATTCATTCAGTAAAGTGAACATTTTCATCAAGGTGAAGTACACAAACGAACAACGTTTGCAAGTTATAACAATTTACTACCGAAATTCGGAGTCGGTGACCGCAAGTTTGGGGCCTTAACTCCAATTTTCGGTCGTCACAAGTCACAAGTTTGGTGCAAAAATTTGAGTCTACATATTCGCTGTTGGATATTGTCGTACCAGTGAGACAAAGGACCGGACGCAGTAACGAAAACATCGCTGCTGTTGCCTCCTTAGCCGACATCCAAATCAGTGAATTCCACGGCGTTCTCAAGAATTGGGCTTCCGTCAGACCACTTTATGGCGAATTTTGCGTAAGGGTCTTGGTTTACACCTGTACAAAATCAAGCTGACTCAAGAATTGAAGCCATTTGAAGCGACGTACGTTCTCCGATTGGACTCTGGAAAAGCTGCGCCACGATCATGGTTTTCATCGAAAAATCATCCTCAGTGATGAAGCTCATTTTTAGCTCAATGGCTTTGTCAAAAAGCTAAATATGCGTTATTGGACAGGCAGCAATCCACACGTGATTCACGAGAATCAATTGCATCCCCAAAAAATAACGGTTTGGTGCGGTCTTCACGCCGGCGGCATCATTGGTATTTTTTCGTTGATGCCAACAATCGTCACGTTACGGTCAATGGCGATCGGTACCGCGCCATGATAACTATTTTTTTTTTGCCCCAATTGCAAGGTATGGACTTGGCCAACATGTGGTTTCAACAGGACGGTGCCACTAGCCACACAGCACAAGTAACAATCGGTTTATTGAAGCTGACATTTGGTGAGCGTGTGATTTCGAAAAGGGCCCCGTCGATTGGCTACCTTGTTTGTGCAATTTGACGCCTCTGGACTATTTTCTTTGGATCTACGTCGAATCACTGGTCTATGCCAACAAGCCGACGACATTGCAAGAGCTCAGAGACAACATTGAACGCGAAATAGCGGCCGTTTCGGCTGAAATGTGTGGCCGAGTAATCGAAAATTGGGTCCAGAGAATTGACGGCTGCAAACGGGCCCTTGGAGGCCATATAAACGAAGTCGAGTTCCATTCATAAATGTTATGTTTGTACTTCAAACCAATAATAAAGTTTTTGAGATATCTCAAATGGTTTGTGTTTTATTTGGATTCAAAGTTGTCAAGTCCCTATTGGAAAACCCTTTATTTACTTGTCATAGAGAGTTAACAAGCACGCCAAATTAATTAATTTGATAACGGTTATTTTTCATAACCCAATAAGAACTAATGTGGATATGTTTGTTCAGATCTTTCAGCATATCTACTGAATGCCATCGAAATACCTGATACCAGAATTGAAAATTTAGTTCTCGGGTTTTCCGCGTGAAAAACATGTACAAACATGTAACCAAATCTATAAGCACTCTGTTCAAGTGAACCAGGGTGCCAAAAATAAAAAATCCTCGCAAACATAACTTTGTTTCTAGGAACTGTAAGACCAATGATTATAATTTACCTAAAAGATTAAAAATACTCCAGGAAACGGATATTTTGTCTTGTATTGAATTGTTCAATAGAAGAGATATTATCATTTTTATCGACTGAATTCTCGACCCATTCAACTAAGATCCTTTAAATCAACTACAAATCGAGTTTCAGTGAAATGTAATATTTATTTACATGAAACCAAAATTTTTATTCTACGAAAAGTATCAATAGTTAAATACTAATTAATATTACCGTTGGATCAAATTTTTTTACCACCTGAGTCAAAAACTCTGAGCTTGGTTGAAACTAATCAGTTTCTTAACTCAAGAAACTTTTATTTAGGGTAAACGCCATTCTCAACCGTAGAGGGCGGTAGGGTCAAGTACTTTATGCATTTGGCTGTATTCAAACGTACGGAGTACTTGAGACAAATTAATATGGTTTGAGATGAGGAACTATTTTTTAGAGTGTATGCTTCCAACATTATAGTACCTCACCAGATATCCAGATATCAAAAATCAAATATATCTCGAAATTCTTCTTTTATATCTACATCAGTCGATAAGTTTTAATTTGAAGTTTTTAATTAAAATACCAAAAAATTTTTGAACAACAACAAATCAATATGTGCATAACTGTTTTTTTTTTCTCATTATAAGAGATTCCGTGATATTTTCCTAAGAAGAATGCTTGGTTTTCAAGTATAGAAATTGAAAATTCGTTAGTAAATATCCATTTCAAATAGTTTATGATCATTAATAAATTTTGAGGAATTAACACATCAGCGATATGATTAGCATAAAATTGGTTGATTGTTGAAATAATTATATGGTTATTTTAAACCAGAACATTTCAACGCTACGTTAGACGCGAAACCGAGTGGAACTACATACTTAGTAGGTAGGACCTATTTTGAATTGAATTTTAAACTTTTAGGTGTTCAGTTTCTGGTCGATTCCCAACTAATTTTCAGAATTCTCTACACATATCTGAGTTTAAATGTAAAAGTTGGATTTTTTTTTAATATATATAATTTACATCTACGTATTTCTGATTTTTGCTTAATGAAACAAAGGGTATCATATGGATCATATGTCTAAACGTATCGAGTTTGACTTCCTTATGTCGAATTCGTGATGACAATGTAGAACATTGACACGAGACCAGATGGCTTCGGTGCACTAGTTGAGCTGCTCGAGAGTAATTATTCAAACTTTCAAAGATCACATCTACGATATATACTTATTAGAGACGTGTTAACTCTTCAGGTTAATATAAGCACTACGAAATGGTTGATTGGATAACAGGTACGATTCATATCCAAATGAGAACTAATGAGTATGATGAAAATGCTTATTGAAAAAAATATTATATGAAGGGGATTGGTGATTCGAAAAAAGTTTTTTCTGTTACTTAGAAGTCGCTAAGCTGATTCTACTGAATAACTGAATAAACCGAGATATTCAAACCGTCGAACCTACCCCTTTCAGTTCTCAAGATGATTCCGTTTGGGAGTCATTGTGCTCACGGTCGGACAGGATCGACTTCAACTCATATCTACTATTGAAACCATTTCGAACCGAAAATCAGAAAATTACCTTTGATTATTCAGGAAAAATTGAGAGCAATCTGTTCAGAGGAATAAGAGAGTCATTTTTTTTAACAATTATATTTAGCACTTGATATAACCGAAATGCAGGCTTTTAGCTATAATTAGTATAACGAACAATATTATCATAACAATTTTCAGATTTCAAATAGAATCAGGATTCCATGAACTTCTAATAATCACTTGAACTTGTAACACCATGAGTAATATTGGGCCCAATTGGAAGATACAAGTTCGAACGAAGAAGAAAGAATTTTCAGATTCGTTATTTTAAATTACCATAACTGCAATCAGAAAAATGGCTTTTTGAAACCGACGTTTTCATAGAAAACTGACTATCACAGAGATTTTCATTATTGTAGAGATTTTAGTACTTAGGATCGTATCACTAAGATGATAGTGCAAAAAAACTAATGACCTCACCTAACTGCCTTTCAATCATTTTAATGTTTCGTTTCTTGAAACACCCCTTGATTTTCAAATATTTTATTGCTTCAGTAGGTATTTATCATGAAGAATAATTTTTCAAAACATCAAGAAAGCAATCAAAAAGTTCAAGTTTCTTGTTGAATAAACAAAAAATGTTATCCTCATTCAATAATAATTCACACGTTTGAATAGTTGAGGTTAATTTCTTTTCCTTTAATTATTTCATAATAATAAAAGTCAGAACTAAATATTTGATTGTTTACTTGTAACATCATTTGTTATGAACCGATTTTCTTTCTGAAACAAAATAAAATTATAAAACTTGTAATTCGTAGCCAAGTCCAAAGCCTATTAACTTGTCAATATAAAATGTATTGGTGTTTTAAACTATTAGAGAGTTTATATTATATTGTTTGTTAGCTACTGCATGGATTTGTTCAAGAAAATTCTGTATTATTTTGACTATTATTTGATACTGAATAGAAAACAAATTTTTGCTGTTGTGTTGTTCAAATTTTGTTCAATACAAACTATTAATGTAAGTTCAAAAATTTTTCCTTCCGCTTTATTAATTGAAACCGTATATTATGATTTTGGAAGCACAATAGATTGTCTACTTATCATTTGAGAATATATTACATGCGTAGCGATTTTTAACAATTAGAAAGCAAAAACAGGAAAAAACAATTTTTAGTGATTATTTTTCCGACCCAAATATCGACCAATAAATTGCACCATTCGACGTCACGTGGTACAACCTACATGGTATTATACTGATAATTTTTTGAAAATTTTCTCTGGTACTTGCTATATATAAACAAAACATGATCCAGTCAAATTAAGTACACGTCAAACTGACAGGTTGAATTCAATTGTGAAAATTGGAGATTTTGCATAAAAATGAGTCGATTTGGAGTTTGTTCTCTGTCCACCATCGATAAAAAGTCAAAGGAAATGTTCCCATTAATACGGAGAAGGCAAAAAAACAGTTTGGAACCAATTTACTACTTTTTGTACTGAGAGGAATACACATTGAGTGCTGAAACGAGTGAAGCGCAATTGGCAAACATTATGAAAGATTACGCTTACAATATGAAGAAAATGGATGGAGAAGACTATAAGGAAGGTACAATAAAAACAAGGTGGAATCAGACTGCCAAATTACTTCAAGAAAAGTATTTGAACGATTTCGACATCAAAATCAACCCATTTTCGGATGCTGCATTCAAGACCGCTCGAGGAGCCCTGATGCCAAGCGTAAGGCTTTACAATCTATTCCGGAAAAACGGAGGGCAAGTGCAGCAGCGTTGGAGGAAAAAGATTGGGATGCAATGACCACTGTTTGGGACGAGGAAACTCCTGATGGCCTCCAGAAAAAATTATTCATGATAATATCAGTGGAATTGGCTTGGAGAGGTGGTGAAGGCAGCATGGCGTCAATACATCACTTCAAGGCAGAACAGCGAAATGACGGGGAAACAACTGGGAGAATTGAATACAATCCAATTTTCAGCAAGACCACACAAGGTGGTGATAAAAAATTATCAGACACAAGTGGCTGGTGGAGAATCGGGAAATCCCTGACAAGTGCCCAGTGAGACTGTTCCAGAAATTGAGGGAAAAGAGAGATGTCAATATCAAGAGCGACAGACTATTCCTGACCCAAAATCCATTCTGGAATAAAGTTCCAGGTGCTAGGTGGTACAAGGATTCCCCAGTAGGCCAAAACACGATTTCAAAGTGGGTTAAGGAGTCAGCACAAAAAGCTGGGCTTGACCTTGGTAACAAAAAATCACCAATCACTCCAGTCGTGCAACAGCCGTCTCCAATCTAGCGAAATCGGGCCTGGGAGAGCAGCAGATAATCAAAATAACTGGACATGCCAACAGTAACTCCATCAAGCCGTATCTCCAACTCGACCAGGAACACTACGAATTAATTGTCAAGAAACTGCGAAGGAGTGAGCCTACTGCAGAAAATGCCATCAACAGCATAAACCTCATGCCATCTACCTCTTCTGGGAACATTACCGATAACTCTGACTTGAAGAAAACATGCACCAATGTTTACAACAATTGTATTTTTAATTGCACTACCCTGATTCTTAATTAAATGTTGTTTTATTCATTATGAAATTCTTATGTGTTAACTGTACATTTCGTCTCATGGTGCAATTCTATTGGCCGACATTTGGGACAGAAAAATAATCCCCCGAATACCACACGAGCTTCAAAATTATCTGGTATTTCCCGATAGGTTCCCTGCAAACAAATAAAATCGTCGACTCCTTCATTTGTTTGCAACAAACCTATCGGGAAATACCCGATAATTTTGAAGTTCTTGTGGTATTATAAGTGATCATTTTTCCGTGATAACGAAAAATGCGAAAAAAGATTTGGAGGGTGAAATATTTTACTATTCTATATAAAAATCAGAAAAATAGATTCGAATGATAATTGTCTTGGGAAATATTGGATTTTTCCAAATCTTTGAAACAATTTCGTTAATGAACCACATGAAAAATTCATAACCGGATTATACCACCCCTTGTTCAGTGTGAAAATAAGCATAGTTGAATATTATTTGAAAAAAAAAGCTGGACCCTAGGGGGCCTGAATTCCCTCCCACCCCTGACATTGTTTCTAGCTCCCCTAAAAATTTGACAATTTTTACCTTAGGGAAATTTTTCGTCAACAATACAAAAACTTTTTGAAAAATTATGATGAAACTTTTTTTTCAACTGAGCTCCATTTTTGTGTTGATAAGATACTAGAAATCTTCAAAATGTTATTTGATATCATAAAAAAATTATTATATCTGATTATCTTCCTTCAGTGCCAGTAAGCGGATGACGTTACAGTTGCGCAAAGAACTATATTTAACGGCCATAAAAAATTGAAAATAATGAATATGGAGTTCAAGGTGTTGCAGCCAATTAATAGGCTTTTTTCAAATGGCAAATATTCTTTCAGCCATTAACGAAAATGAAATGCCATATTTTTCCATATTATTTCGTTTAAAGAAATCAAAATAAATTCCAACGAAAACATTCTTTTAAAAGTGATTACAAATCGAATGAGTTATCGTTCATCTTTTATGAACCCTTTTTACACGATCTTGAACAAAAATACGCTTGCCTATCAAAGTACCTGTAACAAAAATATATTCAATATTACACTGTAAATAGTATTCAAAAATGCGATAATAGCACGAGTATGATATGTTGATTCAATTTAGATTTCAAAAAATAATTGATATCCCGAATTAAATAAATTTAGCTTACTATAGTTATTTTTGTTTCAATTCAAATTGTAATATTGAATATGTCGTGACAAAGTGTATTTTTTTCATAAGAAATTTTCAATCCTTTCTGCATATAACTTTGAGCTTTTCTTGAATGGAAATCCTTCATTAATGCAAATTATTTTGTACAACCCACATATGTAAATTCATTTTCTACATAATTAATCTTTTTTATTTTCATTACAGATGATGACGATGACGACGACGATGATGACGAAGAAGATGAACCTGTCAGACCACAACCACCTTCTTCTACAGCTGCTCCTGTCGAAACCATCATCAGTGAGGATGGCGGAGAAGGCGAAGAAAATTTACCTGCAGAAACTGAAGGTCCCTACAATGGTAGTCCAGTCGTGGTGTATGCTCCAGACAATGAAGTAGTCAATAAGGACCCCTTAGATCAAAATCCAGAAGACAACTCTATCGTCCAACCAGTTATCGTTCAACCTGTACCTGCAGATGACGCTGTTGCTAGCAATGATGATGATGAAGATGACGACGATGATGACGATGATGAGGGATTAGGTGAGCTTTCGAAAAGATTGTTTATATCAGTAAAGTAAAAAAATAGAAACATTATATCTATAATATTATTTGTAACATCATGTGGGAAAAAATAACAGGTTCTTGAATGAAATCGAAACTTATAGTCAAGTGATGCCCAGTTTGCGAATGCATCCTGACTTGAGTTACCGCTTCAGAATAGAAATTGTTTTATAGTCGAGATTTAATAATCTTCCAGGAATTTGTCAATATTTTCAAGATTCCCGAAATAATTGAAGTCGATGAAAAGGTTTAGAATTGTTCTCTTGATCTCGACACCCTGATTTAGAGACGGTCAAATAAATTTTCTTTAAATATTTCTTGAAATATACCCGAATGAATCCGACATGTTGACAATATGTATAAATATTCTGAGCCACAAATTCATGCATGTATGTATTGCTGATTGTATGGCTATAAAGATGTCTACTCCATATTATATAAAGTAACTGTTGATGCATGTCTTTAATTATTCCAGACTAAATTTTATTTTTTCTACAGTAGAATTTTTTGATGAAGTGAAACCACAGTAACGAAACTTATCAGTTCAATTCATTTCTTAATCATGTTAAATCTGTAAATTCTCAATCTCTACCTCTGTTTTCAGCATGTACCTAGTACATAAAGATCATTAGGTCAATCTCAAGACCTTCTGATATTGTTCATTTAATTTCCTGGCCATATATTGTAAATTATTTTCCTATGCTAAATCCATTTGATAGTTAGCGAAACATAGAATATACTAAAAGATGATAATCTCTAATTGGTGTATCTGTTAGGCCCGAAGACCGAAAACGCTCAGTGGCCGGAACAAACGGCCACATCGCGTTCTGGCTGCCTTCGAACGCACAGAACGCGTTTTGGTTGTTTTTAAACGCTCGCAACGCGTTCTGGTAATTGTTAAACAGCCGGAACGCGTTTTGTCAATTGTTCAACGCTCACAACGCGTTCTTAATGTTCGACTTGTATTATTTACCGCTTTCTACCTGCGTAGGATAAATTTTATATTGTCCCTCATAAAACAAAGTTGAAAATTGAAATACAATTCAATTATTGACAACTACAATTGGATACCAAAGATGGGTTCGGTTTTTCTTGTCGAATCATTTCAACAATATTAAATTTCTTATAATTGTTTTTCAGTTCTAGGAAGAAAGTTACACTAATAAACTTAATTACTTTATTAGAAACTATTCAATTATTGAAAACTACAATTAAATACAAACGACGGGTTTTTCCGAACTTTTGTGTACTTTACATAGGTACGTTACTCATTTTTACAAGAACTGTTTGAATGATATTTCGAATTACATAGTACATTTAAATTGTATCCGTAAAGTATGAAACAAATTCATTTTTAGCTAATCAGACCATTTTAAGAAATAATCCTGAAACACATCGATTTTTATTTTAATTTACCTTATTTTAAAATAATAATCTAATATAAAGCGTGAATTATTTTCGAGTAATGATATCACCGTCATTTTTAAATTGAACTATTTTGTCTCCATTTCCGGATTACTCTAGCTGAGCTGATTCCAAAAA
Source organism: Micraspis discolor (assembly GCA_030674115.1). Classification (NCBI taxonomy): domain Eukaryota; kingdom Metazoa; phylum Arthropoda; class Insecta; order Coleoptera; family Coccinellidae; genus Micraspis; species Micraspis discolor. The sequence continues at coordinate 240,896 of JARTUT010000443.1, forward strand.
TGTATCACATGTTGATTGCAATAGGTACAGGGTTGACAAATATACAATAGTTTTGTATGTGCTCAGTGCTTATAAAGAAATGCTAGACCACAAGTACCAAACATGTTCGGACACAACTTATTTTTATTATTCTAAAAATGTAAAAAACTACAGGGTCTTACATTTGAACCAATTGCCGTTAGACAAACGCGTTCCGGCTGTTTAACAATTACCAGAACGCGTTGCGAGCGTTTAAAAACAACCAAAACGCGTTCTGTGCGTTCGAACACAGCCAGAACGCGATGTGGCCGTTTTTTCCGGCCACTGAGCGTTTTCGGTCTTCGTGCCTAACATATCCATTTAACTGCATTATCACTTCCATGGTATCAGAGGGTATTCCAAGCATATTTCATCCAAACAAGAACCAGATATTCCATAGATTCAGCACTCTACTACGTTACCAAAATCTTATCCTATATTTATTTTGCTCTTCCCCTCTTTTTTGTATGCTTGATTTAGTCCATTGAACTAGTAGAATAGCGTGCTATCTTTTTACCCAAATAGCTCCATCGATTCGGTTCGACTTCTTAATGGAGAATCCGTGGTCGGTCAGCCGGTAGTACACTCTCTATGTTTCGAGATGAGTTGGAATTTATATAGTTTTAGATTTAGGTTTATTAATTCTTCGCATTCATGTTTCAATGTTCCAGAGTCCGGAAAAAGATTTTAGATCAAACGTTCAAAAGCTCCTGATGTCACGTCTGTGCTTTTCTACATTTGTACTTGTCTATTTGTACATATACAATTGCGTTAGTCCCCACAAGCACAACTTTATTTATTTAATTCAAACTCTACCCTAGTTTTTTCTTTACTTTTATATTTCTGAATTTACTATTTCTAATGATTTCTATACGGTGTTTCAGATATTTTTTTAATCGAACCTCCATCTATTTCTATTTCGTCCTTCAGAGTATTCAAGGTTTCTAACGGGTCTTCAATATCTACGGTAGTCATCCATTTAGTTTGACAAATCCTTGGCATTGTCATCCATTGTATTAGTCATGTTCTCGATAATTTTCTCCATTTTATTTTCCATGGAGTCCATTTTCTTATCATTTTCCTCCATTTTATTTCCATGAAATCCATTCTATTTCTGTTTTCTTTCATTTTATTTTCCATGAAATTTATTCTCTTTCTATTTTCTTCCACTTTATTTTCGATGGTATCCATTTCCAGTCACAATTGTTCGAAGGACTGTTTAGGTGAAGAAGTATATACTGGCATGATCCATTTTTTCAACTTGAGATCTCGTAACCTTCATTCAGGAATTTCAGACCAATTTTCAAAGTAGTATTCACTGTAGTTTAGTAAACTTCACACACCTGACACCAATGTAAAGTTTTCAATGAATAACACAAAATAATCTATAATATAAAAATGAATCGCAAAATGTGTTGGTAAGCGCATAACTCAACAACGCCTGGACCAATTTGGCCAAATCTTTTTTTAAAATGTTCGTTGAAGTTCAAGGATGGTTTTTACGGCGAGAAAAATTAGAATTATTGCTGGAAAAACCCTAAAAATAGCCCTTTTCTTTTTCCCATACAAATGATTTGTAACTAAAACGTAGTCAATTTGAGCTTTATTGCTATGGTATAAAGTTCATATTAAATTTCAATTGAGGACATGTGCTTGATAATGTCAAACAAACTATTAATTCAATTAGGCCTGACCGCGCCCAATCGTCCAATGCATGACGCTTTTAACCAAGAGAACATCGAGAAAAACTGTATGATCTCAACGCTTTGAAAGAATTAATTCAAACAAAGCTTCCACTGTTAAATGAACAACAGAAGTATGTATTTGAAACTCTTATGAAAGTAACAAATGATGAAACTGGAGGGATTTACTTCTTAGATGCACCTGGTGGTACAGGAAAAACTTTTTTGATTTCATTAATATTAGCAACAATTCGCTCACAAAATAAAATTGCACTTGCACTCGCTTCGTCGGGAATCGCAGCAACTTTGCTTCAAGGTGGTCGAACAGCTCATTCAGCACTAAAATTGCCATTAAATATGTTGGATCGGTGGTTATAATGTTGCGAAATATCAACCAACCGCGTCTTTGCAACGGTACACGGTTAGCGATAAAAAAATTACTAAACAATGTGATAGAAGCAACTATACTCAAAGGAAAGTATAAAGGAGAAGATGTTCTCATACCGCGCATCCCAATGATTCCGACTGATGTGCCATTTGAGTTTAAACGACTACAGTTTTCAGTGCGGCTTGCTTTTGCTATGACTATAAACAAGTCCCAGGGGCAATCATTAAGTGTTTGTGGTATTAATCTAGAAAACCCATGTTTCTCACATGGTCAATTGTATGTTGCCTGTTCCCGTGTTGGAAAACCATCAGATTTGTTTATCTATGCGCCAGGTAATCAAACAAAAAACATCGTATACCACAAAGCACTAGAATGATAATAATAATAATTATGATTCACATGATTAACAATAAAGCGATTACTTACTTTTAAATCCTTATATATGTTTTATTTAATTATTTTTTGTTCACAACGCCCTATCACCAGGGTGACGGTTCTGTTCAGAAGAATTTTTTAAAATACGTTGGCACAAAAACTGCCACATTACAAATCTTTTTGACAGGATGAAGTCTGTCGGGTCAGCTAGTATATAAATATATATTCACAGGTTATCACTGAGTACATTTTTGCAACGCTCTCATTCGAACAACTATTCCTTCGTTTACCCAGAGAGCTGCCTTTACGATATATCCGGATGAGTGATTTCGAAAACTTTCACGAACATTTTTCACTTTCGGGAGTATTACAGAAAGTTCCCGAATGTTCTAATGCTGCACTTCTTTCATTCTGTCTTTATATGGCAGTTATGGTTTTTATTACAGCCTGATTGTCATGAAGCGAACGACGACGTCATTTAATTTATTGTTAATTACTATAATTCTCTGACGGCACACGCGAGGCGAGAGACAGACTTAGTATCTGTTACAAAACATATATATCATTCAATAAAACGTCAGGACATTTTTGTTGCTCGAATATTTTAGTCTATGTAGAAGGATTTTTTGACAGTAATATGAATGAAGCAAGTAGTGAGTGTAAATCAATTGAGAGATTGCAGAATGATTGTTTGAATACATGAATCGTATTTTTCAATATTTTTCTACTTTTGACTTGATTCTGAACATACAAGTTTTAACGAAGCGAAATATCTTGAAAAATTAAATAATCTGATACAAGTCAATGATCTATTTCAAGAAATCATATGTATTTCTTTCTATTTTATGTTTCAATGTTAGTTATGAAAGGAACCCTTCTTACGATTTGCTAATTCGGAGTTTTAATAACCTCAAATTCATTGTTTCCCATCCCATTTCTCACTTTTTTTGTTGATGGATAATTATTGAATTTTTTTTCGTTTTTAAGGTTTGGTTGAAGACGATGATGATGACGACGATGATGAAGACGATGATGAAGCAGCCGACGACGATGACGACGATGATGATGATGACGACGATGAAGGTTCCCTAGAAGACGTCATCGATGCTAAAAGATCACGTGAGTCCAAATCACACAAAGTTTTACATGCAAAGAGACCAAAAAGTGGTAGGAAGCATCACCACAAAAGACAACACCACAAAAAAATAGTTAAATCTGTGAACAAACTCCGATAGGCACAAAGGAAACTTTTGTAAATTACATCTTTCTTGTACAAATACTAATTCATATTTATATTTCTTGAAATGACGATAGTTTTTTATGTAACTTCAAAATTATTTTATTTTGTGCTGTAAAAGTACAGCGAACGGACGATACGTATGTGACTGATTTCAGTTGAAAATTTCAAACTATACGAATCAAGATAGCGCCAGTTGAAAATTGTCTTTGTTATAATTTATTTTATTTATTTATTTATTACTTTAATGCTTTTTGCATTATACTAGGTATATGTCACACTTTTGGTGACTTGACATCTGAAAAATTATAGATGGTATGTAAAAGAAAATGTTCGAATAGATTTTATTTGAAATTTTGGTGTTTTATTTAATCATTTTTATCAACTGTACATATTCATTATCATTTGTGACATCTACTTAAGTACTAATGCATTTTCGTTACTAATTGCATGTGCATTTAATTTTTCATCATATATGGTATCAGAAACAGAGGTACAACATATATACAGTGTGCGGCAAAAGTCAGTTTCCACTGTCTGGTATTCACGTATGAGCGTATTCTCGGCCAGTGCGGAAGGAGGCTGCTGAAACGTAGCGAATTGAGTTGTCAGCCTGTAGTAGTGTTATTGTGTACGTCTACTGAATTTCGCCAGCGCTTTCCAAATAAGCAAGTTCTCTCCAGACAAATGGTGCATAAACTGTATCGTAAATTCGTAAGTACTGTCTCCGTAGTCGACGCGCTGCGTTCAGGTCGCCCTGCTAGTTTTTTCGTAAAATTTGTTTTACCGTGACTAAACTATGACGCATGTGTGTTGAAGAGGGGGGAAATCAATTCGAACATAAAATATGAGGCCACAAGTAATTAAAGATATTATATTTTTCTAGAAAATAAGCTTATTTGCAATTATTGTTGCTTATTTTTCCTCATATGCAAAACGGTAAACTGACTTTTACCGCACCTTGTATATTCATGGGAGCAAAGCAAGGGTGTCATGTACTTGGAATCAGTTTTGTGAATGGAAATCGTTTAGAAAAGATAACTTATAGATTCTCAATGTTTACTCTTCATGATACAAATTTTCTGTATTCATTTTTTTTTGGTTAGCAGAAAAGATTATTGCTTTTCTTCTGAAGTATGATTTAGTTCATTACTTATTTTTCTGATCTTGAGCTTTTCAAATTGATTCATTGAAATAGTCAACAATGCACGATTTTGAGTTATTACATGAGATATTATAATGAAAAAACATCAAGGTAGGTGTTATGAGTTCAAGAATGAAGCAGCAAAACTATGGTGGAAAAGGAGGTGCAGATGATTCACGCCAAACATCTCTGTATCAAGGATTCGTAGCATAGATACCTTGTGTGGTTAATTTTTATGGAATGTAGTTGCTAGTCATTTTTGTGTGAAGGTTCCAATTTTGAAAATATTAGCGCTTGTTTCTAATGAAATATTGAGTCGAAAATAAATTTACATTGTTGAATTGAACTCCAGTTATCTAATTCTAGAATATCCGGCCGTTTGCACAATAACTTTTAAGTGGAGTTAGCTAGATTTGCTGACGAGAAATTGTTGATGATGGAACTCGTACAGAATTTTTGTTTAGGCAATAACCATCATCTATTATTGTTCATAAAGGCCAAATAGACAGACTACGTAGTCTACGTAGACTGAAATCAAAATTTTTTGTAATAGCTAATTTTACCTTGAAAACGCCAGAAGATGTCTGTTGAAACGTTAATTACAAGAAGAATAATAGATGATGGTTATTGTCCAAATAATAATTCAATAGCTAGATTTGGCCCCATTAAGGAAATTAACCAAGATATTCGGACAGTCAACAGATTCTGAAAATATGATAATTGTTGCGCATCTCTTTCGCAAGATAGTGAATATACGACCGGCCGGACATACTCAAGTTTTAACCTTTATTCATCAGGAAGTCAAACCCAATCTATTGAGACAACTTTCAACTCGACATTCGAAATAACTTATATTTGGGAGGCTCTACTAAATGAATAAAAACGATATTTTTCTCAAATATTCATTGAAATATTCAATTCATCTTTTAATCAACCTCTGGAAAAATAAGAATACATTTGATTCTATTCAATCAGGTGTCATACCAAATAATAATGAATCTTAAGGATAGATTTGCTTTAATCTCCAATTAAAAAACTTTCACATCGTAGTTAAATTTCTCCTCCGTCTTCGACAAGATTGGAGAGGTTTGGAGTTAGCCATGACCGAGAATTTCTTGTCTGACCTCGACCGTGAGTCTCTTCAAGAATTTCCTGCTCCGAGCAGAAGATAATTATCATTCATACAGACTAGTATGAGAAAATTATTTTATAAATGTACCTTATCATTTTTGAGAGTTCGGTTTCTTAACTTCAAAATAAAAAATTTTGAAATGCACTGCCGTGAGATAGCAAATTTTGCCCTCTGGTTCTCGATCACGACACGAATTTGAGAATGGGATTCCGAGGGAGAGAAGGTCTGAGTTCAAATCAGAAACATCTTTGTGCAAACAGTGCTTACCCGTTTCGACTGCGTTTTTAAATTTTCTTCACGACTCTGAGATGATTAGTTTGATACAAAAAATGTAGAAAAGCACTGATGTAAGGTCAGGAGATTTTTCGCTCTTGTTCTCAAGTGCTTTTCCGAACCCTGGAACAGAATCATACTAAAAACAACCAACACGATCAATGAATACCTATTTTTAAATTAAAAATAACAGTCTCAGTTTTCATTAAGTTTTGTTCGAAGTTTAAATTCCCTTCTCCTAAGAACCAATCAACTGTAGGCATATCAACTCAATCGAAAACCATTCAGATATCTTTCTTTCACAAAGCTCTTGTCCTTTGAAATGCCTACATAAAAACGCCACACTCAATATGAAAGAATCAAGAAACACTCATAGTTTTTCTTGTGTTTTGTTCGAATCCCAAACTTTTTTCCGTTGAAAGAAGATCTTTTCCATAGATATCATATAAAAATTTATAACTCTTTTTCGGTAAGCTTTTGTTTCTTGAAATACCTTATTTATTCAAGTCCCAATTACTTGCTTTGAGATCTTGTAGAGGATGTGTGATAAAAACTCTTCATCCAGGAAATGTAAATTTATAACATTAATTAACAGAATGAGAAATGTAACTTCAATTAATTTCAATTTCAATTAATTAAGTTGACATAATAATATTCATTTTTAACGTTATCCTATGAACTTCTGTGACCACATTACTGAGAAACTCCCATATCTTCTCACGAATGCAGTCTACGAAGATGATGGAAGATATCATTAAGCATATATACACAATTTTTTGTAGAAATCTGACGAATACCATATAATCAAATATTATCAATCATTAGGGTTTCATCCAATAACGAACTCAACAGGCACATTTGGACAAGTTCATCTGCTTCGTATGATGGAGAGTATACGGTCTGACTAGTTTGACCACGAATTCTTCATCACTTCATCAGGAGGTCGAACCCAATTGATTTTTGCCATTTTGGCTGAATATTCAAAAATAACAGAAATTTGGCCAAAACGATAGCACGCTTACTGAACTAGAACAAGCGGCAAAATACAATGAATATAAACGAAACATTAAATATGAATTCCAAAGTGACAATAACTCAACTTACAGTTCTCTTTTGTAATGAAGTTGTAACTTGAGATATTTTATAAGTATTTTTGCGCGCGTTTCTCCCCAGTAGAACTCCGTGTTACATTTGTTACCAAATGTTTATGATTTTCGAATAGCGATCGGAAATAAGATATAATTATTATTTCATTCACTTAAGCGCAAGCAATGAAAGAAGTTAAATTTAATGTATATTAATAAATTATTTTGGCATTTACGTACATTCCGTATCTAGTCTTGAATTATCAACCCTGGGGCGGCGGATGAAAACGATACTAGAGAAAATTTCTGATCTTCTGGCCCCGATTATTCGTCGAAGAATACGTAATTTTCTTAAATCAAAAACGTGAAAACTCAAAAACACCGTCAGAAATTTCAATTCTCGATGCGTTCTCAGATACGTTATTCCTCCTCACTTGCTCGAAAGTGATTGGTTTTTGTTTATTTCCATTAATTTTCAGTAGTATTCAACGGAATTCGTTCAAATTACGAAAATATTGTCTCATACTCTATTCAGAAGGAAGAATTCTAAGTATTCTAAGAATACTATATTGAGAAACAAGCTTCTTTGATTTTTTCAAAATCGTTCAATTTTCATAAAGCTTAAATTTTTACTACTCCATTCCAATTATGTTCTTCAGTTACAAATGACAGGCTGGTGCAACACTAATTTCTCTTCCTGGCATGCAGCCATACCGACTGTATTAAGAAACAAGGTCACCCAGTGACCCACATCACCAAACTATTGAGAAGACGTGTTTGACCCAAAGTTAATTGTTTTTCCCAGTCCAGATTACAAGTTGCTTTTACTGAAGTGGCAAAGGTTCAATAGCCGAATTAACAACTGAAGAACGGTCATTAAGAGGTGACTTAGATCGTGGAAGAATTCAGGTGGAAGGTACCATCGAGTTTTACGTGTTTTATACCGGATGTACCAGTCTTTGGCTTCCTCAACGCGCAAGGATGTATACATATGGATCTATGCTTTAAGGTCAGCCGCGACATTTTTGTACTCTGGTCTAAAATCAGTGGCGTAGCTACATTGGGAGCTCCAAAAGTTCGTGGAAGGAAGAAATAATACAATAAATCCAATCCTACATTTAAATATAATCAGCGTAAAAATAATTACGGTTATTATACATATGCATGATGCATTCCTCTAGAAGAAAGAAATTCCTGAAATTTCGCACGTTTCCGCCTCTTAAGAGAGAAAACACAATAAAACATTTCCATCGAAATTTTCTGTTTCTCCTGAAGTGACCAATAAGCTTAAGAATTTTAAATGGAACTACCTATTCGTCTCAACGGAAATAAGTACTCTTTCGAATTGCATATATTTTTTTTGTAGAAATATTCTCAGGTTTGAATTGGTTGAATGGTTCGGGGAATGCCATTTACTTCTCAAGACTAAAATTTATACGCCATTATGTTTCAATCAGGTCGTTCTCAAGTAGCAATTGAAAAAGGATTGAAGGTCCAAAAATTAAAAATTTCATTTTTTTCGTTTGGTGTCCAGAAGTGTCAAAAAGGCTTGTGATTTTTCTTTATTCGTACTCTCAAATGGCGTTTTTTTTTCATATAAGATTCTGCTTTTTGTGTAGAAATTTGAGAAAATTTAGACAATAAATTTGCTCCTATTTCAAAAATAATTCAGACCAATACAGATATTACAATAAAGAGAACAAAATATGTACAAAAACTAATGATTAGAAATACCAATATTTAACATACCAATGCAATTTCATTCAAATGAAATATTAATAGTTTACATAATAAAGCTTTTGTGGTTCTACCTAAAAAAACAGAACTGAAACAAACTGTATATTTTCTATCTCCTCTCCGAAATAACATATTTTTCAATTCTCTTTTGAAACCATTCATAGAACACCGCATAATCATTTCTCTCAACATTAAGTTTATAAATCTTGGTCCCAGAAATGATACACTATACCGTCCGACCATTTTGTGCTTATATAATTGCCCGAATATCTGTATTTTTCGAATATTGGGATAAAAGTAGTATCAATCGTTTCGTAAGGTTTCACTAATGAAGAATCCGTGGTCGAATTCGACTTTGTCCATCCGTCTGTATTCACGATTACGTCTGAACGGAAAGGGTCGATAGTTGAAATTTTCAGGATAGGTTGGAGAAATGAATATTGGTCAAATCCGTCCGATAATTTAGGAGTCACGAGCAGCTGAAAATTAAATTTCCTCAATAACTCCTAGATTATCCATCGGATCAAGTTGTAACTTGGAAGACATCTATCTGAATTAGGTTGAAAAAGATAGGCTTGCAAAATTTCGCCAGAAATTTGCTTTTAATTTCAAAAGAAAAATTTCATAGTTGATGGTACGTCTGGATTGTCAGAATTAATTCACAATATTTTTGAGGAGTTATTGAAAATAGAATCTACTCAATTAAAAATTCTGTAACATCCCAAAAACTGAAATTTCCACACCAACTCATCGTTGACGTTAACTCTGGATTATATTCTTGGATGTTTATAGTATATACGGATAGATATGCCGATTCTAACTACTGTTTCTCAATCAAGGAATCAAACCTATTCGTTTGAGACCATTTATTGGTCGATATTCGTTAGTTACAGGCATTTACCGAACCGATAGCTGTTCCTAAAAATCACCCTGCATCTTCCTTATCAATTTAACATTACTAATTGTGTATTTCCAAATACGATTTCCTGAAGAAGTAGATATTGAAGATGAATTACTCGAATCAACCAATTCCAGGAGCCGAGCACCAACATTAACATATGAAGGTCAACGCCACCAACATGAAACACCTGACAACTTGAAATCTTCGTAGAAAGTATTTCTGGCCCTGACCTTTCATGGTCACCATCACGGTCACCTTGTAGGATTGATACCGTTAGCGACACGTCGTGGTTATGCCAATCAGATGTTGTTCCTACTTTTGCCCGTGGACAACATGCAAATTTCGACCATTCTCAATTACTTCTTCCTGGAGTTGATGTTGAATGTAACGGCATAATCTGGGAGGTTCAGGTTTTCCATAAATTTTATATAAATTTGGCATAACAGATTATGAGACACTATAAGACTTATGAAATAATTCTTAGATTCGTCTTCGTCGGTCTCGACATTAATGATACTGCCTATGTAGTACTTTCGGAAAATGCGAAATAGGTCTTAAAAGGGTAGTCACAAAGTTACAGTTGCAAAGCTCCAAATGAAATCTTTTGTGCTTTTGCACATCTAAACGAATCGTGGTATCATTTCAATTTAGGGATACAAATTGCCATTCATTCATGTGTTTTGAAAATATTGGAAAACACTGACGTGAAATCAGATAGCTTCAGCGCTCTCGTTGATTTCAAATTAATTAATCAATTAGGTAATTATTCAAACTCTCAATAATCACATCTCCGCTATATACAGGGTGACGCAAGTTTGAGTACCTATTAGACGTTTTTGGAAAACTGGACATATATGAAATCTGAAAATTGGTATTATAATAATGTCTGAAATTCTCTACCAAGCTAAAATATTTCTAGAGCCTGAGCATTCTTGTTTACACAAGGAAAAAATAAATTTGTTAAAAAAAATTATCTTTCTGATTTTGATCCCATTGGGATTTTGATGCTGAATTCACTTTTGTTTATTGCAATTTGTAAAAAGTTTTTCTTGTTACTGAAAGACTACTGGACTGATTTAACCGATATATTAAATGAGGTGATCACAAAATCTAATTACGAGAAAAGAAACAATGTTGATTTCAGAAAATGAGAGTTTTAAAGAAATTGATTTAAGCTTTATTTCCCTTTTTAAGCTTTATGTGCCTTTTTAGTTATTTTCATTGTAGTTTGTAGCCTTTCCGGCTTCAAATTGGTTTTAATTACCCGAGCTCAGTCGTTATGAGTGGTCGCAGGTCCAATCTCTGAGTTCTGAGAATGGAGGGAACAAGAAACCCAAGCAAATCACAATCCTCACGAATACAAGTATTTATTTACATTGCATACGAAAAATCTGGTACCAGTAAAATATTTACAAACAAGTTTTCAGCAAAGGGAGAAAATTTTGTTGATACAATATAATTTCAATTCATTCAATTAGAAAAATATTCACTAAAATTGACTTCTCTGTATATATGGTGAAGACGAAAATGGTAGGCAAAATCTCTTCCCTGTTTGGGAACTCCGGTATATCAATGGCCAGGAAGTTAGGTTGGTGAAACTTCTTATTTCTTTCGGACCTCCCTGTATATAGATTGGGGAAATCTCCAGTATTAAGTCAAATTCAGTTAGTCCAAGATGTTCGGAAAATATGAATTTCTTCAGGAATCCAGTCTTAAGAATGTATAGAATTGAAAAACTATCTTGCAGAAAACTTTCTTCTTGAAAAATTTTCTTCCAGAAAAAACTGTGAAACAGAAACAAAAATCACCGATACGTCAAAATTGAATAAATAATACATCTGTCTCTGAAACAATCCATGAAACATGCTTTGGTCCAGAAAAACTATATAAGAAAAAAATTCATAAACACTTGTACAAATTGCATTGTATCCAGTCTTCAAATAATTGAATTGTGTCATGTAATAATTTTCACCACAACCTCTGCAGTTGTCTTTCTCTCCATCTTCAGATTCACTTTCGGAGGTATCATTCAAAACGATGGGAATTCCTTCGCAACTGCTATCAGATAATCTATGAAGCGCCTTTCGATTCTTAACAGCACGTTTTTTCTTTGGTCTATCAGTCTTCGTTTCTGTTTTTATAATTTTTGGTTTCTTTGACTTTTTATCTTTTTCATTTTCTTTAATTTTTCGTTTTTCAATATGCTCTTCAAATGTTAAAAGAATGCTTACTTGCTTGGTCCGCTTTCGAACCTCGTTTAATTTTACAGGCAGTGGAGATACTTCGTACAGTAATCTGGTCGGAGTTAGTTGGTCCACCGTCTGAAAGGATGTACTTGGGCCTGGATCTGAAATAGATTGGACCTGCAGTGCAATTCCGAACTTTTTTTTACATTGATTTCTCAATATTTCCACTAAAGGCGTACTCCGGAATGGCTTCTGGATTTAATGGGAAAACTCCTGCTGCTCTGAATCCGGATATTGCATTTCCAGTAGTCGCTGATTTCCCCCAGGCTTGGTTTAGCAAAAATCCATATTGTTGTCTTCTTAAACGGCATCCAAGGTGCTGTTTCATCCATAACCTGCAGGCTTCATAGAAGAAAGATTTAAGAGACTTGAAAACAGCAACATCCAGTGGCTGTATATAGTGAGACGTATGTGATGGCATCGAAAGTAGGATGATGTCATTTTCATTTGCAAATTCCAACATTTTAACTGAATTGCAGTGTGTAGAATGGCCGTCTAGCAAAAGAAGCACTTTGCCATCTGGTTTTCGCGGCAAGAAATGTGATTTCATCCATTCTAGAAATATGTCAGAGGTAATATACGCGGATTTTGGTGACATATAAACCACTGAGCCTGGAGGCAGTCCATCTTCAAATTCAGGTTTCTTTATTTGCCCTTTCATAATGCATGCAGTATATACCTACATTAAAAATTTCAATGAATAAGAAAACGAGCACTTGAATTCTAAAAGCAATCACACCCAGATTGTCTCAGAAAAGTATAGCTTTAAACAAGCTTTGCCAAATATTGATCATGCGAAAATGAAAAACTTCGCAGCAAGCCATGCTTATCAAAACAATCGTGCAATAAAATCAACAAAAATGCATTCGATTTAAAAACTTTTACGAAATGTATTGCAAAATACAGGTGAATAATGCGTTCAAAAGTTCAGTTAGTATATATCAGAAAATATATAACAAATTGAGAAACATTAGTTTACACTTACCCTTAAAGGGTTTTCAAGATAGACACAAAAATTATGAGGTAAAATCTCGATTTGATATTATTTTCAACGTTCTCAATGACGATCGAAATTGAAAAGAAGGTTCCACGTCAATCAGATATTCGCACATGCATGTGTCAAAGATAAGACATATGCACTGCCATCGCACAAGTACGTTTTATTTCTTAGGAAAATTAGATGGAAATAAATACAGGGGTAAACAATTTACGTGTAGCACGCTACAAGTTTAGACATGTTTTTACGAATAAATTTTCATTCAGAGACGAAATGTAATAATTCCTCTTTATTTATGACATCTTATTCAGAGCCCTGAAGAAGAGCTGAATAAATGCTCGAGAGCTAGGCAGGGAATCCAGAGGTCTACTTCAACATCCATTACTTAAATTAGTCGTTATACCCTTATCCCAAACACTTTATATATGTATTTCCATGTATTCCGAAAATTACATACATTTGGGCGAAAAGATAACTCACTGTTCCTGTAAAAACCATGAGTTTTGGATTGAATGACTGTATATCGGGTGCGGCAAAAGTCAGTTACCGTTTTGCATATGAATTAAAAAAAAGGATTGCAAATAAATTCATTTTCGAGAAAAATATAACAAATATAACATCAATAATTACTTGTGACCTCACATTTTATGTTCGAATTGTTTCCCCCCTCTTCAACAAACATGCGGTATCGTTTAGTCACGGTAAAACAAATTTTACGAAAAAATTAGCAGGGCCACCTGAAAGCGGCGCGTCGACAACGGAGCCAGTACTTACGAATTTACAATACAGTTTATGCACTATTTGTCTGATGGGAACTTGTTTATTTGAAAGCGCTGGCGAAATTCATTGAAAATTTCAGCATAACCTCCGTCAAGTTTTTGTAAGAAGTGAGCAAACAAACACGTTCTTCTTTCGTGTACTTTACATGCGCAGCCATGGCAACAAACGCTCTGTAAACGTACACAACAACACTACTACACTCGGACAACTCAACTCACTACTTTTCAGCTGCCTCCTTCCTTCATGGCAGAGAATACGCGCCTGCGTGAATACCATACACTGTAAACTGACTTTTGCCGCACACTGTATTTCTCAATGTTCTACTTCTCAAATCACAAGGTTTCTTATATTATTCTGAATAACTTACTACTATTATTTTCAGGAGCCTTAAACCCGTCGGTAAAGATGCCCGCCATATACATATCAAAGTATAACAGGTTTGTTGACAACATAATCAGTAGAATAAATAGGATACTAGGAAAGGCCTACGATCCAGTCAGAGTCAAACTGCAGTCAGCTGATTCAAAAAAGAATAAAAACAAGAAGAAGACCACCACAAAAACAAAACGAAAACCGTCAAGCCGTACAACCATAGATATGCCAACTACCAAACAAGAAGAAATGCCCATAGCCAGAGCAAACAGTGGAGAATCCAAAGAATCTTCCTTCATTCTAATATCAAGAAACGGCGAACCAACCTTGAGAAACATAACTGTTAAAACGGAAAAAACGCAAACACGATCGACGAACTCATCGAATAAGAACAAGAAGAGGAAAACAAATAAGAACAGAACGAAGGCTGAAAAAAATAAAAATAAGTCAACGAGTAGTGCCAAAGTCAGAGCTACACTTTTTGGACTTAGCAGTATCAAGAGAGATGGAGATGTCACAGTAAATATGATGACCGACCACACAACTGTTAAGACGAATTTTATTCTAGGACCGCTTACTTTGAGAGTTGAAAGAGAAGTAAGAAAATTTTTCAGAAATAAGTTGATATTCATAACGAGCTAATTTCGATCTTATACGTAAACCAGATCAAATCATTTATTGCGTGTTATGGCATATGTCGATTTTCTTAACTGTCACAAACTACTTTGAGAGTTGAAAGAGAAGTACGAAATTTTTTCAGGAATGAGTTGATATTCATAACAAGCTAATTTTGAGCTCATACGTAAACCAGATCAAATCATTCATAGCGTGTTATGGCATATAACGATTTTCTTAATTATCATAAACAGAAAAGACAATATATTATAGATAACGAAAATAATTCGAGAAATATAGGCTATCTATGCATTTGCACGATAGCAGAAGATCCTAGTTCTCGACCACAGGTATCAAATTATTTATTCCATGAATGATTATTAAATTTTTCGAATTGTTATTTCCTTTTTTCCAAACGAAGGCCTAGATAGACCAAAAGTCTATCACTGTTTGTAGCAATAAACTACTTACTTTCAATTTTAATAGAACTACAGAAATTCCTACCAGGTGATTGTTGTCTTTCGTGGAGGATTTTTAATGATGCTCCATAAAGATCCTGATTTCTTAAGGAAAATTGATGAAGCAATATGTTGTCAAAAGGGAATTTCCAAAGAACAAATCGTCATTTTTCGACAAAAGAAATATGTGTCCTCTACTCATCACTTAATATCACTCCTTCAATTTTCTTTATGGAGTTGGATCAGGGAATTAGACTATAATAATTATTATTACATTTATTTATTAAAAGGAGCTCAAAATCACAATTGTTTGGACCCTGCCAAAATTCATGGAGTAACACAGTGCGTCACAGAAAGTCGATTTGTACATTAAATTCATTATACCTTTTTTTTCATCAATAGTTATTGAGGAAAGAAAGCGCAGAATTTCTGGTAGGAAAATTCAACTTTATCCTATATCTTGGGTAGTCAGCATTTTGAAGCATGTAGGTATTACACATATCCGCCATTCTCCAATATAGAGGCCATCTGACTTATACAAAATGGATTACCATTAAAAATTAGTTTCTTTAAACAGAAAAGCGAACAGTTATCAACATTGGATAGGAGTCCTATTTGAGTGATTTTTTACAGTTATTCTGAAAATTTTATATAAGTGACACATTCGAAAATGTAAATTCAATAAGTTAAAGTTATCGAATTTTCAGTAAAAACCTACGTTTTTCATTTGAAAAACGAAATTTGATATAATTCCCAGGATCATCTTCCCAAAAAACTTATTCTTCTAAAGATATTCAGTATGAATTTCAAGTTTTCATTTAGAGTAGTTCTTTGTAATATTGAAACGTTCTTCTCGAATCACCTGTACCTATTGTTTGCTACAAGAAAATACAAGTCTAAAGTCCGAAACTAATGGCTGCTTAGGGCCCTACGAGATGTAAGTCGGAGTAAAAATAATTGAAATCAGGAAAAGTAGGATGGAAATGAAGAGGAATGATTACACATACACTGGTTAGACCCTGTCGTCGATGTTCCATTGGGACGTTAAACCTAGCGCGTTCGCCATTTTGCTTCCAAAAATTCAATCTTCAGCAAAATGTTGAATTAGCCAATCGCAAAACTTAATATTGAATGTTGTATTGTCATCAAGCTAGAGTATGCCTGGGATATTAATTGGCAACTGATTCAACAATTGATTGCAAGATTTGATGTTGATGTAATACGATATGCAGGACTAAGTGTTCATAATACAGACATATGCTTATTCACTGTTGTGAAAATAATGAAATGCCCTGAAATTTCGTTAAACACACCCGAATAAAATTTAAGAAATAAATAAAACCTATAGGCGACGTTACCATAGAAAAATTTATACTATATTTCTTTTGATACTGGTAACTAACGAGCCCAAGTGAACAATTAAAATAAAAATACAAGCAAAATTCACAGATTTGCTCATTAGAAATCAACCCTTAATATTTCGAGTTGTGAGAAACCCACTCGACAAAATTTATAGAATTTGTTAAGAGGATCTCAAACTCAACTCAATTTATTCACAAAGATTGAATAAGTTTAAATTATCAGTCCAATATAGACTACAAACAAGGATTTTGGGGAGACAGAACTCAATGGAACATCGAATCCAGAACGACACGGAAGAAATGATTAACTACACTGCTGATGGTGAGAAATTTTTGATGAGAGAACTAATATTGAATTATTATTTCGGCTATATCCATCATCTCTTATTGTTATTGTTAGATAGGTAGATATAGCCCAAATAATACTTCTAAACTACACATCTCTACACAAAAAAGTTTTCTTTACTGGCCAGATAATCTCTGGGGATTTCTATGGATTCAAATCAACAATTTTGAATATGTCAACATTCTGAATATCTATTTTCAATGATTTTGACTTATTTGTTGTTTGATATCTTCAATAATGAAAATGAATAGCTGTTCTCAGTTTCGCTAAAACTCAATAATGGCAAAATCCTTTTGGCTAATTTTAGTGTTGAAGTATTCTTGAAAGGCCAAGAAATTATAAAAAACATGACTATAGATTGGTTACAAAATGGCGAACGCACCAGGTTTCATGGATCGTCAAATATCAATTGCTACCTAATGGCTAACTATTGGAAATGTTCAGAAGGTGATAACCATACATGAAAAAATTAGAAGGAAAATGTATACTTAAAAAAGTTGAATGATGACAATATAATGACAATTTATTGTTGTGATGGGTCCTTGAAAAATATCGTAAAATGGGGTACCCCTAGGGCTGTCTTCATCTGCAATTGTTGCAGCTTTGTTAGGGAATTTCCATCCAAGAGTTTCAAGTCACTAATCAGTTGACACAGCCCAAATCTGAATAATGTAACCAACTATTCTATCTCGAGAATTTATAAATTAAGTGGAATTGCCATGAGTATCACCACATACGAGTAATTTGGAATTGAAAATAGGATAAATTGTATGTATATTCGAGATCGAGAATAAGGGGATTTGGACCAGGCACCTATTACGTCTCGTGTATGTCCTCTTGAACTTCTAGCCTCGATACGATACCTGAAATGGGATGCTCGCTTTCTGTGAGGCCTTGTAGTGGGCTGCCACATTACTCCCCCAATGATGAAGGCACGAAACCTGAGGGTATTACAGGATCAGTCGGTGCAGCTGTAAGTTGGCCACCTAATTTGAACTGTACCACTCGGAGTTCCACTCTATCGCAGTCTAAAAAGGAACAACAATCACTTGGGAAAGGCATCTAGAATTCGTTTCAATGTTGCAGATATGGAAGTGAGCATTGCAGCCATTCCAGCTTATCAGCGTCAACCTCCTGCTTTCTTGGCACATCGTACAGGCGGTCGATCCCATCCAATGTTGGATTTCATGCTTTATATTCCTACTTACGAGGTTCGTTCTCAGCACACACACTGGACTCGTCAGTGTGGCTTTTCGAGTTGTACGTTGGGGATTTTATTCTTATATTGGAATACGATAACCGCTAGGATGAACTTCTAGACCATCTAGCTCGTACGCTACATAAGGTGCGATGCTGGTTGTCGTTATGTGATGCCGTATGAAGGGTCATCAAGGCAGAAAGCTCAGATATTTATTTCATTCAATTAGAAATACATTTTCTAAAACCTATATAGAGTTTGTCGTTTGAGATACATTCATTCAAGAATTGAAGCTATTGGCTACCTCAAGCTTACGACGAGCCAATTCCTGCAGATTTCTCCCACTCAGAAAAATATTGAATAAAACTGAAATAACCAATTTTGTAGTAAATGTTAAAATTGCATTTTTCCTTTTATTAGTTGAATCTCTTATTGCAGTAAACTGACCTCCAACTGTTGTTTACATTGATACTGGTGATAGTGATAGGATTATTCTTCACTTCAGTAGGCTTTAATTTGTCTCAACTGATCTCCCCTTGTTTTTGTTGAGAAATACGCCTAGTTTTCATCAACAACATCTGTAAATTTGAGTTAAAATTTCATTTCACTTGTTTCACTAGTGTTCGTTGATTATAACCTAGAAAAATAATTTTTAATTTGATTTCTTATCGAAGACTCTTTGCGACAAACGCAAGAATCTCGTAACCAAATACACGGTAAGCAGAAACGAAAGTATTTCATATGTATCATATATCTCGGCGACTGACGAGAAGGTTAGGAGTTGCTTATAATGTTCGTACCACCCAGAGGCCGCCTGAGTTACTCCGAACGGCGATACGAATACAGTTCGGATACCTACTATTAGGACAGACCTCGTGAAAAGAAAATCTCGCATGTGTAGGCATGTATTTTATTCCTCACCACTTTGAGAAGCCTTGCTGAACATAGCTCAAATATTTTGTTTCTACTACGTCGCCCTACCCTTTCATCATTCATCGTGTTTTTATATTAAAAACTTGACACTTGAGACTATTTTCAATACTATCTTTTTTATCGGATACCCTAAACTTTGACTATGACACATCGACGGACACACAATAGTGATACCACAAGGAAGATTTTAAGAACTCAGTTTATACGAGTTGAATTTTTCAGTTTGGCAAGGGAGCCAGAAGGGAATTAAAAAGTGCAACAGCTACGACTGCTGAGATGTACGGAAGACTTAACCTCAAAATTATACATGGAGGAGCTGCAACTCTACACTCTATCAAAGTATTGCAACCAAAACAGGTGGGAAGAAATTCTGACAATTTGAAAATTCTGACAATTCTAATGGATTTGATTGAGATCTGACGTCCCTTTATTAATTTCAGTTAAGAATCGACAGTGAGGAGGACCATGAAAAGACCAAAGAATTTTTATGGAAAAAAACGTCACACATTGCCACTGTTGTGTCGCAGAAACTAGCGGCAGCTGCTAGATCGATGCTCAAACCTCCACCTAAGGCGTGAAATTGCCATTTTGTTCTTTCATAGAAGAACATGTACTGATCCTCATATCTATTTATTTATTATTTATTTCTATAGTCTTAAGTAAATTATGTTTGTGAATTAAATTCAACAAGTACCTTTTTAATATCTATTGATTAACACAATCCATTTCTATCAGGAATATCATTTTCTTTTTTTTTTTTTCATATAGGTTGAATCTCTGACTATCAAATCAGTTGCGATCATAGATTGTCAATGTCAGAAAATGCTCTTTAATATACGACTTCCACTTCCAAAAGTACCACGTGATCTCGCAAAACAATTTCGAATATATATCTCTAGAATTAGTCCACAATGTAGAAATCTAGTGACAAAATGTGTATGAGTTTTCAAAGAAATTCTTTCCCTTACCATTATATCGTCGCCTCCAAACTTTACTATAATATGTGAAATGCAGTTCTTGGTATATGATTCTAGAGGGCTTCGTTACACTCGCTGACGGCCATCAGATGAATACGTAGTATATCTATCATTGGTGAAGAGAACAGAGCAGCATTCCTCTATATATATCGATAAGCATCTGCACACACAAATTAAGACCATTGTTTTTCAAGAGCTGCCTTTAATAAAGGCCCTCTGGCAAATGAATGGGAGCTAAAATGCTAATCATGTCTCCCACAGTATTAGCTGTTTGTACGCTACAGACATATGTGAATCTTCTCAACGTGACTGTTGCTGTCAGTCCTATCTTTTAGAATTTGCTACCGAATTAAGCAGTCCTGTTGACCCTAGCCTGCCTTAAAAACGAATTGGTCTCCCTGAAATTATTATTGAATTATTAATAATTAAATAGCATCATTTAAAACGGTGAGAGAAATGTTAGGGGTATTTACATTATATTGAATGCAGCGAACATCCTTCTGCAGTGGAACAACTTGGGCGAATTCCTCTGGACTTATTATGGAAACTTAATTATTACATAGAAAAATATAGAAAGGCAATGACATGAGCTCAGGAGCTTTTGCGCACTTGTTCTATAGTCTTCCACGATCTTTGAAACAGTGAAAGAAAAAGAACCACTACGAAGAATGAACAAACCTATATCATAAACAAAAGATACAATCGTATAGAAATCGATATCGCCGTTCCAGTAAGCTCTTGTCCAAATGCAAAAATAATTAATGAGATCTTCTCAAGAAGGCAACAAATTCTTGACACATCTGACAATTTCACAAATACGTAAAAATAAAGATGCCAATATCGATGACCTCAAACAAGGCTGCCAATAAAGATATAGAGTATACGGTCGACCGACCTGCCGACCATACACGCTCAAATTTGACCAAGAATTCTTGATCAAGTAGTCAAACCCAATCGATTGAGACCATTTTCAGCTAGACAAATTTGAAAATTACAGACATTTGGGCAAAACTATAGCACGCTGTTCTACTAATTTTTGCGCGCTTGTTCTCGTTTAGGAAGCGAGTAATATCGAGCCGAAATGATCTCAATCGATTTGGTTCGACTTCCTGATGAAGAATCCGTCAAATTCTAGTTTGTCCCTCCCACATTCCGAAAGAATTTAGCTAGATCTTTCATATTTTCAGAATTGGTTAATTCTCTGAATATATCAGTGAATTTCGTTATTGGGCCAAATCCCTGTATTGATTCAGCAGCTTTGTGCTTCAAAATTTGGTCTCCTCAATAATTTCGGTAATATCTGTCCGTTCAATTTGTAACTTGGAGGATGTTTGAATGAGGTTAAAACAAATGGGTTAGCAAAATTTCATGAAAATCGGTACTCTAGAAAATTTAAAAAAAGCCTCGTTTCATATTTTCGATAAAGGTACCACTAAGTTTTCGTACTTTCTTAGTCTAGTTTATGGTGTGAATGTGGTGTGTGAGGAGATTGTGCTTGGCAAAATATTTACTGGCATATTTATGTACACCATTAACTCAACCGTTTAATTTATTCTAGAGGATTGTTTATTCATTGCGGCGGTTGCATTATTATCACAGTGTTTTAGTACTGGAAATCAGGTAAAACAATTAACATAACTTCAACAGCTAGTTTTGATGCTGTGTATCCGGATTAAATTTGAATGCCTACGCTGAGAGTCAATTTGAAAACTTGCCAGGCAAATCATGTCAAGATTTTTTAAGACGTAAAATGACCAACATTGATTTGACAAAATGATAGGGATCCGAACTAAGTCCTTTTAGAGACCGTGAATTGAAATCTGCTCCAGTTTTATGATAAAAATATTCAACTAATCCAAGGTGAGGATTTGTTTACCAATTCCACTCTCTGAGATACCACAGAAATGTAGGAGCCGAAGGTAAGATGCAAATAGCTCATCTTGTGTGCTCAAAAAGAGACATCGGGACAACAGTCCCGTATAATACTTTGTACGAGTATCGTCACTTTTGAAACTTTCCATCGTGAAGGATGTTTTAATGAACCTCGTTTCCAAATAATGCTGCCGACTTCTCAAGAGTTTAAATCCTATCATCTCTTCACTATCGATATCTGTCTGAACAGCTCTCGAATTCAAATCTTCATCAGGCAATGCTTTCAAAGTATCTTCTTCACAAGATGTTGAAGGTTGGTTATTGCTAGCACAATGTACCTATTCATTTAAAAACTATCAATACAAATTGATTAATACATAAACACTGCCCAATTACCTCTGAAAATTTGATTACGGACAGAAGACAAGAGATTAAATGATTAGAATTATTATAGTAATATACTATAATATACAATGGTAACACTTTTATTTCAACCATATTATTTTACCTTAGCACTACTCGATTCATGCAATGATTCAATGCCTTACCTCATCTTTTAACATATCTCTGGTCTTTCTTCGTTAAAACGATTAAGCTTTTTCAGCATCTTCTGAACATGTACTACCATGTTTTTCATATTCCAAATTCAGTGAGGGAACCCAGTCTGGGTTTAACATGTCCATTAGATCTGCTGGAGCTCCTTAAATAAATTAAGCTTTCAGTGCATATAAAACAGTCAAACAATCAAGTTTTTACCTGAAATAAAATGCTTTGAGCATACTAATGAGTATTTGAGCTTTGTGAGTGTCAGATCACTTCGATGTATAGCATTTATCCAACGATCTCGTCTTAAAACCGGCAGTTTGTTCATTTCAATCTTATGCTTAAAGTTCAAAATAGCAGGAATTCGGAAAAATCTAACACTGTCA
Organism: Micraspis discolor; assembly: GCA_030674115.1. Lineage (NCBI taxonomy): Eukaryota > Metazoa > Arthropoda > Insecta > Coleoptera > Coccinellidae > Micraspis > Micraspis discolor. Next base: position 263,952 of record JARTUT010000443.1, read on the forward strand.
CGGGTCCCTACACTTCCACAGCCAACAATACAACAAAAATTAGGCATTTTGTATAAAAAACAATAAAGTATTTCACTAATTTTTACAAATAACACAACTATTTACTTGTAAACAAAGGTTTTGTTTTTCCTACAGCGGCCATTAAACAGCTGATCGTGACAGCAGGTTGGAAAGCCGTATTCAATGCTTTCGTTCATACTCATTCCCTAACCTTTTCCCTTACCGGTAAAATGTTCAACTTCTAGGGACAAATTCATAGAAATATATATTCATAAATAATTTGGACAAATCACATATATATATTAGATAATTAGATTAGATTATCTTATAAGTGTATAAGACTATCTTATAAGTAAGACAAATTAAGCGAATGTAATAGTGAGCGAGTTTTTTTGACACATGCGCATTCTATAGAGCGTCAATTATTTATATCAGAGTATTGAATACAGAATCGATCTCTGTTTTAATAGCAGTAATTTCAAATAATATAATAAATTATAATTCAAGATGGTCAGCACGTATCAAAACGTAGAAACTCAAATTCAAAATGACGAATTATTAATAAGCATACAGCAAAATCCATAAACTCTATGTTCTGTTTAAGGTTAGGTTAACAGCCAGTATAAACGCCTAATGGTGTATGCACGTAAAATTTGAATTCTTCTTCTTCGCTCTTCCAAGTCTTGGGACGATAGGAATCTTTCCAATGGCGCATATGTGAGGGCACAACCATGCAAATCATTCATAAATATTTGGCAAATCTTTGATTTCGCTCATTAATTTCCACAACCTCAAATATTGTCTGACATTTTGCATTTTTGCAGAATTCTACATTTTAAAACTTGTATGTTATTTTATGGTGCTTGCCTTGAACCACAGATAATTACAAAAATAACAAGGGATTATGGATATTACCCAAATAGTTATTCCACAAAATTTCTTGAAAATGCAAATAAATTTTTTTATAGAATTAAATGCTAGGAACAAAATCAATCTTCTAATTATTCTTAGTATGAACCATTCCCCCAAATGGTAATAATTTATATCAAACTGAAATATATAAAATTTGTAATTGAGTACTAAAATGTGATTTAATTAATCATTAAAATTTTTCACAAGACTAAAATAAAATATAAATTTAATGAACCTGTGATATAAAACCTCGAAAACATTATGAGCGCATTAATATTCACGGCGAGATTTCAAATATGCATACGAATATTTTATTTTTTACTTATTATTGAAAAGTGACCAATGTTTTATCTAACTTTAACACCTGTAGTAGGTATCTGTGAATTAACGCCGGCCCAAGCTAGCAGGAATATATACCTTCAGAGTATACGCTAACACTACACAATATGATACATTTTGCTATTTAAGAAATAAGTAACGCCTGGCGGCCCTTGGCTCTTACTCTTGTAGTAAATGTAAAATTGAATTTTTGGTAACATTATAACGGGTCATCCAAGTGTGACGCCTAGATGTCAGCACTATACAGAGTGTTCGGCACATGGACCGTCAAATTTTTTTGGGGCGTTGGTAGGGTTATTTGCTACCTTTTCAGTCTTGGAACCTGGGTCCTTAGTATTACGGTTACGGAGGTATGATTTTTTTATTAGGTTTTTCTAAATTACCCAAAATGTACCCTTCGAAGCCCCATAACTTTTTTGCGTGGGCTTTCACATGCTTTTTTTTATTGTATTAGGTCTACATGAGTGTGTGTTTGAAAAAAAAACGGATTTATTGTTACAGATAACACCACAAAATTAACACCTCCTTACTATTTCTGTCCTTAGGTTGGATTGGGTTAGTCGCCGCTGACTTGACCCTACCGTCATTCGAGATTTAAATGTCTCAGCTGTTGGAAGTGTCTGTGCCGCGTTGTTCAGTTTTTAAATTTGTATTTTTTGTTTTGTACTTTTATCGACTTTTTGCTACTGTTGTTTTAATTTTGGTTGTTGATATGCCTAATTTCACCAACGCTGAGTATGCTGATATGGTGATGGCATATGGCAAGGCCGATGGTGTTGCTCGTGCAGCTCAAAGGATTTATCAAGCCAAATTTCCTGATCGAAGATTACCCCACCACGAAACATTCTCGACGACTTATCGACGATTAAGAGAGACTGGAAACTTAAATTTTCAAGAACCTCGGGTCAATGTGAGGCAACACCATGTAGCAGTTGACGATCAAATACTTCAAGCCGTTGAAGAAGATCCAACTACAAGCATTCATATCCTTGCTCAAAGACTCAACTTAACGATTTGGAAAGTTTCCTCCAGCCTTCGATGAAGACGTGCCGAGTTCGAGATCACCTCGACAACTCTTTTCCAAATTCATGGTAGGCAGAGCCGGCCCCATCCCTTGGCCAGCAAGATCTCCAGACCTAACACCTTTAGATTACCATGTCTGGGGTAGAGTTAAAGAATTGGTTTATTTCACAGAGGTATCTACAAGAGAGGTGTTGATTGAACGCATAAACGCGGCATTTGTGGTAATGAAAGAAAAAATGTTGCTAGCCACTACAACGGTCGAAATCAGAAAAAGGTGTCGGGCTTGCATTCGGAGTAGAGGAGAACAATTCGAACAGAATTCACGTTAAAGAATCGTGTTATTTTACTTTGTAAATAAACAATCACACAAAAACTGTATTTTACTAAAATCTGTCCTTACTTTGCTATTTTATCTAAAACACTATTTGTAGTATTTTTTTATTTATTGACTAACGTAAATAGCATACTTTTAGAACCGCGATAAACCAAAGAAAGTTTTAAAATAAAATTATGTTCGCAATAACTGCAACTTTTTATTTCTTTAGAAGTAGAGATGTTTTCATACTTTCATATTTTTTTTTAATAAAAAAGGCCCTGGTGTTAATTTTGTGGTGTTATCTGTAACAATAAATACGTTTTTTTTCAAACACACACTCATGTAGACTTAATACAATAAAAAAATGCATGTAAATTTGTAGTATTTTTTTATTTATTGACTAACGTAAATAGCATACTTTTAGAACCGCGATAAACCAAAGAAAGTTTTAAAATAAAATTATGTTCGCAATAACTGCAACTTTTTTTTTATTTCTTTTAGAAGTAGAGATGTTTTCATACTTTCATATATTTTTTTTTAAATAAAAGGCCCTGGTGTTAATTTTGTGGTGTTATCTGTAACAATAAATACGTTTTTTTTTCAAACACACACTCATGTAGACTTAATACAATAAAAAAAATGCATGTAAAAGCCCACGCAAAAAAAGTTATGGGCTTCGAAGGATACATTTTGGGTAATTTAGAAAAACCTATTGAAAAAATCATACCTCCGTAACCGTAATACTAAGGACCCAGGTTCCAAGATTGAAAAGGTAGCAAATGACCCTACCAACGCCCCAAAAAAATTTGACGGTCCATGTGCCGAACACCCTGTATAATTTTTACAAGTGACATTTCTTCAATGGCAAGCCATTTTGTTTTATTAGAAGGTAGTACAATTTTATCTATAGACAGGTACACATTGCAACAACACGTTTACATCATTCAAAGTTATTATGAAAATGGGCGTTCTTTGAGAAATACCCATCGCAAAATTCGTGAATTTTTTGATGTAAATAATCGGCCAAATCAATCATCAATTCAAAGATTAGTGAAAAAATAGGAAGAAACTGGTTGTGTTACTGATAAACCAAAAAGTGGAAGACCCAACTCTTTACGCACAAATGATAATATTGCTGCTGTTAGTGAAAGTGTTGAAAATGAACCGACAACATCAATTTCGCGTCCTTCGCAAGAATTGGGCATACCTTACGGCTCCTTATGGAGGATTTTGCATAAAGATTTGCATTTACACGCTGATAAAATTCAACTAACCCAGTAATTTCGCTAGTTTGGTTATTGAACAACAAACGACAGATCCATTGTTTTCAAGCAAAATTTTGTTTAGTGCCGAAGCTCATTTCACAATGGATAGATAGGTTTTTTGAAAAGTCGAGTGTATGCTAACAAGCCAAAAACAATTAATGATCTAAAGAACAACATTCAAATTGCAATTCGTGAAATAACACCAGCAACATGTCGGAAAGTCATTGAAAATTTTGATATTCGAATTGTTGCCTGCAGACTCATTCGTGGTGGACATTAGAATGATATTCTATTCCACTTATAATTGTAATGTATCATACTTTTAATAAAAAAACAGCTTGAAAAAATTGCAAATAGTTTGTGTGTTATTTCAAATAAACATGTAGGCGCGTTTTTAGGATGACCCTTTATATTATATATATTTATTTTTGTAGCTGTTCATTGAAATTTAGAATCTACCTCTATGAAGTATTAAGTGAATATAATGAATGTTACAGTTACATTAAGCAACATCTAGAAATGAGCCTATTTCTCACTCTTCTTTTTCCTGCCAATAATTCTCTGATTTGCGGAGGTACGTCTGTTTCAGAGGTTTTTTTTTTATCAGACGGTAAGCTTTCCCAAGCTACCTTTTGTATAATTTCTGTGATATAGTTTGAGGCAGCATCTAAATCTTTTGGTTGTTCGAGGTTGATATCTCTCTCTAAATATTGCTGATGTACCGAGCGTTATCATAATAGGTGTATGATCCGATGATGGATCTGAATTTGATTCTATGTTGACATAATTATTGCTAATACAATTTGAAACAAATAAATCTAGTAAATCAGGTATTTTGTTTGGGTCAGATGACCAGTATGTTGGTTCTCCTGTTGAAATTATTCCATAATTTTTGTCCATAATAAAATAATATTCCTTAGAATGAATCCATTTGGATTTATCAGTATTGATCCCCAAAGAGCATGTTTTGCGTTCCAATCGCCCCCAACTATAAATCTACTTTCAAAATTTTGAAAGAAAGTTTTATATTGGATTTCAGATAAGATGTCTAAAATATTCTTGACATCTTAATTTCAAATATGCTGTATCGAGGAGATGAGTAGGTATATGGCAGAAATTTCAAAGTTCCATGAATCTGAAAACAGTCTTATGTTTGTGGCTTGTTTCTCTTTAGTTCTATAGTTGCGAGTATACGGTGCTGTATGTTCATCCAATGAGTATTCCTGAGGCTCCATGTGCTCGGCCGTCAGTATGTTCCCTTGAATATGTTGCAAATTGTGGTATTAGAAAAAATGTCTTTTTATTGTAGTGATTTTCTGATATCAACATAAAGCTATTTTTTAGAAATTTATGAATGTTAATAATTCATATTTATGATTTGGAAGGTTATTAGCGTTCCAAGAAACAATTCTAATTCGCTTAGCCATTTTTGTAGTTCACAAGAGTCACCTAATCAGTAGATTGAGAATGATTTAATATCGGTTCATTATTTTAGTTATCATGTATTTGAGGTCTGATAGAGAACTTTTCATCATTGTGAATTTAATTTGAGAATATTTCTGAAGCATGATAATTATATTTTCATTGTTTGGGTATTCTTCATCCTATCATTAAAAAAATATTGTTAATCGATAAGTATCAGGGAGTCCCATTCACAGTTGCGCAAAAATATTTTCTTCAGCTTGCCGTGCTCATACATTAATATTCACTCAGTAGAAGCCACTTATTTTGATATTACAGACGGTCTAATTTTATCTATATGAATATGCGTCCTATCAATATCTGTGTATATTTAATTACTATATTATATAGACAATAAAGCCGGATTCAAAGCTACAAGTTTTCAGATTTTCAGGTATTTATTTCGTTTGAATAATAGCGACACCATTGCAGGATATCTTTTGACTGCCCTTATCCCGTAGCACCGAATCCACTTTAAGAGGGGATGCTGTGAAAATATACTTATATACATCTCACTCGCTTATTTTACTATCTCTTTTCTTCCAGGATCAGCGCCTGTTGATACTGACTGGATAACCAGGATAGAAGAAGCCTACGAACTGAAGTGCAATCATTTAACCAAAAGTGCTCAATCATCCTATAAGTGCCATTTGAAATAACTGTTATAATTAAATGCCATGAAGAAGTTATTTGATTTTCACACACATCAGATTGAACTTCACCAATGCTTATTTTCTTTTGACTGTAAAATATATCAATAGGTTTCAAATATGCTACAAAAAATTTAATCTGTGATGAAGATTATTTGAGAATTTTCGAATAATAAAGTTTGCAAACTATTAAGAGGCATTCATGTGATGTCACTAATGCATTTTAGCGATCCAAACATGGGGGTTTTACGGTACTTCAACTTTTTTATTTCTTCGTTCAATTTGTCCCGTAAATCGTTTCTTGGGTTTGTTTCAACAATACAATTAGTGGTCATACTAAATGAAGGTATATTAACGAAAATCAGATCACATAATAATATAATAAATATATTCTAAAATTATTTAATTTAATAATATTGAAAATAATAGAAACCATTTTTTATCACATAATTCAAAATTAAATATATCTTGTATGCAGTTTCGAAGTATTATTTATACATAATATATCATACCTATACTCTGATCTCTTTGGTTTGTATAAAACTATAACAAAAATTGTATATATCTCTTGGTGGTATAATAAACATATAGGGGTTTTCATTTGGAATGTTTAACACATGTATACACAATTGTTCGTTTTTTAAAAAGTATACATATCTTAAGGATATATCTATGAAAGTCACATAACACATTATTAAAAATGATACACTTAATGTTCTTGACATGAAAATTGAAACAATTCTTGAAAAAAGATATTTTGTTGTTGTATAAATGAAGAACTTATGGATTAATAAATTCATGAACACAGACTCCATACTGTTCGTTGGGTGCATCTTAATCTTACTGCCCCATGAAATTCTTCAAATTTCTTTGGTTGAAAATTAAATAATAAAAATTACAATTTCTGAGTATTGTGAATTAAAATGAAAATTATAGACATTATTTCACAATATCTAATGCATTTATATCCAGTGAATTTTATTTTGTATTTGATTATTAACGAAATGGGGCCTTTACATATTACATATGTCTATATCTAACTGAACTGAAACTGATTCCAGACCTGACAAAACGTTTACAAGCCTTCACCAATTGAAAATTATATCGAAATACCTGAAATTTCAAAAGATTTGAATTGATGAATAGAGAGACTCATTAAGGCCCTCTATTTTCAGGAGTGTCACTTCATTGAAAGTTGATGTTGATTCAAATTTCTCAAATGATTTTTTATCACAAATTCTAAACTCATCATTCTCAAAAACTGAAAACATGACAAATTCAATATATTAGAATATAATTTTCATTATGCAAAAAATAATCCAATTATGGTTGATATTTTGAAATTATACTGCTATCAAATCATTTTCGCGTGTTCAAACTGTGAAATTTCATATTCTGAAAAATATTATTAGCGATATTGGAAACTCAAATAAAAGCAATAAAAAAAAGAACATTTACATATTCAACATAAAAGACTTATACCTCCGGTGTCTGCGCCTAATAATAATAACCTATTTAGTGGTAAAAGAACCATGGACGTTAATAGACCTTTGAAGGCATCTGACCTTAGTTTGGTACTAGAAAAACAAGCATCTACGTCTATGGACGTGTGGACCCCTATTCTATTCGCTGTAGATCCTGAGATGAGCTCAGTATTGTAGACATTCAGGCAGTGAACTGGTTCTGTACTTCCCCTGGAAAAGATAAAATTCCTTTACCGGTACTATAATAAAAATTCCAGTGCGGAAGTTTCGTAAATGATTATAATTTCTTTTAATTGAATGTACACATGTTCTGGATTTTCAACCAATTTTTGCATCATAATTTTACACTTGACGACGAGTATCCTCAGTTTAAGTGCATGGAAAGTTCCCCATGAAATCCTTAAGTGGGTAACGTCTATGAAAACCGGCATTCTCATTCGCTTTCACGCAATCCCTGAGGAAACTTGTACTTCTTTTCGTCATTGATTTTATTACTTAGAAGTTTCAGTACCAAATTGTGGCGTAATCAAACACCACTAATAAAATACTTTCTATCTACAAGGCAAAAAAATGATTGTTGAATTGAACATGTATTTTTCCTAATTTTCACTCTATTGTTATCATAACAGGACCGGCTTCGGTTGTTAAACCGGCTTCGGTTGTTAAACCGTCTTCAGCTGCTGAGTACAGACTGAAAAATTTTCGTTCCCAAATCTATAGGACATTCCACGTTTATAATTCAACATTTAAAAGTTTTTATAAAATCAAATCTTTAATCTAATTTATTGCATTCGATCGTCAAGCAAAACTGATGAGATTACTAATTAAGAGACAACATTTAGAAATGAGTATATTCCTTCCACTGAATCTTTTCGTTCTTAAGGAGGACTTAGGTATGGAATTCTTCAGATGAATGGAATATTTAAACAATTAATATCAAAAACGAATTCATAGAAGTGCCAATCGATTATATCAATAACAATCTTAATCTAGGCCAATTTTCTGGATCTCTGATGAATATCTTATGAGGTATTAGGAATTAAAAAAGTTTTTCAGCGTGACGATTCCACGAAATTACACGAACTTATTCGTTTCAACCTCTATCACACATCTTCTAAGTCTTAAATTTGGGCGGGTCTATATTCAGAAAGTTACTGAGGAAATCAAATTTCACATGCTCATAACTGCTTCACGGATTTTGCCCAATAACGAACTGGCCCGAGATATATAATTGTATGATTACTTCTGTAAATCAATAATTACTACTTAAGGATCCGAGTAGAAATGTTTTATTATCGTTTTTTTTATTCTTGTATTGAAGATTTCACTTCAAATATATTGAACATTTGTAATGGTAAAAATGAAATCGGGTCGATAATTATTAGTTGAACAATTATAAGAACAAATAGCCGTATTATATATACAGTATTTGTTTGGAAAAACGACGTGGGATTGCATCATTCTGCTTCGAATTGAGAATTATTATTGTACCGTTGCGAGGTATCGCAGATTCTGAACTGTCCTTGAAGTCTTCGAGCTGTTTGTCTAGGCTGTCTTTGAATTACTGCCGTGGGAGCTGTCTTTGGGGACCTCCACCAGATTTCGCCATCTAAGATACCACACCTGTCGTCTACCCAGGGCGCATTACTGTGAGAAATTGTACTACGTTGGCCCAGGAATATATTTGAGCCCAGTTTCCATCTACGAGACTGTGAGGATAATTATGGGTTGAGAAACTATATCCTTTTGTACTTCAGTCAAGCCACGACCTAGACTGTTATAGAAGGTTAGCCTGTAGAATTTAGTTAAGATTGATTCGTATCAAAGAGGCCCAATTCAGTGAATACTGTTTAGTACATAAAACCCGACCTATCGAGAAGGTCGCTTAGATATAAGTAAAGAGATATTTGTAACGATTACCATCGAGGCTCTAAGTATATACCTTGGGGTGATATTACTGTTTGTTTAGTAAGAGATAAAGCATTATATCGAATATTCGGGTTGTGAAGTAAGAACTAGTTAGTGATCTACCTTCTGTAAGATATATCCTCGTTTGAGGGACCTGGTGTATTTCATTTGGGCTCATATATAATTGCTCTATATTCTTTCTACCAGCCACTACCTCCCGCTTCTGTGATCGGGCTCGTTTGGCATCCTGAGAGTGCGTTCGTTATTTTCTCTCTTTTGCAACCCAGCGATCTTTAGTGTACTTTCCTCTTTTTTTTTTCTTTGTATTATCAGAAAAGAGAGTGGCGCCCCTTTATAAGTAGTCTCAGCTCTAGAGCTAGCCGAGGAGGTACTTTGTGCACTCTCGGGAGCCGAGTGGGTTTGGTGACATATTGATTCATCATAAGTTGTTGGAAAATTAATCGAAATGGTTTATTTACAGTGGAATAATATATGTAGAATATGTTTGTTGATTTATTGTGATAATATCGCAATCAATTGCTATTATGTACCTCACTTTCATGACTTCAATATTGCAAAACAATTATTAAGAAGAAAATGTCTTATTTCTATGTCTAAATTAGTCTAAAAAATAATTCGAAACTTTAAAATGCCAATTCAAAGATAAATATAATAAAACACGAGGATTTACTATTAAAACAAGATAGGGGCGCTGACGGAACACAAACCTGACCCTCTGTTGTCGTCATTGTCTTAGTAACAATAGCTACGTATTCAATGACTCAAACATGTCATTAATGACAATTGGAATCCGAATAAATTCATGAGATTTTAACGAAAAACAACATCTGTAAATGTTTGTTGATTTATTGTGATATTCGAAAACACTTGCAGCTATGTACCTCAAGATGACTTCAAGTATACTATAGTTTTTCTAGAATTTAGATGATTCAAATCCCTTGAAGCACTGAAATGAGGTCATAGTTTTCTTTATTAGCGATGGAGTTCGTATGCCTACTATGATTGGTTTTTAGAAGAAAAAGAATTTAACCTTCGAATAAATCTTGAGGGAAACTATGAGTAGTTATTTTCATCTTGAGGTATAGGTTTTTTCATCATCGTGGCGGTTTCATTAGTATCATTACGTTCCAGAGTATGAGAAAAGTCTCTAGAACAAACGCGTAAACGCTCCTGACTTCACGTCAGTGCTTTTTTCAAACTTTTTAGTATGAAACTAACAAGTTTTGTACCATTTTAATATCCTGATTAAATGCGCCATCTCTTAATGGTTCTAGTAATTTTTTTAAAGGAGGGTTTCTCAAAGTGGGCCACTTTGAAAATTTTAAATTCATAGTCTACGAAATAGTCTCGATTCAAGGAAACTTGAAGCAATTTTGTAATTAATCTGACTATTCTAATAATGTTATTTTGTGTTTCCAAAGTATAAAACAACAAAATTGATAAAAATAAACCGCAATAACCGTAAAATGTTTGACCATACCCCTGCGTTAATCTTAAATACCCATAATTTTCAAGTTGCATTGGATAGGTTTTTTATCTCCTGGTGGTTATAATCAACCGTGTCAACTGGACGTTGAGTTTTGGGACACCCCGTAGAGTACAGTATAATCCCATAGAAAAAGTAGAGAAGTTAAAAAGATGTAATAAAATTTTATATTTTAATTATAATAATTGAAGTACCATACTAACCTGAAGTTGAATACAACAGACGTTTAGAATCTTAACGTATATCTTAAATACAGCGCTGTTGACAGTTCTAAACAAATCATTTTCACTTTGGGTTTCCGTGAATTTTGCACTTGATAGGCATTTCTAAGACTAAAAATGTTTTTTTTTTGAGAATCAGTTGCATACACAATAATTTCAATTAAAAACCAATTGAAATACATAAACTCCTCAAGAGTATTTTGTTTAGAACCCAAATTCGCACGTAACTATGGTTACGACCATGATGTGACGTGCACTAATATGGCGTATTAGCTGATATATTCATTTGATGTTGCCAACCATACTTACCTCATATGAAACTTCAATTTTCCATCTGGGACGTTCCAAACCGATATATTCTGATCCAGACTGCTAGAAATAAGGGTATTATTGTCGACTGTAACTAACTGCAATACTTCGCCTTCGTGAGCTCTCCACGTAGATATTATCAGTCCGGTCCTTGTGTCTAATACGGCTATATTTCCCGAGGACTGACCTGCTGCTACCCACAATCCAGAAGGCGATATTGCAAGACATCGTATTAGGCTGGGCGGATTCAAGGTGACCTATATGAATCAAAGGATCATTATTATAAAAACCTTTTTCTCTTTTCTTTATAGTGAAGAGTGTAGAATAGCAAAGGCGTGAGATCTGGAGTCTAGCGCGCTTGTTCTGAACTGTGAAAAAGTGTGATATTAAATGAATATTTATATATCTTAAATTCGAAATAACCGCTCACATTTATTCCTCAGTTTTGTTTGAATCCCACACAACGTCCTTCCCTTGAAAAATGATATTTTCCATCAAAAATCATATAGCAATGGATATTTTCCTTTCAGTAAGCTCTTGTCCTTTGAAATACCTTATCTATTCAAGCCCAAATTACTTGCTTTGTGAAATGGGAAATGAGACACTTCATGGAAATTTTTGACTATTATTAACAACTCATTATTGACAATTCATCGAATCCATCCTAAGATTCAGGTTAATTGCAAGTTTGTATATTCGGTAAAAAAACAAATGCTATATACATATATAATCATAATAATGTCTAATCATCTGTTTCAAAGTTTAATTGAATAACAAGTTTCAGTCCTGCGTTAAGATATTTAGTAAGATGATATATAAAATTTAAAGTAGCAATGTGGCTGAAATCAAACTGTAAGTTTAGTAATTTTCAATTCAAGATATTTGTTCGTTGATTCTTTTCTATTGTCTATTTCCGTTGTTTTTGTATCACACATAAGATAGTGAGGAAAAATACTGTAGAACAAGAGCGCAAAATCTCCAGACTTCAAGTCAGTGCTTTTCAACCTTTTATAGTTATATACCGTAAGCATACATATTTACGTATTATGTATGTTTCTCACCTTCAACTCATATATATAGCTGCATAACCTAGTATCCAATACTTTCAAAGTGCCATCTGTGGTAGCTGCATACACCAAACAAGATGGAGCTGGCATGCTTTTCAGAGTATTAACGGGTGCATACTTTGGTGATTCCAAAAGTCCAACGTTGACGCCCATGAAAGGATCCCAAATATGTATGACGCTATCACAGGACGCCACAAGTCTCATGCTTTCGATGAAAGTTATAGCAAGAACTGACTTTTTGTGAGCTGAAAAAATTACGAATATATAATATCAAATCCGATATATTTGAAAATGTCTCTTTCAGTGAGGATGACACACTTTTCAACTGACATAATTGACATTCAGCAGTCATTTCTGACATCGACAGTTTTATTTGTCAATCTCTTCCATGAAATCTATCATGGAGCCTCACACTAAGCAACGGAAGTTTATCGAAGTAATATGAACCAAATTGTGCACCCAATCTAGGACCTCTTATGATTGACAGCAATAATAGCATACATGCAAAATATCAATCTAAATATCTTGACATAATAATAGTCAGGTATTTAAGATGGGACCATCACATCGAGAATGTAAAAAATACATGGCTGAGTAAGTTAAGATACCTTATTGAATGAGAAAAAACTAAAAAAAAACTATATTTTGCACTTGTACAATCACAGCTCAGTTATGGAATCTTAGGTGGGAGGGGGATTGCGGCAGGAAGTAATCTGGACAGTTTGAATATTGTACGTGGATTTTGCGATTAATTTTCAAAAGACACATAAGATATATTAGTGACTTGCTATATTCATAAAAGTCTAGTTTTGATATAAGACAATTGTTCGGCCATCGAATATTGACAAGTATCCGTATCAATATGTCACCCGAACAAAGAAACGATCGTGCCAAGTACAAAAGAAACCATTGGTCAGCGATCTGTTGAATTTCTGGCACCTAAATATAAATAAAAGTAAGTTTCATAATAACTTTTCAATTAACTAAACAGTCCATTAAACTAAAACTATTTCTTATCGGAATTGTTCAAACTGTGTTCCGTTTACTAACTGACATAGGCCAAGACAATGGTCGACCGCATTTACAAAGTTTTCGATCATCTGCGGAGTTACAAGAGTCATTTCGTGTCTAATTCGTTCCATTAAGTCTTCTGAATTGTCTGGCCGGTTAAAGTAGACCCGACTTTTCAAATGTCCCCACAGAAAAAAATCAAGGGGGGTAAGATCAGGTGACCTAGGTGGCCACTCCATTGGTTCACGACTTCTAATCCACCGTCCTTCAAACTGGTTATCCAGAAACCTTCTAACAGTAAGACCATAATGTGGTGGTGCGCCATCTTGTTGGAACCAAATACTGGGATCCAACTTTTCCCCATTATTTGGATCCGAAAATGACGCAAGTAGGTCCGGAAGCACTGCCATACGAAGATGTTCCAAATATCGTTCAGCTGTTAAATTCCCGCGAAAGTAATAAGGACCAATAAATCTTCCCCTGACGATTCCTACCCAAACATCAATTTTTTGGGGGCGCTGGGTGTGTTTTGTCTGCATCCAGTGGGGATTTTCCCGAGCCCAGTAGCGACAATTGTGCCGATTTAGTTTGTCACTTAGACAAAACGTTGCCTCATCGGAAAATACTACACTACTAAGAAAATTTGGATTTTCGTCACAATGCCGCATATATATATATATCTATATATATATATATATATAATACACCGTTTGACATGTTTTTGCATATTCTTCAAAAGTGATCGTTGTAAGTTTTATGAATTTTGTGCATTACTTCATCATAACCCTGTATAATTTGCTATCGAACAGTTTCAAAAATACGAAAAATTACAAGACGTTCAAGTGTCATGTCATGATAAAATTTGGATATAACAACCACTGAGAGAAAATTCATCATAAATGAATTATGAATAATAGTTGGAGTAGGTGATCAAAGTCTCATTAAAATTATAAAGTTCAAGTTATAACACAAAAATCATGAATTATGGAAAAATATGAACAGTTCATTAATAATTCAGAATCAATCTGTGAATAAACCAAAATTTCATTATTTATTACTTCATGCCACCATGCTTTCTACGCATTTTCGAATATTTTCTCTTACTTTTTCTCTCCTGTACCAAAATTCCATTATAATAAAATTATGAACTGAAACCAAAGAATTCCACTATTTCTTCCATTATTAGAATTAATGAAGAGGGGGAATTTACTTTGATTTGGATGTCAAACATAGATAAAATGATTAATAACCTCAAGTTGTTCATGGACAGTTGTTTCCTTCCAACAATTCAATGTGGTAAGTTTTAATGAAAAACTAATTTAATGATTCTGAAAGAATGGTAACACCTAACAACAAAGTATCGCAGAAATCAACACGCTAGATAATTGTGAAAAAATTCCCGAAAAATATTATTTTAAGGCTTTATATCTCATAAGATGGCGGTCGTATTTAAACAAAAATTTGTACATGTATTGACGTTATTGGCATCTCACACATTCTCAAATTTCATTATCGTAGCATCCTCCCACCAGAATATATAATTATTTTTTCATTTAAAGAGAAATGTCAAAAAATCCGTCAAATACTTTATGCTCTATGCTTTCATAGATACGTATTCGATTGACATCAATCGGACTTATCAGTGGTGTGTCAGTTGAGGAAAAATAAATAGAAGTGGTTCATAACGGAGAAATATTGTACGATGTCAAAATTCGGATAAGCACTGACGAGAAGAGAACGATACTCAGAGAAAACTATAAGTAGTTATTTTTAATTTGAGATGTAAGTCACATTTATTTTCAGCACGGGACAAGAGTTTAGAACGGGACAAGAGTCTAGAACATGCGCGTAAACATGCTCCTAGAAATACCAACACTAATGCGTCATGATGCATTATGTGTTGATTCAGGGTATCTGCAGCGTTGTCGGTTTCGGTACTACGGAAAAATAAACTCTAGGAATATAATTGAACAAGAAAAAAGCAGTTCATCTCATCAAGACTTCAATCAGTGACTGAAATAATTTGATCACCCACTGTACACAAAAGAAATTATCAGTGCTCGCCTAACCTAGTTGTTTTAATTTTACCTGTGTAAGTCCACTGACAGCTCGATACACTAGATCCATCCCCTTGCGACCTCAACGACCACAATTTAACGGTCTTATCTCTACTTCCAGACATGAAACTATTCTCATTATCCAGTGCATACAAACACTTAACACTGTGAGTGTGCCCATTGAACGTCTGCAACTTAATCTGTTTGAAACTGAACATAACATCTTTTTCTGATCTTCCTATCTCATGTCCCCAATAGGCCAACCAATTCCCACGTAGATGCCTGTTGTTATTTTCTATTTTATTGCTGACGAAATTGAGCAAATCAACGTTCAACGCTTCTTCAGAGTCATGTTGTACTTCGATTCTATTACCTATAACAGCTACATTACTTCCTATGCTGCTAGAACGTACTGAAGTTGAAGGCTTATTGGTGTCTGTAGGCTTTAGTATTGGAATTTCTTTTGGAGCAACATTTTCTGTTTCGTTTGCGTATTCTTTGCATAAGAATTTAACTGTGTCATGATTTTTCAAGGATATTTCAACTGAAGATAGACCGAGATGCTTTAAAAATGGTACATATGCAAGATGAGCCAATTCAGGTGTGAAGACAAGTTGTAACTCCTCGAAGGCAGCATCAATTTGGGCAGTTTTAATTGTTTCCCCTGTAGTAGGTGGTGACATACTTTCTACACTTTGTGTTTGAACGTTGGTAATCTGAATTGGACGAGTATTGCTAATGCTCCATTCTTTAACAGTGCCATCTGTACTCAGTTCAAGTATACTATCCTGATCTTGCAATGTAGTGGAATTCTGAAAATATGTACAATATAGTACTTCAATGTAAAATTATTAAGGTACGTGAGGATGAGGGAGCTCAGTGGGGGTCATACTAATTGGAGACTCATCATTACTTCAGTATGTAGTAAAAGTGATTCTTCATTTCAGAAATTTGAAAAAAAATTTTGGAAATTGTCATTCTGAAATACACAATAGTAGTGGTGTTCGTCCGTACTGAACCAATTGATATGATTTAAGTGAAAGTGATTTTGCAATAAGTAAACGCCATTCACTGCATTGTCCAAAAGAACACCCTTATTTCATTTTCTGGATGTAAACACGTTTTTGTGAAGGCTATGTACTGGTGTTATTTTTCATATTTCCAGGCAAAACCGTTCTATCAGGTATACCGGTATGAAATCAGCATTTTTTTGTGAAAATATAACACTAATTATTGATGGTAAAGCAAAAAACATTTCATTCAAAGTATGAGCCATTGTTTCCTACACATTTTGACCACCTTTCTGACAATTTGTGGATACCACGCCAATAAAATTGTTCGGCTTTTAAAGCAAACCAACCAGAAATCCAATTTTCGAACTCGTAGGAATCAAAGTTCTGCTCATCCAATGCATGTCCCATCGATGAAAACAAATGGTAGCCGGAAGGAGCCAAGTCTGGTGAATACGGTGGGTGGGGTGGCAGCTCCCAGCCTAGTGTTTTGATTGTATCCTGAACCGGTTTTGCTTGATGTGCAGGTGCATTGTCATGGAGCAAAATTACCTTGCCTTGTTTTCTGGCTCATTCTGGTCGTTTCTGGATCAATGCATGGTTCAAATTGATCATTTGTCGTCGGTAGCGATCAGTATTAACGGTTTCACCTGGTTTTGGGAGCTCGTGGTACACCACACCTTTCTGGTCCCACCAAACACAACATTGTCTTATGGCCGAATCGATCTGGTTTTGCTGTCGATGTTGATGGTTGTCCGGATAAACCCATGATTTTTTCCGTTAAGGATTCTTAAAATAAATCCATTTTTCATCAACAGTAACTATCCGATGCAATATCGATTTTCTTTCGTGTCTTTGAATCAAAATTTCACAAGTGTTTTCAGTTTTCCATCTGTATTTAATTCAATTCATGTGGCACCTATTTCCCACACATTTGGATCTTTCCCATAGCTTTTAAACGGTTAGAAATTGTTTGTTGTGCAACATTAAACATTTCTGCCATTGGCTTTTGATTCAAAGTGTCATCTCCATCCAAAATCGTTTGCAATTCGGCGTCTTCAAACTTTTTTGGTTGTCTTCCGCGTTCTTCATTTCTCACATCAAAATAATTATTTCTGAACCGTTGAAACCATCTTAGGACAAATTGTTGAAAAATCATTTGAATTTGATAAACCTGCATAACTGCTTTGAGAATGTTACCAAGGCATTCGATTGGGTGCGGCTGCCGAACGTTATGGAAGTTCTGAAGGTCTGCAATTTCGTCCCTAAATACATCAAAGTCATCGAACAGCTCAACGAAGACAACAAAACAATAATTGAAACCCAACACGTCTTGACCGAAGAGATACCCACACTATCAGGAATTCGCCAAGTAGAGACAGTCTCAGCCCGACCCTATTCAATCTGGTTATGAATGAAATAATAGCAAGTATCAACAAAACTAAGAAGGATATAGAATGGGGCCCAGGACATTGAAGATTTTGTGTTATGAGGACGATGCTATTCTGAAGGTTGAAAGAAGATGAACATACAGCGCTTGTTACATCGATTCCAAACAACCGCAACAAAATTCATATGATCATATCACTGGAAAAAAAACAGAATCCATGGTCATCTTAAGAGATCCTATCAGATCAAAGTGGCCGTCACAGACAAACCAATAAAACAAACTATAAAAAAAGAAACTGAAAAGAATATTTATTTATTACATATTATGCCTATGGCTCAATAGAGAAGAATTCATAATTTGGGTCTAACCGTTGAATTCATTTACGATTTTTATTTTTTCAACTCATTACTTATGAACTAACATAGAGTTAATTGTTCTAAACGAACACTTAAATTGCCACAATTCTCAATAAATCAAACTGCGCAATATTATTTGATTACATAGCATAAACAATGTACATAGATCAAATTTATTAAGAAAATCACCTTATGTTCCTCATAGTTATTGTAGTTTTCATTGGCGTGTACTTTATCGAATATCATGAAAAACCTCTGTAAAGCTGGTACAGCCAAATGAGTGCGAGTCATTTCAGAACCAATTCGCACAGCTAGGACATACATAGCATCAAGGTACTTCTTGGCTAAAACTGCCCTGGCAATATAACCACTGGGGAAAACATATTTCGTGGAACCTAATAAACGCACTGTTGGATGTATGACATTTTTGAGAATATTATCCTGCAAAAAATTTCTTTATTTTATGGAATATACAGCAAATGTTTAGTCAGAATTGTCTTATTTATAAGAAACAAGTAATCTACTGCTTTTTCATCATTGTTTTAATCATCAAAGAAAAAAATGCATAATTCCACTTACTTGCAGTTGATCCATAAGTGTAGAATCAGATATATAAGGAATAACATGTTTCAATAAGGCCAAACATGAAATAAGACCACCCTCAAGATTTGGTGTTATTTTCTTCTTGCACAACGCTATCAATTCACTCATGTGCGGAATATATTGAAACAAAATTAACTGCTCTCCATAAAGACCTGGACAAAAAAATCAAAAATTATACGTCTCATTCAGAAATCACACTACTCTCTATGTAAATATAAATGAGCAATGTGGAATGTAACAGTAACATCTTTTTTGTGCTAACATAGACCCTGGACAATCGAAGTAAAAATTGATATTATTTGCATCGCTTCACAAAGCTCTATAAATACGATTTCAAATTCAAGATTAATAAATATCATTATGCACCCCTCTTGATGGAAGCTAAATGAGTTATTGAGGAGTCCATTTTTTATTTAATTTCATGAAGATCTCTAGAACACGATTAGATTATTGATATATTTCCTTCGTTTCGAAGCGAATTTCCAATTTTAATCCACTTTATGGCCTACATAGCCAGAGCATCAATGGAAGTTATTCGGCCCCTCTTCCCTGATCGCCTTACTTCCTGGATTGGAGATTTTCATTGGCCTCCTTGGTCCCAAGATTTATCCATATGCGATTTTTTCTTATGGGGACACTTGAAGGCTAGAGTATACGAGAACAGGCTCCGAACTCTGGACAAATTCAAGGACGCAATTCATGTGGAAGTGCTATTACCTTGCGAACCTAATTCCATCAATAAATTTGCCATGGAATGAAAATTAACGATTTCATGAGTTTTTCAAATCCTTATTCTTTGTTGCACCCCGTAGATGAAAAAAATAATCCATAGTGAATTAGTCATCCGAATAAAGGAGAACAATTTTTTCTAGACAATTCATTTTGAGAATATGTTCTTTTTGAACTGAATCACCAAGATGTTGCAGGTGATGAGGACCAAATTCTACAAAACAATAGTGAATAAATACGCTGTAGTAGTTTTATTTATGTAACTAATCCTCAGACAACTTTCTCATTCTTAAAAATGGCTCTCAAATGGAAAATACTCGGAAATCCAAAGTGAAACGGAGTTGTTCAAAACCCGTAACCATAGGTAAGTGCAGATGTGACGTCACCACTAATACGGCGTATTATTGAATGAAGAAAAATTTGAATTATTTTTCTAATTAGGTTCTCATTCATATCGCCAAACTTGAGGAATGGTGGATCGTTTTCTTCTATTTCTCCATTGTCGCATTTTAGGTATATCGGAGGAAAATCTGTCAGGTAATCGTGTAAAAACGTTTCAAGTTTCAGTCAATTTGACACATCTGAAATATAAATGAAAATATATATATATATAAATGACAATACATTTGCCGTAAATCTTGCTCATGTCTTCACACCAAATGATCCCTTTCCTGGTAATAGCGATGCAGAAGTTGAAACTTTTCTGGATGTTCCATGTCGGATGTCCTTATGAATTTAAACTTTCACACCAACAGAAGTAGCCGATGAGATAAAAAGACTGAAAAACAAGAAAGTTCCTAAATATGACCTCATAACGAAAGAAACTCCAAAAGACCCTAGAAAATTGTCGTACTACTGACAACATCATTCAATAGAATAATGAGTATATGGAAGTATGCTGAAGTTATAAATGATAACTAAACCTGGTAAACCAGAGTACAATGCGGAGTCATATAGGGCCATAAGTCTTCTGCCAATCCTGGGAAAACTCGTTGAGAATTTGCTTCTCAAAAGCCCGAAAGATGACATGGATATGCATCAACTGATACCAGACCACCAACTAGGTTTCTGAGAGAACCACTCGACAACGCATCAGATCCATCGCATCGTAAACACCATCTTAAAAAGCCCCGAGGAAGCAAAATTTTGCTCAGCAGTATTTCTGGGCTCATCGCAATCATTCGACAAGGTTTGGCACAACAGACTGCTTTACAACACCAAACAACTCTCCCACAACCAATTACATTATTTTGAAGAAGAAGCAGACAGTTATTTTGCCGTGAAATATGGGGAAGCAATAACCACTCCTGCCAAAGTCAAATCCGGGGTACCACAGTGAGGTATTTTAGGACTACTTTGAAATATCATCTACACTTAAGACATACCAAATAATGATACACCACTAAAGCATCTTTTGCAGACCTTGGACAGTGACATCGAAAATTGCGACTTAGCATCAATGAAGCTAAATCAGTTCAAGTAACATTTACTACAAGAAAAAATACTTGTCCGCTTGCCCAATACTCAAAAAGGAAATACCAGTCGACACCAAAGCAAAAGTATCTCATCAAATATTTAGACCAGCATCTCATTTGGAGACAACACATCTGTGCTACTTAACACTTTTGTAATAAGTAATAAGTTATAAGTAGATTGAAAATCTCAATGAATTCAGAAACAAACAAATATGTGATGAACTAATATTTGTATAGATTTCAATAGGATTGAGATACCTGCTACTAACAATTCTTCTTACACATTTTCATGACTAGCTTACAGGGTTTTCCACCAACATACAGCAAGATGACAATAATCATCATGATTTAGGGATTAGTCTTCTGCCGCCGATTTAATGTTTCACCAAAATGATCAAAATATGTTAGTTGACATGTATTTTTGTCACGTTTTGTATATCTTGTAATGTTGAATTCTATATGAAACTTAGTTAATGGATTAAAATTGTTTCTGTGAAATAGAGGCCATGGAATCATGGTACCACATGATAGTTTTTCTAAACTGCAACTTAGCTTTCTCTCAGTCCTGATGAAGAAGCCAATCTTAGGACCGAAACATAGTTCATGGAACAGCAGTGTTCTCACTAAAAAATAGCCCACATTCTGCTGAGTATCCATACCTCAAATTCTATTCAATGTTGCATCAATATTCCTATCAGTAGTAAACAACCATGGATGTCAGCCTGGTTAAAATCACTGACACTCAATATTTTTTACCTATTATTGTTGCACTATGGTTTAGATAACAGCTTAACCAAACTAAGCCATCGATAAATTATATAAAAGGGTTAATATTGGTCACTATATAACTATAACTCTTGGCCTCTCTAAGCAAGCTCAATAATACCTCAATTGTGTATTGAAAATTGGGATCGTTTGACAATGAGGCTCAATGAGGAACAAGAAATACATTTTTTTGCAAAAATTTAATAATAAGAACTCACCAGCAATATTTCCTAAACAATCCAGAACTTTCATTGCATTCCTGTCTCCAAGCACATAAGTAGAGGTAACTGAGATTATATCGTTTCGAGCCCCATATTCATTCGAAGATATCAAGTTATCCTTGCCAACATAACATAAAGTTAGCATCTTGAGGAGATTCCTAGATAAATATCTTGCTGTTAAAACGGGACCTAAGCGATGAGACAACCAAAGCAAACTATCTGCACTCATATCTGATATTTTGGTCTCAAGTTTATTATTCTTTATCGATTCTGACCTTTCACTTGTACTGGAAGGCTTGATATCTGGGGATTCTGAATTATCACTTAAATTCTCAGTATCGAAAGATTTTTTATCATATAGTTCATTCTCGCTCTTTTTGCTTCCGATCTCACAACTTATGTTACTGAATTCTGTAGATTTACACTTGGGTATAGGTATTGTAGGAGATACCAAGAGTTTTTCATCGTAATCTTTACCTATGTTGATGTTCAATTCTTCCAAACTCCTTAAATGCTCGATGTTCTCACTGAGAGCTGCATCTAGAGCTTCTTCTGCTGCTGAATGGTTGAAAGGAAGATCTGAAGAAACATTGAGTTCCAAATGTTCAATCAACGACTTCAATTGTTTTTCTGATGGTTTATCCTCTTCGAAATCAAATATTTCAGGTTCTTTCACAGGTGGGGGCGACATATTAGGTTTACTTGTTGAACTGAAACTTGAATCATCGCTTGGTGAATTTTCGCATATTTCGTTGTCCATATTTTTTAAATGTGAAGTTTTCTTCAAGATTTTTTCATGATGAGAATGAAGTACGAAATCCACTTTTTCGTAATCTCTATAGCCTCCAATAGCTTCAACAATCGGTGCTATAAAATTGTCCAAAAAACATTTCAAACCTAACCTTACCATTAACCTCAGCAGGAAACTATGATGGTAGAGCTTAGCTATCCTTCCATGGTAAGGTAAAGTATTTTCATTAGGTTCATTTTCATAAAGTTTCAGTACCGATTCCAATAAAGTTTTTGAAGTTTTCATAGGGCCCATAACTTTTGACATAGGGTCGAAAAGGTACCAAGCTGCCAGCACAGACGTTGGTGGATCTTCAATGAGTTGCTTGACATAAGGCAATAAGATGTTAACAATTTCTACGTCAGTTGTGGTGTTCACTTCTTCAAATATCTCGGTAATTAACTTAATACATGTTTTCACTTTGCACTCTGCAATGTTTTGTATGAATAATATTCTGGTTCTTTCCAAATTTTCATAATTAGAACATGTGAAGCCGTCACAGTCGAAATGATACAAAATATTCATTTCGTTACTGATATTGTCTAGGTTCTTTAGTATTGACAGGAGTCTGTACAGCATTGGAAAATGTTTAGAAAATGGAATGTTGAAATTCACTAAAGGTTCGAGCAGAAGATGAGCACTTGGACTTGGCAATCCAAATTCAGTTACAACAGGAAAAGAAAAGTTACTGAAATCTTCAGTATCTGGTTGCAACAATAAATTAGCGATATATTTAACACAAAGTGGAATTTCCATTTCACAACTCTTCAAAACTGATATGCAAGCTTTCAATCTATCACTGAATTTAATTTTTTGTTTATTAATGCTTGATGCTTGCATCCTCTTAGGTAGAAATATTTCTGTGATCAAACATCCAAGTACTTGGAGCTCTTTGATTCTACACTTAGATATAATTTCAACATAATTACAAAACACAGTGTTTTCATTCCTTTTGTTATCCAATCTCTGTTTACTGATACAGGAGTATCTATTGCCTCTGTCTGATGGAAACATATTTATTCTATTGGTACCCATTTTGGAGTTCATTTGGAATGGTTCGGAAAAAATAAAATTGGTGAAAGAATTCTGAATCTGCGAATCAGCAATCGAGTTATTAGGATATTCATCTGTGTCGTGAATTTGTATCATCTTCTTTGATTGTTCTGGATGAAAGGTCCTTGAGAAAAATATATGTCGTTTCTCCAGAAGATCTAAAGCGAATTCCGGTTTATAATCTTTAGGCAATAGTATATTATTATCATTCTTAGCTATGTTAGATTGCACCTTCGATTTTGTTGAAACATGTGATGTGAAAGAAGAAGTTTTAGGACCGACACTAGAGCTTCTTGAAGGGCTCTTTGTTGATTTATGATCCAGTTCTTCATTCAAGGAAATCCTGCTTTGTGAAAGATATCTTGTGAAGCCCAAACTAGACTTAGCAGATACTGCACTAAGTAACTCTTCGTTAGTTTCCTCATCTTCTAGCTTAATTGTTTCTGCACCAATGGAAGAATGGCTGCGATCTCTGGTTCCTAGAAAGATTTATGAAACTACTAGAGAAAAAATGTATCTCAAGAAAACACTTTATATAGAGCAGTACAACAAACTGACGACATACTATTTAACAATATCAGAAAAATATTCTAATATAGCATCATATCAAAGCGTTAAAAGATTGTAACAGTACTTGAAATAACTTCACTAAATTAATTTGTTCAACTTGTAATGTTCAAATTTCAGGGGATAAAATTTAAAATTATTTGACTTATCAGTATATATGATCTCGTCAATACAATTGAAATGAAATAAAATTTAGAAAGCACTGATCAGATTGCTTTGGCGCTCTTGTTGAGCTACTTGCGAGTAAATATTCAAACCATAACAAATCTATAAGGACTCTGATCAGGTGAACAATAGTCTTCTCGTACTATGGGACAATGAGATGCAAATATGAACGCCTAATGAATGAACAAATCTATATCTCAAATTAAAAATAACTACTCATAATTTTCCCCAAGTTTTGTTCGAAGCTATAATTCCCTTCCCCTAAAAACTTACGTCAGTGCTTTTCTGAATTTTGACAACATATTATTTCAGCCACAGATATTGAATTCTGTCTCTATGATTTCCCGTTATGAAAAATTTTTATTAACATTACGCCAACTGACACTGATTAATGAGCCCGGCATTTGTCAATCGAATATCGATCTGTGATGGCCATCGTTCAGAGAAAATCACCGAGCCGTTTTGTTTCAGCCTCCCTCCATGATATTTCAAGTATCAACTTGATCGAATGGATATTCTAGTAGTTATTGAGGAAACAAAATTTCAGATGCTCATAACTACTGAACCATCCGACGGATTTGGCCCAATAACGAACTTGACCGAGATATTTGGACAATTAACCTATTCTGAAAATATGAAATTCTAACTCATCTCTTTTGGATGCTAGAGAGGATACGGCCAGCCGGACAGACTCAACTTTCGCCACGGATTCTTCATCAGGGAGTCGAACCCAATCGATTGAGACCATTTTCGGCTCGATATTCCAAAATTACAGACATTTGGGCAAAATGATAAGCACTCTGTTCGGGTGAACAAGAGCGCCAATAAAAAACGAATGTTTGTGTTCACAAAAACTAGATCTTTATTCAATTTACGGAATATACGACATTGACTGAACCAATATCAGAACAAGAATTCACGGAATTGGAGTATTTTCATAAACAACATCTCCTTGACACTGCGTTAGAAATTATTTGTCTTCCTGGCAGGAACTTTCACATCTTCAAAATCAAATTGGTGTTCTTCATTTTTGCAAGCTGCAAAGGAGCTGATGAATCTGAAAGCTCCTTACAATCAAACTGGTTTTGCCTCAATCTTGATTCAAAGTATTGACGCTATTTCTGTTCATAAACATTAGTGTTATGTGGTTAGAGTAAGCGGTTATTGTAGTGTCCTCAAACCAACTTTAGTATTTCAAAATATGAATATTACATTTTTTAATATTTACATTACGCTCAACATGTGGTTCTCTTATAGATTGGATTACAACTCAGAAGTAATGACGAGTATCATTCTCTTGATGTCAATGTTTCATCTCGAAGTTGTACTTATTCCAAATCACTAGTTTGAAATATTTGTGTGTGAGCTCTAGTGAAGTCTTGCTTCCTGAATATTATTACGGTAGTCATACAATTGCTACCCTTTCAGTTGTCTGAAAAAGTAAAAATACTACTTACTTTGTCTGGGCAATTTCGGGATGATGGTTTTATTTGGAATAGCATTGAAGGCTTGAGAAATCGAATATCTAGGTGGATGTGGATAGTTGAATATCTGTACGATGCCGGACTTGGTTAAATTCGTATGATCATCAGCCAAGTGAAGACACACATTTTTAGCTTTTATTGCGGCATTTCCAGATAACCTGGAATAATAATAGAAATCATTAAATAAAGAGCAAAATCTGGATAAACATTAGGTAAAAATACCTTGCATTATATGTTCATTAAAGGGCGGGCGCTACTCTCTATTAAATTCTGCTATTAGAAGATGGAGTTCAACAAAACCTAAATATGATTTAGAGTGGTAAATTATCATTATTTCAATGTGAACCCAAAAATTAAAAGGTTATGACCTATAACAATGGTTGTTGTTGTGGGTAGTTGATTTTCTCGTGTCGTCCTGCGGCAGTTTGAACTTGAATATGATTGATGTTATATTCTACTGTTCAAATTTTCAATCTTACAAATATTCCAAGGTTTGTTCTAGAATTAACTGATTTTATTACTAATGGTAACTGAAAGAACAACGAAATGCATTGATAGAAAATTTAAAATCAAAACTATGCTCCGTTAGTGTATTGGAAGTTTTAATTCATGTAAAATGTAGTTTTGGGTAGTACATGTCTTGTTGTTTTTAAGAGGTTTAATTTTTGTACTGAAGCGTTACAGTATACCACCTCAAATGAGGCAAGGCATGGCGGCCGTTCATGATTACAAAATATGTAGAACTATTCTTCTTATAAAATTTTATCAAATTAACAGTGATCATGGATGTTATTATCTATAAATATAAACTTTATACCATACTAATACATTTTCCAAACTAAAAAATATTGGTTATTTAGGGCTCATCACAATTTGAAATTTTAACATTTATGAAGGTCATTTATTCAGTATGACTTAGGCGAAGATTTCATTGACGTTAATAAGAAACTGAATATTTATTTCGCCCTTTGATGAAAAAACAATTCGTTCAATTTTTTGTTGAATCAACGATTTATGTCCACTAATTTTTTATCTCTGTCGAATAGAATTCACAATAATTATTGTTATATCGGAAAGATTAACACTTTAATGTCATAAGAGACTAGTATACAAATAGGTGATTAATTTTAATCGAGAGCTGAGAATAAATATACAAATACATAAAATTTGCTTTTCCGTTGAGTTGAAAATCAACAAAACTCCCACAAAATCACTACGTATTCGGTAAGAGGCGTCAAAGGTGGCCCCATAAAACTAACCGTAATTCCATAATTTATGATATCTGCGAAGTATGAATCATGAAATACTTCAGTAGTTCGATAAGTGCATTTCTTCCTTTACGTCTATCGATCTTGGCCCGGAGGGACTTCATCCCATCTGCCTCTTTCTGATCTAGGCTAGTCGATTTGAGCACATTTTTTCATGAGCCCAAATTATATTTCTTCGTCGTGTATGGGATAAATAAACCACCTCTTGTAAGACGTACCCAACATTAGTAAAATGGAAGTTCTTGTTCCATGCATTAAAGGCTGACACTCCCAGGTGTCCATGTGACTTCTACTGATAGGAATACAAAGGAGCTGCACTTCAATAGAATACTAGAAGGCTGTGCGCACAGCTTCTGACGCCTCAATGGCTGGAACTTCTCGTCTCTAAACTAACAATCGATCATTTAGCAATAGATGAAAGTACAGAATAAATAGAGAGAATTGCACCAGAAATAGTAAAGATTACTCAACTATAAAAACTCAAATATTTGACAATAAATGATATTTTATCCTTTTGAACCGAAACAAATATAGGAAAGGTTTACTTGGAGATTAGAATTGCTTTAACTGACTAGAAAAGGTGGAAATCTAAAGAATCTAACCCCTCTATACCCGTCACCAAATAAGGCGCCCCGGGAGTGGTCCTTCTGCACTACGATCTACTCTAGCCCTTGCCAGTTAACTCGTTTCCCTTCATAAAGAGGGTGAAAAGCACCAGGAGTTCAAGCCCGGGGGTCACAGGCACCTAACTGTAAAGCGATTAATTTCACAGCAGTTTTTTCAGTTTATTGACATTGCTCATTGAAGTAGTGTATGAAAACAGAGATACCCTATGATTAACTTTTTGAATCATTGGTACATCGAAATATTTGAATATAAGTAAGGAACTCATGAGAAAATGTGTCGTCTACTATACAGGGTGAGTCTTTGACCACTGCGTTAATTTTAACCATAGATTCTTGACGTCAAAAGAAACATTTTCTTTCTATAACATTTCTCCAAATTTGGCCCCGTTCAGAAGATATAGAGTGTAGAAATTTCATAAAAAAATTGCATTTTCACCTGTAATATTCAAACGACAATATCAATTGAAATGATCTCTTGTAGAAGGCTTTTGATAACAGTCATGCATATTTTGGCATCAATAGATTTATTCCATTTCTTGTGGGTTTCTCACTACTACTGTACAGATTCATTAAATTGAAACATGAGTGAGTAAATCATTTCTTAGAGGGAATATAATGTTTTTACACAATTTAGATTCAATAGTGGATGCTGGTAATTTTCTTTCAAACTAAACTAGACTACAGAGGGGTATTTGCCCAATGTGAAAACTTAAAATGCTTATAACTTTTTATCACAGCTGAATATGGAAAAACGGTATGGGCAAAAAGTGTTTCTGTTAATCTCAAAAACCTATGGTTAAAATTACCGCAGTGGTCAAAGACTCACCCTGTATGTTGTAGTTAATAAGTTGCCATGAATTGTAACAAGTGATATATGTAGATAAAGACTAAACCAATTGTTATAATACACGCTGTGAGTAGAGACATCTTGCATTATTTCCCAAATATACAATAACATATAAAATGGATGAATCGATTATGAACAAATTGAGAGGCTCTAATTCAACAAGATTAGATTAGGCCGTATTCAAAGCAAAATTAAGGGGTTAGTCCGCTACTAATGGTTTAGATCATGGTGGAAGCATCTTTCGTGTTAGTGTTTGACACCACTGAGAGAAATAATTTTAAGTTCTTCAGTATTTCTTCAACTTGTACCCTTCGATCCGTTTATTATCGAGCGTTCCTTAGGTCTTGTCATTTGAAATTGAGATTCAATAAGGTGAAGATGTATGAGAGACACTTATAGGAATTATCATCAATTGAAAGTATAGCAAAATGCTTCCCTAGACTAAAATTTTTTTCTAAAAAATAAGATGACATCGGTAACAATTTTTTGATAATAATGAATATTTTAGTATCAGGAGTAATGAATCCAGTAATTAACAGATGAAGAACTCAAATATTCAAATGAATATGTAACATCTAGATTCAAAACAATAGTAAGTGGTCTAAATTTGGGTCTCAACAAAAAATTCAGAGCCATCTTGTTGTCTTGACGTAATTTAATATATCACAGAGATTGCTGGAAATATTTAAAGTGTTTGATTTTGAATATAACAATCTACATGCAAATTTTGAGCAAGGATAAGTTATGTTCCATGAACTAATTGATGTTGTTTACCCTAATGATGCTTTAGCATAAAATACTAGCATTACAGATGAAACCGTTCTATGTAGGGCACATACAGGGTGGCCATTTGAAAACGAAACAGACGAGATTACATACGAAGTAAGTTTTTTCGATAAAAATGCTCGGACAGGTCGATTTCTGTTTCGGAGGGGGACAACTTAAGATGTGAGGTTAGTTCAAAGGACGCATAGCGCTTCAACCCTTCCTGCTATAACCCCAAGTCCCTCAATTTTTGAATATTCTAGGAAGATGGGGTGAGTGATACCGTCAGTTCAAAAGGTATTTTTATGCTGATTTCAGCACAGTAATTATTTTTTCATTTTTTATGCATTAGTTCTCGAAATATACATGCGTTAGTTAATTTTATCACTTGGCACAACAAAAGTTCTCTCAATATGTGTTTTGGAATCCGGTATTTTCACAAGCAACATGTCTTCCTTATCGTTTATTAAATCAATCGACATTTTTGTCAGTTCTTCTCTTCTGCACGCGCCGGCTAACCCAATAATTGTTGCTACCTGAAAAGTAAGTTGATACTTTTATATCCTACAATCGTAATATTTTGTTAAAATCACCTTCAGCATTAGATATGTATCATTATCCGCTTCTCTAATGAATTTGCTGATCTGTTCACTGCTGAAAACTTCTGATTTTTTGGCTTTGTAACCAACATTCTTCCTTTTAAGAAATGCGAGAACTTTTGGGAAAATGGCTATGTTCACATTTTCTTTACTAAAATGGTACTTTTCAACATAGAGTACATGCTCCACAGAGTGGAGGATTTGACTGTTTCTGATTTATGCGCAGTGGTCAAAGACTCACCCTGTATGTTGTAGTTAATAAGTTGCCATGAATTGTAACAAGTGATATATGTAGATAAAGACTAAACCAATTGTTATAATACACGCTGTGAGTAGAGACATCTTGCATTATTTCCCAAATATACAATAACATATAAAATGGATGAATCGATTATGAACAAATTGAGAGGCTCTAATTCAACAAGATTAGATTAGGCCGTATTCAAAGCAAAATTAAGGGGTTAGTCCGCTACTAATGGTTTAGATCATGGTGGAAGCATCTTTCGTGTTAGTGTTTGACACCACTGAGAGAAATAATTTTAAGTTCTTCAGTATTTCTTCAACTTGTACCCTTCGATCCGTTTATTATCGAGCGTTCCTTAGGTCTTGTCATTTGAAATTGAGATTCAATAAGGTGAAGATGTATGAGAGACACTTATAGGAATTATCATCAATTGAAAGTATAGCAAAATGCTTCCCTAGACTAAAATTTTTTTCTAAAAAATAAGATGACATCGGTAACAATTTTTTGATAATAATGAATATTTTAGTATCAGGAGTAATGAATCCAGTAATTAACAGATGAAGAACTCAAATATTCAAATGAATATGTAACATCTAGATTCAAAACAATAGTAAGTGGTCTAAATTTGGGTCTCAACAAAAAATTCAGAGCCATCTTGTTGTCTTGACGTAATTTAATATATCACAGAGATTGCTGGAAATATTTAAAGTGTTTGATTTTGAATATAACAATCTACATGCAAATTTTGAGCAAGGATAAGTTATGTTCCATGAACTAATTGATGTTGTTTACCCTAATGATGCTTTAGCATAAAATACTAGCATTACAGATGAAACCGTTCTATGTAGGGCACATACAGGGTGGCCATTTGAAAACGAAACAGACGAGATTACATACGAAGTAAGTTTTTTCGATAAAAATGCTCGGACAGGTCGATTTCTGTTTCGAGGGGGCAACTTAAGATGTAGGTTACGGACGCATAGCGCTTCAACCCTTCCTGCTACAACCCCCACCCTCAATTTTTGAATATGGAAGATGGGGTGAGTGATACCTCAGTTCAAAGGTATTTTTATGCTGATTTCAGCACAGTAATTGTTTTTTCATTTTATGCATTAGTTCTCGAAATATACATGCGTTAGTTAATTTTATCACTTAATAGTAATTTACGTAACAAGTCGGAAAATAGGGTTTTTTGGACGAATAGACAAAATTCTAGGACGAGCGCAAGCGAGTCCTAGAAGTCTATGAGTCCAAAAAACCATTTTCAGGCGTGTTGCGTACAATATTTTTTCGGCAACCGTCTAGAATAACAAATCAATGAGACGACACATTTCTTTTTTATATATTTTAATTCTTATTTAAATTAAACAGAACAGAAAATATCACATATTAACAGAAACATTCTAATTCTTATTTATATTAATATTTATATTAAAATTCGAGCAATTACTGATATTGAAGGATTCAATTTGTTTGAAATGCCTGGTATATTTAAATTCCTTTTGTTGAAGCCACAACAAGATGGCAAAGTTTCCGTTTCGCATCGATTATTTTCTTCTGGTGATTTTTGAATGGTCTTGGCAATTTTAATTTTGTTTTCAAAGGAATTATCTATATATCCTTCAGCCACATTGGTAGACTTCCAGCCACCGTGTCTCTTCAAATTTGTGATGTTTCCACCATTGTCAGCAAATAACGTCGCCGAAGTTCGACGAATGCTATGGCCTGTGTAATTTTAGGATTGGGTAAATGTAAAAACTCTGCGATTTTCATTCCGAGACTCCCGAAAGTGTGGATACCAACAGGCTGAATCGAACATTTTCCTTTTTGTAATTCACGAATAATCTGTTGTGTGGAGTATGAGATGGCCGTAAAGATAAATATTGTCTATACAACAGCAGGTTTTCTTGCCCAATTACAACAAAAGTTCTCTCAATATGTGTTTTGGAATCCGGTATTTTCACAAGCAACATGAAATTAAGTACGTTTTAGGCCGGGAAGGCTTTTCTCAAAGAATAATTGACATTTCGTGCTTCCGAAACACCAAAATTTCCGTACTTGTATTTGAAATTGCAAAACATCTACCACTGGGCAAATGAAGTCATACCGTACGTGTTAATGCTACTAGGGTCAGATGTTCGACTAGCTAGTTTATTTTCTGTAATCATTCTCCAACTGTATGGTATCAGAACGATTTGAAGTATTGATCTAAGAAATAAGACTTTTCAAAGTAAAGTAAATAATTTATCAAAAACTCACATCAATTAATTACACTGTAAAAAATAGTTCCTCATCTCAAACCATATTAATTTGTCTCAAGTACTCCGTACGTTTGAATACAGCCAAATGCATAAAGTACTTGACCCTACCGCCCTCTACGGTTGAGAATGGCGTTTACCCTAAATAAAAGTTTCTTGAGTTAAGAAACTGATTAGTTTCAACCAAGCTCAGAGTTTTTGACTCAGGTGGTAAAAAAATTTGATCTAACGGTAATATTAATTAGTATGTAACTATTCATACTTTTCGTAGAATAAAAATTTTGGTTTCATGTAAATAAATATTACATTTCACTGAAACTCGATTTGTAGTTGATTTAAAGGATCTTAGTTGAATGGGTCGAGAATTCAGTCGATAAAAATGATAATATCTCTTATGTCAAGTGAAAGTTTCTTGGGTTAAGAAACTGATTGATTTGAGCTAACTTGAAGGGTTTTTGACACTAGCAAAGGAATAATTTGATAAAACAAAAAAAAACATTTCTATGTAATCATTATTTTTCTTCCCAGAACAATAATTTCTCTTTTATATTAATAAATACCGCAATACCGCGGCAGACCATGAATATTGTACGGAATGGGAAAGGCGTCTAGAGTTTCGTTGGTAGTTGCCGAGAGGGAGCGAGTATACCCAAGCGTCAACCGTCTGCTTTTCCAAGACACGTCGTAAAGACAACCGTTCCCATCACGTCGGGGTCACCAATGTAGAATCGAAGGAATTTATATCCCTACTTATGCGTTTCGTCCCTAGCGTACACATTTGGACTAATCAGTATGGCTTGTGTGCGCCATGCCATAGACGCAGGGGTTAGAAGTTTTGAGGGAGCCGCCGGGAGTTGAATCCAGCACCTAGTACCTAGTCGGTGTGAAACTTGAGCGCAAACCTCTAGGCCACCGAAGCGCTGTGAACTAAGCTATGCGTGGCTATATAGAGTGCCGCCAAGAGATCCCTATACACTCCCCTGCCGCTGACAGAGTGCCGCTACAAAAGCTATAGTCCAGGCAGTGGGTTATCATCTCATTCCTATCATCATCCAATACCAGATCACCCGGTTCTCCACCAACACAAAGATATTTGGTTTTCTCTAAGTTGACATTTAAGCCCCACTTCTCGTATTCTTTAATTAGCTTGCGCATCATGTATTCCATGTCATCTTTATCACCGGATACAACAATATTGTGAGTAAAATGCACAAATAATTGCATTTAAATGAGATATATTTAATATAAAAGAGATAGAGTTTTGATTTAAATTGCAGCCAATATAAAAAAATTGCTACAATTAATTCGTTTTATTAAATCAATTACGCAATATTTTTTTTACAAATGTCACTTCATATTGCAAAAATTATATGTTCAATTTTATTCAAATACTTATAGTTTTCTTCAAGTAAATGAGGCGAATAATATAATCTCACGAGATTCTTGTCTCAAGAAACTGTAGTCGTTGCATCAACTGACAGAATTTACGACAACCGTACCTTCGTTCTATTGAACAAATAAAAATGAAACGAACGAATGGTTTCTTTAAAACCTATTTAGAATAATGTATTTGTATCAATCAATTATGGATATTGAGACAAGTGCATAAACAATTTCTTGTAATTGTATGTTTATGTTGAATCAGTTGTTTCTTTCATTTCGCTGAAATGTAAAAAGTTTCAGGCGAATGTTTTAGCTGTTCTCTATAATCAACTAGGTTGTTTTAATCAAGAAAAATAGTTCATTTGGCGTAATCAATTTTAGATTAATTCAAATTAAAATGGTTTGATTGAAAAAAAAATTCTCAAACTCCTGAGGAGTTTGAGCCCAGAATTTTATTTTTTACAGTGTAAATATTCAAATTGTTCACCATTAGCTTCCATAGAATGAAATAAGTTTTGTTCGAAACGATGGCGCACATTTTGCAGCATTTCTGGAATGATTTGACGACATTCGTTCACTATACGTCTTCTTAAATCTTCTATGGAATCGGGCTGTGTAGAGTAAATTTTACTCTTCAAGTGACCCCAAAGAAAGAAATCTAGTGGTGACAGATCTGCCGATCTGGCTGGCCATACAGTGGGACCCCCTCCTTCCAATCCACCGATGTGGAAATCTTTGATCCAGATATCCTTGATCTGGTAAGGCGTAGTGTGGAGGAGCTCCATCC
Source organism: Micraspis discolor (assembly GCA_030674115.1). Lineage (NCBI taxonomy): Eukaryota > Metazoa > Arthropoda > Insecta > Coleoptera > Coccinellidae > Micraspis > Micraspis discolor. The sequence goes on from JARTUT010000443.1 coordinate 298,867, forward strand.
TGCTGAAACACAATCTGATCTTCCACATAATTTCCAGCATTGTTTTCAATAATTTCAGTGGATTGGAGGAAGGAAGCCACAGTCATGGTTGTTTTGAAGCTCAAAATGGCGATTTTTCACAAAAAAACACTACAAGTGCCATGAAAACACCACTTCATTTTCAAATACTTAGTTAAGAATATTTCGAGAACTAATACATAAAATGAAAAAACAATTACTGTGCTGAAATCGGTATAAAAATACCTTTCAAATGAGGTATCACTCACCCCATCTTCTCTATTCGAAATTTGGGGGTGAGGGTTGTAGTAGCAAGGGTTGAAGCGCTATGCGTCCGTAACCTACATCTTAAGTTGTCCCCCTCGAAACAGAAATCGACCTGTCCGAGCATTTTTATCGAAAAAACTTACTTCGTATGTAATCTCGTCTGTTTCGTTTTCAAATGGCCACCCTGTATATAAGACCTCAGCATATCAGTGAAAAGCTTAGGGGTGAAAATTGCAAAAGAAATATAGAGAAAAAAATCACATTTAAAATATGCTATGAAATATTCTTTCAACTTCAATATGTATAGAATGCAACCTAATGAATACAATAGAAATTTAAATTTGAATGTGTTATTGTTCCAAATGCATCTAAAGCTCCATTGAAGAATATCAATTTTTAGACATCAATGCCTTATAGTGAAATTTGTCTATTATTGAATTTTTTATTTTTTTCATTATATCTTGAGTTGAAAAATATCTCCGTGCAGTCAGAAAATAATGTCATGTAGTTTCTTCCCTATTTCAAGTTCCTCAAACCTAAGCAGCCCAGAATTTCTACCTCATCTCATCTCTTTATCTCCATAGTAAATAATTTTAGGGGTTGAGAAAATATTTTATGTAATAATATTAAGTAGTGAATCTAACAATAAAAAATGTTGAGTACCACATAAAAATGTTTCATAATTTCTGATCTCTATTGGTAATTCAAACGATATTTAATAAATTGAAAAGAAGATTAACTCTATTTTTCAAAACTCATGGCTCATAGCAAATGCTCATGCCTTACCATTGCCTAAGTAAAAAGTGAATGGTATCACCAAAGATACATTAGACAATTGACATAACAAGCCGATACACATTAAATTAATACTTACTTGTAACCAAACGTAAGATCAATCCAACTATGCAGTCTTTCAGAAACATGCTGACTCTCTAAGGCTTCTCGATGTTTCTGTATGAAATCCTCAGGACCGGAACACCATGTAGGTACCTCGAGATCATCCAAATCATCATGTATACTTCTGAATATAGTAGGATCAGTGAAGAACTCGGGTATACACTCATCTGGTGTCCATTTCTGCATTCTTTGTATAGAACTTGGGTATTCAGCAGGAACCCAATTGCTTCTTACATTTTTGCACAAAACAGATTTTGGTGTACGCCTAGCCATATATACGTAATAAGTAATTTCAGACAATACATCAGAAACATGATGAGATACTTGTGTCTGAGAACCCTCGAAAGTGAGGTCAAGTTGCTGGTCACCTTTATTCAATCGATATTTGGATTTTTTTAAATCCCTCCAATTTTTTCCACATCTTGATGCAAAGTCAGTAACCCAAGGGAATACATGGTGACAGTTAGGATCACCCAACCTCCTACCTGATAAGTTATTCAATGCTGTTATATATGTAAAGTTAGAAATATCTCCATTGATCCATAAATGACATAATTTCTCTAAATTCTCATCATTTACTTGGACTCTGTCATATGTACATATACCACAATATTCGCACTTCAATTGATGATTGAACATATGTCCATTTTTGAGGCAATCATATTGGCTGTCTTCTTTTAGTAAATCTATGTCGACATTGTGTACATGTAGATTGGAAATTATGTCAGGCATTATGTAGATCCATAAATCTTCTGTTAAATAAATATCGTTCAAAGAAATATTACCAACTACCAAACTTCTATCGTGAAAACCTTTAAAAATTTGTAACAATTGATATATAATGAACAGTGGTTTTGTGAAGCATTTTTCAAGAATTGCTGGACTGAAATTGATGCAATCATTCAATGTATACTCGATGTAAGGAATATGTATGAGAAATATCGAATTCAAAGTTTCAATACAACATACTGATGGTAAAACATTTAGAAGTGGATCAAACTCATCAGATGTAGCAATATTCAAATTAGTATCACAAATATTGACAATTGGACAACCATATATCCTACAAATCGTAGTTTTTAAAGCCTCATTGTATGGTACCAAATTTATCTGCTTATCTTTACTGGATTTATCATCCATAAGTAGTTTCCTTTTGGCACTTTTGCATAAATTTCTATAGTTTGTCTGAGAGATATATTGCAATAATTGAATTAGAAATAAAGGTGTGCTAGGATTATCAACTTTTCTTATTCTGGGAAGAGGTAACACTTTGGCATCCCACTTCTTAAAGACGCAAACCAAAATTTGTTCCCAAAATATATTGTAGTCCTCATTGTTGGACCATATATCTTGCTTATTGCACTTTTCAACGAATTCTATGAGCCTTGAATACTTGACCAGGGATCTGCAAAAGGAGTAAATTAAAGTACTATACCTCAGAGTTATTCTTCAATTTTGATATGAGTTCGTTTCACTAGTATCTATCTTAAATAACTTTTTCTAGTCCATTGAACTAATAGAACATGGTGCTATAAATATGTTCAAATGTCTTGAAATGAATTCTATTTTTTAGGGATGTATAGAAGTGTGGAAAACAATGATGAAGCAGCCAATAATACTAATAATGATAAGAGCCTCTAGCGTTCAACCATTAGAAAACCTCATAAACAAAAATAAGGAAATGGAAAGAAAAATGTTACCATGGTAGGCATGTGAAGAAGGGTAACAGGTTTATGATAAGAACTTTTCTATGATAGAACTCATGTAGAATGATAATTTTATGGTGAATATAATTATTCTACAGGTCAACCAGGATTGTCCACAGTTCTGTGTCGAACTGATGACTGACTTCCCGAAATATGTATCCACAGAGAGGATTCCAAAATCCCACTTGTGTGACATTAGTTGTTGATATGGATGTTAAACACAATAAATCATGAAACATATCACAGGTGTATGGCAGGAATTTGCTGCAACTGAACAAAAGACAGACGTGACCCAATGGCCAAGATAATTCATCACTGGTTAGTAATGAAGTAGGAAATCCTGCAAGTAATGAAGGTTCCTTGTTACTGGTACACCCCAATGCAGGTATAATAAAATGAGAAGCCCAGATTCTACTGTCCTCACTGAAAAAAAATTACCCGCAGCCACAGCAACCTGATTTCATCTTGATGAATGAAATGGAAAATAAAGCAATGTTCATAGACATCCTGGTTTCAGTATTATTCCCATACCTGTTCAGGTGAACAGAGTGCTTATAGATTTGCATAAATAGCTGTAAATCTTGAATAATTCGAAAAAAACTGATATCAATCGTTTTGTTTGGTCTCACTGATGAAACATATGTCGTCAAAATAGATTTTGTTGTAATGCTCTTTCCCCTCACTCCATAAATGTCGGATTTCCCTTCAAAAATTTTGTCTTTGCTGTTATGACAGATCTTTTCTTTATACACCCCTGTTGATTATCACCTTATGAGTTGCATTTTGCAAAAACTGCAGAAATGTGTCACAGTTGGTCATTTCAAACAATTTCAAGTTAGCTGGTAGGACGCGAACAGGTCTTGAATTTTTAAAATTATTTATGTCTTTCTTCTTGTAAACAGGTGTACTATTGCTAATTTCAATTAGATTGGTAATATATTAATTTCAAGAGTTTTTTTCATGTAGCTCAAGACCTCTGCTATTTCTGGTGCACAATATACAACTGAAGTAACGGAGATGTTGTTCTAACATATATCCTTTTCTCTAAGCTCTTTGTGAGATTCGCAAGTTCTGGGTATAGCTGGTGCTAGGAAGAAGGATTTGCTATTATTTGATTTTTTAAGTGTCCATATCTGAAATTTTCTTCAAGTAATCCTATAAATACTCCTGTAAACTGAGACTACTAGAAATGTACTTCATTTTCTTATTATAATAAATCTGCAACCAATCCTGTTCCAACAGAAGACGACTCTATTAATTGTCCTAAGAATAATTGACAAGGAAATGGATCAAAGATCGTGGATCACCAAGATCCGGCAGGGGGGTACATGGAGTCTTATCTATCATCATAATGTCAAACTGTCACACCATAACAGAAGGAACAACTCCTTGTAGTCTTCCAAGAGCTGGGAAGTGGAATACTAAAGCTTTTTAGTGGCAGGTAAGATAATTTAGTATAAGAAACCAAATGATTAAAAATTAGGAATAACTAAACTGAAATCAAGAACTTGCAGGCAGGATGAGAACCAGGAGAACAACAGACACTCAGATATAGAGTTACTATATTTGTTTCCCTGTTAGAAAGAAATATATCAATGAAATAGAACTGTTTTATGCAGAATTAAAACAGGCATTTGAAAGTCTAAATAATAACACACATGTACATTATAATAACTTTTAATGCAAAGCCTGTTGAAAATCCTCCAGCTGACTTTGATGGTTAAAATTGAAGGAATGAAGTGGCTCGTAAAACTATACATATAATTCAGAATGAAACGGAAACATCACTTATTATTTCAATTCATCAAAATTTTAAATAAACAATGTGGATAAAATACACTCAACTTGCCAATTGAATAGATTAAATGAAAAGTTAATTATTCACTGACAGCAAAAAATCACTCATTTCAAAAATCCAAAATATTGGCACATTCTTGTGAATTCCCATATAAATCAATTCAATGATTTTGAATTTGTGAACCAGTTCATCAATTTTCAAATTGTGAATCAATTACTCAGTAAATTATTCTGTGAAAGGATTACTTACTTCAGCCATGACTTATGAACACATGCAATAAATCTATCATTTCTAGTAGTGTTCTTTAAATACTTTTTAGGGATTCCTAGTTCCTTAACGATACTATCCATTTTTCTCAAGTAAAGATTGAGATGTAGAATAAATTAAAATACTTTTAATGCTAGAACTAGAATTTCATTTCAAGTACCATACTCTAATAAGACAATCATTTCAATTGACATATTTACATAACAAAGAGTACGATAACTCTTTGTTACTGATATGTTGTCTCGGATTGAGATATAAAATATTTAAGCAAATTGCAGTCTTTTGTATACATAATAAAAAATAACATAACCTTAAAACAAACTCGACTGACTTCTGACTTCACTGGATTACCTGTCACTTGTCACAGTTGTCATCGAGACGAGACATCCCAAAGACAATTTTTTCAAATTTTCAAATAATTTATTAATTATTCTATTTAGCAATTGTTATTCTTCATCTCACTCTATGGAGTCGAAATCGAATTAATCTTTATGAAATAAATTTTTATTTAAAGTCAAAACAAAATGTAATTGAAATCTATGATGATTGATCAAATCTATGATGATTGATCAAATCAAAATCAAATCAAAATCAAATCAGATCAAAATTTTAACCTCTGAGATTCTTATCCGCAAGCTGAACAACTAAAGATTTTTGGTGTCCTACCTGATGAACTTTGGAACTGTAAAATTGGATTTGATATGTTCATCCTTGAAAATTCATAAGCTTAATTAATAATTTTTTTTTCATCATCAGTTGATAAAGATGAATACTGATGATATTGTTTACATGACCCTATTGATATTTTCAATAGGATTTGGGCAGTTCTATAGAAAAATTGAAGATTCAAGTGTAAAGAAAAATATTGGAACTCTTGTTGGATTATTCATAGTATTTGTAGTATCTGGAATCCACATAATTCATCCTATATTAACTTTTTTAATAAATGCATTCATTATTAGAATTTTAAATCCAAGGTGAATATGCCTACTTCGTTCAATTTTCTGTTTAATGCATAACTGATTAATTTATTTTCAGAACATGTCACTTAGTCAGTTTCATCTTCTCATTCCTGTACCTGTTCTTCTTCCGAACAACGATATATTTTGGCTTCCCCTACCCTCCACCGCATACAAACCTTGTTCAGATGATGCTGACATTGAAAATCGTAGGACTTGCATTTGAAATAAATAGGTCATACATTAGTAATCAAGAACATAATGCTAAGAAATCAGATCTGGAAGTACAAGAAAATATAAAAGATGATTTGAGTATAATAGAAATATTTCACTATTGTTTCAACTATGTAGGTGTTTTGACAGGTAATAATCAACTCTAGTTTCTTATAACTGCATAGAATCGAATTCTTTATGAGTTGTTTATCGAATTCTTTATGTGTTCAGGACTCGGAAATACAGATCATTAATGTGGCGTTGCTAGTACTTATTGGCAATCTAAACAAAGGGATTTTAGACAGGATTTCACGAAATTGGATATGCAAAACAAAATAAAACTATTTCCCATTGGAAACCGAGGTGTAAATTACCATGAGCACAGTTTATTTAGATCTGAGAAAGGGAGGTGTGGCATTACCACTAATGCTATGTATCTAATTTCAGAAATGTTTGTATACATACAATAAATTTGATTATCTCCAATTTCCATTTGAGCAAATGGTGAAATACACAATTAATATAAAAAATATCCATTTGTCCAAATATTTCATTTTCAATTCATAACTTTTTATTGCATCACATTAAGTTTCTACTGTGATACAAAAAAGTAAATTTCTTCATTGCAATTTATTCTTCATAGAATATACTAATATACAATATTTCATTTATTTCATATTTCTGTAACAGTATTAATATATATATAATATTGTAATGGAATCGTGATAAGGCCAGCTGTTTAACTTATAGGCAATACTAGATAGAAGATTCTCAAATAACTAATAGAAATGGTCTTAGAATGTTCGTCTGGAGTTCCCCATTCATTACTATAAAGTCTAAGGAAATATTGTCTTTGTGTTCCCTCTAACTCTCTGAATTCAAATCTTTACATAGTGTTATATGAGGTTGAGCTACATGATTCGAATATCTGAAATGAACCGAACACAAAATAGATATACAATCCTGTCATAATAATAACAACAATTGGTGAAAGTACTATCCTAGTTTGGTGAGTGTGAGTGGCAAATAGTTGTTCAGCAAACAGTACAATCATTAACAATAACCTGGCAAAAACGGATATAACTTATTAATTATCAATCTTTGACACAGAAGGTGTAGTATTGTTCAAAAAAGTCCATTTTCTTTGTTTGTATCTGAATCAATTACAAGAAAAATTTTAATTAAATACAAGTTCTATAAAATTGCACGGATAATATATGTATATATTAGTTGTGTCTCTTAGGCTCTTTCTTCACGATCTTGAGTCTTATGCAGTGCTAGAATTATCAGTAGTATAGTGTAATGCCTAAATTCTTCCTTTTAGTTCCAGAGTAAAACAACATCTTATATACAATTTTTCAAAATAAAATTACAAAGACTTCTGCATAATTTACTATTCATATTTGTTTCATTGTGAATCCTCAAGAAACTCACTTATGTTTATGATAAAAAGACAGGACAAGTAAGACTTCTCAGGGACCTCAAATCGAGATATTTACACTTATAGAACCATTGTCATTCCATTTCAACAAAATGTGTTTTTTTTTGTTGATGAGAAATTTTTTGATGATGGAACTTGTGTAGAATTATTATTTGGGCAATAACCACCTTCTCTTATTGTTCTTGTTACCAACATTTCGACAGACTGTAGTTTCTTCAAAGCAAAAATAAATTTTTAAAAAAGCTATGAAAAAGCGTCAACTCCACAGAACTCCGAAAACAAGATCAAATTTGTACTTATCTGTGGGTTGAAGACTTCTTCAAGTTACTTCAAATAATTGGTCTTCAAACTTCCGTCAACTCAATTGATGGAGCACTTATGGGATTAAAAGCGATGTTAATAAATGCTGCCTCCTTATCTTTTCTTCTTGTAGGTTTCTCTTCTTTGGATAGGATAGATGTATCGTTTCAATTCACCAGATGATTTTTATTTACAGCATGCTGGACACTGATAGGTGAAAGTTGGTCCAACATGCTGTAAATGAAAATCATCATATGTTAGATGCATTGTTCCATTTTATAAAATGATTTTCATTTACAGCATGTTAGACACTGATAGATCCAAGTGGGTCCAATATGCTGTTAAAAAACCTACTAGAAGAAAAGTCAAGGAGCAGCATATATGAATATCGCTTTTGATCCCATAAGTGCACCATAAATTGAGTTGTCGGAAGGTTGGAGTACAATTGTTCGAAGTAACTTGAACAAGTCTTCAAACCATAGATAAGTACAAAGTTGATCTAGTTTTTGGAGTTCTGTCAATTGGACACTTATTAGTGAAGATTGAAAGATTTTCGTATATTGTCAACTTTATTTGAGCCAATGTTTTGCCTTAAAAACGACAGAAGATGTCTTCGTAACAAGAACAATAAGAGATGGTAGTTATTACCCAAATAATAATTCTACATGTGTTTTTTCCTTGAAATATGACTGATTCTATTCTAACGCTGAAAGAGTTTTGTCATATTTTTAAATTTCTCATGCAAAATGCTTGTGTTCAAGTTCATTTATTATCTTCAAGAGAAACAGGTCAGGAGAGATCTTTCTTTTTTCTCTATAAATTATTTTCTGTGAAGAATAAAATAACCTGTCTAAAAAGGTCACCTATAATTCCTTCATTTAAATCTCTCTCACAGAAAGGTTTCGGAATTATTTTGTGACTCAATGAGAAATCAACTAAGAAATTCAGTGGTTTAAAAATTAACCTTAGCCATCTTTCTCTTTCTCATTTCTTAAATGAAGCCTAAATTTGTTATCTGTTCTTATGTTATTCACATTCTTGAAAGTATTTTGGAATGGGGGGTGGGTTGGTAAAATCTGTTACTGATTTCAGCTTAAAATCTGTTTTATTATTGAAACACATTCATAATCCTTGGATTTATATTGTTTGATCAACTGCCGTTTTCTATATGAATCTGTGTCTTTTTTCTGATTTTTTTCTATTTTTTTTTCTAATAATTAAAAAGTAATTAATTTGACAGGGTGCATAAATATTAATTGTCGCTTTCCTCAAATTCTTTGATATATTGAAATTACACCTTATAGACAGAAACTATCCTATTATTTCCCCATTCAAACTAGAGTCCCTCGAGGAAATGTGCTAGGTCCATTTCTTTACTTACTGTTTTCTTCCAACATACCAACAGAAACATTTGCTGATAACACAACCATTATAGCAACAGCTTTAGTTCAAGATCATCCAGAGATACTGCAGATTTATATTGAGAAGTGAAAATATAGACTTGAACGAAATCAAATTCAAACATGTAGATTATCAATGCATTTTATTAAGAATAAGATAAAAATTAATTTGATTTCATGCTAACCATTCTATGCAGAAGCAAAGTAATGTGTTAATCTAATCTGATTGTTCAAAAAAAAAATAACGTGCTCATAGAAAATTGTTTATTAAATGAATTTCAATGTTTTCTGCTTTCAGGACCTTACTATAGGTATACAACTTTCAGAGATTCGTTCAAATTACCATTTTCAACATATGCCGATAATTGGAGTTTCACTCTTGACAAGCTCAGATATGTTCCTATGTTTATAATTTTATTCTTGGCGACCTCTCAAACATGGCCTTTAAGTGTAAGTAATATGAAACGAAAACATTTTCTTTAATTTAAAGTTGTTTGGATGGAAGATGAATATCCTACTAGTTATACAGGGTTATCATAATAATATGTGCATCAGACGCACTATTGTTTTTGAAAGGGGAAAATCATGCTAAAATATTTTTATTGATGTCTCACTTCCAGTTATTAACGGAAGTGACCATAGAAGTACATTCCTGAGATATCAGGGATATATGAATGATGGAATAACGTCATGCGATACCTGCTAATTACCTTACCCGCTTCAAGGTTTTGAGCTAGTCGTATGGAAGACACAATTTTACGGTATCAAAGATGTAAAAGCATTGATAAAATTATAGCAATTCATATGACCATTCAAAAGAACTCAGGATTTATAATCTATTGAATCAGAGCTAAACGATCGTCTGTTGGAAACTTGACTCTTGGAAATATTATTTGTTTCTATCCCAGATAAACGAGAATATTGAATGCGTGTAGCCATGATGATCGAGAGTGCAAACAACATCGGAATCGTATAATAACGGATGGTACCTCCTTTTGAAATTAAAAAAAAGTAAATGGTGCTTCTTATAAAAATTCACAGCCCTAGAGCTAACCTGGGGAGTCCCCCATAATACGCCTTGGAGAGGATTGACAAAATGTTCCTGTATTGAAAGACATATTCAAAGTCTCATCAAGGTGTTTTAACATTTCTTTACAAGGTTTAGTGCCTTAACAGATACATCCAGTCTTTTCCCGAGTACCTCCGGATATCGTCTCTCCATTCCATTTCCGGTCGCCCTGTGCTTCGCTGCCAGGTTCGAGGAAGTCTGCATTCTTTTGGCTCATCACTCATTTGCACTCATTGCCTCAGGCCGTCCCGGCGCCACTCCAGAACCGTCACCATCTCAACTACATCTGAACTCTTCTCCTCTGCCGTACCTGATTCTACCACGCAGACTAATTATTAGCATACATCTATCCATTGCTCTCTGTTGTCAGTAGCGCACCTGCATTTTTCATGTTTAATGGAACCGTTTCAATTGCGTAAGCCTTGAATGGTAGGGCATACGCATTGTAACCTCTTATTAGTTTCATGTTCTTGAATATATGGCTCATCTTGCAGAAGGCTGTCACTTCTTTCCAGGTCTGCAGGCTGCTTGTCATTTTCCATTGGCATTCTATAGTCGCTTTCCAGCCATACACTAAGGCCCCCGGGATACACTCACAACTGACGATAAGTCTAATTCAAACATCAACGGTTTGTTTATACTTACTTTTGTAGGTTATGTCAAGACCTTTCAAATTATATATAGTATTGCCAGTTACGAGCTCTGTAGCGCTTTGTACATAGCTGCAAAATTCAAAAGACAAAAAAGCAGAAGGGAGATATTTGGCAACCTGTTATAAGGATAAATTATGAGTTCTTAAGTAAAATAAAGTTCATTCAATTTGTCAATTCAATGGGGTGCTTCCCGTCATAGAGAGGGTGAGTTGAATCAGTGCTTCAAGCCCCGGAGTCATATGCACGTGAGTGGAAAGCGTGTCTGAGATATACGTAATCCTTCACATGGTTTCTACTCTGATTGCAGCATCTCCAGTCTCAAACACAGTTAATTGATCTTTATTATTTCATTCAAAAATTTATCAATGAGTTCATCTTCCATATTAATAATTCAATAATCGAAGACTTTTATCAGTAGCCACTTTTCAGTATGCCTTAACAGACGAATTCTATCAAGAGAGATCTTGGCTGTACAGATATTGGTATATTTGGCCAAACTTTTTCACATTTCGTATGAGAATATATATTGGACTCGTATTATCTGAGTGTGTTTGTACCATGGCAGGAGTAGGAATATATCCTGAGAAGTGCAAGCCCAAATCAGGAGAAGGTCCGACTGAAAATATCTCGCATATGGACCAAATGTAAGAATCGTATCGATAAATTCGAAAAAAAAATAATTACGTAAATATCCAGATCCAAAAGTGATGAACTGATGTCCAAGGAAGAATATAGTTACCAAGCAATAAAAAACATCAATCCCTATGACACAGACTTCTGTATAACTTATCGGGAGGCAATGAAGCATTGGAATACATGTATTCAGTATTGGCTGGCAGTAAATGTGTACAAGCGATTCCCATCGAAAGCTTTTAGGACGCATGCTACCCTTTTGGTATCTGCTGTATGGCATGGGATTTACACTGGATACTACGCTTGTATTGGAACAGTCCCTTTTGTGTTGGCTATTGAGGATATATGGGTCAAACTTTTGCTCAAGAATGAATCTCGAAAGTATTCAAACATGGTAAGTTGATCTCTAATTATACTCTTGAGAAAAAATTTTTATTATTCATCTTGCTACTTATTGCTGGGTGTATCTTTTGCGCTCGAAGTGCTATCATGCGACAATTTGATCGAAAATAAGAAAAATAAGCTGGGTGAAATTTACGCCCCACAGAAAAAGTTGTATTTACTTTCGAAACTTTCTACCTAATTTTTAGTTAAGATAATCTCAAAATGACGCAAAAATTATTTGTTTTAATGTTTCATTTACCATCCAATTCTCAAAGCCCTCCTCGAAGTGACTTCATGCGCCAATAAACAAAAATAAGCTCGCGAGGATTTTTTACCTGGATCATCGAGCATATCTTTATATAATTCAATGGCGTCAATTAATTGCAATACAGATTCTTCCGTGATAGTCATTGATGGCAATAAAGAGGATGCCGTCCTCAAATCAAATTTTTCAGTCATAATTAATTTTTCTGAATTACGTTTATCTTCAATCAATTTGGATCTTTCGTGAAGCAATTTTCTAGCTTCTACAAGTGAATTTTGTATGATTGTTTGGTTAGGACTCAATGCTTCGAGAAAATTTGGTTCCGACTTGACAATTTCATTCAATTTGTTAAATTTATATTCCAATATGTTTAGTTCATCCAGAAATTTATTGACTCTATCGACCCGTTCCCTACGATCACGCGGCTCTTTTTTGATACTTTCAAGGAATTTTAGGGACACACCACACAACTCAGCAAATCGTTCATCATATTCCATGGACAATATAACAAAGAGAGAGAGATGAAAAACTCTTACGGATTTTCCTTACACTAAATCCTGGTGGCTCCTCCTGATCTCAAGTTGCACCTTCTTCTCAATTGCCTTATTAATTTTCCAATACAGGTACATTACGGCGCCAACACATACTAGCAGGAATGCTACTATCCCAAGGATTTCTGGTATTGATACGGTCTTGTCTGCAGTCGTTGAAGTGGCTGCACTATTCCCTGTTTGGGCAATGATTACCTCTTCTTGTTTGGACTGTCCTGATCCCATCTTGGTTTTGCGGTGGAACTACGACCTCTCAATGGAAGAACATACCCATATTTTTGCTGCCGATGACCATCTGGACCTCTAACCGTGTAGAACTGGTAGGATCGCCATGTGATGTACCCTGCTGGGGTACAGGTTCGGCCAATCGTTTACACAGTCGAGGGATGACGAATAACACTTAGCACACTAACTGAAGGGTGTTTATTGTACAGGAGATATTAATTACAATCATTAAAGCTGAATGATGCAAGCTCCGATGATGATTCTTCCCATCCAGACAAATGCTTTCTATTTATACTACATTGTTTATCTGGTGGTCATAACACGTAATGTGTTATATATATATATATTCTTTTGAACTTTTGGCTGACAAAATATGATGGCATTGTATATAAATAAATAAAACAATTATTGTTTTAACTCTGAGACATGTCTAGTGAATCTAGTAAGGTCGAAAAGACACGCATGAAAATATACAGGATGTTCATACTACAGGAGCATACCAATATAGTTATACCATGCCAAACACTGTCACTTATAAAGGGTCTTTCAACAAGAACTTTGTTCTTGAATTGTGACCACACCTACCGCATTGACAGTTAGTTTTTTGACATATTTGTAGTAGGTGCTTTGGCAATTGTAACAATGAATTCAATTTCGCTCGTAAAATAAATAAAACCCACTATGAAAATGGTGGTTCTGTTAGAATTACATTCCGTAAAATTCCTTCTGAGAACGCTTTTAAGAATTTGGTCGCTGAATTTGAGTCGACGGGCTCGGTACAAAATGTTCGACCGGGCCGTTCAATTGAAAACATCGCAGCCGTGAGCCACAGTGTTGAAAAAGATCCAAATTTGTCAATTTCTCGACGTTCTCAACAACTGGAGTTATCCCCAACCACCACATGTCAAATTTTGCGTAAGGATTTATTTGGCTTTGAAGCCTTACAAGATTCAACTAGTGCAGGAATCGAAGCCGACCGACGATTCATATCGCCATAGATTCGCTCAATTCATTCTAGAACAACCCACTGGTTTTTCTGAAAAAATCATTTTTCAGACGAAGCCCATTTTCACTTGTCAGGGTACGTCAACAAGAAAAATTGCCGCATTTGGGCATCTGAAAATCCTAGAGCGATTATTGAGAAGCCTTTGCATGCTCAACGTGTCACTGTATGGTGCGCTATGTAATCTGGAGGCGTGATTGGGCCGTTTTTTTTAAGATGAGACTGGAAATGCAGTACGGTCAATGGATCACGCTATCGCGAGATGTTAACGACTCTATTTTGTCCTATCATTGAGGACATGGATATCACTGACATGTGGTTTCAACAAGACGGTGCCACTTGTCACACAGCCGATGAGACGATCAATTTATTGCATACCAAATTTGCTGATCGCATAATTTCACGAAATCCAGCTGTTAAATGGCCAGCCACATCATGTGATTTAACACCACTGGATTATTTTTTGTTTGGCTATTTAAGGACAGATTCTTTACAGAGCCCATTGAATCCATTGCAGCCTTAAAACTCAAAATCTGTGATGTCATAGCCGAAATAGACCCGACATTTTGCCAAAATGTGATTAAAAATTTCGATGAAAAACCTTACTTTTGTCAGTGTGGTCGTTGTGGACATTTGCCAGATATCATTTTTCATTCATAATTGCCGAACTTTGCAATGCAATAAAAATTTGAATCATCGTCATCAACATTTTTTGTTTTAAAAACAAAGATCTTGTTGTTATCTCACGCTGGTAACATCCTTTTAAAAATCTTGAAGACTAGACTGAAAGCCTATTTTGACTACCAGATACCGCAAGAACTGGTAGGTTATGTACAAAGAAAAGGTTTTAAGGAACAAATACTTAATATGAAATAGCTTATTAAAAAATCTAGAAAATATCAAGTACCCATTATACAATGTGATTCAGGAGGAGACGGTCAGATTTTAGGATAAGTTTACGATAGTAAAGGCAGTTTCGAAAGAATGTTTGTTTTATGGTTAGAGACTTTTATTGAGAGTCTACATTAAATAAATGGAACAAAGATGTTCTAATTGATCGATTAATTTCTATTGAAAAAATTTACCACAAATTCTCAAATTTCTCGTCATTGAAATTGCATACAGTGATGAAACCGTGTGTATTTTTTTTTCGAAGGCGAAGAAAAAATAAACAATAAGATGATCAAAATGTGTTAAATCCCTTTTCTCTTCATGGTTATCAGAATTTGAACTGCCAGGTAATAAGCAAACAGTTTCAGAATTCTGATTGCAGATTTATTAAAGATGCATTTTATCGGTTCTTACTAAAAATTACAAAGTGGTTTACACGTTGGAGGAGAGAAAGAAAATGTTGGACATTAATTTCCAGAACAATAACTGTACATAAATTTAAGCTTACAGGATGAACGGGAAAATTGTGGAAGTATGAGCAGTTATCTCAGAAAACTGTATATTCAAGTGCAAGTATCCATAGAATTATTGAAAAAAATTCTTCTTTCAATATAAAATATACGATCACTTAGAACATCTCTGTTTCGTTTAGTTTGATCGGTTTTTTCTGTTCTCATTAAGATATTCTAACAAACTCATTATATTTTTTCGTTGCAGCGAATGAGAATAAATAAATTTTTCATGTGGTTATTCAAGATGCATTTCTTCTCTTACCAGGCTATAGCCATGCACATGTTGGAATTGAGAAAGATTTTTCATTATTACAATTCTGTATACCACGCTGGATTAGTTGTGGGTATACTGCTTTATTTAGTTGGTTTATATTTTTATAAGTCTGAGAGAAAGATAATGAAGACTGAAACAAAAAAGGACACATATGCTGAACTCAGAAACGTCAAGGAAGCAACTAGATAGGAAGATAATCCGGAGGTCAAGTTCAGTTTTGTTTATCCCATTGAACAAAATGTCTCCACGAAGTGCCAAAATTTATAACCAATGTATTACTCAAGAAAATGTATAACTATATATATTGAACAAATGGTACTTATTTAATAAAGTATTAAATTCGATGGTTATGTCATTTCCATTTATCAATATTTGGTATCTAGTAGAGAAAGCTTTTCGTTTCGATTATTTCTGAAATTTTCCACGTTTACAATGAATGTGATCATGTTTTCCGCTGATCGATATCTTCTGAAATCTTTGTATAGAAATCTTTTATCTAAGTGGGACACACTAGGTAGACGATATTTACTAACACCAACATCCTCTCACCTGAGCTCATTTAACTTCAAGGGACGACATCACAAACTCATTGGTCCTTAGCTAGTTCATCAAAAATATGGGACAGAAAAATATTGTAGAAAAATCATTAATTCCTATCTGGAATTCTTAATTATAAACCCGAGAGTCCTGGGACCATCGGAAACAGTTTCCCTCACATGGGGTACAAAATTTAACCTCTGATCGAATAAGACTCTCGAATCTCTGTATTCGGCCACCCTGTCCAAAACCCTTCTTTCAATGTTATATTGAAAGATGACTCCAGATTTACCGCGACTGAAGGACATCACATTACACTTTTGGATCTTCAATGATAGTTGATTTCTCCTGTACCAATCAATCAAATTAAAACCTGACGTTGCGAAGAACTCAAAAAACCTGATTCCAAAACACTGAACGCACAGTTTTCTATCTGCAAGATATGATTCCAGGAATGAGATGAAATTCATTTTTTAGCAAAGGAAGATAATTTTCGCAGAATAACTCCATGGTCCAGCCTATCAAATGGCATTTTACATGTGCGTAAATTATACTTATCGTTATAAAACTCTCTCAAAAACTTTGCTGAAATTGCTGAGAATAACTATCGGTCTGTAATTGTCGATGTCTTCTCTGCTGCCCCTCTTGAAAACAGAGCTCACTTTGTGCTCCTTCCAAATGCGGGAAACATCGTTTGGAAAGTGACACCCTAAAAAGCGCACTCAAAGGCTTATCGAAAATGATGACACAGTCTCTCAGTATAAAAGAAGGATCCTCATCCGGGTCAGCAGTCATGCTACCCTTGCACTCTCCCAAATAAGACAACACACACTCTTCATTTATATCGTGAACAGAAAGAGTACCTATGCCCAAAAAAGTCCCGGCCGCAATGGTCCCGCTATCGTGCCGAAGATTCCACATATCAGCCTCGAAGAAAACAGCAAAGGCATTGGCGATGCTCTGAGGATCAGACAAAATGGAACCATCAAACTTCATTGATATGGAATAGAGGAATTACATCGAATTCTATTTAAATAGCCCCAAAATTTTGATGGATCCCTAGACAATTCCTCTTCGGCTTCCCGACAGAAACTGGTCCAGGATATCGAGATTGCACTATTCAGTTCTCTGCAAAGCTCCTCAAATTCCAAGTGATAAGTGCACCATCAATTTAGTTGCCCGAAGTTTGGAGGCCATTTGCATAGACAACCCATAGATAGGCCACTCTCTCACTAAATATTTCGATAAATTGAACAGATTTTAACTGCTCGAACCGCCGCATGAGGCGCTAGCATCTCTGTTTACGTCCTCGCCACGTGATTGTCGCCATTACGATACGAGACGTCATTTGCATTTCATTAGCAACGTGGTTAAGAAGTAAAGTTAAGAAAGTGACAAGTGCTTAGTTTATTTTATAGTTCTATAAAAATTTACCAATACATAATTATGTATAATAAAATGGAAAAGATGCCTAACTTAAAAAATAAATGCTGTGTTCCAAATTGTGAAGATAAAGCTCTAAGCGACACAGATTTACTATTCCAGACAAATACCGGAGTCTGTTCAAATGCGGTTAGATAAAGTAAATAATATTTTATGTAAATATTTTCTGTTTTGTATATATGTATGTATTGTATTGTTATTGCTGCTATTTGTTATTAGCAGCTTTTTCCGTTTTTGTTTTACATTTTAGTTTGTCATTTATTTTATAACCCCTTGGGATTCTTGAAAAAAATTTTTATGTAAATATCTTCATCTTTGTGTATATGTATTGTATTGTTAAATTTGTTACCTTTTTCCTTTCACTTTTTTATTTCACATTTCAGTTTTATAAAATTTTTATAACCCCCTTAGGATTCTTGAAACTTTTTTATTTAAGTATTTTTAGTTTTGTATTTATATTGTTTTCTCCTCTCTGTTTTTTTGTCTTTTTATACTGTTAAAGATGCAAATATAATGCTTTTTATCTTATAATTTTTGTTTTTCTGAATGCTTTTAATGATATTAATATGAATCCAGTCTTTTGAATATATTATGGTTTAATCATTCTACGACAACTATTTATAGGCCTGAAATGACAAGTTTACACTTGATTTGAAAATATTGGTGGAAGAATCTATCACTATGCGACATTTTGTCTCAACTCCGATTGTGACAAGTTTACATTCAAATTGAAAATATTGGTGGGAGGCTCATTTAAAATTTTTACGCCTATTAGTTCAAAATAATGCCACCAGGAGGCGTTGATCTTTCGAAAATAACTTCTTGAACCGCCGCATGGGTGCGTCTTCAAACCAAATATTGAAGGAGAGTTTCCCATCTATAGGTTGTCTATGGCCATTTGTTCGATGTGACTAGAAATCATCAAACCACAGATAAGTGCAAAAAAAATTTTATCTAGTTTGTGACATCCTAGGTGTTTTCAATACAAAAAAAAATCGTAGTCTCATTCCACCCTATGCTGATACGCCACTGGCGGTTATCAAACCGTGGAAATAAATACCATGGTTAGAATCGGAGCAAAAAGAAGAACGCAGTCACTGTCTGTTGTCAATATCGACTGCGCAAGTTGACAATATTTACGAGAGATGTCACTGTAATATATTCAGTAAACTGGAGAGGAATGCTTGAAATGACTTTCACAATTCCTAAAAATTTTCATTTTTTTGCACGCTTGTTCATAGTGATAGGTCAGCAGTTATTAGTATCTGAAATTTGAGGTATCTCAATAATTCCTAGAATATTCATCGGATCAATTTCAAACTCAGAAAATATTTGGATTACGTTAAAGAAGTTTGCCAAATTTCGAGCAAATCGTCACGATAGAAAATTTTATAAAAATTCCCAATTTTTTTTTCCAAGACTAACCTCACGTCAGTGCTTTTCTAAAAAAAATTATATAACAATATGAAATAGTCAAAGTATTAGGTTTTTTCTTCATTTCTGAATCCTTTCTTAAGAAAAAGATGAACTATTCTATTAGTATTACACTGTTCCAGAGTGCGAAAAAAGAATTCAGAACAAGCTCCTAACTCAACGTTATATAAGTTCTTGTTCTGTACAAGAATTGTGAAACTTCAAATTATAATTTCTCTTCTAATGTCTCGTCTATCCTTCTTGCTAAATTATAAAATATTTTTTTCTTCACTAAAAGAACCACTACGTAGTTATACAAGCTTTCAAATAATTTCATGTTGTTTTTTAAATTACAATAGAAAGTAGAGCAAACATTTTTAATTCCATTGCAAAGTACTATAATTAAGTTTGAAATGCTCCGCCCATGACGTCATGTACCAGTTGGGGCAAATTTGAAATAAGACAGTTGCAGCATACCGTTATAAGTGTATAGTGAGCTCAATGCAGGACCTCAAACTCCATTTCGGCTTGTGTCAACGGAAAGACTGCAGGAACCTCATCGAGCTCCCTAAATCACCAAACAATGTTGAGATGTTCCAGGTCTGCGTTCCACGAAGAATTCAGAAGAATAGTTGGAAGATCACATACAACAGGTTAACTTCTCTATCAAGTAAAAAGGCATTGAGTGAGGAGCAGCAGGCTGAAAAGGCGAGATGACGGACTTGAAGATTGAGACACAGAAGATGAAGAAATGGACGGTGGGCTCGATGTTTAGTATGACCTCCTTGACACAGACTCGCAAGTCGAGTTTACAGAAGTTCTCTGCATTACCTACTCGCAAATGACGGTTGATGAATTCGAGCGATAATGGGAAAGCCATTATAGGATAACTCTTCATCGGACAGCTGGACAGACGAGGCGTCGAGATTGCGCAGAACTAATAAGATCATTTCATCCATGTCAAAGAGGACACCGATCCTACCAATTTTGATAATGGGATTGACGGGCCTTTAAGCTAGAGGGCAATTCAAGCAATTCAAGACTTGTAACATCTGTGCAAGCACCAGAGATTTGACTTGATCCACCAGGGCGTCGATTAATCCTTGCTTTGCCATAGAGTAAGGAAAGCTGAATCCGAGGAATAAGAAGATTCACCGATGAAGAAGAACATGGCGTTGCTGTTACTATGGGCGGCACGTAAATATGCAGGCAAACTACAAAAAATGCTGTGAATTTCCAGGGTAACCCGTCTCTTCCAACTAGTGTTTGACTATTGTCAGAATTTGATGAAAATTAATTGGTCGATTCCCGGGTTTCGGTGCCAATAAGCGACAACAAAAAATGATTTGCGGCCAATTTCAAATGATTGATGCTGTGAATGTTGGAACAATGAACAGAGAAAGCTATGACTCAACTCAAAAACACCCACTCAATTTATTTAAATAATCAGCTCGTTCTGCATTTGGCAACAAAACGGGTGCAGAAAGCTAAGTGAGTTATACGAAGATAAGATACTTGGGTTTTCTTTTCATTTATGGATGCCCGCAGGTACCATAAAATTGTTAGTTCCACTAGGAAAAATGAATATATTATTTATGAATAAATATGCGGCAATATGTGTCTTTATAGATGCGATAGTGTTAGGGATCTGGGTGTTTTGTTTGACAATGAACTCTTCTTCATTGAACATATCTCTTGACAAAAAAGTATCCGGAAATTTGCATTAAAACGTAAAAATATCAAATTCCTTCAATATTTATTGAATCTTTTTCGATATATCGTCGATGCAATGCCAAAACCGCGAATGTGCAAATTTGCCGTTTTTCGCCTATGTACACCAACCGCAACGTTATAGGCAGGGCCATTCATTGGCAAAAGCGCGAATGCGTTCCAAAATGCAGTACAAAATGGAATCCCAAGAACCACTGTGTATAAAAAGCCAACGAACACAGGACAGTATCTACATTTTGATTCAAACCACCAACTAAACACTAAATTGGGAGTAGCAAAATGTTTATTTGATAGAGCAATAAATATTTGTTGCACTGAAGAAGACCAAAATGAAGAAATAAATAACATCTCGAAAACTCTTAGAAGCAATGGCTACCCCAAAAAGATATTAGAAAAAGCTAGACGAACAAGAGAAAGTCAACCTGAACCAACAGATATAAATCAGACCATTAAAACCGTAATTCCATATGTAAAAGGTTTGTCGGAGAAAATGAGAAGAATTGGAAATAGATACAACATAACGACTGCATTCAAAACTCAAGACACTATCAGAGCTAAACTTACAAAAGTTAAGCCTAATAATGAGACACAAAGGACAAAGAACTGCATATATGAATTACCTTGCGAGTGAGGAAGATCTTACATGGGAGAAACTAAACGCCCTCTGAATGTACGAATAAAAGAACATCAGAAGCTTCTACGAGTACTAGACAGCGACAAATCCAGGTTGGTCCAACATGCTGTAGATGAGAATCATCGTATAAAGTGGGATGAAGCATCAATAATATCAAAAGAAGAAAAACTTGCAAGAAGAAAAATCAAAGAAGCAGCATTTATCAAAATAACACCAGATTCCATAAGTGCTCCATCTATAGATCTGCCAGAAGTTTGGACGCCGATAGTTCCAACTTAAAAAGATCTTCATATCACAGATGAGTATATAACATCGTTCATTTTCTTTCATGACTTCTGTCAATATTGACTTTTTGAAAATTGATAATTTTCAAAAGGTTTCTTACTTTTCTCCTTGATAAAGATAGAAGATGTCTATCGAAACGTCGGAAATCATTACATCCACAATAGATGATGGTAATAGCAATAGCCCAAACAATCATTCAACCCGAGCTCCATCATCAACAATATCTCGTCATCAACTGGGTAGTTAGTGTTCATTACAGAGCGTAAACAACGAATGTACCACGTTCGCGATTTCAGCGTGTGCAGTTAGTGTTTGTTTCAGTGCATAAACAACGAATGTGCCAGATTCGCCTTTGCTGTTCATGCTTTGATACTGCTGCTTAAGTATTTGTGTATCTACTGAATTTTTTAAGCAACAAGGATGAACTCCCGAACCCTTAGAATGATTGAACTAGCCCGGACACATAATAATGAAGGTAAAAAATACAGTCTCAAACAAAATAATTTATTTTATATTCTATTTCTTCCGTTCAGATAACTCAAATGGAAACGAGCTTGCAAAAATCGCTAGTGTCCAACCAGGATTTCAGGAAGAAATTTCGTTTGATCTAATTGAATATGCTGATTCGGAATTAGAGGTTGAATTATCAATTTTCTCCGAAGTACTGAATCCCGAAGTTATTCCTTCAGTTTCTGGTAGGGTACTTATAGAGGATCTAGATTATTCCAGTTCATCCTCACTTGAGTATGAACCTTCATCGAGTTATGACGACTCATCATCAAACGATATTGAGAGCCATCATAATACGAAGCATTCTTCTAAAAACCGGGAGCAACATGGAGTGGAGTCCTCGAAGGAAAAAAAGTTTCTAGGAAAAGAGTCAGAAACGAAAAACTGTGGAAGAGAAATATAAGGAAAGCTAAAAGAATTCGTGGTGAGTCCTACATTACACATGAATAATATTGAGGATCAACGGACATTTTTGCAGAGCCATATAGAGCAGAAGCAGAAAAATCGCACTACCCGAAATATTGAGAATTCACGAAAAACGTACACATGCGTTTATACTTTTACTGTTGATGGGAGAAAACGTATAGTATATAGAAAATTTTTCATGGCTACCTTAAACGTGACGGATGCATTTATGCGAAATGCTTTAAAGAAACGTTCCTCCATGGGAATACAAGGGAAAGATAAGCGAGGAAAACATGCACCAGCGAATAAATTAACAGACGATATGGATGCATCAATACGCGAACATATTTTATCTTTTCCGTCAGTGGAGTCACATTACTGTAGGGCTTCAAGCACAAAAAAATACCTTGACTCATGTCTTAATGTGTCGATTATGTACAGGATGTAAAATAATATGTGTATCACTCAAAATTTGAAGCAAGTTTGTTTTGAGAAATACAGGCAAATATTCAACGAATATAATTTGGGTTTTTTCAAACCCAAAAAAGACCAGTGTAAGATATGTCTGATCCACAACCAAATGACTGAGAATGAAAAGATATCAAATCAAGATGAATTCAACAAGCATTTGGAAAGAAAAAATGCAGCCAGGAAGGCACGCGATGAAGATAAAGTGGTGGCAAAAGGAGATTCCAAAGTTTTAGCCTTCAATTTTGATCTACAAGCTGTACTGACTACGCCGAAAGGATCAGCAGGTCAAATTTTCTATCTGAGGAAGCTAGCTGTCTATAACTTAACAGTCTACAATTTGGGTAATCAGAAGGTGAAGTGTTATCTTTGGGATGAGACGCAAGGAAAAAGAAGAGCAAATGAAATCTCATCGTGCATATACGATTTCGTTATGTCCCATACTGAGATCACGCATGTGCGTATGATGTCTGACGGATGTGGTGGGCAGCAGAAAATTCTTTTTTTCTGCTATGCTAATGCGGCTTCTTGAGAATCATCCGTCCTTGCAGATAATTGATCATCGCTTTTTTGAAACAGGACACACTGAAATGGAGTGCGACTCCATTCATTCCAAAATAGAACAAAAAGCCAAATTTGTTCCAGTTTACACCCCTGAAGGATGGGCACAAGTTATTCGGGATGCTCGCATAAAACCAGAACCCTTCAATGTCAGGAACATGATGTTCGATGAGTTTATCGATTTCAAAGACTTTGAGACAAATTCTCGGACCTTCAGTGGAGTTCTTTGAAGAAGAGTTTGTTGTCTCTGATACTTGAGGAAGAGAGAGAGAGAGAGATTTAGCAACCAACGAGATTATTTTATAAGACTGAGTTTGCTGAGGAGTTACTTCGTAGATTGCAATAAAATCGTGAAATGTCGAGGACGTAAAACAAAAATTGTTTTAAAAAAGCCTATGATTCTCCTTTGAACATTAGCGAAGCAAAATGGAATGATTTGAGGAAAATGTGCCAAGATCTAACAATTCCTAGAGCTTACCACAATTTCTATAATTCATTGAAGAAAAGTAAGACAGAGCGAGATAATTTACCGCAACCAGATGCTGAAGAAGATACAGACGATGAACAAAGTTGAAGCAGGTGCAGTTATTTTGTATGTACCTAGCAGTTTTTTCAAGTTTTTTTTTGACAAGAAATGTAATTTTATTTTCTAGAAGGGATATTTCTTTATATTTTGGTTAAGAAACTTTTCAAATGAATAAACTTATTTTAACTAAACGTGATTTTCCATTTTTTTTCAATACCAAAACGAACGAATGTGCAACTAGAAAAAAACTATCATTTCATTTGAAATTTCAATATTCAAATGATCTAGTATATCATCTGCTATTACTTCGTGCATGAACACAATTTGATCAGAGCAATTTGTGATTTAATAGTACTTATCCGAACATTCAAACACCCATATCTCGGAACTATAAATTTTCACATTCGCGGTTTTGGCATTGCATCGACGATATGGTCCATTTAAACTGATACACATATGCCAACGTTTTTTCCAATTATGGAAACATTTTTTCAAGGCGCTGAGTAAAATCTGGTTTCCCCGGGGCGTTTCTTCAGTCTGAAGAAAAGAAAAAAGTCTTTAGATCAGGCGAATAAGGTGCAAATCTCAACGAGCTCACGACCGGAGGACGAACGGAATGCTACTTTGAAAGGAGACCGTTATCGCACCATGATAATAGACTATTTGTTGCCCAAAATTGAAGCCCGTGATCTCGATGAAATGTGGTTCGAACAAGATGGTGGCACTTGCCATACAGCCCGTGAAACCATGGCTTTACTGCAAGAGCAATTCGGCGAGCAGATCATTTCACGCTTCGGACCAGTGAATTGGCCACCTAGATCATTTGACATCACACCTCTTGATTTTTTCCTCTGGGGCTATGTGAAGTCTAAAGTCTACATGGGTAAGCCGGCTATGATTGAGGTATTGGAAGCCAATATTACTCAAGTCATTAGGGGAAATATCACCCAAAATACTCACACGCGTCATCGAAAATTGGAACTATCGAATGGATCTCGTTAACCGTAGTCGAGGCCAGCATTTGAAAGAAATTATCTTTAAAAAATAATTGTAAAGAATGGTTCTTTTATTCGTTAATATAGATTATAAAATAAAATTATTTTTATTAATTTTTTTTTATTTGAAAGAAAGTACCTCTAGATGAATGACCCTTTAGATATCAAGTAATAAAATAAAAAAAATTGGGATGTTTTTTTCAACTTGATCGGATGTCAGAGAATATACAGCCGGCTGGACGGACATACTGAATTTTGACCTCGGATTCTTCATCAGGGAGTCAAACCAAATCGAAACCATTTTCGGCCCAATATTCGAAAATTAAAGACATTTGGGCAAATTGATAGCACGCTGTTCCTGTAGTTACTCAAGTATTTGATATTCAATAGGGGCGGAGTCTATGTGGATGTGATAATACTGTACTCATACCAGCGACAGAATCATTCAAATTTTAGTCAGAGAAGAACTGTATGATCAGTTATGTTTTCGTACAAAGTTTTAAATAACAAAACTGATTTTGATAAGCAATACAAGAAATGTTTCAGTTTTTAAATGTGAAAGAGCTAATATCCTGCGTAAGGCTCGAATAAATGTTCTGGGTGACAGTCGCAATATTATCTCTACTTATTGTGATATTTTATCGTATTCTCAAGAAAATTTTATGAAAGATGCACTTAAACATCTGTCGTAGTCATAGTTGAAATTGTTGATGAATAATTATGCCATTGTGTGATATATTAGATTGGAGAAAAAGAAATTTATTAATTTTACATTACAATCATTCGTTTATGCTCAAATATCCACCCATTTTTGAGATAACCATTTTCACAATCTTCTCTTGAGAACAATTTCACACCACCAAGAGCGTTGGACAAAACAAAAATAAATGATAACCGCTCGGTGCTGATCTGGATTATAAGGCGGATGCATAAGAACCTCCCAACCAAAGTCCCGAAACTTTTGGATAGAATACAGCAAGTCTCCTATTTGCTAATTCTGATCTCTTTTGATCAATTGCTACTTTCAATCAGTCTAATTGCTGGCAGTAAAGATTCGAATTAAAGGTCTCTCCATTGGGCAGTACCTCGAAGTAGATGAACACCAAATACACACCAAAACTTTGCGGGCTGTCAATCCCTATTTGGCCACCGTTTGATCTGCTTCAACGGCCTTCGACCATGAACGTTTTCGCTTAATTTTGTCGTATGTCCCCAAATTCTCGTCACTCGTAACTAGCCTCTTCAGAAATGGATCGATTTTATTCTGTTTGGCCAAGGAATCGCAGATGGAAACAAGATCCAACAAATTTTTTTTCCGACAACTCGTGCGGCACCCAAATATCAAGAGTCTCTTAGAACTCGGCTTCCTTCAAATGGTCTAGAACTGTTTTATGATCCATATTGAGCTCCTGAGCGATGCTGCGGCAACTCTCATGCCGGTTTACTTCGATAATTTCTAATATTTCATCAACAGTCTTAACGATAGACCTTCCAGTTCGTGGTGCATCTTTCACATCGAAATTACCGGAGAGACATCGGTGAAATACTGCGCCTGATTCGCAATCTCCCCTTTATCAAAGCAGAATTTACCTCCATCTTTGACGCTCTAACACACAACTAAATCGTTCAGTCCCAACAATGAGTTTTGCTAGAACATAAATTCTTCTTTTCAAAGAAAAAAGTTTGACCAGATGCGACAAATGAAAACAGAGATAAAGTTCAGCAAAACCATGTGTTGACAAAATAATGGTTTTCTTTTTCCACAACCTAATATGTGTATGTATAATATTTATTTATAGTTATATTTATGTACCTGTTTGGTGAACTTGTCCGGGTGGACAATAAAGCTATTATTATTCATACAACTGATGAAGAAATGTGTGAGTCAACTCAGTCAAGGATGCAGGAGCTGGCCGAACTAACAACGGCTTGAAGTTTGATAAAGACTCCTGGAGACATTCTACTAAGCGGCCAGGTTTGTTCAACCTGCGAGAAAACAAACAATACAAAAAAATCATTTTATTATTTTCGATTGATTTCACTTTTTCTTTCCAAAGAATTATTTTTGAAAATGAATGAAGATACAAAAAGAATGAATATTATAATCACATAGTTCCAATAAACAGAGTTCTGGTAGTTCATGATTAAATACCATTTTTGACACATGAATGATATTATAAGGTTGTACATTATATGTAGCTTCAAGGATATCCTCAGGATCTTCTCTATTGATGATGGATTCTGAAAATAAATCAGTTGGTGTTTTTTCGAACTGGACAAAACAAGAATACGTGTAACGTTCACACGCGATTGATGTAAATCTTCTTTGGTATTGTACGAGATGGCAATTGAGTTAAAAATCCATACATAATATTAAAATTGAAAATTCATTTATTTATAATGTAACACTAGTAATATATACATTAATTAACTTCGGCTACCATAAAATTTAATACAATAAATTCATTATTATCATACTTCAAATATGATACGATTGCTCTATGAAAGTGAGAGACATAAATACTACTCTGCAAATTGTCTATATTTCTTGAGAAAACTGCATCAGTAGTCGTACCATATCTTGTAGTTGATTGAACTGGTGAATTATTCATTGTTAAATTTAGTTTATAACCTAAAAAATCAATCAATGATCGAAATTCTTCTTAACGAAAATTGATATTGAAATCTCCAGCAAGAATTAATGTTATCTTATATTTCAAAGTATGCTAATCGAAAACCTTAAATCCTCCAAATTATTTTTATTCTTTCTATTGTTTACATGCTAGCAATACTCAAGACTCAACTCTTCCTATCAATTCATTTTGCCCTGCTTCTGAATAATTTGTATTCGTGGTTGAATGTCATGTTATGATTTTCAAAATTTTTTGAGTTAATTTTATTGCGAATATAACTAAAATATTCTTCGTTCATTCATTCGTATAACTTCAGTATTCTTTGTTTTTATCGTCTTCATTTCATGTTTTTTTTTCATATTTTTCATTACTTTTATATCATTAATTAACTGAGCTATCATTCATATTAATTTAATTATACCTGATCTGAATTCAATGAATTTTGTAGTCTGTTCAGTTTTGGAATTAATTTGAATTTGGAATTAATATGATATTATACTCTGTAATTATATTCCTAAATATCCACTAGAATAACAATAAAAAGATGAAAATTTATAACAGCTTTTTCCTTCATTTTAATAATCTTCATATGATTGAATTTCATATGAGCTGCATTATTCAGTGCATATTTACCATGCATGCTTGAAAAAATTTAAAATTTCCGCTGCTTTGGTGGTTGGTGAAAAATTAGATATTATTATTCAATTTCATATTTTTAATTTAATATTTTTTACTAATTATTTCATTTTTTTCAAAAATTTCTGATTGATTTGTTTATAAAGTATACATTGACAAAATCAAAAATATTTGAAAACTGGATGATACGGAAATGTGACGCCATATTGCCATAACATACTTCCGTTGCATTGTCGTCCAGTTACCTCCTAGTCGCGCCCAAAGAAGTTTTACTTCAAAAACAACAAAATGTTTTCAGCAATAAATAATGACCAATTAAAGTTCCGAGATTTTCAGTATTCATCAGTAACATAAGTCTGACCAAGGAAACAAATATTTGATAAGAGTTCAACCTTAATAAAATGTCTATACACATCCGGCAAGAAGATGGGGATTGAATATACCGTGTTTGGAAAACGGAGACCGCAGACGTTTCCTATTACATTAAATTTCTTCTCCTAACTGGTCATCTTCAACAGCAGTGTTCAAGCGAAAAAGTTTCTCCAAAAAACAAGCAAAAAAAAATAGAATTTATACAGGGCGACGGGAAACTAGTTAGTCGGAAAATATTCAGATGAACAGAAAACAGAAATATTTTCTTTATTCATCAGAACTTCGATTCATTTCAATCCATTAATATTTTTATTATTTCATTATCATTTCTTGAGAATTATTATTTCGTAACATTTTCAGGAATAATATCGACCATGCACTGAACGCTGGATCATCATAGAATTCATTTCAATTGGACAATTGTTCTAGAATTCTTTCTTCGTTTAAGTGAAATTTACTGAATCTTTTCTCCCATGTCGTCGGTCATATTCTTAGCCAAAATTTTGCTTGCGGGACTTGTAATGAAGACAATCTGGTAATCTTCATAACAAGATATTTCCGATTATGAACTCGTGCAACATGATGATTTGGCTATGTGCACTATCTGTGGAAAACACGCAATAGATCATGCTACATATTGGAAACTGATTGGACTATACTACACTCATAGATGGGATAATTACTTACCCATTTACTCGTTATAACATCCCATCTTTCCTCTAAAGAAAAAACTAGAGCGGATAAAAACAAACTAAAGTTTCCTAAATGAAGCCCATGCCAGTAACTGGAACATAACATTGTAAGCGGTTTCTTTAAAGCCTTGTATGGAATATTTCTGTACACATATTGATAAAACCAAAATTGTATTGTGCTATTCCAATGTTTGCTGATGTCCTTGAATTTTGGGGAAAAGTGTAACTTCATCAAATCAGCATTGTTGATAGTCACATTCGTAAAACCGAACTTAAACAAAGATCCTTCGTTTCTGAAAAAAAAAAACGATAGAGAATATTTATCACATTTCGAAGCTCTTCTATTTCACTATAAGGCTAGCTGCCTGCCCTTTTGTCAGAATGCCCAAGTGTCATTTGAGCCGTGGTGTACCGTCATAAGATTTCACTGATCATTTTTCTGATCCAACTGATGTTTGCGATCTTGAGAAGTACGCTAAGGCTTTCAGCTCTTGTAAGCAGCCTGGATACGGCAGCAAGGCTGCGACAGCCAATAAAACAACAGGACTATCATGAAGATGTTAAGAATTTAGGTCAGTGCTTTCATTACTGTATATATATATATATTCTTTTGAACTTTTGGCTGAAAATATTTAGTTAGCAAACAATAAAGCATATAGATCAGGGGTTAGTGACGGGGTGTCATACACTGTATAGAGACTTCAGTTCAATGCCCTACCTTTCGTTTTCTTATTCTTTCAAGTGCTTATTATCTTCACACATTTGCACCGTATTTATATTCAACACGTGCCACTTTCAGTTCAAATCTGCTTTCATTCACATAAATATTTTCGACTAGTGCAGTTGATCTTTTTTCATTTCAGCGGAATCATCCTTTATATTTCAGCCTTCATGAAACGACAATCACGTATAGATGCAAGAATATTTTAAGCTATAATCCTTCGAAAAATTGAGAATCAGGGTGTAATAACAAAGGTAATACTCACAATTTATACATTTTTTCCAAGTTCTCGGTCGGTCCATGTCCACATTTTGGTCTTGTGAATTCAGG
The DNA here is from genome assembly GCA_030674115.1 of Micraspis discolor. Taxonomy (NCBI): domain Eukaryota; kingdom Metazoa; phylum Arthropoda; class Insecta; order Coleoptera; family Coccinellidae; genus Micraspis; species Micraspis discolor. The sequence continues at coordinate 329,464 of JARTUT010000443.1, forward strand.
ATAGGTTCCCATTCCGCTTATGAAGCAACATGCCTCAACCAGGATAAAAGCATTTCCTATTCTCAGAATGAAGTCGAAACCCATAGGATAAACATATAATATCTTGCAAAAAATATTTGTCTTCTCGAATTGATCGTCGAATGTACACTAAGGAAAAAGTCTTTTCAATGGAATATTCAAAGATATTTGGAATCGGCCACTTCAAACCACGTTACAGTTTGAATGATGAACAAAATAATAGAATTACAAAAAAAGTAATTTTGTCATCAGTTTTAGCCGCTCTAGGATATATACACGAGTGTCATCCACAGAAATTCAAAATGATCGTTTCTGGAAGAATGTCTTATTGCGATTTATCTATATTTTTCGAGAGAAAAACTCTAGAAAACCTATATTTTTCTTCTGCTACTTGTTGATTGACCCGATATACCTTTCCTACATGTATTTGATCCCCACGATGAATATACTGTTTGAATTCTACTTTCAAATAATATAAGCGAAAAATTATTATTTAATATTCCAATCAAGATAAGGCCCGGACAGCGAACAAACGCGTTGTCTAAGGTCATGACCTTTGATCTCCTGGGCAAGTTGAATCTTGTACGGGTTTAACCCTAAGTCCCGACGCAAAATTCGCAAAGTTGAAGTTTGCGGAGATGTTTTCGGCTGATATTGCGTGTCTTGAATATATTTATATGTGGACTGATCCATTACTGAACCGGTCGTTTCAAATTTGCCCATCAAAAGTAGAAGAGTCGAAAGCGTAGGGCCACAACGTCTACCGTGAAATGCGCGCAATGCCCACAACGATTGTTCTAATGAACACTCATTTTTATAATAAAGTTTTATCATTTGTGCCTACACGTTGTTCAACCGTGTAATCTGCCATGGTGATTTGGCAGTAGTAACTGAATTACAATTAAAAAAATTTGACAAATGTCACCACAATAAAATAGTCGTAGTGCACCGCTAAAATCTACCCGAACCAATTGAAAATCTTTGCAAGAGGAGGTAGAATGGTTCAGGCTGCATAAGAAATCTCATAAGGGAAATATAATGCCAGTCGACTGGGGAAGAAAACTGTATAGGTATACCGGAACGTGTATGTCGCAATTTCTCAAGCCTGTACAGGTCGCTGATGCAAATTCAATTCGGTCTAGAGAGACCCTATCATAGGTTGCCTATGTATGACGCTATCATAGTATAGACACCACCCAGTAGTCGCACTCTCGAAAATATGAACTGTTTTCCTTACAATCTGGTGGACTCGCGCATCTTTCAATGCGCATAAGTAGCAACACATCAAAAACCAAGAAGAAGGTTTTGAAAATGTATTATCGTAATAATATAATATACATATATCAAAATAATAATATAAAATAATAGTAGATAGTAATAAAATAATATTGTCATAGATGACTTTGACCTTGTGCGGATTGAAATGATTCACGAGTCCGAAATGGTGTAAGAAAAACCGTGGAGTGCGACTACTGGGTGGTGTCTATACTGTGTCGCTATCGAACACTGACCACCGATCCGGTTGACCGGAACACTCCCACACATGAAGCAGACCAGCACAGGTATACCTGTTCGATTTTCCTCTCCGATCGACTGCAGCTTGTCAGTCTGGCATTACCAACAACCTCTGAAGTGAAGTTTTACATTTTACAATACCTACCAATCAAATAAAAAAAAAATCATGTATGATATTTCTAGAATGTACACATCACTCGAGTCTATTGATAGAAGGCGTCTTAGCGTATGCAGGGCATACACGCTCCGGTCGACCGGAGAGGAAAACTGATCAGGTATACCTGCGCAGGTGTGCCTCGTGTGTGGGGACGATCCGGTAAACCGGACGGGTCGCGTCTTCGTTAGCAGCGACTAGGTAGTCTATGGTAGCGACCGTACGGTGCCACTAGGCCGAGTCGAATCTCGAATTTGCTCCGGCCACCTGAGCAGGCTTGAAAAACTGAGACAGACCCGCTACGGTCGACCTGCGCAGCTACACCCGTACAGTTTTTCCTCCTCGGTCGACTGGAGCGTGTATGCCCTGCATTAAGTATTCCATCATAATAATTAAAGGAAAAAACAACAGAAAACTTTAACAAAAATTCCGAATTTGTCGAAGTAAGTTCTCTAACTATCTTTCTGATGAAAAATTATCAAGTAGCTACTTTAGATGGATTTTTGTGTATCAGGAACATATTAAAAAACATAAAAATGTTGAACTGATTTCAGACTTGGGATCCAACCACTTGGGAATAGAATTTTCCGTAGATATAGACTGTACTCCTATGTTATTCCCGGTGGAAATTAACTTGTCATTATGGAGAATGAAGATAGTAAAGGCAAGAATTTGCGGAATGATAAAACCAGAATTACCTATAATCCCTGACTACGTTGAGGTTCACAAAAAATCTCTTCGACACAATACCAACACAAAAACCTAAAGTCACAGTTGGATACAATAGCAGAAAATTCCATTATATATATATTGAAGTTCATAGATCTAAAAAAGCAATTGTTTCGAAGAAATCCGCATTACCCAACTGGAAAAGGAAATTCAATGAGCTAAATAAAGATATTCATAAGCTCATAGGCAATACTCGATCACAAAAATACTTGGAAGCTTGCAAAGAAATTAAAAATCAAAAGAGAAGAACTTACTGAAAGACAATCAAAAAGCTCTCAAAATATAACTTCCACATCACTGAATCAATTGATGTAAATGAAGAACCAGTTACCAACGATCAGGAAATAGCCAATGGCTTCTCTGCCCACTTTCAGAGCCTTCTGATAATCCTCACTAATGTTTTAGGGAAACATTTTCAATAATAGCTAATTGAGAGTCTACAAATAGGCAAAATTTGTTGGTAAGAGTAATTAATCCAGATGTCACATCAACTGGGACTTTTCCATTTCCAACAGGTAACAATTTTTTGGAAAATTGTGCAGCATTTTGATCACTTTGAAGTTGAACTCTCATTAGTGGTTTTCGATAATGTTTTTAGGTTATTCCATAAAGGTGATGCTTCAGGCAAGCATTCATTTCATCTGCAGGCGTTCCACGGGGAATTACTGGCAACGTCTGCCTGAAATTGCCTGCCAACAATATCATCAAGCCGCCAAAGATGTTGTTATTTCGCCGAAGATCCTGCATTGTGAAGTTAAATGCTTCAAGTGATTTCTTATGTGCCATTGTGTACTCATCCCAAACATGAGCTTGCATTGCATCAACAATTTTCCCATTGCAATGGATCGGGAAATATTGCATTTTGGAGTATCAATTGTGTTTAAATTGAGTGGCAACTTAAGCGCAGAATGTGCAGTACGACCGCCATCTAGAAGAGTCGCATCAAACAATGTATCACGCACCGGCGCCATCTACTTAAAATATTGGTTTGTAGTACATGCTATGTATCAGAGATGGCGCTGTATGTGAAAACAGATTTTCTCGCTTTTCCGTTGCATTTTTCCTGAATTTTCTTTGCTATAAACCTCACCGAGCCCGAGACCTTTCCAACGAATGCAAACCCGTGGAAATCGGTTCGTGCACTCTGGGATTATACCGTCAGGAAGGAAAACCCGACTTATTTTTATATAGTAGATTAATTAATATACGAGGTCTGTCAATTTAATTCCGGGAAAGCAGGTCAGGCAGTCGATGGGGAGTTCTACATTGAAGTTTTGAAAAGTCTGAAGGCCTGTGTGTTTCGTGCATGACCGGAATTGGCAGAACGTGGATGGGTACTGCATTACGACAACACTCCAGCCCACTCCTCATTCGCAATTTTTGGACCAAAAACGGCATTCCCACGCTTCCGCACCCCTCTTTAGCCCGGACCTGGCCCCCTGCGACTTTCATCTCTTTCCACAATTGTCCTACCTCAAGGGCAACTGATACGACGGCGTAGAGGAGGTGCAAAGTGTCACGACACGGGTGCTGAGGGACCTATCTTCGGGGGGCTTCAGGGGGATGCTTCCAATCGTGGATCCAACGGTGGCGCCGGTGCATCGAGCTAGAGGGAGACTACTGCGAAGGATTATAACTTAATTTTAAGAATTTATGTATATTCCGGACCGTCCGAACACTTTTCCGGGAATATAACTGACAGACCTCGTATATCTAATTGTTAGATTGAAAAAATTGAGGTCACAATTTTTATTAATACCCTAATTATAAATTAGGGGGGAATTTTGATAAGTAGATACTCTGTTGTTTGTAGATTTTCATTTCCTATTTTTTTATTATTTAGAACTAGTTGACCCGGCGAACTTCGTACCGCCTCATCGATGCTTTCAAGCACTCTTTATTTTGTATATAATAGGTGACCTATCTTATGTATGAGTACCTACCTATGCAATTTGAACTGGAATCTATAATATGCTCCAATTTTATCAAATAAAAACAAAATATATATTTTCATAATAGCGTTTATTTCATACGGTTCAATAATTTCACTTATATTTTTACAAATCGCTATTGAAAAACTTGGCATTTTGAAGTAAACACTGAGCTCAACACCACGCGCGCTCTAGAAAGCAACTAATAGCCTCTATACCCTTCACTGCATCTTTCTATTCTAATGCTTTTTCAATTTCTACTTGATTCGGTGAATGATAAAAGTTTTTTGGCCCATGAGGGGATCGAACCCGCGACCTTCGCGTTATTAGCACGACGCTCTAACCAACTGAGCTAATGGGCCATTTGATCCACAGCTAATCTCAAGTTTGTATCAGTGAAAGCAATAATGATTAAACAATTAAAATGTATATTTTTCAATTTTCCGAGAGATTTCCTTAATATTTTTTTTCCGTAAGAACCATGTACAGCGTATTAGAAAGCCACAAAAAAACGCAGCCAAATCGGTCAAACCGTTTTCATGTTATGCCGTGACAACCAAAAACGGGTTTCATTTTTATATATAAAGATGTGGAGTATTATATTGCCATTCTACACTAAGCTCACGAACAGATAATTTGATTGCCTCTGTGAGGTAGGTACACATAGTATAACGTAATAGTAAATCTTGTGTATTTCGGTAAATAAATAAATATATTGAAAATGATTTGAAAATTACCTGTTAAGTGAGATTATGGAGGGGAAATGAAGGCGCCTTTGGTTGCAAATGGAATTAATCCATGCTGTTTCTCAGGTAACCTTCATATAGATGTTTATTTCATCATATTTCCATGTCATGTAGGATATTTATGTTCAATTATTTTGTAATTGTTAATCCTCAAGTAGATTTGATTGAATATTAATCAGTTTTTTAATGAAAATTTAAAAAAAGCTGTCGTCTCAATTTCGTCAACCGAAATACATATCGAAATGTATATCGATTGTTTAGTGACACAGGGAAGGTATGACTTATTCTAAATGAAAGATGTAATAATCGAAAAAACTTACCGATAATAAGAAAAAGTTGTTCAACACGATTCTGGCTAGGATGAATAAAAATGAATCAACGATAGATATCGCTGCCTTATACTTCCACTCGAAACGTTCATGTTTGAAGGGTAGGCTAATATAGTCGCAGTAGGTCTTGAAAGTATAAAACGGCACTGAAAAAATAAAGAAATTTTTTACTTTTACCAACAATTCAGTAGCTGCAGGTTTATGGAATAAAAGACCGTTTTGGAATATAAATTGTTTCGAGACAACTACTTATCGCCATTCATATGGTATTCATGTTTGTATTTATTAGATATTTTCTGGTTAATGATAGAGATAAAGTATATTGCAAAATTAATTCGAATACTTTTCATATGATTCATGAAAGAGAGTGAGCTTTTGAAATTTCCTTGAGGAATCCCTAGAAAAACCTCATTTCGGAAGCTACACTATAGTAATCATGCATTCAAAAATTTCAATTATAAATGAAGGTCTTGGTATTAGATACTCGAAACAAACTGAACCTCTTCCTCTGAAAGTTTTGAAATAGATGTTAATAGTTTTTTTATGCAATAAAAACCTTTCATTAGTATTATATACTTATGTTTTTGATTCGCTCAATCTGTTTTTAAAAAGATTTATTTAGTACGAAACGGAGTCACAGAAAAAGTCTTAAAACTAAGTTAATCGCAGAAAGTCTCTATCTGAACTAACTGGTCGGGTTTATCTATCCTCGAAGGAAACCGGGATTGCACACTTGCACCACCATTCGCACTATCAAATTTCACTTCTAGAAATGTGTAGACAGGAATGTGGAGAAATGCGTACTTGTCATTTCTCACGGTCGCAGATACATAATTATATAATATATATAATAGTTGTGTAAGGTTTTCCATCTTCGTTGACTATCTACAAAGTCAAATCTTATGACTGTGATCGAAATATACAAGTAAGTATGTTCACACTCGTCTATCGATTCCCTTATTGGCAGCTTCTGGATCTACAACCAGAAAATATCAAATTATAATATTCAAATTATGAAATTACATTAAAAGTTTCAATTGCAATTTAACAGAGATGATTTAGATTGAATCAGATGTATCCCATCCTGAATTACCCCCAGACCAAAGGAAAGTTAATACTGCACACGGATGCTAGTAACATGTTTCTTCTTGGCAAGGAGGACATCAAGGACTGGTGCTGAAAATGCATAGACTACTTCTCCAAATTGGGAGGCCGCCACATTTGCCGAGATATTGATCAAGGAGATTTTCTGTAGATTTGGCATGCCAATGGAGCTCCATTCAAATCAGGGACGAAACTTTGAGTTCAGCTTGTTGCAGAACCTATGCGAGTTGCAGGAATCAAGAAATCCAGTAAAACTGCTCTCGATCCTGAGTCAGACGGCATGGCCGAGAGAATAAATAGGACTGTGAGGGAAATACTTGGTCAAGGTTGTCTCCAACCACCCGAGATATTGGGATAGGTACCTGTATTATTCACAATGGCCTTCAATTTATCTGTGCAGGAATCGACGGGGGAAACCCCAGCATGCATAATGTTCGGTTCAGAGATTAGACTTCCTTGCGACCTCGAATTTGGATGTAGGCCTAGAACGGGCATAGCGAGCGAGGATTACGTGAGCAGTCTGAAGGGGAAGCTGCACTACATTAATGGGAAGGTCCAGAAAAACCTGGAAATACCAAATCATCGCATGAAGAGTCGTTACGACACCAAGGCTGAGTAAGGTAGATACGAGGTGGGAGGTTTGGTATGGTTTTATAGCCTACAGAGGAGAAGAGGCTGTTCCCAAAGCTTCTGAAGGGAATCAACGACGTAGTCTATCGCAGCCAAAAATTGCCAAGAGGGAAGAACCGCGTAGCCCATGTAAACCACCTGGCAAGATATGAGGCCGATCATAACCCTCACGACGAGAAGGGAATGGGAAGGACTACTACTCAGATACCAGATCATAACGAACTGAACTTTGATCAGTTCATGGCAAACTATGGAGATATCGGAAAATCGATATGCATGGCATTAACGACCAATAAGAATGTTCTATTTTATGAGCATCAAAGAAGTCACGTGGAATTTTCTAGAAACATACTTTGGATTATTCCCGAAGCGCCATTATGATATAAAAACATTTGTGAAGCTATAGGATATAGTCGATGGAAGAACTTCGCCGCCGGCACCTGTTTAGTAGTAGTGAATAAAAATTCTGTACATAAATTATTTCTTTAGGTGGGAAAAACGTTACAATAGAGAGATAGTTAGAAGAATAACGGTTTTAGGGGAAATATAAAACCAACCAAATACAAACCAAAATGCAGTTTAATATAGGTATTTCAAAATATTCAGTAATGCTAAAATAAAAAAAAAATTGAATCCAAAACGTATAGAGTAGGAAAGGTATACAAGTTAATACCAAGTGACCTACAATTCCGGCTCGAATTGCGCCAAAGGTATTTAGGAAAATATGCTCAAAACCCAAACTTTGGACAGAACAACATATCGAGTGATGAAGAATGCTTTAGCAGCTCTGGTATTTTTAATATATACAATTCCTACAATTGGACATACAGACATACAGAGAAACACAGAAATATTATTGCTCTTTGATCTTACAATTCTCTATTAAATGGTTTATCATATCATCATTCTCATATTCCAAATCCAAATAGCACAACTTAATTGATAAACCATTTAATAGAGAATTGTAAGATCAAAGAGCTATAATATTATGTCATTATTAATTAATTGACAAACCAGAACATTTTTGCTCTTCTGACCAAAAAAGAGAGAAATATAGTCCATTTAGCCTTGTATACGTTAACTTGGTTAACTAGTCAACAATCTCACCTTCGTAAGTTGTATATAGTATACCTAATCATCGCTTTATCATTTACCTTTCTGATTTATACATATTGTAGCGCTCTCCTGATGAAGGCTTAAAATAAAGCTGAAAGCTCGAGTTTTAAGGAAAAAAGAGAGTACTTATTGAATTGACATCGACTGCTTACCCAAATAAACTTCTTGAATATATATATATATATATGTAAAGGACTTATTCATTGGGTATCTAGGTTGAAGTTTAATTTTGATGTTTGATGTTGAACATCAAAACAACAAAGATGGCAATTTATTGTAATGTCTATTTTAATTGATATTTTACACTGAAGAAGGCGGATTTGCCGAAACGTTTGTAAACATTAAACATCGAAATTAAACTTCAACCTAGATACCCAATGAAAAAGTCCTTTACATGTTATGAAGAACTAGATAAAAATGAATTCAAATATACATATATAAATTGAGATTGCTGATTTGGTGGCGTTTTAAAACAACCAAAAACGATTAAATTAATTCGAAAACACACCCCTGTGATGGAGCAGACAGAACATCTTTCGATGGTAACTGATCAGAAATCCCAACGAAATATCTCGGGAAGCTGAAATACTCGAAGAATCTCTCGTGTCCTGGTTCTTGTATAATAAATTTGAAGTTCAAGATAGGGAACTGGACGCATGAACATCTTATCACTTTCGTTCTCGTGATATACGAAATTAGGATGCTTAACTTCGAGAAATGTCTTGAATTTAAATAAAGATCGATTAACTTTTGTAATCACTTGTAGGCAACGGAAATATAATGAATCTAAGTTCGTTACAGACATGCATGTCGATCATCTTGATAAGAAACCAAGAAACCGGATTAAAATTAACGAAATGAACAACATACATTCAACTCAAAAATATACCGAAAAATAACTGCAAGATTTCTTTACCAAAAAAATTAACAATTCATAAAGCTACCATAGAATGACGTAAGCAACACCATTATATTGTTTTCAAAAAACTGAATGAATGTTTTTACAGAAACAAGAAATATTCAAAAATAAATAAATTATTAAGTTGAGTCAGAAATGCACAGATTTGAAAAACCTCTCGTATTTCTCGAACAAATCAAGATATCCATGTGTGCCATTCGGCATTATTTTCTCACGAAAATCGAACTCGTACCATGTAGGCTCTAGAAATTGTTTCTTCTTATGCAATTCGTGTCCAATTTGGACCACTCGTTACATAGATGCTTCAGTACTTCAAACACTTACACATTGTAATTTTAAGGATACGTATAAAATATAGCTGCACTTGGGAACCGAACATTCTCTACATTAGATGATCTCAAATTAAAACTGACAAAAACGTTAGTGCACTTCACTGTTCAACAAATTCAAACAGATTATTATGTAAAATGTCAAGATTCACCAAGATGAACAAAAACACATGTACACTTAACACCATTCTCGTCTTGCCTGAACATTCATTTCAAGTAACACTTGACTCCAGAGGTTTTGAATAAATTTAGGCAATTTATCGATTTTTTCTGTTTCCCCTTTAAGACCTATAAATAACTAAGAATAAAACTAGAGCCCCAAAATCGAAATGTGTGAGATTCTTTTGGAACATCCAAGTACCTTCATACATATGTTACTATTGGGAATAACCAGAAATCTTTAAAAATTTTTTCTTTTCATCAGTTGAAGCAAAATATTGCTTCAAATCACAATATCTACAACAGTAGATATTGTGATGTTAGGTTGGTACAAAAATTGAATTACACTTACCTCCAATCAATCCTATATAATGCAAAGCATAACAGGTTATTTGTTCGGGTGAAAAGCAATTGTGCAAACTATTCTCATAATTTTTATCTCGGTCTTTCTCATTCATTGAAGAATATTCCATAGATGTGCTTATCATTTTCAACGTAGTACTCATCATGAGCAAATTAGTCACCGATGAGGCAGTACAGAAAAATCGGAAATAGAATAGATAGCAGCTTATGAAGATAAAACTGAACATTCCTGCTCTGCAAAACAAAATGTTTCTGTGTTTTTAATGGTGTCTTTGCGAACTGGTACAAAAGTTCATTTTGATACCCTAGCAGCTTGGCCACGGGACATTCGCGCGGTGTGAACGGCGAAGAGTCCACTGACTGAAATAATCGCTCAGGAGCTAAATTGGACCATAAAACAGTTCTAGACCATTTGAATAAAGCCGAGTTCAAAAAGAATCTTGTTGTTTGAGTGCTGTACGACTGCTCAATGGTCAGACGCTTAATTCGGATCTCTTCTGTTAGCAATTAGACCGATTGAAAGCAGCAATTGATCAGAAAAGATCAGCAAATAGGAGAGGTGTCGTATTCCATCAGGATAACGCCAGGCCTCACAGGTCTTTGATTACCCGCCAAAAGCTTCGGAACTTTGATTGGAAGGTTCTTATGCATCTGTCTGATAGTCCAGATCTGGCACCAAGCGATTATCATTCATTTTTGTCCATGTCTAACGCCCTTGGTGGTGTAAAATTATCCTCAAGAGAAGATTGTGAAAAATAGTTATTACGTTTTTTTGCTAATAGGGACAAGATATTTGGACAATTAGTACATTCTAAAAAGATGAAAACTATTACTCATCTCATTCAAATAATAAAGAGTACACGGCTGGACATTTTCCCATCTAGACTTTACAAATTAAGATGTTCAATCTTTTCGAAAACATTTTTGTAGCTAAACAATTTTTTCAGTATAATAATCTAAAAATAAGAAAATTATAAACAAATGTCCGTGGTTGCTGATAAATAATGTAATCGAAGTTGATCTTGAAATTATCTGAAAGGGAAAGGCATTCTCGTCAAAAAATAGTTGAATGTTATTCGTCGTTCAATTTTTTTAATGAAAGCTATAGTTGCTTTAGTTACCATATCGTTCATTAGAAAGTATTGTAGTAAACTGATTAATTCCACCAGATAAAGTCGAGTAATTCCACAAAACAAAACATCAGAATTTCAATGAATTCAAAATGATGAAATTCAATAATTTAACATTAAGAATATCGGTAAGTCAATTATACTAATATTAGGGAACAGGAAGTTCTAGAATATCCGGAAGAAATATTCCAACATGCAGTATTTCTATTGGAGGAAATGAATTTGGGTCATATACTCATAGATGACCGAATCCGTAAACCAAAATCCGCTTATCCGCCCTGCCCAAATGAGCAAGAATATTATAAACGTTCTAGTTCGCAGAATAGCAATGTCCCAATAAGGTGTTGTTGGGTCCAATAAATTATGTTGTGATACTTTCTCGCTTTCATTTTTAATATCTTATTCTGTTCCAGAAAAAAAAACATTGGTCAAAATTGGGTCGTAACAAATTGTTGAACTAATTAGAAAAAATGATTTTGTCTCGAAATTCATGAAATTATTGGCCTATTATTTAATGTAACTATTGATTTACTTTTTCTTACCTTTTTCTACTATACCATATAATTCCAATATTTATGAATATATTCAAAAAAGGATATATGGACTCTACACCACACAATAACACGAAAGCAAATGCTCCAATGGAGGCTCCATACTTTCCTTTATGCTTATCGATAACGAAAAACTTATCTACTAAAGCCGCAATCACAGCGAAATACAAAAATGCCATGTAAAACATATCTTCTTTTTTTATGTATGACATTTCTTTGGCTTAGACAAGTTCAAAATAGCTGAATTTGCGAGAAAAGTATACGTTCAACATAATGACAGCAGGTTGATAACTCCAAAGTAATCAGTCACTTAAATGGGGGCTAGGTATGGCAGCCCATTATAGATATTACATTAATTTACAGGGTCATCCTTCCTTAATCTCTCATAAATTAACGCGGAAAACAATTGAATATATTTCCTGGAATTTTGAAGTTTCAGAGAGGAGAATACGAACAGCTGAAAAAAGAATCGAGTCAACTAATAATATTCAATATAAATTATCATCAGAATATTGAGTTACCTTGTGACAAGATATTAAAAAATGAAGGTTGTCACTTTATCCTCGAATTGATTTAATAAAAATTTAGAAAACAAGATGCTGTAAGTCAAGTCTTACTCGTAGAAAACATCACCATCCAGAAGCGGATTTACAAATTTGCCGCTAGTAGGCCATTCAATTTTTGCCGCCCCTACTGACTTTTGAAATTCAATACGTTAGTTTAATACCGTTATTAGTATGATTGCGAACTTAATGATATTTCTGTCAGTTACTAGATTATTTTTGCAACCCTCTATATACTGAAGAGTTTAATGTTGACCTAACAAGTTTATTTCACAGGCAAAACAAAAAACCCCTGACTTCAAAGCGTAAAACCTCTGTAACTTTTAAACGGCTCAATCGATTTTCATCAAACATGTCTAAGAACAGTCGCCCGTAAAAGACCTGTAGTACAAAAAAAAAACTAAATTGAAATTGGTTCATTCGTTCGGGTGCTATGATGCCACAGACAGACAGACACGTCAAACTTATAACACCCCTCTTTTTGCGTCGGGGGTTAAAAATAGCAGCATGTACTAATCATAAGGTGGGGAAAGGCATGACTTAAAAATACCTACACTATATGAACACACACAAAATAATGAGTGGTCAGAAAACATTGTTTTTGTCACATATTTATATTGTACTTAACAGTTTAAAAACAATACAAACAATTTCTATTAAAATATAACATTTTAACAATCAGTTAATGGGGACAGACAATGAGATCAAATAAGTTTTACATTATTTTCTTGCGAGATTTTAAATTTACAAAATCATCAATTATATCGTCGTATGAAATCTTTTCCATAAGTTCTGACTCTATGCACAAAAGAGATAAAGCATTAAGCTTTTCTTGACTTAAAGTAGATCGTAGATAGTTTTTAACCCGTTTTAAGCAAGAAAAGTTTCTCTCACCTGAACAATTTGTCACCGATGTGCACAGAGTCATGCAAAGTGCTATATCCAAGTTTGGATAAATATGCTCCAAATTCTGTTTTCGCAGAAACAAAGATAGACTTTACTATTAATGCAAAGTTTGATCAAAATCGGTCTAGTAGTTTTGGTGTGATTGAGCAACAATCCAAACAACTAAACATCCAAACTCACTTCCATATTCATAAAATATTAGTAAGATCATAATGATTTGAACCATCCAAGAATAGTGAAAAGTTCGCCCGCAAAATTCAATATTTGACACGACCATCAACAACGTCTGCCTTCACGCGTCTGCCGCGTTCCGGTTGCTCACTTGGGTATCTGCCCCCGCTCCGTACCTCACCGCTATTGCCACCCCACAACCGCCGAATTGAAAAAAATAAATATGTGGTCCTTTTCCAATTACTTTAAAGAATATCCATGAAATATTTCACGGAATCACGTAGTTCCATACAAACGTTGACCCCCTTTTTGACCCCCTTAAGGGTACAATTTTGATAAATATTTTATGCTAAATGTTAAACCGGACTTCAGACTACACAATTCAAGGAGATTCATGTAAAAGTGCCCAGTAGTTTTTGCGTCATTCAAACAAACGGACAGACAGACAGACAAACAAGAAATTTAAAAAAAATCTAATTCTACTCAGTTACTCATCTTAAGCCATCCTAGCGAATTTTTTTTCGAATATCTTCAATGTACGGACTATTTTAGATTTACGATTTTATTATAGTATAGATTGGGTACACGTATAATTATAAAAAAAAATCTGTACAAAAAAATTTGCTAAATATGCCGCCCCTCTAAATCTGCCGCCCTAGGCACCGGCCTACTTGGCCTATTGGTAAATCCGCCATTGTCACCATCCCTGGTCAAGCGGAATGCTTGGTTAGTGGGTACTTGGACGGGAACCTACGCAGTGGTACGTAGAGGCAACCCTGGTAGCCCAGCCAAAGGATTCGGGCAAACCTTGGTAAGGGTTTTAGGGAAAGTACCTGTGAGGATGCTGAACACCAACATGTATCCAGTAAAACTATAAAATAGGGGAATACTGCTCAGTGTCATGTGTGACTGGCGGTAGGCAATATGAACAGAAGAACGTTCCCAAGAAGATAAGGGTTTGTAATGAACACCTCTTTCCAACGTCCTAGTAGAAGAGCGGCTTTCCACCGACGAAGAGGTGTTCAAAAGAAAAATTGAAAATTTGAAAAAAATATTGTTTATTTTGAGTTTCTCCTGACGGGAGAAATCTTCAGGGTTCGGCTCGTCGCTAGAAAGGACGAGTCTTCAGTTCTTAAGATTGGGGAACTCAATAAAATTCCTGAATAACTAAAACTAAATTTATTCTAAGCACAAACAAAACAAAATGACAATTCTTAGCAAGCACAAAAAAAAAATTTTAAAAATCTCTGATAAAATATTTTTGGAGGTTTCGGACTATGGACTTTTTACTGTTTATAAATCTTATATCTGACCTTTTTCCTTGGACTTCTAACACGGAACTTCACTAGCGAAATTTCGAACTCACTCAATTACAACACAATAACTAGGTATTTTTCTAGAATTTAATAGACTGATTTACTTTTAAGTATTTAAGTGTTTTTCTGGTTACGGATCACGTTGAACTGACTTTCCATTCCCTAATTTTTCCTAATATCCCTTTGTCCGTGGGCGTTATCGAACATAATCCGGAATTTCCTAATTTCTCCTAATTGGTGCCCTTCTTTTCGATAGTTCGAAATTTACCCCATTAATTCGAAATCTAAGTTTCATTGGCTTTAGTCAATTGAGTCTCTCAATACAAACCTCTGATTGGTCTACTGATTTAAGTTCTAATTTTTACTAAAGATCCACCTTTTTCCCATCGTTAATTCGAAACCATAATCCCTAAAGGTCGAAAGGCCACGTAAATATATCATATGTCGAACTCCCCTAATCAGGTCGTAGATCCATCAAGACTTCCATGTTTCCAGGATCAATAAATTTTGTTTTAAATCTTGGGTTTTATGATTATTGGTGTGATATTTTTGAGAGGTTTATTACTGTCTGGAATGTCTGGGAATTTCGATTAGATATGGTCGTTCGCTTATCAAGACCCATTATCCAGCATCGCTAGACATATCATATTACAGGTTCACAAAAATTGGTCGAAATGCTGACAACCTCATTTATCAATTTGAAAACAGAATACTTCAAGGAAGTCAGTAAAATAATAATAACTGAAGCAATGATGAACTCGCCATGAGTAATGACCAGTTGGGAAAAACGAATGTTGTACAGCATCAATACTGGAAGATAAGGACCTAATCACATATGACAGCATTAGATTCTGTTCTGACTACATCGCAATGAAGTCACGAAAAGAGATTGTTATCCTATTCCAAGGATTGACGATTTACTTATATACCTCACAGGCTCGAAATGGTTCCCCTACCTAGACCTAAAGAGTCTGGTAAGTTTAAATGGGCCCAAAGAAAAAAAACAGCTTTCACTATTGTGACTGGATTGTTGCAGTTCACAGTGATGCCATTCGGCCTTTGCAACACGCATGCACTTTCGAGCGTCTGATGGAGATCATTCTGTAAGAGATGTCTCAGAAGACGTGCCCAGTACACTGGGACGATGTGATTGTGTTCGGCTGAACATTCAGTGAACATATAGAAAACTTTATTTATCCTTCTCATTCCAAATTTTAACATGAGTCCGAAGAAGTGTCACACTTTCAAGAAAGAATTTAGATACTTGGGACATGTCGTACCTGAAGCTGTAGTAAGTGCTGATCCAGACAAAATCCAACTCGTACGCGAATGGCTAACACCGCAGGAAAAACACCAAGTCAACAGCTTTCCCGGACGGCACTTACTATAGAAAATTTGTACTTGCAATTGTCAATATTGCGAAACTTTCAACAAAGTTGACCAAAGAAGGGAAGAACTTCGGATGCGGAAGATGGATTCCCAGAGAAGAAGGCTATCCCCAATGCTACACAAAGATTGACAAGGACAATGTAAGGTTGTAATGAGAATCAACGACGTAGTCTATCGCATCCAAAATTTACAAGGGGAAAGAAACACGTAGTCAGTGTGAACCGCATAGCGAGATATGAGGCCGATCATAACCCTCAGGACGAGACTGGTGTGGAAATAACTACCACTGAGACCCCAGATCAGGAGGAATTAAGCTTCAATCAGTTCATGGCTAATTATGGGGGTACCGGAAAAGCGAGGTTCGGGATCCCGATCGAGCAGCAACAAGATCTTTTTGCGGTGACGGTAGACTACTCATTTTGCGGTGAAGAGTCCGGATCGTCAAGAAGAAATTTGGTCGTGTAGCAGACCTCGCGGAGCAACAACCTTCCCTTAGCCGAATCCTGAAATTGATTGATGGCCTCGTTACCACTTTTTTAAGTTAACCAAAGAGAAATCTTACGGAAAACCAACTTACCAAGCCATGAGAACCACCTTGCAGAATCTTATTGACGAGCTGGCCAGAATAGGTATGAATAAGCTTGCAGTTCTCAAGCTGAGTTGTTAACTATATCTCTGAACTAGGGAATAATTCACAACATGGTGGATGTCAGAATACTGGGTTCTAATTTCAACCCGAAAGGCGGTCCAGTGAAGAGAACGGTATCCTGTTATTTCGACCAACAAGGATTTTACACAAATGAAAGCGCTTGCAAATTCAGCCATAAACAGATACCGAGTGCGGTCTCTGCTTCTCGTGTACCTTCAAAGAATTAGAGCAGTAATATATTAAATCTCGAATGATGTTACCGTCCTCATCATTACAATCGAGTAACAGTAAAGACCACATAGTCACATAGAAAAAAGGGATAAAAAGGTGCCGCGTTAGAACAAGGGGGATTATAGCAGCAATAAATTAAATTATGAATGATGTCGTTGTTCATATGATGAACATCACGCCACAATGAAGAAAACAATTGTCACATAAAAAAACAGAATGAACAGGGCCACATTTAGTTCAGTCAATCTGTCGAAAAATAAATCGTTTTGATGGTATAATTACCCGCTCGTTGAAATTTGGTACACTTGTTGAAAATGGTGTAACTAAGCTACCTTTGCGATGGCCTCGCTGAAATGTTTTTTGAAAAACTCAAAAAAACTGAAAAAAAGTAAAAAAATGCATTTTTCTCGAATTGTATGCATTGTAAAGAAAATTTTATTGAACAAAAAATGTAGAGGACGTTGCGATCTACATTTTTTGTCATTGGTGCAATGCTGCACGACTAAAAGCCCACAAAGTAGGTGGCGCTAAAGTATCAAAAAAAGTGTTTTTCATGTTTTTCGCCCTGAAAATGTTGTTTTAATGCAAAAGTTTAAATGTAAGAGTTGTTCCTTACATTATTATCAACAACTTTTATTTAAACATTATTTTTGTACAACTTACCATTTTGAAGCTGCAGCTTGCAGAAGAATGAAAAATCCAAATATACTGTTGTACGCAGTATGAGTACACATCGGTAGTGCACGTTTAAATCAAGATTTTACTAATTTAATTTTTCTTAGCAATTAAACTTCAATAAATAAAATTTTAATTTGTTTTTGACAAGTATTATCCATTATTTGATTTTTTGGGTCGCATTCTGTTATGAATTATTTTGTTGAACTCTCAATGTTATTAACAAAGACAATTTTTAATGTTTTTCAGTTTTGTTTTTCATTTTTTAGAAAATGTCACCAATTAAACAGATTTTTGAAGAGGTTTTGAAAATTTGGATAAGAGAAACAAACAACAATTCAATTAAAGTCATTATTTGAGTTTTAATTTTCAAGTAAACGTTTAATTGAGTTTTGTATTTGTATTTATTAACAGGTGTATAGAAAAAGCATACAAAATATTGCAAAAATACTAACAAATCTAAATCGCTTACAATTTTTCAACTCTTTCAGTGGTCGCATGAGAAAAAGGCTACTCAGTCCACCTTTTTTATGCTTCCAATGAAGAGGTTCTTTATATACTAGGTGATCGTTTTTATGTACATGTTTTCATTTCATAATGATTGTTTGACAGTTTTGAATCTATGCTAACTGGTTGTTCCGCATTGCTAATTTATCTTTTGTTAGAGCTTCGTAATTTTTTTCTCAGTGGTTCTTGCTCTGGAGATTCACTTCTGGCGCTTTCTGAAGAGGAACTAGCGGCCGACCGTCTATCACTCTTTTGCGCCTTATTATTGCTCATTTTCTCCCAACATGACCTTGATACTAAATGTACTACTTGGGAAGGAAAATCCAAATCATCGTCATCAAGAAAAGTGTCTTCTTCCACCTCAATAACTGGCGCGTTACTGCAATCTTCGCCACAACAGGTCTTGCAGGCAACTGAGCAATGGACACCTGCCTTTCTGCATCCACATCTTGAACCGCAAAAACCTGTACCGTTTGTTTGACATGAACAAACAACTGATAAGATCCATTACTTCAGATGGTGCCGGGGGTTTCATTGTTGTTACTGGTTCCATCCCCAGGTCGTTGGCTCAAAGTAATTTCCTAACCAAGCTTGCACTTGGAGGTAAACTCTTCGACTATGAAAATTCGCTGCATCAGGTGATGTACGGTAATTAATGAATAGGGCAGGTGACCAAACCGGCCCTTTTGTTAGAACTATGCCAACGTCGCCGGAGAAAGTCACAATAGGACCGAGAAAACTACCGTTAGCAGAACAGTGCTGTATATGCAGCGCTATGTATTACTATAACTTGTAAATGGTAAGTTGTACGAAAAAAATGTTGAAATAAAAGTTGTTGATAATAATGTAAGGAACAACTTTTACATTCAAACTTTTGCATTAAAACAACATTTTCAGGGCGAAAAACATGAAAAACACTCTTTTTGATGCTTTAGCGCCACCTACTTTGTGCGCTTTTAGTCGTGCAGCATTGCACCAATGACAAAAAATGTAGATCGCAACGTCCTCTACATTTTTTGTTCAATAAAATTTTCTTTACGATGCATACAATTCGAGAAAAATGCATTTTTTTACTTTTTTTAGTTTTTTGAGTTTTTCAAAAAACCGCTAACATTTCAGCGAGGCCATCGCAAAGGTAGCTTAGTTACATCATTTTCAACAAGTGTACCAAATTTCATCGAGCGGGTAATTATACCCGCACCAAATGTACAGATTTACTGAACTAATTTTAACAATCCGGAATTAAATGATTTTCGTGAACTATTGAGCTCTCGATCTTTCCCGAAGGTGGAGGTACTCTCGGGAATGTGCATAAAAATGAGACGTCATCATAATAAATAGGAGATATCTGGGTAGACGAGGGAGATTTGTTAAAGGAAGCGTGACAGTGACGTAACCAGTGTTAACTAGTTAGTTATTGAAAGAGGACTTGTTATTTTTTGTTTTATTGTCTTAAAAACGTTACATTGGTGCCAAATGTGTGGAATTTACCAAACTATAAGGAAACTGTAATGTATATGCTGTGCGCATGACACCCCCTTGATTTAGGATGTGAACCTTTCAGTTGCCAGTTGTAATGTGGAACATAGACTACCTATAGATAGGCAACCATAGACTACCTATAGATAGGCAACTCTGGCATGAATTTCGGTCCCGGCTTAGAGAGCTCAACTTATAGCGCCATCTTACGTTATCTTAGAGTTGATTACAGATTCCATTCGCACAACGTTCCGTCTCGTGGCGCCCTCTAGTGCATTTTATAAGAGTTATCATAGGATTACACGCAAGCGCAGGTTGAATCCCAAATATTTATTGGAAATGAAAACAAAACCAATTGAAATGACCATAATTCTTTTAATCTGCTGTATATTGTCACAATTTCAATAAAAAATATCATTTGATCAGAAAATTGTGACAATTTGCAGCAGATTAAAGAATTATGGTCATTTCAAATATATCTGCCTTTCAAATCAAAGAACATACTAATCTTTAGAGGATGAAAGGAAATAAACAAAAAAGAAACTTTAGAAATATATATATAATGCAGTAAATTATCAATTTACAAAAATTTCAATATCGAGGGAAAGAATAAACGAACCAAGAATAATTATGCAACAATTACTCAACAAGTTATGAAAATACATTGAAAGAATAAATTAGAATATTAGTGACAGATACATCAATTTAAGCATGAAATGCATTAGATTTATACTTTTATGACAGAAACAATTTCTAAAAGTCTATTTTCTTTTAGATACTTTTTCGGATGACATATTCATTATTGGATCATAAGATCTTATTGTTTTTTTTTTCCCAATAAAATTTTATAAGTAGTTCTGTCATAAAAGTACAGAAATAATATCATGGCAAAATCAATAAACTTATTAACTGAAATTCCTTGAATTTGGCGTTCCAACGGTAAATCTCACACATCCGTTGAAGTACCTATTCTAGGAATCTTCTGATAGACGATTTTTATGAAACCTACTATAAGTGGAATACCCAAAACTATAATCAATGACCATGAGCAGTTCACTTATATATAAATACCTTGTTGCCTCAAAGTTTCTTCAGGAGTTCTGGAGGGTAGACAAAATATGCTTACATAACCTGAAAGAATATTGAAATTACAAAAATGATAATCATAGGGAGTAGAATGAATTACTTGGCAAATTAAGTGTTGGTAGAGCAAATCTTTTCAGCTTTCCATGAGGGTCTATACAATCCATATGAAAATGCTTTATGCAAATAACACTTTTGGATGAATGAAAACATGGATTTCTGATTCTTTCCAACCAAACATTTCTAACACCCTCAACTTGTGTAATGAAAAACCTAGAAAGAAAACAGTGTTAGAAACTGTCCCAAATTTTTACTAATCAGAAATTACTACAGGAATATGAAATTGCTACAGAAAATATTAATTCACAGTACATTTTTAGTGAGTTATAAGTTAATCCAAAACTACTACTTATATGAATGCAACACATACCTTTTGACATTACTATCACTGTAGCAATTGGGAACACAGTAAGAATAAACCATTTAAATTAAATTAAATTGAATAAGTTGAAAATGAATAAACCATTTCAGTCAACCAGTTCGTGCTCATCATAAAATAGTTTCTTACTCTTCATAAAGTCCACCAAGAGTGAGGTCTTATAAAATCCTTTTTTACCGATCACTAATGAGAATTACTAATTTACCGATCCGAGCTTCTAATATAACAACAGATGTCTCTACCGCTCGTCGAAGAAAAACGTGACCAGCTTTGTAGTAGGCGAGTTCCCACCCCTGGACTGGAATGCGCTGTCTGTGGACGCAAAGGACATAGTACAGGTAAGTGTTTTTATGCAAACTATTCTTGTAATTTTTGTAGTAAAATAGGATATCTGGAAAATGCATGCTTAAAAAAATAGTCTTAGGATAGAAGATAAATTAAAGAATAATAATTTTATAGTGGAAGAAAATTCTGAATTTAGTCATTTCGCAGTACTTGATGCCGAGTCTGGACAAGATGAATTACCACTTTACTTGTTAAATGATTCAAACAACGAACCATATTGCATTTTCACAAATGTAAATGGCATTCCAATCAATTTTCAAATCGATACTGGATCTTGCATAAGTGCAATATCCGATAAAGAATCAAAATTTTGCAGATGTAAAATTATTATTAACTAACAAAATTCTATGTTTTTATAATGAAAAAATCAAGCCATTAGGTTATTTTCAAGCAACGACGAAATGTCAGAATTTAGTAAAAAACTTGAATCTTTACGTAATATCAAATGGTGGACCACCAATTGTAGGTCGATATTTTTTGAATTGTTTTGATATGCAGTTACGAAATTTCAATTTTATAAAAAAAATGTCTGATTATGATCAAAGGATCTGGACAATATTACAAGAATATAATTCATTATTTTCTGAAGGATTAGGGAAATTTAACAAGGCTGTAGCAAGTATAAAGATGAAACAATCTAACGTGAGTCCAAAATTTTTCAAAGCAAGGCCATTGCCCTATGCTATTAGAGATCGTGTAGAACAGGAAATTAATAGACTTGCTCATCTAGGTATTCTGACACCAGTGAGCTTTAGTGAATGGGCGACTCCTGTGGTGCCAATAATAAAGAAAAATGGAGAAATGAGGTTATGTGCTGACTTCAAGGTTACAATAAACCCTCACATTCAAGTAGATCAATACCCACTTCCTCGCATAGAAGATCTGTTTGGTCGGCTGCAAGGAGGAGAACATTTCACGAAGTTGGACTTATCACAAGTATACCAGCAGATAGCTATAAATGAGTCCTCTAAGGAGCTTTTGACCATCTCTACACATAAAGATTTATTCAGGTATAATCGTTTACCTTTTGGCGTGGCTTCTGCTCCCTCAAAATTCCAAAAAATTATGGAGGGTCTATTGCAGGGTTGTGAGGGGGTGGTTGTATTTATCGATGATATTCTGATTACTGGGACGGATTTCAATGACCATTTAAATAATTTGAGACAGGTTTTTGAAATTTTATTGAAGTCAGGTTTTAAATTGAGTCTCAATAAATGTAAGTTTTTTCAGAAACAAGTTGAATATTTAGGATTTATAATTGATAAGGAAGGTTTACATCCCTGTAGAGATAAACTGAATGCTCCCAGACCGGAAAATTTGAAATAATAGAAAAGTTTTTTAGGGATTGTAAATTATTATGGAAAATTTATAAGTAATTTGTCAACAATTTTATACCCATTACATCACTTACTTCAAAAAGATGTGAATTTTGATTGGGATAATGACTGTGAAGATGCATTCAATAATATCAAGAAGCTGATGATGTCCGCTGATATTCTAGTGAATTATAATGCAAAATTACCTTTAAAATTAAGTGTAGATTCGAGTAGATATGGGATGGGAACAGTATTGACTCATGTATTTCCGTCAGGTATTGAGGAACCCATAGCATATGCCTCGAAAACCTTGAGCAAAGCTCAACAATCTTATTCACAGTTTGAAAAAGAAGCATTCGCAATAATATTTGGAATTATTAAATTTCATCAATATCTGTACGGTAGGCATTTCACATTGTGTACCGATCATCGTCCGTTACTTACTATTTTTAGCCCTAAAAAGGGAATTCCTGAGTATGCTGCTAACCGACTGAGACGATGGCCAATTATATTGTAGAATTATAACTATGAAATAGCTTTTGTTAAATCTCAAGATAACCAAGCGGATTGGTTGTCTAGGTTACCTACAGAAGATAATTCTTTGAATATTGAAGATAAGGAAATAGATTATTGTTATTTTTTTTCAAAAATCTCTGATATGAATATTAATTTTTCTAATATTAAGTCTAGATCGGTTGAAGACCAAATTTTCAAGACAATTAGGTTATACATTAAGCAGGGTTGGCCTAATCAATGTTCAGATGTTACAATGAAAAATTATTTTTCAAAAAGATTCGAATTAGTGATTCAAGATGATTTCATTTTTTGGAATCACAGAATTTTAATACCTGAGTCGTTACGTAGGTCCGTTCTCGACGAATTACATTCTACACATTTGGGCATTGTGAAAATGAAATCAATTGCCCGCCAATATTTTTGGTGGCCAGGAATTGATAAAGAAATTGAATTACTTACAAAAAAGTGTGAATCCTGTAGTAAATTTTTTGCTAGTCCTGAAAAAATTGTGCTGCATAATTGGCATTTTCCTCAAGTGTCTTGGGAACGTATACACGTAGACTATTTGGGACCTTTCAAACAGAAATATTACTTGATTGTTGTCGATGCTCACACTAAATGGTTAGAAGTTTGTGAAACATCATCAAACAATTCTATTACGACAATAGAAAAATTGCGGGGAATATTTTCCAAGTTTGGATTACCGAAATATTTAATATCAGATAATGGTACTTGTTTTACTTCCCAGGAATTTTCGGAATTTGTCGAGAGAAATTGTATCTCCCATATAACTTCTCCACCTTTCAAACCAGCTTCTAATGGAGCAGCGGTGGTCAAGAGTGCCTTCACGAAGGCTCTAACAATGAACTCAAGGTCAACCACTAATCAGATTCTCTGCAGATTTTTACTAGATTATAGAAACACCCCCCACTGCACCACAGGAGTGAGTCTAGCAAACTTATTATTTGGTCGATCACTGAGAACAAAATTCGATATAGTTAATCCTTATGCAAACTCAGAAATTGAGAGGAGGCATCATAATAATAATAATATAGTTGATAGGGTTGCTAGGAATCATGCTAAGCAGAGGATTTATTATAAAGGGAAGAAAAATGTAAATTATTCTGTAGGTGAAGTAGTATTAATAAAAGATTACAGGAATAGACCAAAAATATGTTGGCTTAAAGGTATTATTCATAAGAAAATAGTTAGATGTACCTATTTTATAGAAGTACCCGAATTGAAACTGACTTGGAAACGTTACGCGAACCAAATTAGAAAAACATTTCAATTGGAAACTTTTATCTGATATCATATCAAATTCAGAGAATAATTCTATAACAGAAAATAGTATGCGAAATGTGCCTGATTCTAATGATAGTGGTGAATTTACCAAGGATAATCTTGTGCATAGCAATTGCTCCTTGGAAACAAGTACGAATATTATTTCAAGACCGAAAAGAGTTGTGAAACCGATAGAACGTTATGGCGTAGAAATCAATTTTCGTAATAAGTAGTATAATTGTTAAATTATAAGATATAATAATATGTAGATAGTCTATAGGTATAATTTCATATTGTTACTTGAGGACTATTTTGGTATGTATATATGTTCATATGTATATATGTATAGATTTGTTAGACCGCCTACACAGACCCAAATCGGTATACTCTACCGACTTTTCGGTCCAAAAGTGACGTTGTCAGACCCGGCTCCGGGTCTGACAACGTTTTTCAATGGAATCATAATCAGGGGGGTCAGGGGGTGTTAGATATGAATTTTGAGCCGGGTCCGAAAAGTCGGTGAAACATCATATTTTATACAGAAATACTTCGGGGAACGGCCAGTGCGAGGGCGCTTCCGGCGACCTAGTCTTGCTGTATGTAAACGGTATACTCGATCAACGTCTCCAATCCCTAAATCTGGCAACGCTGTGCCTTGTGTATAAACCCGAAATTCTCATTTTTCTACAACTTATACAAACCCAATATAGGAGACCACCCTCCAGAAGATAGTTTATTCATTTCTTCCAAGCGGACTGAAAATATGATCTCATCTCACAGATATTTCATTCTTCAAACGAGTATAGTTGAAAGTCATAAAAATGGGGTACAATAGCTCGTCGTTAGAAGAAAACTACCTGAAAAATTTTTCGCATAAATATTTTATTATCATTCTTTGGACAACAACTGACTTACGAATCATATTCATAAGAGTCATGGAAATTTCATTCACCTTTTATAGGGAATCGTTACGGAAAATTTTCGATATTTTTCTGAATTTGACTTTTGCGAATTTTTTTTATGTTCACTGAAATGAAATGAATCTGGACAAAATTTTATTTGAGAAATGTACAAGAATATGGATGGATCTTAAAAATTTTAGAAAAGCACTGACGTGAGACCATGAGCATCAGCGTGCTTATTCTTAATGCTGATGAATATCTTACGAGATATCAAGTATTTAGGATCGGTTTCTATGAAATTTGACAAACTTCTTTGTTTAAACGTTATCCGAACATCTTCCTAGTTACAAGTTTATCTGGTGGATATGTTAGTATGTTAGGAAATGTTGAGGAAACGAAATTCCAAATGCATAATTAATGCAGAACTATCCGACGTTTTTGGCCGATATATTTGGACAATGGACAATCAATCGAGATTCGAAAGTTACAGGCATTTGAACAAACGATAGCTCGCTGTTCAACTACAAAGATACAAAGGTGAATTGATTTTAGAAATTGAATGCTTTCCTCATTCGTCATCTTCAAATCTCAACTACAATTTTTTTTTCAGTAAATACTGATTCTTATCACCTTTTTGTTACTATTACTTAATGTTACTATTAAGAATAACTGCTACTTCCGTGAATACGATAGAGCTTGAGTTGAAATTTTCAGAGTAGATTTGAGTTATAAATATCTCGGCGAAGTTCGTTATTCGCATAAATCGGTAGAATAGTTTCGAAGCAACAAAATAAAATTTTCCAAATAAAAAATTTTTTATGGTGCACTTTTATCAGGCGTATATACACCAATACCGTTTTCGACTTTGACAAACCAATAGTTTCCGAGATATGATTTTTCAAATTTTGAATAAATACGGGTGAAACTGAACTCTATCTATCCCTTGTTAATCATCTACCTACTCAGGGTCCAAGGGTCAGCAATCTGGCCTGTAACGCGGAGTTTTGAAATTCAATATATCCCAACATGCTGGTCACAAAAACCAACGGTATCACTATGAGATGTTAAACCATTTCTGTTTTTTCAATACAATTTTACATTCATGACAACTTTCTTGGACTCGGTAGAGTGAAATATCCCCATAGGAAAAGTAGAACAGCAAGCTATTGTTCTACCAAAACAGATAAACTTTTCGACTAGCGAGTCAAAAATATTTCCAATCGATTGGGTTTATGAAGATATAAATAAGGTCATTTAATTTTATCCCAATAAAACATTTTTTTTCGATACAGCTTAGGAATAGGGCATTCCGAGTGCCTATAGAGCACTTCTGAAGAACTTAAATTATTTGAAACATTGAACATTAAAAAACTTCAACACATGATGAATTTTCTTGAAGCCCGAATACTTCTAGTTATCCAGGTGAAAAAATGAGTAATTTGAAGAAGTTATCTCTGTGATGTTTTCTCTTCGTAAATGATATCTTAAAGATCTAGTTTCATATCGGCATTCGTCAAATTTTTTTACCAAATATCGAAAACAAACTGAAAAACTGCAAAAATTTCTCAATTACTGAAATTTTCAAACACATCACAGTGTGTTCCAAATAAATATTGAACCCAAAATTGTAAACAATATTACTCATAATTTTTGTTTTTCAATAATGAAAAAAGTTTTATATTATTATTATGTCGTAAAATATTGAAAATTTCTCTTAACAAAAACCTTTAGAGATAGATTTAAATTTCTATTATAATAGTTTTTCAAATATGATTCATATGTCAGTTGTTATCGAAAAAAACTTTATTATGCGGAAAATTTCTTACATACTGTCTGACGATGAGCAATTGTACCTGATTTTTATGAACTTCAATGATAATTCGGTTGAAGATTTAAATACCAGTGAACATGAGTTATTTCATTATCGGTCCGGTTCGAAGAATTAAATAAAGCAATCTTCTATACGACGGTTCTGTCTATTGGGATTGTATAAGTTGTAAGAAGCGATAGATTTTGGGAGAACTCAGTGGATACATTTCATGTGACCTTCTACTGAAAAAAGTAAAAGATCCTCGTCAGTCACTTCTCAACATAAGATATGCAATTAGAGTTATTTGCGGTATAACTAACCGACGCGATCAGTCCCAACGATCTGACAACACCGCAGGGACTGAAAAGGTTTGGAGAACATCCCGACGGCGTATATATGTGGGAATGAAAAGTCGGTTCAGGATATCGGGCTTCAAAACGTGAATCAAGTATATCACTTTTTTGAATGAAAAAATTTTTCCCCTCTAAAGTTGCCTGAGGAGTTATATTTCCTTAAAGCAGATTTTCCACATATATATACGCAAAAACCATCTGGATCATACGGGTCTCAGGTAGCCTGTCGCATGTACCGGGACTGAACACGTCTGTTAGATAAATATATATAGATAAATATGTATTTTTCTTGTGCTATATTATATATTATTTAGACAGCGTTCACAACACAATGAACATGATTTTAATTTTCTGATTTTTAAGATGAATTGTTGGACAGATGTGATTGTCACTATGTTTGTAGCACGTAAACTTGAAAAAGGCTTAGTATACGCCGAAACATATGTAGTTAATTAATATAGAAAAAAATAGATGAAGTCCTAATTTTTGATCCCGTGCTCTAATCCCAAAAAGACTATTTCTAAATAATATATGTATAGATTCAATGGAAATTAAATTGGACGAAAATACCTAAGACATGATTAATAAAATTGAAGAAAATACTAAGGATAACCGATAATTACTCGAAGCTAGAAAATAAGATCGGAAATATTGAACACCACTCAGAAACATTGGAAACGTTGAAAAACGAAATAGAAGATATACAAGGTAAATAGGAAAGGCTACAGAGTGTATGATGAAAATTATGAAGGATCGATTAATCAAAATGAGCAGGCAAGTAGATGAGTCGTAGTGCCTCAATGAAGCAGTATAACGTTGGTGGAATAGAATGTGTAACAATAGATGAAGCTGCTCTTTTCCAGAAACTGAATGTAAAAACAAGTACATTCTTGTTGCTATGGATGATTCTCTAAATTGGTGGAAGCTTAGGGCATTCCGAACCAAGAAGCTGCTACGGTTGTATTTATATTGGTCAAGAAGATATTCTGTAAATTCGGCATGCCACTGGAACTCCATTCAGGCCAAGGACGGAACTTTAAGTCCAGCTTGTTCTAGAATCTATGCGTGTCTAGGAATTAAAAATACCAAAACAACTGCTCTCCACCCACAGTCAGACTTCATGATTGGAAAAATGAATAGTACTGTGGGAAAATATTTGTCCAAGGTTGTCTCTATGTACCAGAGAGATAGGGATAGATACCTGCTTCTGTTCGTCATGGCCTACAGGTCATTTGTATAGGAATAAATGAAGAAAATCCCAGCATGCATAATGTTCGGTCGTGAGATGAGACTTCCTTGTGACCTGGAGTTTGGGTGTAAGACTGGAACTGTCAAAGAGGCCGAGGATTACGGAGGTCTGAAGGGGAGGTTTCACTATGTTCATGAGAAGGTCTGAAAAAACCTCCAAATTGCAACTTATCACATAAAGTCCCATTACGGCACAAAGGTTGCGTAAATCAGAAAATTGCCAAGGGGAAGGAAAGGCATAGTCCATGTGAACCGACAAGCAACATATGAGACCTTTCGTAACCATCTGGTCGAGACTGTAATGGAAAGAATCACTACTCAGACCCCAGATCAGGAAGAGCTTCGATAAAATGACCAGGATGAAAGGGGCCGCATTTTAACAATCAGGAATTAAATGATTGTCTCGAAGGTCAAGGAACACTCTAAAATGTCCTCGAAAAGGAGCCATCATCATAATAAAAAGGAGATGGCTGGGCAGGCGAGGGAGAATTGTTTGAACGATCATGGCAGTAATGTATCCAGTGTTAACTAGTGAATATAAATTCTCCGTACATATATCATTGTGTTAAGTGGTGTAGATAAATTAGATATTGAAATAGGACTTGTTATATTTGTGTTATAGACTGACAAACGTCACACTATAAAACAAAGGATAATCAGTCCACGCAACATTATTTTAGATATTTATATACTCAGTGATTCAAATTGCACAATCTGCAAAATAAAAATTTAAATATCTCTAATATACTCAAACCGAAAAAGAAAATCTAGTCAGAGCTCTGTTATGTTTTCAGACATCTTTACGCACTAGAGAAATAGATGATCTGTGCTAAGATGTCTGAAATATTATTATTCTACACATCTTAATCTATGCTCCATATTTATGCTTTGTCATTGAAAGAATAATTGAAGGTTGACAAATCTGATATCAATCACATATTATCAAAATTACAGTGTTTGAAAATGAGAACTTTACGCCCCAATTCTTCCTCAGCTAAAAAAGTAACCACAACAATTCGCGATGAGCTTACATGGGGTATGATATATAGAAACCAATTAGGCATGAAAGACGAAATTCCACTGAAACCAGCTGATTCGCCAATAAGCATACAACAATTCAAAATTGAACAAGTAAAGAAGAAAGTCGCTTTATATCCACCGACTGCAGAACACAACTCAAGGGTTAAGAAAAGATCTAGTATAAAAGCTAAATGCGTCAAAACGATTCACGCAGGTGGGTGAAAAAATACATTTTCCTAAAAGCTTGTATGACCGTATTTTCTATGGTTTAACATACTCCACTTTTCAAAAAATGACGAAAATCAGTCTGGAATGAACTAACTTTAACCGTGGATTCCGAACGACCCCAAATGAGAAATGTGCAATTTAATGTTGTTGAGAATAATTAGGACTATACATAACAGTATAAGTAAAAAATAATATTCGGAATAATTGAATATAAGTCACTACACAAGGTAAATAAAAACCTCGGTAAAACCAAACGTAGGCTTCAAAAAACCATTTTGAGATAATTGCAGCAATATACGATGAGTAAAATATAACTACAAAAAATTAGACATCGCTGATGTGAGGTTAGATGACTTAGGCGCTCGTGTTAACCCACTTACGAGTAATTATTCAAACTTTCAAAAATCACATCTCTGCAAATAATAATAATTTGAAAAGAACAAATATTCTGGCATAATTTGGAAGCACTCCATTCAGGTGAACAAGAACATCATAAATTTTGTTGACATACTCATTTCGCACCCTGTAAAACCCGAAAAGCTCTGTACAGCCATTATCAAAATTTCAATTTCCAGATTTCAATAGATTCAGTCTTCCATAAACGTCTAATGGGCACGTGAACTTGCAACACACTGTAAAAAAATGTCCTTCAACAATTTCCGTTTAAATTTCAGATTTTTCTTCAATGTTTAAGTCTTTATAGCTAAAATAGTAAACCTTCACTACGATGCACCCATAAAATTTATTTCCAGGTCAAGTTTTTTTTTTAATTATTTCAAGCAAAAATCACTGAGGTTATTTTACCGGATTTTCAAGTACACCATCTGAATGTCACCAACATATTGCTAGAACTGAAACTGTGGTTTCTCCGGTATCGAACCAAAGACCTCAGGACGACAACCAAGGGCTGAATCACAATAGTTTGCAGGGTTGCTGATAGGAATGGAACTCACTGATATAGAATTTTTCTATTGAATTTATTGAGATTTACAATCTACTTACAAAAGTATCAAGAAAATGTGTTGTACGTAGAAACTAATGCACGCTTCGTTCGACCGTAGAGGAAAAACCTGCGCAGATCGACCGGAGCGTGTATGTCGCAGTTTTTCAGGTCTACACTTGTCGCCGGAGCAAATTCAAAATTCGACTCGGTCTAGTCTAGTGGCACCGTATGGTCACCGCTAACGGACACACGGCCCGTCCGGTTTACCGGAACGTTCCCACACACGAGGCCGATCTGCGCAGGTATATCTGTAGTCTTCCTCTCCGGTCGACCGGACCGAGTATGCCCTGCATAAAAGAAAAGATTTACCATTGATAGATTCATAGTTATGATCAGCCAGTTAGGTCGCTTGACCAGGTCCTTTTCAACCTTCGTGAAATGAATAAATCTTCTCTCAGTTTGTAGATCAGTTGGTTGATATGTCTTTCTAGCTTCTAATGATATTTTGTCAAGTGATTTACTAGTTCTGTAATGACATATGTCTTCACGGATGGTGTGATTGGAGACATACCATGAAGGCGGTATATATATTTTAGATCGAAGTATTTGGATGATTTGAATATTTGATGGTTAGCGCAACTCCAGAATTATATTCTGCACGTCCATATTGGTTTGAAGATTGCGTCAAAAAGTAGCAATTTATTTTGAGGGTTAATTTGGTCTTCCTGCCTATAATCCAATACATTTTTCGGGATTTCAGTTGTGGCACTCGTCTAATTATATACCGAGCATCAAGGGGTGACAACACGGTGACAAAGAAATACCAACTCTGTCACGCAGATAGTAGCCGCTGGCGCATCGCGGGCGGAAGGGGCAACTTATTTCGGTCCCTCCCTCCCCCACCCGTTCATGGAGTTCATGGTGGTGTGCAATCTATCATTAAGGAACACAATCCTACAGCTTTGTTTATGCCTTGTGCTAATCATTCGCTAAATCTATATGGGGAGCACTCTTTCATGAGTGTTAGTTCAAGTGTAACATTTTTTGGAACAGTAGAAAGAGTTTACACGTTCTTTTCGTCATCCACACATAGATGGGAAATTTTAATGAAAAGTGTAGGCGTATCGGTCAAAAGACTAGTAGAGACAAGATGGAGTGCCAGCACGATGCTGTTAAGTCATTGAAGAATAATTTTGAGAAACTTGTATCAACACTCGAAGAGATTTGTGATCCCAGAAGCAGCAGAGAAAACGTCGATACAAGACAGGCAGCATCCACACTCTTACCAGCTTTATCTGACTTCAGTTTTTATGCTACCTTTCTTTTTGGTGTGAAATCCTAGAAGAAGTTAATCAGACACAAAAGTATATCCAAACACCTGGACTATCGCTGGAAAAGTGTCTTATAAAAATTAAAGCCCTAAAATTTTCTTCAAACTCAACGTATACAAGCAGTGTAAAGAGCTATTTCCTACGCAACTGAGAAATGTGAGGACTTGGATATCTCCGTTGAAAGAAGGGGAAGGAGGAGATTCCGAAAACGAATGCCAGGAGAAATGTCCCAAGATGTTGGACTAACATTGCCAGAAGAGTTGCATAGAGCTATGTTAGAATGTCTTGATAGATTTCACGAAGAACTAGAGCATCGCTACAAAGCAATGGATGATATTCTCATAACATTTGGTGTTGTTCAGTCTGAAACTCTACTTAATTCAACAGAAGAAGAACTTCGTGATAAAGTTCCAAATCTTACAAAAATCTATGATGAATTTTCTGCAGAGGACATTATTTTGGAGATTTTACGACTGAGGCGCCACTTGGAAGCCGCCAGCATTTCTCTTCAAGAAGCGATCCAATGGACTACCTTGGAGCTTCTGAAATTTATTGTAAAATGGGACTATTCTGAGTCTGTTCCAAGTCTAGCTCTATGTCTAAGATTTTTTTAACTATTTGGGTTTGGGTGTCTACTTGTGAAAGAAGTTTCTCAAAATTAAAGTTAATAAAATCTTACTTAAGATCTACAATGAGCCAAACACGACTTTCCAGTCTATCCATATTGTCCGTTGAAAAGGAGAGGAAAGTAAATTTTGATAATGTCATTGAGTATTTTAGCAAAATAAAGTCACGTAAACACGTTTAATATTTGTCGTTTTATTTTGAGGGTGCTCGATAGAAAGTCACCCCAGGTGCCAACCTATGCTACGCCGCCACTGTACAGAATACTATTCTATTTCATTTTTTTGATTAATTTTACCAAGATACTTTGCTTTGGTGTCGACTAGTATTTCCTTTTTGAGTATTTTGACAGAGGGCATGTATTTCGACTTGTAGTAAATGTTACTTGAACTGATTTAACCTCATTGATGCTGAATCGCCATTTTCGATGCCACTGCACACAAGTTATTCAGGTGTTCTGCTAGTTGTTTGGACTATATCGTCTGCAAAAGATGCTTTGGTGGTGTTTTCATTATCTGGTATGTCTGAAGTATAGAAGATATATAAAAGGGGTTCCAATATACTTCCTTGTGTCTTCGGATTTGGCTGTAGAAGGGGTGGTTATTTCTTCCCCATTTTTCAAGGCAAAATAATGGTCTGCTAAATAAGATTTCGGAATCATATAATAGCAATAGAAATACAAATAATTTATTGATCCCCTTTGACACACAGTGTATAGGGCAAGTCTGAGAAATGTGAAGCTATATAATTCAAAAATTGAATTTACAATAAGCCGATATCGAACATTATATATTCATTCACACTATAGTAATCGTCAGTTTGGCGAATCTGGTATCCTTCATATAAATCAATGCTTTATACATATCAATACAAGGTACCGTAAGAATTTTATTTTCTCTAAAAATTGGTCGACAGGAAGTGCGTGGGTATAAGTCAAAAATCATACGAGTTATTCGCTTTTGCGACACCAAACACTGTCTGAATCAACAGAGTCACTCCAGATCAGAATGCAATAATCAATATGACTATAGCCATATATTGACCAAAACATAAAAGATGTTCAATAAGATTTCAGGTGGAAGTGAATTCTTTAAATGACATATAACATAAAAAGACAAGCTAAGCCATTTACATATGTTTGTATGTATCTTTCTATATAAATACCCAAGAACTCTGTAACGAAGTGGTTTTGTTTGCGTGGCGGGGACCCGTTGACCTTGATCGACTCCAGCGAGATCGCGCCTAGCGGTGGGGACACCGACCGATCATTCCCACCTCCATCTGCAGTGCGCACGGTGGAGGGGACCGAGAATGGTATTTATAGGCGAGTCGAGCACTGGAACGGCAGTTCCTCGTACGGCGCGGAACTCAAATTAAGAGGAAAGCCTCTACCGTTTAGTGGGGAGGGTCCAGCCAGTGTTGTTAGTGCTGGTAGTGAGTTCAGTGGTAGGCAGACATACCAAGGTAGGAAAGGGGTATAGAGAGGGGACCGGAGGACCACTTGTGGAGGACGAGATTCCAGGAGGTGAGTGTGAGGTTCGATCGTTGAGACCGAACGACGGCTGCAGGAGGGCGTTTAGGGCATCACGTCCTTTACGAGTCCTTTAGCCGGTATTGCGGATCCGACATCTGGGTGCCGAGATGAGGAAACTCAATCGTCCCTAGATTGTGGGCCGTTTTACCTCGGCGGACTCCTGCTGTCCATCTCTCGGAGCTGACGTTGATGTACGAGATGAGGAAACTCAATCGTGCTTAGACCGAAGTTTTCCGTGACGTGGGCTGCTGCGCGGTGAGGGTCGTGGTGTGTCCCCCGTTGTCGTTTGTCGAACCGACCCCTGGAAGGCACGGGTTCGTCACGGGTGTCGGCTGGGTCCTTTAGCCGGTATTGCGGATCCGGAATCTGGGTGCCGAGATGAGGAAACTCAATCGTCCCTAGATTGTGGGCCGTTTTACCTCGACGGACTCCTGCTGTCCATCTCTCGGAGCTGACGTTGATGTGCGAGATGAGGAAACTCAATCGTGCTTAAACCGAAGCTTTCCGTGACGTGGGCTGTTGCGCGGCAGGCACTGGTTGGCCCGATCTTTGAGGGTGCGGGATTCGTCACCGGTGTCGGCTGGGTCCTTTAGCCGGTATTGCGTATCCGACATCTGGGTGCCGAGATGAGGAAACTCAATCGTCCCTAGGTTGTGGGCCGTTTTACCTTGGCGGACTCCTGCTGTCCATCTCCCGGGACTGACGTTGATGTGCGAGATGGGCAAAGCTCAATCGTGCTGAGACCGAAGTTTTCCGTGGCGTGGGCTGCTGTGCGGCAGGCGCTTGGTTCGACCTCGGTCCTGTCGTCATCGCGGGTGGACGCGCGGTGGTTTGCGCATGCGCACACCATACCGCCGGTCACTCCGGTTTGGGCTGGACCTGGGCAGTTCTCTTCGAGGGGTTCTGTTGCGCGCGGACACTAGTTGCGCCGTGCGGAACCGTGCCCCAGGGACCCCCACCGCTTGGATGGTCCATGTTGGCCTGAGTGAGGCTTTGGTTTCCCCCCTCTCGCTTTAACCCCGTGATATTATTATTTCTTTCACACGGCCTTAGTCACTTTCATGCATGAGCAATTTTCTGATGAGCGAATGCCTTATCTATTCTGTGCCTGATTCATTGGTATGCCTAACCCATTTTTATGCCTACGTCATTTTGCTTGCCTAATTCTTTCTGATGCCTAATACATCGAGTAACTCGCCACTGTAATCGCTTTATGTGCACTGTCACGGAATGTTACTGGACTTTTGGTGATTGACAAGTAGATTTGGGACTTGGGTTTTTAGAGGTTAAGGACTGTGAAGATTTTGTGATATAGATTAAGGACTGTTGTACCTGATACGAACTGTTGATTAGTTTTCAGGACTGTGAGACCTATTATTTTGGAATGTTTGTTTATTTGGTATGAATAGAGAGTAATTTTTTAGTTAACCGAGTGTTTTATTGGTGACACCTCCACCTCCAACAGCTACCCACTTCATTCTCCACTGGAGTCTACCTAGGCTCGAGCTTCTGGACATTCCGGAGGAGCTCGATAGGTGAGGGTGACGCCCTCAGAAGCAAATAGTCTGGCGCCCGAGTTTACTGATAAAGGAACTGCACGTAAGGGCGTTACAATTCTGGCCCCCGAGCAGGGACAGCAGGTTGTTGGAGGCTGGTGTTGGAATATAATAGAGATTTTTCTCTATTTTGGACGTTGGTTGTTGGAGTTTGAGGTTGTTGGATATCTTGAGGAAGTAAGGATGGATGTGGATATGCTTCGGAGTGACGAACTCGTATGGGAGCTGCGCGTCCGGAGGTTGGAAGTTGGATCCACAAAGGATGCGGATAGGCTGTTGCTGAGGAGAGCGCTGTCCAGAGGGATAGACATTCCCGAGGATGTGGAGCTGAATACCTGATTGGAGCTGGCGGTCTGTGGTATGAAACTGAGCGAATTGTTGGAAGATGTTCCGGAGGTTGACACTGGGAATGCACGAAATGTATATAGGAAGATGTTCAGCCGTCTGGAGCATGTTGAGCATAGATTGAGGTTGGTGAAGCCAGGCACCATGGAGGAAGGACTGACGAGAGATAGAATGATGGAAGTTTTGGAGGACGCTCGAATAGCGTTAGAGGACGCACGTAGCATCGCTGGATTGGCCACGGAGGCGACTGAGACGCCGTCTTTAATTGATGCGCCGATACCTGTAGATAATATGCCGGTTTTGATACCGATGACCGATAGGACTTACCGAGCTAGAGAAGTTAGAGACCAGAGGCTGTCATTTGACATCGACGGCAGAGACGAGGAATTTCGAACGATTGGGACTAACACGCGACCTTGTGGGGTACGAACGACGACCGGTTCCATCAATCGCCGGATTTTTGATTCATTACGGAGCCGGGTGCGCAGAGAGACTGTGCCAACGACGACAGAGATACCAAGACGTGGATTTACTGAATCAACGAGGAGAGCATCAGTACAGAATGCAAACATAGTAGGAGAGACAATAGAGTCAGTGGAGTCTGTGGTTACCCCACTACCGGTGCAGACAAGGAGACAAGAGAGAGAAACACCAATTCCCCCACCACGGGAGGACGAGAGGAGTATGTACCACATCTACCCCACTCGTGCCCCCACAGTCCCATTGTACATGTGGAACGTACATTATGACGGCTCGGGAAGTATCACAGCGTTTCTGGACGAGATCGAACAACTAGCCGAGTCGAGAAACCTGACACATGGAGACTTATTTAAGTCAATTTACGAGATATTGAGGGGTGATGCACGAGATTGGTATGTACCACGAAAAGCAAACTTAGAGAGCTGGGAAGATTTTAAGACCAAAATCAAAGAAGCCTTCTTGCCGCCGAATTACGAAGAGTTGCTTCTCGAAGATATTAAAAAGAGAACGCAAGGCAAAGATGAAAAACTTGTACTGTACGTGACTCGAATGCAAAACCTATTTCGAAAGCTGGTACATAACTGTGTAACTGAGACGAGGCTTGTTGCCACATCTTCAGAGAGCACTCGTATTCCAGCATACCGATACAATTGAGGAACTACTGAATAAGGGCAAGGTGTTTGAGTTGGTACATTGGCAGGCACAACAGTATAAACCACCACCAGTACAGAATGCCATAGTAACACCAGAGCCTCATCTCGTATACCAAAGCCCGGAAACCAGACCGAATGTGTCGGACACGAATAGATCTGAGATACCGACTAGAACGTCGATGGAGTTACCACACGGGAATAGTGACACGGTCGTTAGATCGAACGTTGTCGCCCAGGAACCACGGCCTAGTACCAACCGAAGAACTGTTAGATTCAATGAGGACACGATGGTATGTTTTAGATGTGGAGAGACAGGACATATGCGAATAAACTGCCGAAACCCCCCCAAGATTTCCTGTCCAAGGTGTGGAAGAGATGGCGTTTCTGCAAGAGAATGTGGTTGTTCGGAAAACTAAGTGAGGATTGCGCGAAAACGAGGCATCCGCAATCCTCTGAAAGACTAGCCTCAAAGTTAAATACCATTCAGAGACATCAGCCAGATAACCGACCTATAATTTATGTCAGTGTAGAAGGGAGAAACTTTCGAGCGTTACTGGACACTGGTGCTACGAAGTCATTCCTGGGAAGAACTGTGGCTGACTACTGCGATCGAATGAACATACCATCTTTCACACACCAGGCTACGGCGAAGATAGCTGATGGACAGTCAGTATCAATTCCCAGATGCTATAGACTTCCATTGCAGTTGCACGACGACCATATCACGGTGGATATGCTGTATATGGAGAGTTTACCGGTAGACATAGTAGTTGGGATGGACGTGCTGAGTGACTACGATTTTAGCATTGAACTAAGATCTGTGTCCTGCTACTACAGAGGTAGATTACTGAGATCTGTCGGAGAGGAATCACTGTCCTGCTCGAAAGCCGATTATAACCATGAAGAACTGGAACTTCCTGAGAAAGAAAGACGAGAGCTCAACCGCTTTCTGGACGGGGAACTTGAACAATTTGACGATTCCTCGGACGGAATCAAGACCGATCCTGACAAGGTGGCGGCAATACAAGCAATACCAGTACCCCGAAGTGTCCGTGAAATTAGAAGATTTCTCGGAGTGGCATCTTGGTACCGTCGGTTCATACCGGAGTTTTCCCAGATTGTGGCACCGTTGACTCGCCTACTACGTAAGAAGCAGAAATGGCGTTTTGAGGCAGAGGAACTGAAATCTTTCGAACTACTGAAGAAGAAACTCACGGAGGCCCCAGTTTTGGCGTGTCCTGATTTTGAGAAGCCGTTCGTGCTGCAGACTGATGCTTCGGATCAAGGATTGGGCATAGCGCTGACCCAGAGTGTCAATGAGGTCGAGAGAGTTATAGCCTATGCTAGTAGAACGTTGTCACCGGGTGAACGAAATTACTCGACAACAGAGAAAGAGTGTCTGGCTATAGTATGGGGCGTGGAGAAGATGAGACCCTACCTTGAGGGATACCACTTTACAGTATTGACAGACCATCAGTCGCTCCGATGGCTGAATTCAGTAAAGAGCCCTGCAGGACGTATTGCCAGATGGATAGTCTACTTACAACAATTTGATTTCGACATAAAATACCGAAAAGGATCCCTCAATAGAGTGGCTGATGCGCTGTCAAGAAGTCCATTGCCTGGCCCAACCGAGGGAGAGATTTGCTTGTCTGAGGAGACCAAATGCAAATGGTATACAAGGAAGTTGGCCGAAGTCGAAAATAATCCCGAGGCGTTGCCTGACTATTGCGTGAGCGATGGCAAATTATATCGACATTTCTTCGAGTCAAACGACTTGACTGAACCCGATATGTCCCGACCCTGGAAGCTGTGTGTGCCCGCCAACCAAAGAGAGGCTCTTATGCGGGAAAATCATGATGCTCCAACCGCCGGACATATGGGTATAGCGAAAACTAGTTGCAGGATGGCTAAACTATATTACTGGCCAGGAATGTTTAGGGATATAGCTAAATTCGTGAGATCGTGTCAGTCCTGCCAAAGATATAAAGTTTCGCAGCAACAGACTCCTGGAAAGATGCAGCCAAGTATAGGAAAGGACCCCTGGAATAAAGTCTGCGTTGACCTGATTGGTCCATTACCGCGCTCTACCAGGGGGAATACGTTTGTATTTGTGGCTCAGGATAAATTCACCAAGTGGGTGGAATTTCGTGCTCTACGCAAGGCGACAGCACCAGCAGTAACAAGGGCTCTCTTCGAGCAGGTGATTGCAAAGTTTGGTTGTCCTCGCACGGTGATATGCGACAACGGCAAACAGTTTGTTAGTAGAGAATTCCGGAGCTTATTGAGGCAATTGGGAGTTCGAGTACGGTTCACACCGGTGTACAGCCCTCAAGCGAATGCGGTCGAGCGGGCGAATCGTACGTTGAAAACGATGATAACGCAATTTTGTGAAGGCGATCATCGTAAATGGGACGAGAGACTACCCGAGCTGGCTATGGCGACGAATTCGGCGAGACATGAGTCGACGGGATTTACTCCGTCGTTCCTCAACTTCGGCCGTGAAATGAGTGGTTGTTGATGGCGATGGTCCCAGAGAGGAGCCAGAAGACTCCGAAGCAGGGAAGAAGATGCTCAGGACACCAGTCACGCGAGTCGGGTAAAACGGCTACGCGAAGTGTTTGAATTGGTACGAGTGCAGTTGGGTCGGGCATTTACCCAGCAAAGCCGCTATTATGATCTCCGGCGACGGGAATGGAGATGTAGAGTGGGAGATGAAGTCTGGCGCCGGGAACGACCACTGTCCTCAGCGGCGAACCAGTTTTCGGGCAAATTAGCGCCGAAATTTTCGGGGCCATATGTGGTGACCAAAGTAGTTTCACCGGTGGTCTACGACTTGCGAGACGGATCGGGCAAGAAATTAAGGCATATCCATATAAAGGACCTGAAGCCCGCTAATGCTTCCTATGTTTCAGACGCGTCGCCCTCCGAAATGAACGCATAGTGCGCGTCTTTTTCGACATGACAGTAGTGCGCGTCACCGCCCTCCCAAATGAACGCATAGTGCGCGTCCTTTTTCCCCACATGACAAGAGTGCGCGTCCTTTTTCCCCACATGACAGTAGTGCGCGATGACAACCCTCCCAAACGAACGCATAGTGCGCGTCCATTTTCCCTTCGCATGACAGTAGTGCGCGTCACCGCCCTCCCAAATGAACTCATAGTGCGCGTCTTTTCCCCCGCATGACAGTAGTGTGCGTCACCGTCCTCCCAAATGAACGCAGCGTGCGCATCACAAACGCCGACAAACAGTAGAGAGAATTGCTGATTTAGGCTAAGATTTCCTCTTGTATGTTATCGCTAATTTAGGCTAAGATTTTCTCTTATATTGTTGATTTAGGCTAAGATTTTCTCTTATGTTGTTGATTGAGGATAAGATTTTCTCTTATGTTGTAGACTTAGGCTAAGATTTTCTCTTATATTGTTGATTTAGGATGGGATTTTCTCTTATATTGTTGATTTAGGATGGGATTTTCTCTTATATTGTTGATTTAGGATGGGATTTTCTCTTATATTGTTGCTTTGGGATAAGATTTTCTCTTATATGGTTAATTTGGACTAAGATTTTCTCTGGGGGTTTTATTGGGCTAAGGTCCTTTCTTCATCCTTTTTGTGGTCAGGAAGGGAAGAGAAAAAAAAAATTCTTTTTTTTTATGGAAGTAAGGGGAGAGTGTAACGAAGTGGTTTTGTTTGCGTGGCGGGGACCCGTTGACCTTGATCGACTCCAGCGAGATCGCGCCGAGCGGTGGGGACACCGACCGATCATTCCCACCTCCATCTGCAGTGCGCACGACTTATGTTGGTGGAGGGGACCGAGAATGGTATTTATAGGCGAGTCGAGCACTGGAACGGCAGTTCCTCGTACGGCGCGGAACTCAAATTAAGAGGAAAGCCTCTACCGTTTAGTGGGGAGGGTCCAGCCAGTGTTGTTAGTGCTGGTAGTGAGTTCAGTGGTAGGCAGACATACCAAGGTAGGAAAGGGGTATAGAGAGGGACCGGAGGACCACTTGTGGAGGACGAGATTCCAGGAGGTGAGTGTGAGGTTCGATCGTTGAGACCGAACGACGGCTGCAGGAGGGCGTTTAGGGCATCACGTCCTTTACGAGTCCTTTAGCCGGTATTGCGGATCCGACATCTGGGTGCCGAGATGAGGAAACTCAATCGTCCCTAGATTGTGGGCCGTTTTACCTCGGCGGACTCCTGCTGTCCATCTCTCGGAGCTGACGTTGATGTACGAGATGAGGAAACTCAATCGTGCTTAGACCGAAGTTTTCCGTGACGTGGGCTGCTGCGCGGTGAGGGTCGTGGTGTCGTTTGTCGAACCGACCCCTGGAAGGCACGGGTTCGTCACGGGTGTCGGCTGGGTCCTTTAGCCGGTATTGCGGATCCGGAATCTGGGTGCCGAGATGAGGAAACTCAATCGTCCCTAGATTGTGGGCCGTTTTACCTCGGCGGACTCCTGCTGTCCATCTCTCGGAGCTGACGTTGATGTGCGAGATGAGGAAACTCAATCGTGCTTAAACCGAAGCTTTCCGTGGCGTGGGCTGTTGCGCGGCAGGCACTGGTTGGCCCGATCTTTGAGGGTGCGGGATTCGTCACCGGTGTCGGCTGGGTCCTTTAGCCGGTATTGCGTATCCGACATCTGGGTGCCGAGATGAGGAAACTCAATCGTCCCTAGGTTGTGGGCCGTTTTACCTTGGCGGACTCCTGCTGTCCATCTCCCGGGACTGACGTTGATGTGCGAGATGGGCAAAGCTCAATCGTGCTGAGACCGAAGTTTTCCGTGGCGTGGGCTGCTGTGCGGCAGGCACTTGGTTCGACCTCGGTCCTGTCGTCATCGCGGGTGGACGCGCGGTGGTTTGCGCATGCGCACACCATACCGCCGGTCACTCCGGTTTGGGCTGGACCTGGGCAGTTCTCTTCGAGGGGTTCTGTTGCGCGCGGACACTAGTTGCGCCGTGCGGAACCGTGCCCCAGGGAC
Organism: Micraspis discolor; assembly: GCA_030674115.1. Classification (NCBI taxonomy): domain Eukaryota; kingdom Metazoa; phylum Arthropoda; class Insecta; order Coleoptera; family Coccinellidae; genus Micraspis; species Micraspis discolor. The sequence goes on from JARTUT010000443.1 coordinate 372,063, forward strand.
CCCCCTCCGCTTGGATGGTCCATGTTGGCCTGAGTGAGGCTTTGGTTTCCGCCCCCCCTCTCGCTTTAACCCCGTGATATTATTATTTCTTTCACACGGCCTTAGTCACTTTCATGCATGAGCAATTTTCTGATGAGCGAATGCCTTATCTATTCTCTGCCTGATTCATTGGTATGCCTAACCCATTTTTATGCCTACGTCATTTTGCTTGCCTAATTCTTTCTGATGCCTAATACATCGAGTAACTCGCCACTGTAATCGCTTTATGTGCACTCTAAGCCCTTCACGGAATGTTACTGGACTTTTGGTGATTGACAAGTAGATTTGGGACTTGGGTTTTAGAGGTTAAGAACTGTGAAGATTTTGTGATATAGATTAAGGACTGTTGTACCTGATACGAACTGTTGATTAGTTTTAAGGACTGTGAGAGCTATTATTTTGGAATGTTTGTTTATTTGGTATGAATAGAGAGTAATTTTTTAGTTAACCGAGTGTTTTATTGGTGACACCTCCACCTCCAACAGCTACCCACTTCATTCTCCACTGGAGTCTACCTAGGCTCGAGCTTCTGGACATTCCGGAGGAGCTCGATAGGTGAGGGTGACGCCCTCAGAAGCAAATAGTCTGGCGCCCGAGTTTACTGATAAAGGAACTGCACGTAAGGGCGTTACAACTCAATCACATCTTTAGCTCTCAGAGGGACATCATTATAATAAATTTCGAACACACTCTGTCTTATCGACGTTCATGACCAGTGAATTTTCTGTGCACCAGCTTTCAAATTAATTTCTCTATTTCAGTGACGGAATGAGTTCATTACAGACCTAAAAACAGTGCTATAATGAACTCATTGCAGCATTGTTTTTAGTTATATTTTTCGTTTTGTGATTGACATCACTGACATCATTTCCTTTCGAATGTCAACACGCGTCCATTGCTCGTCAATTGTCAATATTAAACCATGTAGAGATTTGAACGCACTATTTAAATTCTATAATCTGTCAATTTTAGTATCAGTTACACCAACTGCGAAAATAAAATACTAAAAGCACTAGGAGGCATAATATAAATTTTTCATTGAATTGCAATAAATTTCTCACAATTCTTGACTGAAATAGAGAGAATATCGTCTAATACTCGTTGCAAAAGGCAATTCCAACACGAATGCGAAATTCGCATTCGTGTTGGAATAGGTGCCCATTCTGCAACTTGTTTTAGAATATACTATTATTAGGCACTTGCAGACTTCCTTGAGTTCTTTCGAGTTTGCAGCAAAGACAGCAATTATTGAAGTGTCATTAACAAAAATTATCAACTTTATTGCGATCGCAACTAGTTGTGCGGGTAGATCGTTTAAGAAAATAATAAAAAAGCAGTGGTCCGAATATAGAGCCCAGTGGAACTTCTAGCTCGCAAGCACGTTTGTCAGACCACTGGTGCCCACCCTCACAGACATAGTACGGCCGGTGATGAAGCTGCATATCCAGACCAGAAATATACCTCTAAAGCCAGACTATTGAGTTCATTCAAAATAAAAATGGGTGTTATACTGTCAAAGAAGAGGTCGAAAAACAAACCTGCTACATGGAGACCCCTGTCGAGAGACTGATAGACGCTCTCAAAAAACTAAATAGCAGCTGACTGAGTTGATCTTCTTACCTAGAATCCTTATTGGCTACGAGTAAATAAATTATACCTATTGAAAAATGCAGACATATGATTAAGTACTATTCTTTCTATGACATTTGAAAATACACTCAAAATGGAGATCGGTCTATACCTGCAGATATCTTCAAAATAATTTTTTTTTGTGAACAGAAAGCACCAAGGAATATTTCAGCAACCCAAGAAAGATACCAAATATGGTTGTGGAAGGAGTTGTTTCAGTTTTTATAGCTGTCTGTTTTGCCCAACTTGGTCGAATGCTTGGGATGGTTTTCACGATGCAATGGAATTGATGCGTTGTCCAGTGGTTCTATCGGAACCTCTTGAGAAGTAGCTTCTCAACGAAATAACCTAAAATTGCTAGAAGACACACAGGTCTATATGATTCTTCATTGTGTTCTGGTTTACCAGGTTTGGGTATAATTATAACATAGTGTTTGAGTGGTTGAGAGGATCACAGGTCTATTTTTGCGAGAAACGCAGTCAATAAAAAGCCGACATTTCGATTTATTCAAAATATTCCGCAGAGCAATTATTGGTTGGCCTCTCTAGGTGTCATATTAAAAATATCTTTCTATATTATCAATGTTAATATACTGGATGAATTCATATAGATAGTGATGCAGCCAACCATTCACAAGCTTAAAATCGAAATTTCCAGAAAAGTTTCAACATCTGCATCGCTGATACCCTAGAATTGACTATGGTATCATTTCACAATTTAAACACCGACATTAACATCACTCAGAGTCTTTTAGACTTCTTATAAAGACGAAACCCGACAAACTGCAAGCAAACCATTGAACCACGGTCTTATAGATGAGACAATGTTTTCACTCTCTCCTCAAAAAAATCGACGACAACAAGTTTTCAATTTTTGATTGGTTTCGCCATTAAAGGGCTGGTATTCATACCCTCAAGTTTTCTTTACTATTTTATTGGGAAACGTGATATTTTTGTTAGTGGGAAATGATAAGGATTATTGAATACTTTTACATGGTATTATTCAATAATAATTATGACTAGTAAGCGTGTCTCGCAGTGTCGGCTAGTTAGGGTATTCAGAGTCGACCGGGCCGACCCAAAAATAAGCGAGAAGGAGAAATTGAAGAGCAACATTTTAATCACAGAAACTTATTCTGAACGGTTGATTCAATATTCAAATTTTGAGAAATCCCTTCTCATCTGTCCTATATACATATAGCTCATATTTCAACTTTCCTGATGATTATTATTTCGATCAACATGACATGGCACCACGAATAATTTCAATTCCATGTCGCCTCATATCTCTTTAAATTTCCTACATCGGTCAGCCGAACTACGGCTTTCAAAAAGGGTTTTACAAACACATAGGTACATCGCTCCGAAGTTCCCCATCCAATCCCTTGACATTAGGTCGCTGCTTGATCCTTATACGGTGCATAAGCGAGCAAGTCAACCATTGTTTCTTATTATTAATGTTGATTTCGAAAATCGAATTGAAAATTTTGTTTGAATATCCGACATCTCCAAGAGTGTCTCATGAAGGTGACATACAAAGAAAAATTACTATGTATCTATTCACAATTGTGATGTATCATGTTATCCATCGAGATTTTCTTAATTAAATCTCATATCATTATTGACAGGAACAATCAATCCTTGAATATTGTTTGTATTAAAAATAGCTTAAATTCTTGCAGTTACTTTTTGACCATAAAAATTATAAATAATGGTAGTAAGTAGCAAAACAGACACGTCCTTCGGATCGGCCAGCCTACCTATAGTTTTAGGGTTACGATGTATCTCGATAGCATCATATTCTTCAATATTACCTACAACACTTAAAAGTTTCGGTCTTGAAATAATATTTGGGGTGCGTGTGTTCCTCGTACTGTTTTCGTCGATTTATGTGAGTAACACAGATGGAAAGTGTAAGGGAGGTAGTATTAAATAACGTTGAGTTGATATATTTTTCAGTAGAGAATAAGTTTAATTCATTTTCATAGGACGACTAGAAATTTTTTCTTGAGTTTCTTTTCCTGGACTCTGGACTCTTTATGCCAATCCTGGTACAACCAACTATATATTATGAATGAGTATGACAAACTTGCACGGATCTCCTAAACATTTATATTTTTATTTAAGTAACGCACACCTAAATTCAAATACCCACGTGTCTCAACATTTTTTATAATAATCTTAAATAACGATAAAAGGTATTATTTGTGTACGGTTCATCTGACCAATCCACTCCTAAAGAGCACGAGTCGTCACTGGTGAAGGATATTCAGATAAATTTGAGGTATTATAAGCAAACAAACTAAATATAACCAGGCATAGTTTGGAATATCCGAAATGCTCAACGTATGAAATCTGATAGCATATTAAAACCGAAGAACACAATTATAACTTCACAAAATATAATTAAATAAAAAAAAAAGGTGTAAAATATCTTGAGATGAGTTTATCGCTTCAGCTTCAGCCCTCAGTTCAAAAATAATAAAGGAATTCAAGGTCGATTAAATTTAAACAGTTTTAATCAGTAAATGCAAGCTGAGAACAACCTGAGAACTACAGTTAGCCACGAAAACTTTTAGAAATACATAAATCAATATGAAAAATCATCACCTTTTCATTTCATTTTCCTGACCGCCTGGAGATAAGATCAATAAAAAAAAATTTAAAACTGTGTATCGATTAAAATTGGAGTCTTAGAATATGAAGAGAACAATAAATCAAATATAATTCAAACTTGCGATACTTGAAAATTTTTCAGAACAAGAGCGTTGCCAAGGGTTGGGGCAGGGGAGTCCAGTTGCACCCCGCCCTCTTGAAATCATTCTACAGCTTCTCGCCCCTTATGAAAGGAAACGAGTTTACTGGAAAGGAATAGAGTTGATCGGAGCACCTTATTTAGTGACTGGAAAGCAGCTCATATCCGATTTACCAAAACGAATGGCACTTGAACAGTGTACAAATATCTAGGTTGAAGGTAGGTATAATGTGTGTGTAAATTGCATTTTTTTTCTACGATAACCGTTCACCAGGATTCACCTTAGTTTTGTATTATTTGTAGGTTATGCTCTATACATGAAATAGAAATAAGACTACTTTCTGGGTGTATCTCCATTAATCATCTTTTCAAAATGGACATCAGAAAGTTTTATGGTAAGTTATGTACTGCTTTAGTATTCGACTTAGAGTTAGTATTTTTATTTTGTTTCTCTTAGCTAATGGTTTTCATTACTGATATACTACCTTAATAGAGACGTGTAATTAATTTTTATCCAAGCGTTTTGTTTTGCAGGGAGTTTGAAACAAAAAACAACTGATGGAATAAAAAGCAATACTGAATTACCAGGAAAAAAAACGACAATACCGCATGTGCCTTCATCGGTCACCCTGATTAATGAGGATGACTGCAATGAAAATTATATTAAGGACATGTTATCAAGTGAAAATAAAAAGGAATTGATTGAAAACTGTCGATTTCCTTCCCTCGACCTATATCTTTGCGGAGGATGCAAAACAGTGTAGGTTTTCTATCCCTACGCGTTTTGTCCCATCAGTATGGTTTGTGTGGCCATGTCATAGACGCTGAGGATTTGTTATTTGTGATCATTGAGAACGTGAGCCGATGGGATTCGAACCCGGCACCGTTTGACTTTCGGGAGTTCAATCTAACCACTAAGATATCGAGGCCGATATTGATACACTCTATGTGGTGAAGGATCGCCACATCAGTTAAAGTGAAAATTTAATCATTCATGCTCTCATGTTGGAAATACTCTCCATGCTTGGTATATTTCAGGAGCAAAAAGGAGCATTTTGTAAATATTGTACCTACGTTGTTCCCACCAAATCATTATATTGAAAAAGAATGATTTCTACTAATTCCTATTGAACCGGCATGGCAAAGCAATATGTTAGAAAGCAACGACAATTACGAAGAACCATCGTTCCAGTGTGCTAGTCATTATTGACGAATATTGGTAATCTCAGGGGCCTCAAATGCAACTGTGAACCGGTTTTGAGGTGACTGCCTCAGGGTCCACAGTTGCACTTGAGGTCTTGATTCTCTGAGATTACCACATCTAAAGCTGCTAAATCTTTTCTCGAAGGCGTGCCTGTTGATTTGCAACTGAACAAATATTCCCGAAGAATCATTGAAGAAAATCGCAAAATTATAGAATTTATTATTTCCTGAATAACCGTTTACGACTTAGCACTGAGAGGTAAACATTATGGTATTCTTGAATATTTATACAGGCTGCGAATTGACGCGAGAGATTTAACTTTAAAGAATCACATTGAGCAAAGGAAAAATGCAAGCTACCGTTCGGTGGATATTTGAAATAAAATTATAGGTATTTGTAGGAGTGTTATTTGGGCTTATATTATGGAAAAATGAAAGCAGCACCGGCATATTGTTTGCTAGCAGACGAAACAGCTGATATTTCTGGCACTGAACAACTATCGATTGGGTTCGATATTTTTATGAAGAAACACAGACGTCCAAGAAATGTTTGTCGGTTTCATTGAACTGAAAGAATTTAATGTTAAAAATAAATAATAATATAAATAAATGTGTTGGTTTTGGTTTTCATGGTTGTTCAACGATGTCAGGAAAAAACGGAGGAGTAAAAGCGACTTTACAAAAAAGCCCACTTTTTTCATTGCTTGTTCCACAAACGGAGCCAAGTTATCAATTGCTGACGAGAAATTGTTAATGATGGAACTCGTATATAATTATTAACTGGGCAATAACCATATTATATTATTTTTCTTGTAACCAACGTGCCAACAAACATATTCTGTCGTTTTCAAGGTTAAATTAACTTTCACAAAAGCTTTTGATTTCATAAAAGTTTTTAACTTTCATAAATGTCAAATAGTCCTAGTTCTCGTAGTCTGTCTATTTGACATTTATGATGTTTAAGATGTCTGTTGCTACGTTGGTTACAAGAACAATAGTAGATGATGGTTATTGCCCAAACAATCTAAATTCACTTCCTGAAATCAGAAGTGCCATAGGGACCATCAAAGATACTATAAACTTTTTCGGGGATCAGTTTTGAGGAGGAAGTTGATAACTAACGCTTCCAGACCTTGCGAGACAAGATGGAGTTAGAAACACAAAACTAAGAGGGTTAAAAAAAATCTTCCAGGAATTCTGAAAGCCTTACAAACATTATCTCAGGTAGTAATTAGTGCAACTCGGTAAAATGCCTCCCAACTGTGATATACCCTGCTGGGGTACAGGTTCGGCCAATCGTTTACACAGTTGAGTGATGACGAATAACACTCAGCACACTAACTGAAGGGTGTTTATTGTACAGGAGATATTAATTACAATCATTAAAGCTGCATGATGCAAGCTCGAGTGATGATCCCCCCATCCAGACAAATGCTTTCCATTTATACTACATTGTTTATCTGGTGGTCATAACACGTAAGGTGTTGACAAAATATGATTGACATTGTATATAAATAAATAAAACAATTATTGTTTTTAACTCTGAGACATGTCTAGTGAATCTAGTAAGGTCTAAAAGACAAGCATGAAAATATACAGGATGTTCATACTACACAACTGCATGCGACTATTTCCAGAATTTCTTTCATTCTCGTGATTATGTTGGTAGCCAAATACCAGGCCTTGATGGAACCCGTTGTTGACGTACTCCAATCTGTAGCTTTGGACGTGGTCAAAACCTCGGAACACGTTAAAGGGATTTCACTTTTATTTAAAAATCACCGTGAAAATCCGGAAAAGTGACAAAATCAATTATAAAGGAAGCTACTGCTAGTGAGGAAAAAGAAGGACTGGGAGAAAACATTACATCAATTACAGGGAAACAATGTTATAGAGGCAAACATCCAGCAGAAAGCCCTTCAGAATACTAGATGAGTTCTCTAGTAATACAGTACATGGATTCAATTATCACCTCCCTTGAAGTATGTTTGGCATTATCTAAGTTACACCCAGCGCAGATGCAAAAGGTAACAACTGAAAATCTCCAACAAGCTTGTGAATCTATTGCCCAGTTTCATGATTTACCGTACACAAAGAATGAAATCGAAGTTTGGCAGCAATTGTGATACTGTAGGCTTAATCTAACAAATTTTACAGTTGTTGATGTCCTTGAAAAAGCAAATACCTTCAATCCCGAAACGGAAAAGCAAAATTTTGATAGCTGTATCATGCAGGACCTGTAGCGAAAAGCTTAGCAGCTGCAGAAGTCTATAAACATGGCTAAAAAGCACCATGGCAGAAGATCGCATTAATGGTCTGGCCATGATGAGTATACACAGTTCTATAATATATAAAAACATGAATTATTTTAATGGTACAGTGGTTCAAAGTTCAGCAAAAAATCGCCGCAGGGTATGTTTTAGTTAAAAATTAATTTTGTTAAATAATTATAATTGTGTCTAAAAGTTTAACTTAGTAATTGTGCAATAGAGGGCTTGTGAAGTTTTATACATTGATATTGGAACCGTACTTGCAAAAAGTAAAGCTTTATGTTTTTTTATCCTCCATAAAATTACAATATTAACCCCCTCCCCTTCAGTCATAAGTTGACGACTCCCTTGATTCAGGTCACAAATATCCAAGAACTCACAATAGATATAGTTTAAACTTGAAAATACATCTCTTTAAATAAAGGGTGAAAACAGTCGAAAATGCCTTCACCAAGTGTCAATTGTTGATAATGTTAACAATAATATGGGATTACTTTTATATTATATATATATTTTTTTTCTTTTGAACATTTGGCTTACAAACTAATCTGAGCAGGGGTTGGTGACGGGGTGCCATACAATTCGGTGTATGACATGAAAGTCTAGGGTAAAAATCCCAGTAAAAAAAACCCTGGCTTCCCGTTTAAGTATTGTAGCATGTACAAAAATGAGCTGAAATATATTTGAGGGACTTCCTTCTTCGAAAATGGTCTTCTATTAATAAACATAGAGGCTTCTTCAAGTTGCCCACATCGAATCTGAAAATAAAAAGATAAAAGCAGAAAAAAGAACTGAATACAAAAAATACGTATCAAATTTGTTTCAAATTGATAACTCATTCCAAGAAAGAATCGGAAATATCATGAATAGGTCTAGAACCATATTGAAACATATATAATTATTACAATTTGTTGCGATATTCTCGCAACAAAGTTCTTGGAATTTGGGGCAGCGGCCGTTACTTCCAAGAACCCTTTCTATCGGACGGAATTCTGGGAATCCCTAAGCTCAGCTACCTGTACTTTCTCCGACCTTTCTCAATTATTCAAGAACATTCTCTCTGTACACTTCTCGTTTAACCACCAAGGTGCTCAGTTCTACCAGTAGGTTCTCCTTTACCAATTTACTTTTCACCAGTCTATAACGGCACTCAGAACTACAAGTTCCTCTTAAAATCTCTTAAAATAATCTGTCTCATCCATTATTCTCCGGTTGGGTCAGTTAGCTATCTTAGTTCATTGTGTATGTGAATTATTCAGTTGATATTCTCCACATAAACGAAAAAGGTTGTGAATTGTGAACCTGTGACGCAATTACATATCGCCAAGGCACAATTTACCAATGAAAGTTTGAGAAGCTTTATCCAAAGTGCCTGCATCTTACTTTACGAAGTCTACCTCGACAATTAGAGCAGAGCTGTGGTGATTTCCAATTCAACAAACAAGGTCAGATCTCTTTATTGTTTAGTACTACCAGAAGTGCCCAAAATTGAGCAAAGAAGTTCAAATACTTGGACTTTGTAGACAATTTAAAAACTCTTTCTGTGAGTATAAACTCAAGTGCCGAACATTGTTTAACTATTCTTATCTGTGAATACATAATTCTGTTATAACTACAAACTTGTTTTTCATTCACCTTGCAAACATCTTTTCTACCAAAGATAATTTTTGGATTTACTGTTATAGTATAACCAGCGACTCAGGAAGTGCGCTGCCCTTCATTAAGCGGGTGATTATTATTAATCCTAATTTTGTACCCGCACACAATTATTGATGAGATGAGGTATCGTTTCCTCTGCATATCCACATTCACAATTGGCGCTAGGAACTGGGTTCCATCTGAATATCATGCTCTTTGTACGACCATGACCTGTTCTCAAACGATTAAGAATTATCCAAATTTTTGTTGGAAGATCAAAACCCGGAATTTTTTTTGACGGATCAGAAATGAAATCTTTATTGAACATTTCATAAGAGTTTCCACTCAATCTTCCATAATTCTTTATAGCTAATGTTCATATTGAAGAACGTATTATACCAGAATGGTTTACGTGACTTCAATCTGGGAATTCTATTTGGTGGAATGGGGTGGAAATAAATTAGGAAAATAATGATATTTGTTCCAATTATTCAGAGCTGCAGTCTGTCTGCGAATATGGGGAGGGACTATATTAGACAAAACTGGTAACTAATGAACCGGTGTAGATCTTATGGTGTCAGTAATTATTCTCATGGATGTATTCATTGTGCATCGATTTTTTGTGTATGTGCACTATTAAACCAAACAGAGCAACAATACTCAGCTGCAGAAAAGACTAGGGCTAGAGATGCTGTGCGAAGAGTGGAAGTATCAACATCCCAAGATGATCCAGCTAATTTCTGAACAATATTATTCCTAGTTTTCAGTTTTAGGCTCAGATCATTTAAATGAGCCTTGTAATTGAGAGATGAATCTAATTTAACTCCTAAGTTTTTGGATAGAAATTATGTTCGATAGTAGAATCATTGAAAGTTACAGCTAATCTCCTATATTTTTCATGATTATTCAGATGGAAACAAGATACCTCTGTTTTGTTGGGATTGGGACATAATCGCCACTCAATAAAATAATTCTTCAAAATTTCCAGATCAGATGATAGTATGTTTTACAGAATATGAAATTCTGAATGCTGGTAAGCAATAGCAATGTCATCAGCATAAACAAATTTGTGAGATGATGTCGTGGGTAAATCACTGAGATATAAATTGAAGAGTAAAGGAGCTAGAATTGATCCTTGCGGAAGACCGTTTTTCAATGTTTTGAAATTGCTATTCTTATTGTCGCCAGAAACACGAAATCTTCTATCAGATAACATATTTTCTAATAATCTTACCATTTCCCCACACTTCAGATGGGTATAGAGTTTGAAAATTAATCCATCTTTCCACACAGTGTCATATGCCGAAGGTAATTCAATGAAAGCAGCTCCCGTTTCCAACCTACTATTGAAGCCTGATTCTATGAAAGTTGTGAGGGTTTAGGTATAGATTCTTAAAATATCAATCCTGGGATCTTACAATGGCAAAAAAATTATCTGTGTTCAAAGTCAAACTGGTGTGCATGTCATTGGCTTATGACTTAAGAGGGTTCACTTACTCCTCACTGTTATTTGTCAACTCAAGCCGTAAACATGGAATGTAGCTTGAAGGAAAAACATATCACAATAATTGTAACATATTATACAAGTGCGATCAGTGCCTACTTGCCATCTGCAAAATTTTGAATTCGCTGAGTCGTGGAAAGGACCTTTAGACCCTTCAATGAAACTTCGCCCGCGACTGAGTTCTGAACATCTAAGAAGTGTAAGAACAATGGGAACCGTTAAAATTGTGATGAATCAAAATTTTCTAAGAAAGCAGAAAGCCATATCTAGTAAACTGGGTATTCTAACCCTGTTAATATCTCGTATTCTCAAAAATTATCAGAGAGATTTTTTAGTAGAAATGGTCAAGCATCTCAACACATCTTTGTTTAATACAGAAGGTTGGTTCTTTCACAAGAACTGAGCAGAAGGTCACAAAGCAGAGACTCCGAACCAGAGTATCAGACTCCATAGCAACTGAAGATGGGTGATTCTTTGGACTACCGATGGTGGCCAACTTCGGTGGCTTGTTGTAGGTAAATGGTCCAAGGAGTTGGAGTCTTCAGAGAGAAGTTTGGTGGTGGAAGCGTACAAACCACGGTTCTAAACGCTGCATGCCACCATAAAAAAATGTCCAGACAGACTCAAAGGCATACGCTCTTCATTTCTTATGGTTATGTGACGTCATCGAATATGAAATGCTCCTTTATCTTCTCAGATTATATCAGATGCTTCGATTTGAAAATACTAATAACCTCCATCTTTACCCATAATTCCGTCGGGATCTAACGAATATCATACGTGACATGGAAAAGTTTCGAAAAAGAATATTTAATGAGCATTTTGAGATTTTGCTAGCCTGACGATTTTCAGGAAATGTCGCTAACTTTTTTGTTTCAACATTATTCAAACAACAACACGTAACAAATCGTATCTCCGCTTACTTAGGAAATCGAATAAGTGGCGAACCATTTCACGAATTTTCGGCTAGGTATAAAAAATGTCAGATATTTGGGCGAAACTAAAGCTCGATGTTGCTCTAGAGAAAAGTGTCCAGAAATAGAACTTGTTATAGCAACACTAAGGGTGAGGTTTTAACTGTTGTTGAGGTTTTTTAATTTAACCGAAAAATAAAAAAACATAGGGGGTGCCGTTTTGATCATCTCTCGAACATTGAGTATGAAATATTTTATAGATTGTTATTGTGGTCCTTCTTCTGTTATTGTAAGTCTTTGTTTTGGATATTACAGCTTTGATGTCCTAATACTGTAATGCGGTGAATTGTTTTCTGTATAGTACCTAGTGTCTGTTTTCGAAAACAAAAATTTACTTTCTTGTAAATGAATAGCTGTTGTTGTTGAAAGGCCATTTCATTTCAATTTGCCCCTGCAGGAATCTCAGAATTTATGCTAGGAATAATTCTCATGACTCATTTTGGATTTTAGAGATGCTGTTAACATTTGAGCTTACTCCATTAAATAAAATACGATATCTTAGTTTCGATTCAAAAGTTCTCTGATAAATTGTTTTTAGGGATTCAAGATCCATTTTTTGCTTGATAACTCTCTGTAAATGACAGATTGTATAAAGTTTATTTGCCACTTCCTGAGTGTGTTCCATCCAATTTAAATTGTCGTTGATATGTAGCCCTAGGCATTTCGTAGGAATTATTAATTTTATTTTTGTATTTGGCATTTTTAGAAATTCTGGGGTTTCGTAACCTCCATGATCTGTTTTAAATATTATGATACTTGTTTTGTCTACATTCATAATCAATTTATTTTTAGCAAACCATTTTTCTTTTTTTTTATTGTCGATTATGTTAAGGTCTTCATTTCAGGAAAGTTTTTTGCTCTGAGTAGGATATTTGTTCATCTGCATTGTTAAAGATTTTGTTTTTTCTTTATTGTCTATGACTGTATATAGGCCGTTTATAAATAGGATAAAGATAATTAGTCCTAGTATGCTTCCTTGTGGTATTCCTAGTTTTATAATGGTAGGTTCTGATGAACCTTCCCTACTACCATTATTTATGAATGTAATTTGTGTTCTATTTGGAATAGGAGTGTATAAATTTTTATGGCCACATAGGAGTATCCTTCAAGAATTGTAATACATTAACAGAGAAATGTTATTCCTTTCAGGGCGTGTTGATCTTCTCTCACGTTACATTTTGAATGGGAAGCAATACATGAAAGTTCTAGCAATACCACATATCCGTTACTTCCCCAGTCCAGTTGTACATTCTAGAAAACGTATAAGTATATGTTCACCTCGTTTAATCAAATTATCTCGACCAAGAAAACGTCACGTTCTCAGTACATGGAAAGATCATCAATGCTTTCTTCCATGTGAATTTATTGAGAGACTACGAAATCTTTTATTCGTAGACAACAATATGAGCCTTCAAGATGTTCGAAACTCATTCAAGAAATTAGATAAGAAAAAGAGACGATTAGCTCTAAAAAGGAAAATAACAACATCGGAAGCACGACACATGAAGTGGCTGAGATGTGAAATTGAAAATTTGGCAAATTCTATTGTGAATTATTTCATAGAAGAGCGCCTTCTCGATCTTAGCTTCAAACAGCTTCTGATTTCCTCTGTACTTGTTAATTTTATGACTTCAAAAGGGTATTTGGAAAAACCCGCTACTCGAAACACAAGAAAAATATTTTCTTTAACTTTAATAGAAATCTGTGATAAGGTGGCAACATGGATAGATTCAGTGATGAAACTGGTCGATTTTCAGCCGATTGATGATGTAGATGAGATCTTTGAGAAAGAATCACATGACTCAGATGATGAAGAATATCTCGGGATGATGGAGTACGAAGAAGAAGATTAATTTTTGAAGAAAGTAGAAAAACCAGAAGGTCTACTCATTTTCATAAGAAGTTTGTATTAGTGAATATGTTTGAAATTATTGATGCATTTGTATTAAACATCTTATTACCTAAAGCCTTCTCAACATTTCTGTTTAAAATTCACTCAAGATTTTTTATGAAGAGGAAAACATACAAAGGCCCACATTCCCAGTGGTACAACGTCCTATCGTTTTGCCCAAATGTCAGTAATTCTCGAATATCGAGCCGGAAATGGTTTCAAAGGATTGGATTAGACTCGCAGATAAAGAATCCATGCCCAAACTCGAAAATATCCAACCATATATGATATAAATTTCGAAGGAGTTGTATCACAGTTATTATTTATAGGAAAGGTTGATTTTCGAAATATATCAGTTGAGTTAACTTTTTTATGTTATCCTCTTAGACAACATAACTATTTTCTTATTCCTTTTTCTGACAATATATTTCAAGATGAGTATAAAAATAGGTCACAATCGAACTGTTGAAATGAGATAGATTGAATATACAGGGTGTGAACTAAGTACTTGTATTTTAAGGGATGAATCTTTGAAAATACACAAGATTCGAATCGTTGGCGATGTATTGAATATATGGTTTAATTAAATTTAACCAAATTCCTGTTATTATTATTATTGCGTATTATTGTAACTCTGAATTCCTTTTTATTAATTAATAAATTCCTATGGAGTCCGAAAGTGCATTAGATTTATTCATTCCACATGAAATTTATTCATTTTTCATACTGTTTTTCTATTGCATTGTAATTTCAAAGTATGCTACTCGAAGACCTTGATTCCTATAAAAAACTTATTCTTTTTATCGTTTACGTGCTAGCAATACTGAAGACTCAACTCTTCCTATCAATTCTATATGCTCTTCTCCTGAATAATTTGTATTCATGGTTGAATGTCATGTTATGATTTTCAAAATTTTTCAGTTAATTTTGTTCCGTTAATAAGTAAAATATTCTTCTGGCATTTATTCTTGTATAATTTGAGTATCGTTTATTTTTCTAGTCTTCGTATGATGTTTTTTCTTTATTTTGTTCATCATGTTCATATCATCTAATCACTTTGGTTTCATTAGGATTAATTTCACTGATTTGAATTCAATGAATTTTATAGTCTGTTTTGTAATTAATTTCATATGATATAATACTCTGTATATTATATTCCTGAATTTCCACCAGAACAAACAATAAAATGTTGAAAATTTATAACATTTTTTTCTCAATCATTTACCATATACCTGAATTCTCATGAACGGCGTAATTCAGTGTATATTCATGCATGCTTGAGAAAATTTAAAATTCCCGCTGCTATGGCAATTCAAATTTCCTGCTGGTTTGTTCCTGTACTACCAAACATGGCGGCCGATTTGTGTTACTCGTTATCGTTATAAAATAGTATATAACGTTATTGGTTATTGGCCGGTACCGTATTCCGTAAGAATTTCAATAGCCGTTCATACTGGCCGTTAACTTATCCGTAAACAGAGCATAGATGTTATGGATTTTGCTCTATGTTGTTAACAATTGTTATTTTGAATATGAGCTTCAATGTTTTGAAACGTGCTGACCATCTTGAATTATATTTTATTATATTATTTGAAATTCCCGCTATCTTAACTAAAACAGAGATCGATTCTGTATTCAATACTGTGCGTTCAAATATATATAAATAATATAATATATAATAAATATGCTGATATAAATAATTGACGCTCTATGGAATGCGCATGTGTCAAAAAACTCGCCCACTATTACATTCCCTTAATTTGTCTTACTTATAAAATAGTCTTATACACTTATAACATAATCTAATCTAATTATCTAATATCTATATGTAATTTGTCCAAGTAATTCTATGAATATATATTTTTATGAATTTTGTCCTAGAAGTTAAACACTTTACCGGTTCCTATGGTACAACTTTTACGATACCGATTAAGGTACCGGTACCGGCCAGTATAAACGAGCCCTTAGTGTTCTGTGTGTGTTTCTCTAATATTTACTAAGTTGAAATTAATCGACAAGAAAAACAAGTTTGTGTGAACTTAACAACGTGTTTTCAGCAACAGTTTATGACGTGGGGACTGTCGAATATGGGCAAGCGCGAAATTGAGCTCCAGCGTTGCCAAACTTCCGAATCGTTTCCATCACGTTTATGCTTAATTTAACAAGGATTATCGAGATTTGCTGTTGGAGTGAACGATTACATAAACACTATTGGTGATTTGAACACATATATGAAAAAGAATTTGCAAAAATCAGAGTATTGCTGAGATGAATACCTACATAAAGCATATAGTTCGCAAATTGACTCTCAATTTTTCATGTTTGGAGAGTAATTTCCATATGGACTTTTTACTTTTGTATAACTGAATAAAATTTCTGAATACAACTAAATAACAAGGCATTTAAGCATTCGCGATTCACTTGAAGCAGAAAACACCAACCACGGTAGGAAATGCGTTGCTACGATTTGTCACCCTGTATATTCTATACCATTGCGTGTTCGTTGATAAATTTTTTACTGGAATATTGAAAATTGAATGGAGAATCGATAAAAACTATATTTCAGAATTTGCACCACCGTCGGAAAGGGGAAAGAGAATATTGAAAAATGCGTTGCTACGATTTGTCACCCTGTATTTTCTATACCATTGCGTGTTCGTTGATAAATTTTCACTGGAATGATGAAAATTGAATGGAGAATCGAAAAAATCATATTTCAGAATTTGCACCACCGTCGGTACAGGGGAAAGAGAATATTGAAAAATGCATTGCTACGATTTGTCACCCTGTATTTTCTATACCTTTGCGTGTTCGTTGATAAATTCTTTACTGGAAAATTGAAAATTGAATGGAGAATCGAAAAAACTATATTTCTCCATTCAATTTTCAATATTCCAGTAGAAAATTCATCAACGAACACGTAATGGTATAGAAAATACAGGGTGACAAATCGTAGCAACGCATTTTTCAATATTCTCTTTCCCACCTGTTCCGACGGTGGTGCAAAAGCATGAAATATGGTTTTTCGATTCTCCATTCAATTTTCATCATTCCAGTGAAAAATTTATCAACGAACACGCTTTGGTATAGAAAATACAGGGTGACAAATCGTAGCAACGCATTTTTCAATATTCTCTTTCCCCCTGTTCCGACGGTGGTGCAAATTTTGAAATATAGTTTTTCGAATCTTCATATCTGCAATTTCAGTCTGGTTTTCTCATCAAATGACCAGAAGTGTTCAATCAGAAGCATTCAAGCTGGAAAATATTTCTGGGAATTTTGGGGATGTTTGGCAACGCTGGAGCTCAATTTCGCGCTTGCCCTTATTCGACATTCCCACGTCATAAACCGTTGCTGGAAACGCGTTGTTAAGTTCACACAAACGAAAAACAATACAATTCTCTGATTTGAAGCAATCTGAAGTTGACGTTTAAGCTTTTGTATTATGTCAACCGATCACAGAAAATCAAGGCGTCTTCTCTTTGGGGTATACAAATACATACATCTGAAAAAAACTAAAGTTTTCGCAGGGAGGAATATTAAATTCGGATGTTCTTGAAATAAATTAGAATTTTTGTAATTACAACAGCTAAAAATGAATCGAAGAGGTAAATATTAGTGATTGATTTGTTTGATAAAAAATGATTTTTAATAATTTTTCTGTGTTATGAAGCCGGTGCCTGTATTAATTATTGAATAATGTTATAGTTGGAAATATGCAAAACCAAAATAGTGCACGCCGACCAATAGGAAAGACTAATTTTGTTCCAGGGGGACAGGTGAGATGTAGTTTAGTGCATATGAGTTAATTACATCTACCGATTTATATTGTGAAATATTTATACTAGACAATTAATGAGTAATTTGCTCAACAGGTTTTTCAAAAACAGCCTGCCCCCACACCCTCAACTCCAGTTCAACCAATCTCAGCTCCTGTTCAACAACCTGCTCCAGTTACCCCTTCTAAGCCAACTCCACAATTCAAACAAGAAATTCAAACACCAGAACAACCCAAAATTGTGAAAGGAGAGAACCAAGGAGATGCGAAGATGGACACAGAGAAGAAAAGTTGGATGAACCGTAAGTGATGACTTCTGTTTTGTTACTTTCCGATTCTTATGTTCAAATTCAATGTTAATTTGTTATTATTATTATTATAATATATATTTTTATGAATTTGTCCCTAGAAGTTAAACACTTTAGCGGTTCCTATGGTACAACTTTTACAATACCGATTAAGGTACCGGTACCGGCCAGTATAAACGAGCCCTTAGTATTCTGTGTGTTTCTCTAATTTTTACTAAGTTAAAATTAATCGACAAGAAAAACAAGTTTGTGTGAACTTAACAACGTGTTTCCAGCAACAGTTTATGACGTGGGGACTGTCGAATATGGGCAAGCGCGAAATTGAGCTCCAGCGTTGCCAAACTTCCGAATCATTTCCATCACGTTTTATGCTTAATTTAACAAGGATTATCGAGATTTGCTGTTGGAGTGAACGATTACATAAACACTATTGGTGATTTGAACACATATATGAAAAAGAATTTGCAAAAATCAGAGTATTGCTGATATGAATACCTACATAAAGCATATAGTTCACAAATTGACTCTCAATTTTTCATGTTTGGAGAGTAATTTCCATATAAGTACTTTTGTATAACTGAATAAAATTTCTGAATACAACTAAATAACAAGGCATTTAAGCATTCGCGATTCACTTGAAGCAGAAAACACCAACCACGGTAGGAAATGCGTTGCTACGATTTGTCACCCTGTATATTCTATACCATTGCGTGTTCGTTGATAAATTTTTTACTGGAATATTGAAAATTGATTGGAGAATCGAAAAAACTATATTTCAGAATTTGTACCACCGTCGGAACAGGGGGGAAAGAGAATATTGAAAAATGCGTTGCTACGATTTGTCACCCTGTATTTTCTATACCAAAGCGTGTTCGTTGATAAATTTTTCACTGGAATGATGAAAATTGAATGGAGAATCGAAAAAACATATTTCAGAATTTGCACCACCGTCGGAACAGGGGGGAAAGAGAATATTGAAAAATGCGTTGCTACGATTTGTCACCCTGTATTTTCTATACCATTGCGTGTTCGTTGATTTTTTTTTACTGGAATATTGAAAATTGAATGGAGAATCGAAAAAACTATATTTCAGAATTTGTACCACCGTCGGAACAGGGGGGAAAGAGAATATTGAAAAATGCGTTGCTACGATTTGTCACCCTGTATTTTCTATACCATTGCGGGTTCGTTGATAATTTTTTTACTGGAATATTGAAAATTGAATGGAGAATCGAAAAAACCATATTTCAGAATTTGTACCACCGTCGGAACATGGGGGGAAAGAGAATATTGAAAAACGCGTTGCTACGATTTGTCACCCTGTATTTTCTATACCATTGCGGGTTCGTTGATAATTTTTTTACTGGAATATTGAAAATTGAATGGAGAATCGAAAAAACCATATTTCAGAATTTGTACCACCGTCGGAACATGGGGGAAAGAGAATATTGAAAAACGCGTTGCTACGATTTGTCACCCTGTATTTTCTATACCATTGCGGGTTCGTTGATAATTTTTACTGGAATATTGAAAATTGAATGGAGAATCGAAAAACCATATTTCAGAATTTGTACCACCGTCGGAACATGGGGGGAAAGAGAATATTGAAAAACGCGTTGCTACGATTTGTCACCCTGTATTTTCTATACCTTTGCGTGTTCGTTGATAATTTTTTTACTGGAATATTGAAAATTGAATGGAGAATCGAAAAAACTATATTTCAGAATTTGTACCACCGTCGGAACAGGGGGGAAAGAGAATATTGAAAAATGCGTTACTACGATTTGTCACCCTGTATTTTCTATACCATTGCGTGTTCGTTGATAAATTTTTCACTGGAATGATGAAAATTGAATGGAGAATCGAAAAAACCATATTTCAGAATTTGCACCACCGTCGGAACAGGGGGGAAAGAGTATATTGAAAAATGCGTTGCTACGATTTGTCACCCCGTATTTTCTATACCATTGCGGGTTCGTTGATAAATTCTTTCCTGGAAAATTGAAAATTGAATGGAGAATCGAAAAAATCATATTTCAGAATTTGCACCACCGTCGGAACAGGGGGGAAAGAGAATATTGAAAAATGCGTTGCTACGATTTGTCACCCTGTATTTTCTATACCATTGCGGGTTCGTTGATAAATTCTTTCCTGGAAAATTGAAAATTGAATGGAGAATCGAAAAAATCATATTTCAGAATTTGCACCACCGTCGGAACAGGGGGGAAAGAGAATATTGAAAAATCCGTTGCTACGATTTGTCACCCTGTATTTTCTATACCATTGCGTGTTCGTTGATAAATTTTTCACTGGAATGATGAAAATTGAATGGAGAATCGAAAAAACCATATTTCAGAATTTGCACCACCGTCGGAACAGGGGGGAAAGAGAATATTGAAAAATGCGTTGCTACGATTTGTCACCCTGTATTTTCTATACCTTTGGGTGTTCGTTGATAAATTCTTTACTGGAAAATTGAAAATTGAATGGAGAATCGAAAAAACTATATTTCTCCATTCAATTTTCAATATTCCAGTAGAAAATTCATCAACGAACACGCAATGGTATAGAAAATACAGGGTGACAAATCGTAGCAACGCATTTTTCAATATTCTCTTTACCCCCTGTTCCGACGGTGGTACAAATTATGAAATATTGTTTTTTCGATTCTCCATTCAATTTTCATCATTCCAGTGAAAAATTTATCAACGAACACGCTTTGGTATAGAAAATACAGGGTGACAAATCGTAGCAACGCATTTTTCAATATTCTCTTTCCCCCCTGTTCCGACGGTGGTTCAAATTCTGAAATATAGTTTTTTCGAATCTTCATATCTGCAATTTCAGTCTGGTTTTTCCCATCAAATAACCAGAAGTGTTCAATCGAAGCATTCAAGCTGGAAAATATTTCTGGGAATTTTGGGGATGTTTGGCAACGCTGGAGCTCAATTTCGCGCTTGCCCTTATTCGACATTCCCCACGTCATAAACCGTTGCTGGAAACGCGTTGTTAAGTTCACACAAACAAAAAACAATACAATTCTCTGATTTGAAGCAATCTGAAGTTGACGTTTAAGCTTTTGTATTATGTCAACCGATCACAGAAAATCAAGGCGTCTTCTCTTTGGGGTATACAAATACATACATCTGAAAAAAACTAAAGTTTTTGCAGGGAGGAATATTAAATTCGGATGTTCTTGAAATAAATTAGAATTTTTGTAATTACAACAGCTAAAAATGAATCGAAGAGGTAAATATTAGTGATTGATTTGTTTGATAAAAAATGATTTTTAATAATTTTTCTGTGTTATGAAGCCGGTGCCTGTATTAATTATTGAATAATGTTATAGTTGGAAATATGCAAAACCAAAATAGTGCACGCCGACCAATAGGAAAGACTAATTTTGTTCCAGGGGGACAGGTGAGATGTAGTTTAGTGCATATGAGTTAATTACATCTACCGATTTATATTGTGAAATATTTATACTAGATATTTAATGAGTAATTTGCTCAACAGGTTTTTCAAAAACAGCCTGCCCCCACACCCTCAACTCCAGTTCAACCAATCTCAGCTCCTGTTCAACAACCTGCTCCAGTTACCCCTTCTAAGCCAACTCCACAATTCAAACAAGAAATTCAAACACCAGAACAACCCAAAATTGTGAAAGGAGAGAACCAAGGAGATGCGAAGATGGACACAGAGAAGAAAAGTTGGATGAACCGTAAGTGATGACTTCTGTTTTGTTACTTTCCGATTCTTATGTTCAAATTCAATGTTAACATTGGGCGTGTTCAGCAGACCCAACAGTTGCGGAACGGTTGTGACATTTCTATGGTTTTTCTGCTGAACGGTACGCTACCTGTGGAACATGTTGAGGAGCGGTCAACATTTTTTGTAGCATAACCTTTCTCCGCTCAGTATCGGTAACACGTTGTGAGTTTGACATTTATTTGAATTTAAGGCACGAAGAAAGATGGTAGTTACCAAAACTTATACATGCGGTAATACTAATTTTGTAATAACTTCGGGACATTCTAAAATGGTCTTTAAACAGATCACCCATGTGTTGAGGAATTGTGTCTTCATAAAAATTCTGATTTTTCGGAACAATTCCTCTGTTTACATCTTCCAATACAGGCGAAGATTGAGCTAATAATTGGACAATCTCATTCGTAATGTTAAATCGTTATGTTATCCTCTTCAAAGAACAGTGAAAGCATATTAGAATCCATGATTAAATATTCAGTCTAAGCATGAACAATTTTAACTACAACGTTCGACCTCTGAGAGATTTCTTTTGACACACATAACTTAACAAGAGACCTAACCTAAACTCATTTGGCACACAGAACATTTGACATAAAAAGGAGCGGTCCGTTCAGCAGAAACCGCTGTCGCTACCTATCGGGAGCGTAGCGGTTTCCGCTACCTATCTTTCTGCTGAACATGCCCATTGTCAGAGATGCGGTCAATGTTAATATATTATTGCAGTTTGAGGAAGTTCATCTTTGAATCAGGATATGGTCTTATTATTAATTGATAATCTTAATATCTTATAATTAAATGAGTAAACCAGCATTGAACAAAACTCAATGATCTGTTAAAGTAGTATTGTCCATTAATTTGTATCATTCAATTCTTTTAGGTAAAATTCCTAAGAAGGAGAAATTGCGAAGGAGAAACATAAGACTTAGTAAATTGCTTCAGCCTAAGAATGCCTTGAAAATTCTACATGAACTTGTGAAAAATCCTGAATTCAATATTCTTGAAACTGATGGGCAATTTCAAGCTACTGTTATTGTGGCTGGCAAACAACATATTGGTGTCGGTAAGTTAAAATTTATGGTGATACAGTTTTTTTTATGTTTTGGTACTTTTAATCCTTGGTCTTACCGTTAAATGTTTCATCATAAATGCATCTGTATTATAGACTAAAGTGACTTGAAGAACAGTAAGTTTGAGTATTCTAAGGAAATAATTCCATTCCATGAATTGCTTCATTCATTCTGAGACAGTAATAATAATATTCATTCATTTTCAAAATATTGCACAGCCTAAGCAGGACATTGAACAAAAACAAGTTAAAAAAAACAAATCATTGAATGAAATATTAAAACTTCTCATCACAGTATTAAAAATATTTGGGCAGAGTATGGGTCTTCATTTTCAAAATGAATCTATCCTCGTTCATTTTTTCAATGTTTTTTTTGGAATGGGAGACAGCTGAACAGTTCCATTACCATCTAGTGTGCGAGTGTGATACAATCAAGGAGAGGATAGAAATATCTCTCTTCAAGTATGATTGTTTTCATTATTATATAAAAGATAGGTGTGTAAAGCACATCAAATTTCTAAATATGTAGAATCGAGGGCAGGTATATTAGTTGTTCAGCCTGAGCATCACAGTTTCTGAATGCGGAATATACAGGGTGGTCCAATACAACATCAAAAAATTTTTTTCTAAATTCCTCATACCTGGGAGTATCTTAAAATATCCGATATATGCTATGCAATATCTCTTAGTTTTCGAATTATAATTTTTTTTTGTGTATTTTCAATGACTTGTTCATTTTTTACATGATTGTCTTGAATATTGTGTTACTATAATTAATTCAGCTTCCTTGAATTGAAGTTGCTGAAAAAGCCTTGAAAATTGGATATTTAGATTTTAGTAAAATTTACTCAAACATTCAACTTCAATTAAAAATACAAAAGAGAGGCTCAGGATAAAATGAAATCTCCACATGCTTCGGAATTACCAAAATCATTAAAAAAAAATAGTACTTAATCAGGTTATTTTTATTGTAATTGGTATTTGAAGGCGGATAGACTAAAAATCATTGAAACATGTTTAAAGGGTGTTTCGATGATTTTTATCGTTGTTATTGCAAATTAAACTGAAGAATGTGATTTTAAATTCAATTTCATTGAATGTCCTTTGAAATAACTAGCATGTGTAATTTTAAAATAGTTTCATAGATTCATAAGAAACATTATCTTCCTATACCATCTTCCAAATTTGGCCCCTTTCAAAAGATATAAGGTGTTGAAATTTCATATAAAAATAGTATTATTCCCTGTATTGTTCAAACGACAATATCAATTGAAATGGTCTCTTGAAGAAGGTTTTTGATGGCAGTCATGTATATTTTGGCATCAACAGATTTATTCTTTTTCCCCTGGTTTTAACACTATTACTCTACAGATTTGTTAAATTGCATGAAAAACAAATATGTAGTATCATTTTCTTTCATATAAAAAAAAATTGACAATTATAAATTTTTTCTCTCCTGAGGTTTGGTGAAAAATTCAATATTCTTTAGTGAGGTATTAAAATTTTAGTTTATCTATAGTCGCTTTCCAATCAGGTGCCTGTGACCCCGGAGCTTAAACTTTTGATGATTCTCGCCCTCTTTATGAAGGGAAACGAGTTTACTGGAAAGGGCTAGAGTAGATCGGAGAGCTTCCGGGGTGCGTTATGTGGTGACTGGAAAGCAGCTTATGAATTATCTTTTTTTCTGTATTAATATCGTTTTTGTTTACTGAATTAATTATAACCAAAACAGAACAAATTCATCATAACATAAATTTATTCTTTTCAATAAAAGTACCTACTGGGTTTTCCAGAAACATATTTACGTGATTATACTCAGATTTTTCAAAGCTAGTGGAACTGTACACGTAAATCTGTGAATGCTTATATCTTTCTAAGTAAATTGTTATTAGAATTCAGAATAAAAGATGATCATCAAGCAAAGGTAGAATCAACACTGGTTTTCTTAATAAATGATATTTATATGTACACTGACGTCATTAAATGTTTTTCATTTAATAGGATTTTCATATTTTTAATGGTTTGATATCAAATTAATATTTAAAAATAAAAAAAAAGATCTGATCTACATACCTGTTCATAAGTCAGTACTCAAGAAAGTATATCAAAGAGAAGAAACTTCAGAAATATCAGTATTCAATAAAGGATAGATTTTTTCTGGGTTGAGTTTGAAAAATGCAATTTGACAACCTCACGTGTTAGAGGTGTTCATAGAAGTGATGGTTTTCATGATTTAAAAATCTTAAGGAGAAAATTACAAATGTTTAAGAATAATATCCATTCATTCTGAAATTTTTAAGAATTTCTCACTAGAAAGGGATGGCTTATAATCTTGTAGTTGAAACAAATTATGATAAAACATCAAAAATATGTATTTATGGTGTTGAATTTTTTTACCAGAAAAAAAAAATTGTATTTTGTTTCTGTCCCTAAATATGGGCCTCATCTGATGAAATATGAGTGAATGAATCATTTCTTTTCAAACAAGTCAAATTCAATTGTGGATGCTGTGGAAGGTAATTTTCATGCAACCTATACTGGACTACACAGGTGGCATTTGCACAATTAAAAACCTTTAAAGTGGTTTCAACTTTTGAACGCAGCTGAATTTAAAAAAAATGGTATATATAGGAAAGAGCTGTTTTTTTTATCTCAAGAACCTATGGTTAAAATTAACGCAGTAGTTAAAAACTCCTTACCCTTTATACAGGGTGTCCCGTAACTCAACATCAAGCGGTTACTGGACGATATGCTAGCTAGATTATACCAGTGGTACCAAAAATGAAAAAAATAATAATAATAAAACAATTGTACCTAACTATAGATTTGTGACTGTAATCAATAGCATGGTTATTTAGGATTACATTTTAAAAAATCACTGCAAAATTGGAAAATTTGTAACTACAAAAATATACCTATTACCACTTAACCAAGTGGCATAGATTTTCTTTTTTATTTTGCTAGAACTAATATAACCTAGCATATCGCCCAGTAACCGCATGACGTTGAGTTACAGGACACACTGTATATTAGTTCTAAAACAGATTTGCATTGAAAGGAAAATTTTATTTGATAACCTGTGAAAACCAATTGAACGCCTTAGTTAGTTGCTTTCTGAAATATTCAAACGTTCCACATGGAGTCAGCAGAGTGAATGTCCCTTCATGACTTACTTAGCGTTACACCTGTGGTAAAGCAAAGGTTTCTTTCTTTCCATTAAGAAAAAACTGTCTTAGCTCTTTTCTTTGGTTATTTTGAAACTGTACCTCTGAGAGTTTGTTTATTCATATTTTTATGTGTAGACTATGGTGTTGGTACATACATATAAATCACTTGAATATTATTAAGGCATTAATATTTCATCAATCTCAGTAAGACCTTGTTTATTTCAATCTTTATCATAATTACTATCTCGATAATGATATAATTGTTATCTCCACAATAAACGAAAAAGGAACAAGTCAAGTTTTTCACAAAAACCCAAAACTATAACCTACTACGTAATCCTTGAACTTAAAAATCGCATGTAAGGCTCACTCTACTATCAATAAAAATATTATTTTTCTGAAAATTTCATAAACATTGAAATTACTTATCATACAGGGTAATAGTCAAATAGCTCTTTACACATATCAAATACTTTTAGTTAGTGTGTAGGGAAAAGTACTTGTACATTCTTCTTGTTGAATCCACATTTTCAACATTTAACTACGAATCTAATGTTTATTTTTATGAATAAACAGCAAAATTCTATCAACATATAGACCAGGCATTGTCAAAATTCTATTCACCTTGAATATACCTCTACATGTAGGAAAAATATATCAGGTGAATTCACACACACACACACACACACACACTTCAATACAAAGTTTAGAGAATCATGTAGAGGTATAATAAAATATAAACACTATATTCATTGTGGTGACCAAATATATGTAGGAAAGGTATATCAGGTGAATTCACAAGTAGCAGAATGAAATGAAGAAGATGACACATGTTTCTGCTGCATTTTCTTCTGCTAATTGTGAATTCACCCGATATACCTTTCCTACATATATTTGGTCACCACAATGAATATAGTGTTTATATTTTATTATACCTCTACATGATTCTCTAAACTTTGTATTGAAAATAGTTCTAGCAAATTTCTGCTTGATAAACACCTATTCCGCTAAGGAACTTCCTCCCCAAATTATTAAACCATAAGACATAAAGGAATGGAAATTTGCATTACAATCTTAAGAGTGCTATTGTCAACTTTATTCCGTAGAACTTTCAACAAATATATAAATGGCTGGGTTCAATCTGCTTGACAGTGCTTCACAATATACAGAGTCGTTCAAATTGGACACTTTAGATAGATAACACATGTTAGGCAGATTTCTGTGAGAAAATTAATGCCCAAAAAAAGGACATTGATATCTTGACTTGTTCAAAACGTGTTTTTCAATTTTGTGCATTAGTGACCCAACGCCGTAACTTGTTTATTTTTGTTGTTTCAGTAAAAACATAATTCAGGCACATTATTGAAAGAAATCCAATGCTGTTCCTAGTTTTATAAAGTTTTTGAACTATTCTATAAACTTGTATTTTTTTCTTATGAACATCCCTATATTTTTTTACATATTCGTATTCGAAAAGAAATTCTCTCTTCAAATATATATAATAGTTGTTACTTCTCTTCGAAAACATTCATTCTTTGGCTGTTTTCGAATTATTTTAGATGTATTTTCAAAATTTGGGTTGCCAAGCCCAAATACGAAACAAAATAGTTTAACTTAACAGCTGCTGGCTTAAAAACGACAGAATATGTCAGCCGCAATGTTGGTAGGAAGATCAATAAGAGTGGTTATTACCCAAATAATAATTCTACACATTTTGTTCTTCTTGTCAAGTCTTTAATGTCATAGTTCATCTAATACATGACTTTCAATCTTTATATTTTAAGCTTGAACATTTTCTTGGAAGTAGCTATGTTGTTGAATGTCTCTCATCTTAGTAGATTACATTGAAGGAACATTAAGATATCCCTCAATGTTATAACTTTAGTTGTAGTTGTGTTGTAAGCTTCTACATTTAAGTGAAGTATATTGAAATCAAAGTAATATAGTAAGATATTAATATTTTTCATGTTGCAAATTTATTATTCTGCCAATTTATGTGATAAGGTGATGGCGGGCATTGCAGAAAGGAAGGAAAAAAATCACTTGATCTCTTTATTATAGTGATTGTGATATTTGCTTTAATGGGCAATAATTCATTATTTTATAATTCCATTATACATAATAATTCAAGTTTCCACATGGAGTCAGCAGAGTAGATGTCCTTTTATGACCTACTTAGCGTTACACCTGTGGTAAAGCAAAGGTTCTTTAATTTCCATTTAGAAGAAGCTGTTTTAGCTCTTTTCTTTGGTTGTTTAGGAACTGTGTACCTCTGAGAGTTTGTTTACTCATGTTTTTATGTGTAAGCTATAGTGTTGGTACAGACAAACATCGCTTGAATATTATTGAGATTAATTTTTCATCAATCTCGGTAAGACCTTGTTTGTTTCAGATCTTTTCATAATAATAATTTACTTATGCTATTATAATTACTATTTAATATCAGTTGTAAATAATACTCAGTTTAATTAACAATACAGCCCATTCAACTAATAACAGTAATGGTTGGATTCAGATGATTTTGGCTTCTATATTATTGATTATTTGATTAACATGTGGGCGTCATCCATCATGTAAATTATCCGAGCTTGTTTCTAGTGTAACAGCATTTTGCCTCAATATCTGCAATTTTTAAATATGCAGCCAAATATTGTTTCAATCTATTGGATTCGACTTTCTGAATATGTTCAGAATGTTTCAATTGACCAAATATCTCTGTTAAGTTGGTTATTGAGCTAAATCTGTTTAATAGTTCAACAGATACAATCATCTGAATTTTGGATTTGTAACTTGGAAAATGCTTAAATAACCTTCAATAAAAGAGTTGCCTAACTTTGACTCAATCGTGATACTAAAAAATTCTTTAAAAATGGCTTTTCTACATTTTTTCAACAATACTGGATTTTCTGGAGAAACCCTAGATTTCAAAACCGTATTGGTATTATAATAGTTTTTCTACAATGAATTTCCTTGATTTTATTTTATTTGCTCCTTCCAGTTCAGTCTAAATTATAAAGTGTAAGTGAATGACAA
The DNA here is from genome assembly GCA_030674115.1 of Micraspis discolor. Taxonomy (NCBI): domain Eukaryota; kingdom Metazoa; phylum Arthropoda; class Insecta; order Coleoptera; family Coccinellidae; genus Micraspis; species Micraspis discolor. Next base: position 401,086 of record JARTUT010000443.1, read on the forward strand.
GGTATTTAAGAGTGGTAGCTCATGGAATAACTATCACTATATTATTCAATCTAAATGGAAAATAATAATCCCTTCCTAGTGTTAAGTCTTTTTGTTTTGATGTGATTTCGTTTACACTCTTTATTCCTCTTTTTCACTCACATCTGCAGTTCACCTATATTTATAACTGAGTTTGAAGCTTGCTGTGTCTGCTGATGCCCATTATGGTTATGTTCATGTTGACATATGAGAAGTTGTTGGTAGGTCTGAGATATAATATTGGTTAAGATATGGACCTAAGGCACTTCCTTGTGGATTCACATCTTAAATAGGACAATGTTCTGACACTTCTTGCCTCTTTTTAGTTTTAAACAATCTTTTCTTAGTAAATAAAGGAACCGTATGTTCACAATATTCCTGCTCTTGTTCTTAAGTACTTCATCTCATACATGACTTTCATTCCTTATATTTTAAGGTCTATATCGAACATTTAAAGTAGAGGAACTATGTTGCTGAATGTATTCATGGATTACATTGATGGTAAATTTTTAAAAAATTCTAAAAAAAGTTTTAACCTCAAGTTGTGTTCGAAGCTTCTGCATTTAAATAAATGATAGTGACATCAATTATTTAAGTTTCCACATGGAGTCAGCAGAGTAGATCTCTTTATGACCTACTTAGCGTTACACCTGTGGTAAAGCAAAGGTTCTTTAATTTCCATTCAGAAGAAGCTGTTTTAGCTCTTTTTTTTTTGTTGTTTATGAACTGTGTACCTCTGAGAGTTGGTTTACTCATGTTTTTATGTGTAAACTATGGTGTTGGTACAGACATACATCACTTAATTATTATTGAGATATTAATTTTTCATCAATCTCTGTAAAATAAAGGGCTTATTGTTATTAAGTCCTTGTTTGTTTCATCTGTTTATAATAATTACTATTTAGTTTTGGATGTAAATATTTAGTTTAGTTACTATTCGAAAATAATTTCAATAAGTTGAACAGCAATTCAGTCTTTATTAGAATTGGTGAATTTCTTGATTTTATTTGTTCCTTCCAGTTCATCCTAGTGTCTGAAGTTAATTGAATTACAAGATATTTAACAGTAATAACTCATGGAATTACTGTTATAATGCTGCTCAGCCTGACTAGGACAATATTCCCTTCCTTGTGTTAAGTCTTATTTGATTTGGTTTTGTTTTCTTTTTCTATTCTATTATTACACCTACATCTGTAGTTCACCTGTGTTCTATAATTGAACTTGAAGCTTGCTTGTGGGGCTGCAGCTTAGTAAATCAAAGAACTGTGAGGCGGGAATATTTTTGCTGTAGTAAATCATTCCTGAATATCATACTTGATCTGGCTGACATTGTTTATTTCTTCAGCTTTCTATCGAACCTTTTTCTTTCTTTAAAGTAGGGTGACCAATCTGTCTTTACTACGAGGCATGTTTTTTAAGTAAGTACCGTTTTGCGATTCCGCCGCCGTAGCGCTACGGTCGGCGTTCGCGCATGCACGCTGGTTACCTACATCTCTTGTCTACGCACTGACGCCATTACAGTCTGATTCTTCATTGTATACGTTGTTTACTGAGTGTTTAAGATGCCTCCGACAATCGTGAGTCCCGCTGATTGTGAAGTACGGGCTGTTATACATACGATTTCTTAGTGCTAAAGGCGTAAAACCGATCGATATTCATCGTGAGATCTGTGAAGTTTACGGACAAAACATTATGGTGATGAAATGGTAAGGAAATGGGTGAGGGCATTTAAAGATGGCCGCACAAATGTGCATGATGAAGAACGGAGTGGGCTTCCTTCGGTCGTTAATAAAGATTTGGTGTAGAAAGTGGACGAAAAGCCCTGATCTGGCACCCAGCGACTACCATTTGTTCCTGCAATTGAAGAAACACCTGGACGGTCAGCGTCTGCAAGACGATAATGAAGTCAAAACATTTGTGACACAGTGGTTAACAAGTGGGGTGGCAGAATTTTATGAGGAGGGTATCCAAAAACTGGTGCCACCTAATGACAAGTGCGTCAATATTCACGGAAATTATGTTGAAAAGTAGATTAAGATACAGGCTTTCATGTAAAAATAAAATTATTGCGATATCTTTACACGTCTTTTTTTATTTCCAAAACGGTACTTACTTAAAAAACATGCCTCGTATTACAGGAATCTATTCATAGATTACATTGTCAGAGAATTAAAAGATCTTACAGTGTGTTTTGTGGGATTTGTGGGAAGCTTCTACATAATTGAACTTTTAAATGAAAGAAGGTGAAATGGAGGTAAAATAATATATATTAATATATTTCATGCTACAAATCTATATTAATCTGTTAATTTATGTTATGAGGTGGCCATGCATAAAGGATAAAAAATCGCTTAATCTCTTTATTATTAGTGATTATTATTATGTGTGATATTTGTTTTAATCCGCCATAATTACTCATGTTTTAATCTTTCATTTATACATAATTAAAGTTTCCACATGGAGTCAGCAGAGTAGATGTCCTTCTATGACCTACTTAGCGTTACACCTGTGGTAAAGCAAAGTTTCTTTTATTTCCATTCAGAAGAAGCTGTTTTAGCTCTTTTCTTTGGATGATAAGAATCTGTGTACCTCAGAGAGTTGGCTTACTCATTCTTATGCGTAAACCTTGGTGTTGGTACAAACATTCTTTCAACATTATTCATTCATTTGTTGTCATAATTTTCTTCTATGTGTATCAATCATAAGACTCAATATATGGGGGTTCAATACTCATATAGTATGATGGCTGTAATAGGTCGTAAGACTTATGTTAGCTTATGATTCAAATTGTGGACATCTTGAAGCAATAATTTTAACATTCAATTAAGACACCGTTTAATCCTACCTGTGCTTTATCATAGCCATATTCTCATCATATGATTTTATAAAGGTCCTCACATACATTCCAATATCAAAATAATCATTGTTCTATACCACTTTTCTTTAATTTCGAAATTGTGTAAAGCCAAAAGAAAATATTTAGACCATCAGAAAAATATTAGGATTTTATTTAATTAAGAACAGAATCTTCTTTTATGAATTTCACTAACTACTAAAAAATTTTTCAATGAATTTCTTCAAGAAAACCTTTATGTGAAACTACGGGCTCGAATTCCAAAATTTCTAATGTTTCTAATTGTCATTTGAGAAATTTTGTCATCAGAAATATTTCTGCTCCTTCAATATTTGTCGCAACTCAGAACAATCTTCAATTCTCTTTGAAGAGGTTCAGCCAAAGAAAGAAAGACAACATCGTACTATAACCCCTTTAATAATTTTAAAAGAACTATTAATTAATAAGGAATAACAAAAAAAGGGCATTGGCTATAAGTTTCCCAAATTCAATTGAAATATCGTTGACATGCATGTTTCGGGTTTCATCCCATTCTCAAAATTGAATACAAAATTCATCGGTTTACACATGTCAACACAATTCTCAAGTTACAGATGGTAATCGCGGACCGTGATGTACAAAACTATACCTGTTAATGTGTTAATTTTTTTTTATTGTCCTGAATTGATATTGAAGTTATGTTGATAAACAATCAGTTATTTCTCGTTATGTAGAGGAAAATTTCCAACCAAATTTAAACAGTGTTTTTCAACAGTTATTTTCTTAGTATTGCTTAAAACTTATGGTTTTAATGTTAGTTAAATTATATTCAATAAGTGAAATGAAAAATATTTCGGATAAATGAAAGCTATTTGTTTGACAGATAATTTTGATAACATTAATTTATATTCTGTTTCATTCCAGGCAAAAGCAAGAATGCTGCAAAAAATACCGCTTCAGAATTAGCAATCAAATATTTGATGAAACATAAAAATGTATCAGCCATTGATGAACCTTTATCACAAGATGGTAACGAGAAAATGGATACTTCAGAGAACTATGAGGATACTACTCTACCATGGCAGCAGGTTGCTTCACTTGCCTTATACAAACTGTTTGATTCTTGGGGCGAAAATCCTAACACGGTAAAACTTTACTCTTTTGTTCAGCATTATGTTGGATTTATTCATGTTCAACTGAATCATTAATAAAATTCCTTTAATTTTATTATCCACTATTTCTCAATGCTGAATATTTGTGAACAAACATTCTATTTTGTAGCACGAGGAACAATTGAAACCGAAAAAAGTTAATTCTGCTAGAAAAATGCCAGAAAACCCTACTTCATTAAATCCTATAATGATGGTACATCAAATGTACCCCCAAGCTTCTTTTGAGGAAGTGAGCCAAGTGGGAACAGCTCCCAATGTTGTATTCACTATTCAATGTAATATAGATGGTCAAACTTTCCTGGGAACTGGTACGTAATAATGCTACATTATAAGTAGGATAGGTTTTGTTTTTTTGTAGAGAAATCAATCATAATTTAAATAAATTATGTAGTTAGTAGTATTAGTTAGACACACTCTATAATGGTGTTCTGTGATAATATTAGAATTTTTATTATTCAGTTCTACCCTTCCCAAATTTTCTTTATTCATAAAAAAAAAGAATTATATAAAGTTACATTAAGGTCATAGTAGTATAGTTATAATTAATTGATTTATTTCTTTAGAGACTTCTATTATCTCAGAAATATTGTAAGCCAAAAGTTCAAAAGAATATATATATATATATATATTATCTCAGTTATTGAAAAGTAATATCCATGTTTTTCCAACAGGCCCATCAAAGAAATCTGCCAAAAAACAGGCGTCATATGCTGTTTGTCATAAACTTCTTGGAATTGTCTACCCACCCGAAGATTATACCCCCCCATCCCAGTAGAGCAACAATTGTTATCTGAATCCAGTATCTTCTTAAAAGATATTTCATTTTAGGTTTGATGAGATGCGATATTGTATTTATCAAGTTAGAATTATTGGACAGAAATCCATATTTTATTGTTTCTAATCTGTGTGTGAGTTACATGTACTCATTCTGATTGGATTGAGAAGACATTGGCAAATATTATTTTATTGAAGTTATTTAAATTATTATTATGACTTGTAATTTTTTTAAATTCAAATAAATTCTAGACCTAGAGTTTTTTTTACCATTTCCATGCAAAAACCTATTGCAGCATGCAGAAAGCTTAAAGCTGTTGGAATTACTTTGGTTAACACTTATACAGGGCGAGTCTTTGACCACTGCGTTAATTTTAACCATAGATTCTTGACGTCGAAAACATTTTTCCAAATTTGGCCTCGTTCAAGTTTTGAAATTTCATTAAAAACATTGCGTTTTCACCTGTAATATTCAAACGTCTATCAATTGAAATGATTTCTTGTAGAAGGTTTTTGATTACAGTCATGCATACTTTGGCATCATAGATAGTGTTTTTTGCAGATAAAATCATTCTTCATCTTTTTTCCTAAATTGCACCATATTTGAAGTTGAAAGGAATTAAATCAATATAATCATCTGAAAAAACATGAGTGAGTGAATCATTTGATAGAGGGAAAATAATATATAGTGGATGCTGTGGAAGGCAATTTTCATTCAAACTAATCTGGACTACAGAGGGGTATGTGAAAACTTATAATGCTTATAACATTTTAACAGCAGCTGAATATGGAAAAATAATGTTTCTTTTGATCTCAAGAACCTATGGTTAAAATTAGACCAGTGGTCAAAGACTCACCCTGTATATTGTATAAGATCAGCCCATTAGAACTGATAATTATGGGATTTTCTCCTAAACTAATTTTTTTAGGGAAAAAATTCATTATTTTCATCCCAAATAATTCACTTGCTATACCATAAATGAAAAAAAAATGGCCTAGCCAGCATTCGCTACCTACCGGTTTACTTATGGAATGAACCTCAAATATCATTAAGAGAGGGATTGTGTTGAAACATCGCATGTAATTTTGTAACTTACCTGGTACATTTTCAAGAAACTAGAAAAAACTGGACGTTCATCAGTTGTTACCAAGCGTGTTATTTTCTTTACAAACACAAAAATGTTAATGGTAAGGCTAGTATTGATGATGAAGTTAATATTACCACATATTGAGAAAAAATTACATGTGGAATAAAGAATGTGAGAAACACACCCACGATTGCACAATTTTGAGAACTGACAGTAGGCTCTGCTAAGCTTACAGTTGTGTCTCAATGAATTCATTTCGTGAATTTGCTTAGGTATACAAAATTAATTAAATATACATATTTAATCCATACCTTTCGATGTTTCGGTTTTAAATAAAAATACATCCCAACAAATAAAAATATGTTCTGATGATTTTTTTTATTCTGCCCTTTTAGCCGCTATCTCTTTCGCTTATTTTCTCGCCTTTGTATTTCTCTCATTATTGCCCCATCCCAAGTTTGTTGTGGTCTTCCTCTAGTTGGCGTCATTTCTATCCTCACCTCCCATAACTTTTCAACTTGTCTATTATCTTCCATAGGCTGTAAGTATCCCCACCATCTCTCCCACATATGATTCCAGTGAGGGAAATACAACAATATTGACCCTATTAGATTTTGCTAAAGCCTTTGACACCCTCGACCATGAGCTCTTATGTGCCAAGTTGTCTTTTTATGGATTTGATGAGAATGCCTTGAGGTTTTTTAGATCATATCTTTTTGGTAGGTTTCAGAGAGTTCCAGTGGGGGACAATTGTTCGGATTTTGCTTCTGTCACTTCTGGTGTTCCACAGGGTTCGATCCTGGGACCTTTACTTTTTTTGATTTATATTGCCGACATGTATAAAGTTGTTATGCACGTAATAATGTATTTTTATGCCGACGATGTGCAGTTGCGGTTATCTTTTCATTCCTCTGACATCGATAATGCGGTCTTGAGGATAAATGAGAATTTATCCAGGATAGCTGAGTACTCTAAAGCCAACAACCTTAAGCTGAGTACACGGAAGTGCATTTCAATGCTCTTTAATCGGGGGAGTCGGGTCAGATCTGATCAGATTATACTTAAAGTTGGAGATGAATCAATTTCATTTGCTGAGAGCTGTAGAAATCTAGGTATTATCTTTGACTGTAGGCTGAGATTTGTTGAACATGTTTCGATGTTGATAAGGAGGTCGTTTCTTGCTCTTAGACATCTATACAAGTATCGACGCATTTTGCGTTATAGTTCGCGCAAATACCTCAGCGAGTCCCTCGTTATGTCATCCTTAAGTTATGGATTCGTTGTGTTTTATCCTTGCCTGGATTCAATCACTAAGTACAGACTGCAGTAAGTCCAGAATGCGTGTTGTCGATTCATATTTGGTCTACGAAAATTTGACAGAATTTCAAGTAGAATAAATCAACTCAAGTGGTATTACGCCAATAATTTGCTTGCATATATAATGTATCTTGTTTTTGAGTAAAAATCTCTTTTTTTCATTTTTGTACATGATTTGTTTATTTTTACTGATTGCTTTATATGTATGTTGTATTTTTTTTTATGGTCTTCATCGTAAAATTGAGGTTGAGTGGAATAGCGTAAGCTAAACTCCGCCTCTGAATTGTATTTTATAGAATACATAATAAAGGCCCTTTATTATTATTATTATATATTAATTCACCTCCAACTCATTTTGTACATCTTCATTCTGCACTTGGTCTATTCTTGTTATCCCTTTATTCCCCTTAATAATTTTATCTTGTCTGCAGTTGAATTTTAGTTCTTGTTGTGTTTCATGTGTTGCGTCTGTATATCAGAACAGGTCTGAATATTGTTCTATACAATGTCTGTCATCTTCATTTTGGTGCTGATTTCCTCCTTCCTCAAGAACTTTCCATTCATTACATGATATAGTTTACCCGATTCTATCTTTTATATCTGGTTCTTGTTACGATTTTCACTCCTGAATATGTAAATTGTTGTACTTGTTCAATTGCTTCTCCATCTATCTGAATCCACAGCTCTTCATGCATGATTCCCATAACTTTCGTCTTCATGTTGTTAATCTCCATTCCATATATATTTCGGTGCTTATTCCATTCCTCCACATTCTTATGTAATTCATCTTTTGTTCCTGCCATAAGTACTATGTCATCAGCAAATGCACACTCAGTTATTTCTAACCTTCTCATGTTCTTATACTATAACCAACTACTACATTTTTAATATTTTCCTGCATTCCCTTATTATCTCATCCAAGAAAATTATGAACAGCGCCGTACTCAGGACTCCACCTTGCCATAAACCCTTTGCTGTTTCAAATGATGTTGATGTCATTTCTGTGGAAAACTTACTTTGTATTATGACTTGTTGAAGTTCTTGTTTCAGTCATCTCTTTCCTCATATTTTCCACATTTTTTGTCTACTCTGTCAAGTTTTTACCAGATCAACATATGTAACATTGATATTTCTTCTACTTTTTTGCGCCTTTTCAATTAGTTGCTTGATGGTGAATATATGGTTCTGTACACTTCTCCCCTTCAGAGTCTGTTCTCCAAAATTACTTCATACGCCTTCATTGCGTTGCTCAATGGGTTTATTCCCCTATAATTGGTGCAGTCTTCACTATCTCCATTTGTATGAATGGGCATTTTCATTGCTATTTTCCAATCATTAGGAATTTACTTTGTGCTCTAAACTTTTGGACATATTTCTCTAAATACTCCAAGTCCTTGATTACCAATATTTTTCATCATTTCTGGTGTTATTTTATCATTTCCAGTACATTTCTATTTTTATTTGCTCTTCGTTATATTGTTCATCATCTGAGTTGATATGTTCATATTGATTCAACTCTTCCTTTTCAACTAATAATTATTTAGTTATCTTAAACTATGCAAACTGACCCATCATTGTTTTGTTGAATACCACCTGAAGTCATGGGTAACAGCTAGTTGTTTATACAAAAAAAAAACATTTATTGTTAATGTTTTGTATTTAGCTGAGTAAATAAATGTATAAACTAGAATACTTGAACAACTATCTTGCTCTACAAAAGTGCATTTTGTCCAATGACTAGAGATAATACTATTTACATATGGTTTTATATGTCTCAGTTTTTTATTTTGATTTGACAAAATTAATACAACAAAAACTCCAAAAAAAAAAAATGGAGAATACTGAAAAATATAAAACTCTTCTAAAGATAATATGATAGATCATTGAAGAAACCAATTTTTTTTCAATTCGCAAGCTTAATTGAAGCTTGAGAACCTGTATTCTTACTTCATCGGTGAACGAAATATCAATTCAGATTTTTCCAAACTCTGAAAATCAATTTTATCACAATTATTACTGTCTTAGACAGGCAATCAGAATATGTCTCCCTCCAAGCCGATTTCTTCAAGAAAAATACCCATGGGTGATCTCTTCAAGCCAATTGTCTCTACTTTATTCACAAGTTTATTCTTGAAGTTTCTCAGTCTGAGTGAAGCATGAAGAAAGATTGCTAAAAAATGTGAAAGGTTATATAAATAAATGTTTACAAATACCCTACAACATACCAAGAACAGGCAATAAGATTCCAAACATGAAAACAAGTAGGGACCTCAGCATATATGTGATGAAATATCCACCCACAAGTATCAGAAGCAATGACATTATCGGATGATTCCTCTTGAATTGAGCAGCTGCAGCTCTTTCATTAGTAATATAAACAAACACCCCAAAGATTACTAACATCACCAAGAAACCACATGCCATTTTTATTGGATGTAACACACTAAAACAAAGTTCAAATATATGCATTAATAAATAAAAAAAAAATTATGACTCACCCAACACAAACAATTATAATAATTGCCAATAGAAAATAATTTGACTGATAGTATAATAAGTTACTGGTTACACGATTTCCCCATTTTTCCAAATCTCTATAATTTGGTATTTGAAATCTCGCAGATTCAAGGATGAAATCATCTAAACTCCGTAAAGGAGCAATTTCTACTTGTTCTTCCACAGTTCTTTTCGGCATTTTGGGAAGCACTTATGAAATGATTGGACTCAACACGTCTTAAACAAGCTTTGAACAATTTTGGTAGAACTTTACCTTATCCCCAGTGGGAAACGTTTTTCTGTTTGAATTCATGATCTGACATTTCGACAGAAATTGTGAGGTTATATTTATCTCGCAAGAATTTAAATTATACTCGCAAGGTTAAAATTTTGCTGTGATTTATCGTACATTTTCTTTGTGATGACAATCGGAAATTCATTGATGGAAAGATATTCATCACTACTATGTTTCATTTCTTGAATTTATGTGTTTATGTCAACGGAATGAATGGAAATAGATGTACAATGGGTTGTTTACTATAACGCAAAATAGTGAATACTTTTTCAAGGATGAATTGTGAAGGAAAATCGGATTTGCGATGCTATAGTCGCAAAATCGGCTGCGACCTCTAAAGAAATCTTTGGTTGGCCACCAAGTCGCCTCAATCTTTTGTGTGTGTGTACCATCTGCCGCTGAAATTGATGCCTCGTAATACTGACTAAACCAATCATACTTTGAAAGACTACAAATTCGTCTTTTATACTTATTTCATTCATTCGTCCAAACGAAATATAACACAGAGAGACCGAGAATAGAAGCTATTAGGTCAGGGAAGACGATAACCCAACATGTTGATTTCGATTTTTAAAAATAATTAATTTCTCCTGAACAAGACAGTTATCAGAGACAAAATTGTACTAATCGATTGAATATTGTGGACTGAATCTTTAAAAAAATTCACATAAGTTTTCATCACTGGGGTCATTCTAAAGTTACATCCCATCAAGGAAAAATTCGAATTTTCGAAAATTAATTTCTTCAGGATGGTTATCAGAAAAAAGTTTGCACCAATCGATTCGCTATTAGGGACTGAATCTTTAAAAAATATCCACAAGCGTTTGTACCAATCTATTAATCATTGCCAATTTAATTGAAATAAAATATGATACGTATTTTTCATTATATTGCAAAGGGAAAATGGGAAATATACAATAGACAATATTTATTCTTCATTGATCCTAAAAAATTCCATTCTCGATTAATAGAGATGCCCACTATTTGAATAAGCTCTTGCTTAATTATCCTTAATTATCTTCTATTAAAATATGTTATAATGTTCAATATAATGCTATTCATTCTTCTTTAGTACTCGACACATCTGTTCTTCCTCAACTTTTTAATCTAGGCAACCCAAAATACCTTATTTTCGATGTAATATTGTTATAAATGAAAATTTGAGGATATTATACTACGTTATTCTTCCGAATGTTATTTTTGGTGTTAAATTCAGGTATAAAAACTGAAATCAACAATGTTTCTAATTCATTGGATAAGCGAAAATAAACACATTTCTATGACATCTTTCCATTTTTCTGCAGCAATGTCAAAAGTCAACAGAAAATTCTCATCTGTGGGCGCCCACTGGGGATAAGGTAAAGTCCAGCCCAATTTTTAAATATGAGTCACACAAATGATGACATCAACAATGTTATGGGTTTATTTATGCAGTTTATAAGGTATTTCAAGCGACGAACCAAGAGTAACCGGTTATCTTTGGTCTTTTGTGGTACATACCTTTTGCATTCAAGCGGTTTGGGTTATAGATCCGTGACGTCATGAATTAACCTCAATTTGATCGAGAAATGTCAAATCAAACCAAAATCGTAACCCTGCTCGAGAGCAGGGTTACGATTTTGGTTATTAGAGCAAGTAGGGTTAGATGTGTATAAACATGAAAATAGTAAACAATAGCAAGGACTGAATTATTTGGAAGTTGAAAAACTGATCTTGGTAGAACCGAAAGACTATTGAATATTTCACAGAGATAATTAATAATCCAAACTACAGCAACACGAATTCTATTTAATGAAATGGAAGTTCAACTCCAGGTAGGAACTAAGGCAATTTAAGATAAAATTAAAAATAATACGCTCTTCCTAAATTCACAGGTTCAAAAGAAAACTTAAAGAACGTGGGTGAAAAGTTGTGTTGTTTGGATGGAAAGAACTCATCAAAAATGGGACCACAATGTAGAGTTTCTTTAACATAATAAAAAACAGAGCAATTATGAAATACAGTTCTTGAAAGAAGGAAATACTCAGGATCTAATATAATCATGTGCTTCTGAATAATGTTGCTGAAAATCATGTGGAAATCGTAAATTACAGTTCAGTAATACAACTGGTCTGTCAACTGAAGGTGCGTTGAAATGAAACTTATAAATCCAATGATTTTCTTGAATTTTAACTTTGAAGGCTGTAGGTATTTGATCACAATTTAAATTTTAGGAAAACTCAAAAATAAAATTGGAAGCAGAAACTTCAATGGAGAAAAATTCCATTTCTATAAATCACCTAGTTAGAAAAATTATTTGGAAACCATTAGAAGCATTGTAGAATGTACAGATTAGATTTGCTTTTCATTAGAGAAAAATAGAATTCCTTGTGTATTTTGTTAGCTGCAGTAATCAAAAATTTTATCAGCAGCTGCAAACATTGAATGCAGTGAGAAACTTAACCAGTCATCAACTGAAAGTACGTTGAAGTAACACAGAAAAACCATCAATTCTTATTGAATTTGTTATAAAGATAATATTCAATTCTATTTCAAATTTCAGGATAACTCTATAAGAGAAGAAATAAAAGGCTCGAAGAGAAAATGTCATTTGTGTGAAGCAATCTATATTGATAATAATTTGAAAATTACAAGAAAAACCTAAAAATTAAAGCCACATCAATAAAAATCCTTTGAGAATTCTGTTAATGAAACTATGAAAAGTTGCTTCAAATTTATGTCATGTGTGCAATACTGAGTATCTGCAAAGCATCGTATCAATAGTTTGGGTGTTCTGAGAATGCACAATATGGTAGCAATGAGGAGAAATTTTAAGGTAGATCATTAAATTGAAAGAAAAACCAGTAGAAGTGACCAAATAACTCTTTTTTTTTTTAAATTGGAATAAACTGAAATTTACAAATTCAAAATATTGTTTGTTAAAACCATCATGAGATTTGTCATTGCTGTTCCTAAAGTTAAGAGATTAAGAAGTTCTTTCATTGCCTTTTTGTGTTTGTTTCAAATTTTCATCAAGTATAATCTCGAAATAATGGAAAAATAGATTTAATTTTCTTCGTTTTACTAGCTGTAATGTTCAGATAACGTGTTATGCAGATAACCTATGAGCATAAATAAATAAAGCGAAGCAAAAGAATGACAGCACGGATAACCAAACCCGAGCATTCAAGCGATAATTTCTGGTTATTCTTTCTGGATTTCGAAGGAATAACCAAGAAGAACCAGCAATAACCGCTAGATGGACCAAAATCATAACCTGGTTACTCTTGGTTCATCGCTTGAAATACCTTTATATTTATTTGAATTATTTATTACTATTTGTTGTAGGGATGTTCATAGAGGAAACAGTAAACAGTGTGATGTGTGAAGGGGAGCCCGGTGCAGCTGCTGAATTCCGAAGATAACCGAGCCTCTTATGACAGTGACAGGGTTAACTTTTTTTTAATTTCATTATTTATTACTTATCACCATTATCATTTATAATTATTATTTATTACCATATTATGTATTACACTGAAAGTGGGTGTTTCATAGATGCAATCTTTCAATGTTATTCAGGTTCTGGAAACGCGGCAGCTGCTTATGATCGTGGTGAAGCCTTTATCCGTCTTCATCATATATTTCACGAAATAGAATGGGAATGAGCCTTCATATTACGTGGATTTTGGTGTCAAATTAAAATATATACACCATCATTACAATATAAATGAAATTTATCAAAGCCCTGACCTGTGTCGAGCGTTTATTTTACAAATGTCAGAAGCTCATAACTGTTCGACGCATTTGGTCCAATAACAAACTTGATCGAAATATTTGGACAATTAACCTATTCTGAAATTATGGAATATCCAGCTTATCTCCTTCGGAGATTATATCCGGCCGGACATAATCAGATTTGACCACGGCTTCTTTATGAGAAAACCCACATAATTTAAATATATTTGGGCAAAATAATAGCTCATTGTTCTACTAAAGTAATATATAGACTAGAATAAGCGCACAAAAACATTGAATACTCTTTTGAGAACACACTATAATATAGGGTTGTAGGGAATAACGATTCAAAAGGTTCAATCTACTTCGATGTGCATAATTTATCATTCACATACATGGAAGGAATTAAAAATCTTAGTTTATTTGATAAAGTTCTATGAATTTATCCGATTTGAATTTCAATTGAAGCACTCCTACATCTTCTTGAATTTATTGTGTTTTTTCTATTATATAGCATGATGATTGAACTAATCCAACGATTTAAAAAAACTTTTTCACAATTAATTTCGACAACACGGCATCTAACGTCATTGAAGTGATAGAGTTTCAATAGAATAAATCACTAAAAATTTAGAAAGCACTGACCTGAGGTCAGTTGGCTTAGGCGCTCTTGTAAACCACTTACAATTATTTAAATTTTGAAAAATCATATCTCCAGAACTATTAGCTTGTCGAAGTCGAGAGTGGTATTTTTGTATACGTCTGATAAAACTGCACCATAAAAAATTTTTTTTTGTCATTTGAAAAAAAATTTTTTGTTACTCGAACCTATTCGGCCGATTTGACCGAATAACGAACTTAGCCGAGATATTTATACCTCAAACCTATTCTGAAAGTTTCAACTCTCTAACTTCATCCGTTGGAGAGTTATCGTGTTCACGGAACGGACGGACGGACAGAATCGATTTTGACCACGGATTATTCATCAGTAGGTCCAAACAAAACGATTGATACCACTTTTGCCCAAAAATTCGAAAGTCACAGACATTTGGGCAAATTGATAAGCACTCTGTTCCGGTGAACAAGAGCGCCAAAAAGACTTCTTTAATTTTTTGATTCAGACTTCGAGTCTTGTCAATGTACGATTGATACATTGGCATGGTATTTCATAAAAGATGATGTTTGATTTTTGTTGTGAGGTTTCATCTCTGTGGAATTATACAGTTTGATGATCAAATTTCAAAATATATACTGATGGACAAAATTAGCGCAGCACCTAAAATTTCGTTAAATTTTAACAATTGATATCATCCCAATGTATAGTCGGATTTCGATATTTTTTTTTTCACTTGTAGCTCTGTTATTGATTAATTTCCTTAATTTAACAGAAGTCCAAAAAAAAATAAAATGTTGTACAGGACGTTTAAATAATGTCATGTATTTTAGTCAAATTTTAACGTTTTCTGTGGGCAATGTCAGGTTGCTGAGGCGTATGAAAACAATAAAGCGTTGTAGCCTAGTATCTATTGAGTATTTTGTTTTTTTTTAAATCAATTTATCTTGCAATCGTTTAGAGATATTCAACATTTTATCAACTATTGTATTTTATGAATTAGCTATGAATATCTTAGCAACCACTTGTCCGATTTGAACGTTTTTTCTTAGTTGTAGCTCTTTTATTGGCAAATATCATACTACAATGAGATGTTCAAAAAAATAAATGCAGCATGCTGTACAGGGCGTTTGAATTTTCGGGTTTTTTTCATTACAGTTTAGCGTCTTTTGTGGGCAATACCAGATATCTTAGGCTTCTAAAACTATACAGTGATGTAGCCTGATGTTTCTTGAGTATATTGTTTTTTTAAAAAGCAATTTATCTTGTACCCTCCCAAAGATATTCACATTTTTATAACATCTTGCATTTTTTCTGTTTTTCTCAAATTGTTTTCGTTTATTTTTGTGTTGAAAGTTTAGTCTTATTTATTCTTTATTATTTATTGAAAAGACTAAATCAAGTTAAAAAAACCGCCTTCGAATTGTCCGAAATGTTACAATTTCACCAAAAACTGCAAGAAGAAGACTCATTGAATCTGGATTGAATGCAAGACACCCCGCAAAAGGCATTTTTTACTTCACTGAAGACTTCAGAGTAAGCTCAAAATCATCCCATTGATGGGTATTTATCCTGAGAAGACAAAGCATTTCTTTGATTACTCGTATGGATCTTGTAGCGATCCGGGAAGGGGCAATAAAATCTGCGAGACATATAGGCGACAATTTTTTGCTGATGGACAATAATTCCATATCGTGAATACCTTAACGAGGTTGGGATTCAACATCTACAGTGGCCGGCTTGTAGTCGTGACCTGAACGTAATCGAAAACGTTTGGGATCAGCTTGAACTGCGTATTCAACGTTGAATTAAAAGAATCTTAAAGTGAAGAAAACTTTAGAAAATAGCACGATTAATTTTCAATTTCAATTAATTTTATTAATTAGAAAAAATTATGTTTTAATATCGGGTACTAACCCCTTTGGCTCGAATTTCTTGGGGAATATTATGCCGTTCTTCGATCACTGCATTTTTTAGCTCAGCCAAATTTTCAGGGGCCGGGTTTTGACGCCGAATACGAATTTGAGCTGATCCCAAACTTGCTCAATTAAGTTGAGGTCAGGACTACACGCCGGCCAATGTAGATGTTGAATCCCCACGTCGTTAAGGTATTCGCTCACGATATGGGCTCGATGCGGTCTGGCATTATCGTCCATCAATAAAAAATTATCGCCTATGTATGGTGCAAAAGCCACAATATGTTCTTGTAAAATCTTTTGAATGTACATCGCAGACTTTAGTGCCCCACCTCGAACCACTACGAGATCCGTGCGAGCATCCAAGAAAATGCCGCCCCAACACATTATAGACCCACCATTGAAGGTCAGTTGTGGCGCCATACATGTTTCACTAAATCGTTCCCCTTGCCTTCTCCAAACGAATATGCGTCCATCAGACGATTTTAAACCCACTCTTACTTCATCGGTAAACAACACCCTCTTCCAATCGTTTAGCTCCCAATTCAAATACTCTCGAACAAACTCCAACCTGGCTTGCTTGTAGCCTGAGGTCAAAACAGGGCCTTTTGCGGGGCGTCTTGCACTCAGTTCAGACTCATTGAGTCTTCTTCTTGCAGTTTTTGATGAAATTGCAACATTTCGGATATCTCGAAGGAAATTTTTGACTTCGTTTAGTGAGAAACCGATTTTGCACAACCTGTTGCCGTATGCAATGGTCGTCTAATTGGTTTGTAGATCTTGGTCGACCTTCGCCTGGTCTTTTAGCGCAAGAGCCAGACTCCATAAACTAACGGAGACAACGACCAACAGTCGTATGATGAATATTAAGGCATTGGGCAATCTCACGGTTGCTAAACCCTACCTCACTCAATGTTCCAGGTAGTTCACACCCTGAAGGCAGGTTAGTACATGATTTATTTTTTGAGAGTGCATGGGAAACGTCTAGAAGAACATAAAATCATTAATTTCATTTTGACAGTTGTCTGGTGAATGAGTGAAAAATTTTTTTGATATGTTTAAAAGTTTGGGATGGTTTTCACCCTGCAGGCAACTAGTACATGATTAATTTTTTAAGGTCTCTGAACGCATAGAACGAATAAAAGAATGCGGATATGTAAAAAATACATTGTACCTGTGGCAGCAGTGCACATGGGCCGCGAACTTGCGCATATGAGAATGGGTTCTAACTATGTTACCATGATTACTCAAGATGCAATATTCAAATGAAAGAACAGGTTCACTTTGAAGCTACATTTGAATTTCTTCTGATGAACTATTAAGGGTTAATTCGACAAAATTTAATGATTGAAGATGATGTAATTATTATTGAGTAGAAAGTTTGCTCAGGGTTTATCAACTTTATTGTCTTTTGAACGCTTGCTGTATAATTTTGTAGGAATTCGATGGAGAAAAGGACAATTTTCAGGAAGTGATAACTAATAATACGTAATCTTTCTGAAGGAAAATTACAAAAACATAAATGAAAATGATGGGTACTGAAAATTAATCTCAATGAGATATGCGCATGCTCAAAACATTTCGCGGGGTCTCGTTACAGCCTGCTAGATGCTTCACGATTCATTTAAAAAATCAAATAAAATTCATATAATAATTTACCTGAAAGTCGTCTAAATGAACATAATATCAAGTTTCAGTTAGACAGTCATCTAATGATATGTGAAAAATATTTTCATTTTTTTCATTAGTTTTTTTGGGTCGTCTTTATCCTGAAGGCAGCCTAGCAAACGATTAATTTTTTTGAGGGTGTCTGAAGGACGTCTAGTAGAAGTAAATCAAATCACTAGTTTCATTCAGACAGTTATGTGCTGAAAATTTTATAATTTTTATTTATATTATAATTAATATATTTACATTTAATTTTGTAATACCGAAACCACGGAATATTGTACCCGCCGATTCAGGAAGCTACGAGCGAACATTTCCGGTTTTCAGCAGCTGGCTACAGTTTTCACACTGATGTTAGGAATTCAAGCAATAATTTTGACAGTGAACACATCCATTAACATTACCATGGACATCGATATGAACGGTCTCGTTATGGTTCTATTCTTTAGGTTTTAACATCGTAGCTCAACACTAACATTACCATTAATATAATTGTGAACATTTTTACACCTGAATTCTTCAAGTATTAACATCAAAGTTTAACACTAACATTACCATTAACATCATTGTGAATGGGCAGTAAGCGTGTATAAAGAATTTTCTTCAAATGAAATTTAAGAGTTTATTTATGAAAATTTTATTTGCTATGAAAACAATAACAAAATATTGAACTGACACTATACAAACAAGCAAGTGACAATACAACATGTAATTAAAAGATTGAATTAAAGTCAAAGAGCTTTACTTCTCTAATGCTCATTGAAGCCATGTTATACAGTATATATAACTTAAATTCAGAAAAAAATTCATATCTTCATTAGTTGCTGCGATTTGGGTTACATCAGAAGTCTGATATAAAACTTGATTTAAATCATGCATAGCACAATTTTCATTATATACAATAAATAAAAACAAGGACGGTGAAATAAAATTTTCAATCACAGTCAAAAAGGCTTGACAGCAAAAAACTAAAAATATTTACAAAATGAGATTTTTCTTATCTCTAGATACATTTTTTAGGTTAGTCCTTCTTCTCCTCTTTTTCTTCTGGTTTTACTGCTCCTGTAGGTTGAGGTTTCTCAGTGTTATCTTTCTCTTCTTTGTTTACTTGCGGCGTTTCTGTATTTATTTGTTTCTCTTGATTCGATTCAGATGTTTCCATTTTTTCTTCCTGACTGGTTTCATTGTTCTGAGGTTGTTCGTGTGTACTCAAATCACTATTTTCGGCATCTACTACCATTTTTTGATCAACAGTTTTCTCTGTAACCCCAACACTTTGCTTATTTTCTGGAAAACATTCAACATCCTCATTTTTACTAGTATCGTTAGTTTCTTGTTTTTCTTCGCTATTTTGTACTTCTATTTCTTTCGATTCTTGTGTACTATTCTTTTCTTCTGCATTTAGGTTAGCTTTGCTTTCTAAAATACTAATACATTTCTCAATACATTTGATAGCTTCTTTTCTAGCTGAACGGATATTCTCCTGTCCTTGAGTATCAATGTTATCCAATTTGATAAGATTTCTAGTCAACATTTCGTCCAAATAAAGATATGTTTTATCTTTAGGTTTACCATTAAATTTATCTACCTCAGCCATCAATTGGGAAACATCTTTTTGAATAGATTTAATTTGGTCGATTGGGTCTGGTCTAGTAGGCATCTGTTTTGGTTGGTTGTCAGTCTGGTGTTGTTCAGGAACATTAGTGTGTTCATGTGTCGATTCTTCTTGTTTTGATTGAGGCTGAGGTGACTTTCCTCTTTGTTGACTTTGATTAAAACCAGTTTGTGGTTGAGGTTGCTTATTCTGGAAACCAGTTTTCGGAAACCAATTGCTTTGGAAGTTTGGATCCCGACTGAAATACTGTGAGAAATTTGGTGATTTCTGAGTGAAGAATTTGTCATTTGAAGGTTGAGGTTGTTGTTGTTGGTGAGACTGTGGTTGACTAGTACTGGCGGAGGACTTTTTAGGAAGTATCGGTTCGTCTCTGCCTTCAACATGAATGGGTATGACCCTTTCTTGAGGTTGTGGAGGTGCAGATGGCTGATGCATGTTTTGAGGATTAATCGAATTCTCTGTTGGTTGATTCACTGGTATATTGATACTACTTACGAATCTCTGACGGTTATTGGGTGGTGGAGCAGACATAGACCTTTGATTTCGATCATTAACAGGTTCCTGCCTTTGTCCCAAGTCCACCGTGTTACTCTGCTGTATATTTTTGAGTTTCCTACCACGTTCAGGTTCTTCTTGCGCACCTTCCTCCTCATTCACCGGTTCGGTAGCTGGCTGTTCCTCACCGCTGAAACTTGGCTGCTGATCCTGATTTTCTTGAACGTCCTGAGGATAATACTGAGGGTATCTTTGGTAATACGGTTTGCTCTCTTGCTCCGCCTCGTCGAAAGGAAAACCGAATCTTTCGAAACGATCAGGAAACGGTCTTTCTGTGAAATGCTGAGAGAATTCTTCGGGAATTTGCGCCCTCTGACGGGCACCAGATCTGAACGGAAAACTGCCTAAATGGTGGGCGAACTGTGGATGTCTGGCAGCGATGTCGTCCAGCTGTGATCGAAAATCGGCGTTACCCTCCTCTCGGTCGTCGTCAAACGGAAATCCGGCCTGGAAAGAGAAACTATGTTCAGTATTTTTTTAAATGTGATGAGAATACTCAGTTTAGAACACTCGCAAATATTTAGACATTATAATGACTATATAATAATCGATATCTCAGGGTCAACTTGAGTAGGTCCTGACGGCCGTATACTCTCTAACATCGAAGGAGATCTGCTAGTTTTCATAATTTCAGAATAGGTAATTTGTCCAAATATCTAGGATAAGTTAGTTATTGAGCCGAATCCGTCGAATGATTCAGCAATTATGAGCATCTTAAATTTGGTTACCTCAATAAATCCTAGAATATAATTCTTATCAATTTGTAACTTGGAAGATGTTTGAATGAGGTGGAAAGAAATATGTTCGGAAATCGTCACGCTAGAAAATTTTTAAAAAATGTCTAATTATTTTCGAACACTTGGTATCCCGTAAGATATTGATCAACTCAACGAGTTGATTAAATGAATAATGTTTATGAAACTTAGCATAAATGTTGTTGGTTTTGATATAATTTTTTATATTATAGAATAAACATTTTAATTCAGATTCATACGAAGGTATTTCAGAAAATAAGCTCATTACTGAGAGAGGAAAGATTGAACAAAATTGAAGGAAAACCGTGTAAGTTGATTTCAAAGATTCTTTCAGCATCACACTTAAGAGTCCGAGAAAAGAGTTCAGAACAAGCGCGCGAAAGCTCCTGATCATTGATATTGTGAAAATTGTCATTAAAAAAGCAATTTAATTATGCCACAATATATTTGATACAATTTGAAGTGTAAAAATATTTGGCAGTTTCCGAGGTTAATGGAAGTTGTATAGGGGCAAGAGAATATGAGAAATATCATTGTCTCCAACCCCAACGTGTAAATTTTCCGCTGAAAATTCTTATCATTTTCCAATAGACGTCTCATAGGCCATCGTCGAGAGTCAGCCTGTAGTAAAAATTACGTTAATATGTGAAGGAAAATATTGCAACTTTTTTTTCAAAACCTCAACTGCATAAACATCTCGCCATAAAAAGTTTATAACACAATTGAGAAAACAAATGTTCAAACGCCTACTTTTCAAGACAATTGAAACATCTCCTTTTTAGACGATTCACTAATTCAATGTCAATAACGATGACGTCAGCTATGTTTGGTTAGACATATCGACATTTCACATTATTGCTAATCATTTTCGCCTACTACCAAACGATTGCACCAAGTCATTACTTGTTGCAATCGATATCAAGTAGAAAGTAATTTGAAAAAAACTGCAAGCTGAAGCGATCACATAGAATACACTGGATTGATTAATTGTTTTGGCAACTTCCTGCGTGAAAAGTGCGTCTTGATTTATTTCCTAGAAATCTGAAATCACAGGAATAAAAAGAAGGGTGTCATGGCCAAAACTAATTTTCAGAAAAAAATCCCACACATATACTTAAAAAAAAAACTGGACCAGTTTCGGTAAAAATAACCATGCGTTACCTCAAGCCGAATACACGGTGACAATCTAAAAACTCTACATTTGGTCATATCTGATTTTTTAGAAATTGTCTTCTGGAAATTGCAGGCCCTCGAAATTTCAATAGGGAGGATTGACCGTATTGCAAATCATTCGAAAGTTCATTATTTCAACTTTTCGTAAATTGTTGCTTTTGCCATCTGGCCTCACGTCTACTTTTTTTGAATTTATAGTTTCGAAACGAAAAGTTGTCACATTTTGAAGGAAATATTAATGTATTTTCAAAGAGTAGAAAATAGCATGTTCGTCACTGATTAGTCGAATTAAATCAAATTTTCATAAAAAGTACGAAATAGAAAGCTGACGTCATAATCCATCATATAACCTATCGTCTTTATTCAAAATTAAGGGTGGGTCTTAAGGGTGTGGCTATTTTACAAATAAATCAAGCGTTAAAAAGGGCTTCATCCAGATAAAAGAAGATATTGGCGTTCCAAATGGTCACTCTCTATTTGATTTGTCATTTTAATACTTGCTTGTGGCATCGCACGGTTATTTTTGTCGAAAATGGTCCAATAGTGGCCAGAAGTAATGTTAGGGCACTTAATCTGTATTGAAAGCCAGTAGGTATTGGCAACAGAATTGTACCGTTAATTCTTCATCTAGTCAACTCCAATGGATTGTGATCATTTTTTATTCAAAATCCGAAAATTACACAGATATTTGAATTGGAAAAGGAAAAAACTGACAAAAAGGAATGAGACAAATATGTTCTGTACATTTTTTTCTTTTTTTTAATCAGTAGATCTACATTTTTCTTCGTACTTCGAAATTTAGAAAACGATTTTTGGTATTGATTTCAACTAGGTCTAGTCCTGCCTAAACGCCT
Organism: Micraspis discolor; assembly: GCA_030674115.1. NCBI lineage: Eukaryota > Metazoa > Arthropoda > Insecta > Coleoptera > Coccinellidae > Micraspis > Micraspis discolor. The sequence goes on from JARTUT010000443.1 coordinate 423,942, forward strand.
GATATGCACTATAACTTGAAAACCTTGTATACCGGGTAGCCAATTCAGTAAAATTTTTACAAAACCTGGTTTACTCGTAGTTGTTACTTTACAGGGCCTCTATTAAAATTTTCACTTTTTCGAGAAGCACAATGAGGACGTTAACTTTCATTTTGGTCAGATACGTATACGATTATTTTGATCCTGTTGAAAATACTAGTTACATTGTGCATATTTTTTCTTGTTTCATTTTATTTTTTTTTTCATTTCAGATTTTATTACCTTTATGTAAAAAGTCAAATGAGCCATATATAGAAATCGAACATTTTCATTATGTATATTTTTGTTTTTCGAAATTACTTCAATTGTTATAATTTTTCGGAAGGTAAAAGGTCTTTCAACAAGAACTTTGTCTTTTTAAACAAAAAATGTTGAAGACTATGATTCAAATTCGGCAATTATGAATGAAAAATGCTATCTGGCAAATGTCCACCACGACCACGCTGACAGAAGTGAAGCCTTTCATCGAAATTTTTAATCACTATTTGGCAAATGTCGGGTCTATATATCACATCACAGATTTTACGCTTTAAGGCTACTATCGACTCGATTTGCTACATATAGACTCTGTCCTTAATATAGCCCTACAAAAAAATAATCTATTGGTGTTTAATCACACGATCTGGGTGACCATTTAACAGCTAAATTTCGTGATATTATGTAATCAGCAAATTTGGTTTGCAATGAATTGATCGTCTCATTGTTCAAACCACATGTCAGTGATAACCATATCATCAATGATAGGCCAAAATTGAGTTGTTAACATCTCGTGATAACGTGATCCATTGACCGTTGCCGCATTTCGAACCTCATCTTAAAAAAAAACGGCCCAATCACGCCTCCAGACCACATAGCGCACCATACAGTGACATGTTGAGCATGCAAAGGCTTCTCAATAATCGCTCTAGGATTTCCGGATGCCCAAATGCGGCAATTTTGATTGTTGACGTACCCTGATAAGTGAAAATGGACTTCGTCTGAAAAAATGATTATTTCAGAAAAACCAGAATGAATTGAGCCAATCTATGGCGATGAGGATGGTCGGTCGGCTTCAATTCCTGCACTAGTTGAATCTTGTAAGGCTTTGAAGCCAAATCCCTACGCAAAATTCGCCATGTGGTGGTTTGGGATAACCTCAGTTGCTGAGAACGTCGAGAAATCGACAAATTTGGGTCTTCTCCAACCCTGTCGCTCACGACTGCTGAACCGAGGCGTCGACTCAAATTTAGCGACCTAATTCTTAATAGCGGTCTCAGAAGGTCGATTATGTTGTCAGAAAATATCACGAATTTTAAGGAATATAATGTTAAGGGAACCATCATTTTCATAGTGGGTTTTAAATATTTGAATGCGATTTTCGAGCGAAATTGAATTGATTGTAACAATTGCCAAAGCGTCTACTACGAATATGTCAAAAAACTAAACTGTCAATGTGTGGTAGCTGTGGCCACAATTAAAAAACAAAGTTCTTGTTTAGAGAGCCTTTATGTATATTTATATTGTGTATATTGAATAGCTCAGATTCTTTATTAATGAAAATTGAAATACATCGATAGAATTCACGAGTTAATAATTTCTATTCAATATTTATATTTTCAGACAATAAATGACTATATTCTCATTCTGATATTTTTTATATTACTCAATATATTTATTTTTCAAGTGAGAATATGGCCGTGAAATTGAGTTATTTCTGCCACCTATAATTATTACGGTTTTAATAACATTTTAGCAGGCATATTCATTCTAACTCTTCTAACTCGTCAAAAATCATTGTATTTTCATGAAAATACAATCTACAAAACTACTTTCTGCTAATTTCGGAGCAACCTTGAAAACGGTAGATGTCTACCGAAATATTGATAATAAGTACATAAATAATAGGGAGGAAAATAGCCAAAACAAATATTTTGTAAGAGTTTCATCATCAAAAATTCGTTTTCATTAACAGACCTGTAGAGTTTCAATTTCTTTGAGATCGTGGAAAGGTTGGTATTTATCTTGTAGACTCAGGTGAAAAGTACGATTTCAAGCTACTATTTTAGTTCTAATAGAAATCCGGTAGATTTTTTTCAGACATTCAGTAGAACACTGATTGTGAATACTGCCTGTATAATAATAAAGGGTGGGTGTTGATTTCTTAGTTGAACCGCATCTCAACCATATCATCTGAAAACCTCTCGAAATGTTGGCTAGTATCCATCATTAACCTATATAATAATAATAATTTTAATAACTACGATGCAAATATATCCAAACTATCGGTATTTTTGGAGTTCATGAAATCGTAATTTCAATTATTTATTCAATGTTAATGAGGAATATTTGTCTTTTGAAATAAATTACTAATATTCAGTATTTTTTTTGTGATTTTGTGTTTTTTTTTCAATTTTGATATTACATCACGGTAAAAAATTACTTTTGACGTCCTTATTTTATAACTAGTCTAACCACACCAGATATCGTGAGAAAAAAATTGAGAAGGGGTGATGAGTCAAATTAAAGAAAAAACATGAAAAATAGAGCAGCTGATAAAATTGTAAATTAACCAGATCATGTTTTAGGATTTAATCAATCTTGAACAAACTGACATGAAAATATTCGGTTATTTTGCAGTTTAAGGGACTTACCGCATTTTGATGGTTTTGTAATATTAGGGGGCTTTAGTAGACCCCCTAAAATATTATAAATGATTAATGAAAATTTTTGGTGAAAAATTTTTTTTGCAAAAATTTTTATTTTCATTGTCCGCTGTTCGAAATATGCAAAAATGAAGTTTGAAAGTTTTTTCTTATTGCCGAACTTAACCATACCTAACATAATAAAAAAAAATTTTAATATTAATTTCAATATTTTTTCTTCAATTTTGGCATTTATTTTTATACCTAACTTAAACTAACCTAACCTAACCAGCAATCGTGTAAAATATAGGAGTTGTCCTCAAACTGCAAATTAACTAAATATTTGTAATTTTTTTTCTATTTCACGAAAACTTACATCATCACAATCCATGGGATAATCCCTTTCAACTACCAAGGGAATTTCCCTTACGAAATCCACTACAGGCGATGGCATTCTAAAATATCCACAAATTTTCTATTCCAAATACCCACTTCACAAAAATACAGAAACTTTTTCAAATAACGATGTTCCAAAACGCACGATAATTGAAACTTTATGATATTCACTCTCTCAAGTTCATACTCAAACTGGCGCTCCGTTGCGTCGCCAAGCGGTTTTATATTTCAACCCGAGCCACGAGAACGAGCTGGAAAATTCTAGAGCTCACGAGAATTCTCTATAACACAGGTCGTGGGTTGAAGAGAGAGATTGGTTCACGAATGTTTTCGTTTGGACGTTTCAATAAGGAATTTTCAGAAAATCTTGTCTTAAAAAGTGCATAAATACGTTTGAATGAAGCATCACGAGTCACTTATTAGGCTTCATGATTAGAGAATTGTTTCGTGGAAATATTAAACTTTAGTTCTAGTCAGCTTTTTGTATTTGTACAAGGTCTGTTCCAGAAATATCGATGATTCTGTATTTTCTGTGATAATCCCTCCCAGAACACTAAAAGCGTTTTGTTTTTATCCATGCACCTCTGAAATGAAAATAAAAGTAACAAAAAAATGGATATCATATGAATGTGCCTGATATTTTGAATGATTGAATTTTTTTTATAGTAGCATATTATCACGACTAGATGCAGAATTTTATATTTGAATCTTCCTACGACCCGCCCTTGTGGGAAGAATCGCGCAAAAATCACTATTCGAAAGCACAAAGAATCCTTCGTTAAAGGTACCACAGGTGTAATGCACAAAAATTCATAAACTTATATTGTTTATATTTTCGTAATGGATAATCCAAATAAATTCAAATGCTCTAGGGGGTTTTGAACAAATGGAACACACACTATTCAGATTAAACACACTTGCTCTATCATCTAAGGTCTTCGAATTAATGCATCACAAACTCCTAAAACACTCAAATCCTACTAATAGACAGTTACTAAACATTTTCTTGCAGTTCCAGTATGCTTTAACAGTTGAGAAGAATTTATTGCTCACATCTTCTTAAAAGCACCGTTTCCCAGATATTTTATATTTGGAATTAAAAAAAAAACATCGAGAAATTTGCTTTTTTTCCTGGATCCGAATCTGACCGGAAAAATCACTGTACCGAAATAATTGCCAGTTGCCACGGCCCTTTCTTTTTCGAAATTATTTTCATTGAGAATTGTGGAATTAAATGATTTGATTCAACTTATCTATGGATCGATGAAAAATAAGAAGGCATACTCAGAAAGTTTCTTCTTACTGGTGAATTAAATGTAAATATTCTTCAGTTTTTAGTTCGATTTAACTTTGAGTATTTGATTAATATTTCAGAAACTTTTTTTTTAATTCAAAAGTAGTTTATTAATTTCTTCGTTACCGTTATGGGAACGATGGGAACTATCAAATTTCAAAAAGTCAGAATCAATTCTCAAAATGAATAAATACGAATCCATTTCCTATGATATTAGATCTGTTATAATTTTTCAATATACAATACTAAATATTTCATCTCAAATTTTTATAAATAAATTATTCATTTCCAGTAAAAAACCGATAAAAAATGCCAATTTATACTCTATCTATCATAGAAATCATAACCTTCAGCTGGATCTTCGAAGCAAATAGAAACAACTTTAATTTAATGAGTACAAATAATGAATCACATGAAATATCTGATAATTTTCAAGACAATGGTATGATCCATAACGCTTCGAACAGCTTTATTCACTCTCAAAATGAATACGAGGGTTGCCTTTTATATTTCGGGATTGGATAAAAAAAAAACAAAGATTAATCATCGAAAATCAATCATCAGAATGTTCCCCATAAGGATCTATACACTTTTGCATGCGTTCGAAACAATTGTCGAGGCACTTTGCAACTCTGATTGAGGTATCTCCAAAGCCTTCATTCTGAACGCATCAACCGCAACTTAATGTGTCGAAAAAGGTAGACCTCTCATTTTATTTTTTACGTAAGTACGGGAATAAAAAGAAGTCAGTGGTCAAAGACCCACCCTGTATGAGTTTTAGATATTAGAAATAAAATGTAAAATAAAAAATGATGAACAATAATTCAATGAGATCTAATATCTGGTGGTGTTTTTATACCAATACTATCGTCTACCCATAAAAAATAAACAATTTTCAAAAACATCAATAAATATAAACCTATGATAAAGATCGAAAAAACTAAGATCTTATTGGGATTGGTAATTAAATGATATTCAAGTAATTTATGTTTATACTAACACCATAGTTTACACATAAAAAATTAGTAGACTAACTCTCAGAGGTACAGGGTTCCTAAAAATCCAAAGGAAAGAGCTAAAACAGCTTCATTCAAATGGAAATAAAAACCTTTCGCTTTACCACAGGTGTAACGCTAAGTAGATCATGAAAAGACATCCATGTGGAAATTTTGAGTATATGAAATGAAATTAGTAGTGAATAAAATATGAGGAAACAATGATAAACAATAATCAACATCGTATGTTTGTACCAACACCATAGTTAACCCATAAAAGTATGAGTGAACCAACTCTCAGAGGTACACAGTTCCTAAAAATCCAAAGGAAAGAGCTAAAACAGCTTCTTCTCCATGAAAATAAAAGAACTTTTGCTATACCACAGGTGTAACGCTAAGTAGATCATGAAAAGACATCTACTCTGCTGACTCCATGTGGAAATTTTGAGTATATGAAATGAAATAAGTAGTGAATAAAATATGAGGAAACAATGATAAACAATAATCAACATCGTATGTTTGTACCAACACCATAGTTAACCCATAAAAGTATGAGTGAACCAACTCTCAGAGGTACACAGTTCCTATGAATCCAAAGGAAAGAGCTAAAACAGCTACATTCAAATGGAAATAAAAACCTTTCGCTTTACCACAGGTGTAACGCTAAGTAGATCATGAAAAGACATCTACTCTGCTGACTCCATGTGGAAATTTTGAGTATATGAAATGAGATTAGTAGTGAATAAAATACGAGGAAACAATGATAAACAATAATCAACATCGTATGTTTGTACCAACACCATAGTTAACCCATAAAAGTATGAGTGAACCAACTCTCAGAGGTACACAGTTCATCAATATTCAAGAACAAGAGCTAAAACAGCTTCTTCTCCATGAAAATAAAAGAACTTTTGCTATACCACAGGTGTAACGCTAAGTAGATCATGAAAGGCATCTACTCTGCTGACTCCATATGGAAATTTTTCATATAATAAAATATAGATGAAGAATAATTTAACATTATATAACACGATTTTATCAAGACTATAGTTCATTAAATAAGTATTTAAAAGAACTCTGTATACCTTCAGAGAAGTCAAATTTGGCCAAACGATTTGGGGATTTTTTTCTTTTGATTTCATGAATCAATGATTAAAATAATCCAATCCTGTATACATTTGATTATCGACGGTATAATAGGTTGAAGTTAATTTTGCTTATTAACAATTTATATTCTATTTTTATAATTTTTGTTCGATCCTCAGATACTCTTATTCGAATGGCATAACCAGAGGGTATTTCCTCGGAGCTTTTTTTTTCACAAATAGTAAAGCTAATTTTCCATCAAGTGAACACACCACTGAAATACAACAATTTCAAGCCTATAAAAAGATTCTTTATTCAATGCATTTATTTTATTATTTTCAGGATTGTATAATTCAATTCATTATTCCTCTATTATTTCATAAGTTGCGAGTTTAACTCTATTCTAGGAATTATTTTTGGGTTCATTTTATAAATTCAACTTAATTTTTTTTGTTCGCTCCTTAGACACTTTTGATTATATGGCATAACCAGAAGTACTTCTTCAGAATGCTTTTATTTTTCACAAGTAGTAAAGCCAATATTCAATTCAGTGAAAAGGGCACTGCATCTTGTGAAAACAAAACAATTTCAAGCCTATAAAAATATTATCTATTAACTGCAATTATTTTGTTTTCAGGACTGTATAATTCAATTAATTATTGCTCAATTATTTCATAACTTGAGAGTTAAACTCGATTCTGTGATTTATTTTTGGGCTCATTTTATAAATTTAACTTGAAATATTTTTTGTTCGCTACTCAGACACTTTCGATTATATGGCATAACCAGAAGTACTTCTTCAAAACGCTTTTATTTTTCACAAGTAGTAAAGCCAATATTCAATTCAGTGAAAAGGGCACTGCATCTTGTGAAGACAACCCTAAATAAAAACAATCTCAAGCTAATCTAAAAGATTGTTCATTGAATACATTCATTTTATTGCTTTTGATGATACAATATTTCAATTTAACATCTTACAATTATTTAGTAGATGGAGGCTATAATGCAATTATTTAATTATTTTTGGGCTCATTTCATACAATTTTCCTCAATTTATTTTGTTCGCTATTCAGACACATTTGATTAAATGACATAATCAGAAGTATTTCTTTAGAACGTTTTTATTTATCACAAGTAGTAAAGCCAATATTCAATTAAGCGAAAACAGCACTGCATCTTGTGAAAACAACACTAAATAAAAACAATCTCAAGCTAATCTAAACGATTGTACATTGGATGCATTCATTTTACTGCTTTGAAGATTATATAATATCTCAATTTCACATATTTCAATTATCCAACTGATGGTGGCTATAACTCAATTCTCTAATTTATTTTGGGCCCATTTTATAATTTTTTCGACAAGTTTTTTGTTCGCTCTTCAGACACTGCTGATTAATGGCATAACCAGAAGTATTTCTTCAGAACGCCATTATTTTTCACAAGTAGTAAAGCTAATTTTCAATTCAGTGAAAACAGCACTGCATCTTGTGAAAACAGAACTAAAATAGAACAATTTCAAGCCGAATAAAAATATTCCTTATTAAATACATTCATTATATTGTTTTCAGGATTGTTTAATTCAATTCAGTATTTATTCATTTATTCAATAGGTTCTGAACTCGACTCTGGAGTTATTTTTGTGTTAATTTCATAAATATGATTTAACATTTTTCTGTTATCTCCTTAGACACACTTAATTAAATGGCATAACCAGAAGTACTTCTTCAGAACGCTTATTTTTCACAAGTTGTAATGCTAATTTTTCATTTAGTGAAACTGCAACTTGTGAAAACAAAACTAATATAAAACAATTTCCACCCTACGAAAAGATTCTATATTCAATGCAATCATTTTATTGTTTTCAGAATTGTTTAATTCATTATTGCTCAAATATTTCGTAAGTTGTGAGTTCAACTCGATTCTAGGAATTATTTTTGGGCACATTTCATAAATTACACTGAATTTTTTTTTGTTAGCTGCTTAAGACACTTGATATTATGGCATAACAGAACGCTTTTATTTTTCGCAAGTAGTAAAGCCAATATTCAATTCAGTGAAAAGGGCACTGCATCTTGTGAAGACAACCCTAAATAAAAACAATCTCAAGCTAATCTGTAAGATTGTTCATTGAATACATTCATTTTATTGCTTTTGATGATGATACAATATTTCAACTTAACATCTTTCATTTATTTAATCGATATTAGCTCTAACTCAATTCTTTTATTATTGTGGGTTCATTTTATAATTTTTACCCCAAGTTTTTTTTTTGTTCGATCTTCAGACACTTTTGATTAAATGGCATAACCAGAAGTATTTCTTCAGAACGCTTTTATTTTCCACAAGTAGTAAAGCAAATTTTCAATTTAGTGAAAATAGCACTGCATCTTGTGAAAACAAATTGTACATTTAATGCATTTATTTGTCTCAGGATTATAGATTTTAATTATCAATCTTCAAATTCTTTAAATGGTGGTAAGTGAAACTAATTCCATGAAACATTTTTGGATACATATTAACTCCCGATTAAAAAGCATCAAGGAATTGTAAACAATTCAGTGCATTATTTATTATTTTTACATAAATTTTTCTGTTCACTCTGTTCACTCCTCAGACTTAAAAGTGATTTCTCAATTGAGCTTTAATGTTCTACAAGAAGTTAAACCAATTATCATTATAATAAAAAACGTCTTCTGAAAACAAGCTGAAATAAAACTTGCAATATAGTGGAAAGACCAGTGCATATTGTGAAAACAAATATGAAATGAAACAATAACAATCAAATGAGTAAGATTGTGCATTAAATGCATAAATTTCATTGCTCTCAAGAAGATAGAATACAATTCACATTTCAATAATTTAATAAACTTTGAGTATAAATGATTTCATGAAATATTTGGTGTTCATAATATAAAAAGTTTGTTCGCTCTTTAGACACCCTTGATTAAATAGCATAACCAAAAGTATTTCTTCAGAGTGGTTTCATTTTTCACAAGTAGTAAAGCCAATATTCAAATTAGTGAAAACAGCACTGCATCTTGTGAAAAAAAAACCAAAATAAACCAGATATGAAAAGAATTATTATGCATTAAATGCTTTTATTCTTACTGAGATTAAATTTAAAAATTAAGGAACCATTCATTTTCTGAAACTCATGAATTCGATTGTTCTTTGCAATTTCCTGCAAAGTAATTTTTGAAATAGTTTTGTTCTATTTATTTGAATAACCATTTTTGCAACAAATTAATTTTCTTCACATTTCGGATTATAGCCTTAAACGTTCTATGTTACAAAGCGAATAAGAATGACGGTAGACTAGGAACTTTTGGGGACTATTCAAGAATTCTATAAAAAGTTGTAGGTACATATGATGCAGACTACATGTGAAATTTGGTTAATTCAATCATTACAAAAATTTCAAGATGATGAATTCAAGCTTGATAAGAATTTGAATAAGATTGAAATGAAGGAATTGGCGAAATTTGCAGAAATCCGCAAGGTTTTATTCGTCACAATTAATTGAACCAATTTTCAATGTAGCAAAATTCATCTTCTGAAAAAGCAAGAAACTAAACTGAACTAGCAAACTAAACAATATCAAATCAATCAAAAGGATTGTATGTTTCTTCAGTTATTTTATTATTTTCAAGAATGTTCATTTCAATTCATCCTCCTCATTGTTCGTTTACGGAATAGGTTAAATCAGTCCAAGAAAACCTTGACAGAAAACATAAACAGAAGTATTGCATTTCTAAAGAGTACTTTCACACAATTAGTAAAGCCAATTCGCAATTTAGTCAAAAGACCACTGAATCTTAAGAATATAAAACTAAATGAACACAATTATACATTCGATGCATTTATTCGTGAAATAAAACAATCAAATAGGAAGGATTGAGCATAAAGTGCAAACATTTCATTAGCGTGATGAATATATTATAAAATTAAATCTTTCAATCAAATCGACCGTGAGAAGAACTGATTACTTGAAATATTTTCGATATCAGAATACAAATTCTTCTTTTATATTTTTTCTTGTTCGCGCCTTGGACACTCTTGATTAAATAGCATAACCAAAAGTATTTCTTCAGAGCGTTTTCATATCCCACAAGTAGTAAAGCCAATTTTCAATTTAGTGAAAACAGCACTGCATCTTGTGAAAACAAAACTAGATGAAAACAATTATACACTCAATGCGTATTTTATGGTTTCAGCGATTTTATATTTAAAGTTAGTCTTGTTCAGTTATTTGAGATTCGTCACAAAGAGCAGAGATTGAAAAAAATTTAGGAATTTCCCGATTTCAATTAATATTGTACTTCCTCTTCACCAGAATGTACATTAATATGGAAAATGCCTGGGTGGGATTGAAATCCGATGATATTTTTTAAGTCTAACTCATCAAAAAAAAATATCCCAAGTTGAATTGATCCAATGTTTCTTGGTCTACATGTCATTCTTAAATCTTGGTATGTTGAATCTTCAATTCATAGCATAAATTTTTCATTATTTTGTATGATATACCATGTTATCAAACTGTAGGTTCTGTATTGGGTTTTGAACTATTTGTATATACATAAATACAAACATATAGACGACTGCGGACCTTAATTCACACAAGTTATGCCATCCTGAAGAGAATACCAATGTAGCTGACTTCATCCATTCAACATTTTAATAGACAACCTTCATCTTGGCGCCAACTTCCGTACAAAATCGATCGGAAATTCTTGGAAATATGAAGCAGAACGAATCGCACTAGTATAATTGCAAATTATTCGATAAAATTGGCATTATAACCCTAATTTCTCTTGAGAATCATGTATTAAACCTTGGACCCCCGAAAACTTCTTTATATCGTTCTTCGTGCATGCTCCAAAGATTATAAACAGAGACTTGGAAGGCAAATGTGTAAATCTCGTTTTGGCCATAATAGGTAAAGTTACTACATCGACTCTCGTAAACACTGAGTAAGTCCGGCAAGGCTACAATAATGTGTTGGCTCATGGCCGACATGAAATATGCCTAGAATGATAAAATGCAGTCAAATTAGTTCGAAGAAATGTTGAAAAGTACACACGTGGATCAGGAGCTTTTGCGCGTTTATTCTCCAAGTGCAAGCAAGTTACAACCGGGGAACAAACGATATGACTAAAACTAATAATATAAATAGTATAAAGAAGGTACTATCAAACTTTCACGAAATATATATGTTGATACTCATTTTTCATTGAAATGTGTTTCCACAATACTTTGAAAAAAATTTATAATTCTATCAATATGTTCAGTTCACGGAAACATCTTATACGAGACACTTTCCCATTCTACCTTTGAGGCATTTACTCCTCTATGAATGCTACAATCCGATTCGAAAGATATTTAGAATTGAATACTCGTCATATATAAATAGAATTTATCAAAAACATTTTTCGAGTAATTTATTTCTCACTCGTCCTCACAACCGGAAGTTCTTATCATTCAATATTTTTGATCTGTAGAGAATATCGAACATTATCATAATTGTAATTTTAAGATTTCAAATAGGTTCAGTTCTCTAGAAACGACCTATAGGCACTGGAGCTTGAAACACCCTGTATCACATACAAATAAATTCTACTAGTTTTAGCAATGAGTTTATAAAAAAAATCATACATCATTTCAATCCTAGACAGTTCACTAATTTAAATTTTGAAACTAAAACCTATGAATTTTTTTATTGAATTAAAATTATTTTCTTCGAATTTCTAACCTATTTATTTTTGGTTATACAACAGGAATAGACTAAACAGACTAATATATACCGAAATTGTGGATCGCCTGTAATCTGTACTCATACATGTTTTGGAATCTTAGTTGTCATTTATACAGAATGGCCAAAAATATTACCAAGCGCAGATAACTTACAATTCAAGCGAGATAAGTATAAGGAAATGTATAGATAGATCTAAGAGATTATAGTTTTTCTGAAAATTAAAAAGCATACTGGGTCTTATTTGGAAAACAGAGTTTTTCACAATTTTATGAGTTGACAAATTATAATTGTTTTCTTGCCAATATATTTAACTGCCAACATTGGACAAGATCAGTGGCGCAGAACAAACTATTATCTAATCTCGTGACAAATTTCGAACTGAATTCTCGAATATTGAGCGAAATATAGTCATTTTCGTAACTCTCAAATTCGATCTAGAATTTAAAAGAATTATTCATAACTCAGAAAGATTTGAATAAGAATAAAGTGAAGTACAAGTATATTAATTTGATTTTCATGGAGAATCAAAAAAATAGAAAGACCCGGTGTACTATTCAAAATAACGAAACTGTTGCCAAATTCTGATGCATCTGGCAACACCAAATATTTGAAAGTATTTCAGAAATGTACCTTACATAACCTAATATTGATCTACAAAATTTGAAATTTTATGCATGTATAGTTTTCAATAATTTAATACAACCCCCACCTTGGGACACGCGATGTATTTCACTTTCAAAAGCAGCTTGATAACTATGTAGTTGTTTGGACTAACTGTTGCAGCTAGATTTTGAACTTTTTTTCGAATAATTTCATTAGCATATTATGAATTAATAACTGATGCTGCCAAAAAGTAATAATAAAAATTAGTGATTGAACCAAAAATATCAAGAAAATTTAAATAAAGAAGATTCCCATAAAAATAAGTAATAATTTCGGTTAAGCGAATAACAAAGTTCATCTTCGATCGACTCGAAATTGTTCTCATCTTATCTCATAATTGATATGATAAAAAATGTTGACTAAAGAAAGACAATCAAATTTAATGGTACGAGGATGTATCAGAAAATAACGATTGGTGGTATAGTTAATCAACGAAACATTTATTTCAATAACTTCAAAACCTATCCTTCGAAGTACTCCCCACTCTGTTCAATACACTTTTTCCATTCTAATAATTAATTTGTAACACATGTCAAAAGTTAAATCAAAGCCTACTTGAGGGGAGTACATTAAATATAAGGCTTTCTTGTCTTCATGATAAAATTTCACCTGTGAAAGAAGTTATAGCACCAGTCTCGTTATAAATTGATATATCCTCGTATTCGGCCTCTACTAACTTGATTAATAACATGTATCGACATGTTTCGATAATATTCGCTCAAGAATAAATATAGATGAAGATAATTGGTGAAAATATGGACAAGGAAAGAATGTAAGGCAATACACACAGTGTCGTAATATAACAAAATTTGTATACTCAATTGTATTATCGAACACGTTAAACATTATTCAAATTTCTGATGGACGTCTTACCTGGTATACTGTTTGATAACAGAAATGAACGAACAACAATGGATCATCTGCTTAAAGAAAGCACATGCACGTTGTTGACACTAATGTATGAAACTAGACATTAAAAGAAATAGGTTAGGTTTAGCTACAGTCATAGAATAACGAATAATGTTGTAGTCGAAATTCATAGATGTATAAGGCACATTTTTGCACCTAAGCTGGTTAGAAACAGTTAGGGCTCGTTTATACTGGCCGGTACCTTATGCCGTAAGCCCTTACCTCATTCCGTATGAAGTAAGAATTTCAGTAGGTGTTTATACTGGCTGTTAACTTAACCGTAAACAGAACATAGAGTTTATGGATTTTGCTGTATGCTTGTTAATAATTGTCATTTTGAATTTGAGTTTCAATGTTTTGAAACGTGCTGACCATCTTGAATTATAATTTATTATATAATTTGAAATTATCACTATTAAAACAGAGATCGATTCTGTATTCAATACTCTGATATAAATAATTGACGCTCTATAGAATGCGCATGTGTCAAAAAAACTCGCCCACTATGATATTCCCTTAATTTATCTTAATTATAAGATAGTCTTATACACTTATAAGACAATCTAACCTAATTATCTAATATATATATATGCAATTTGTCCAAATAATTTATGAATATATATTTCTATGAATTTGTCCCTAGAAGTTGAACATTTTACCGGTACGGGAAAAGGTTAGGGAATGAGTATGAACGAAAGCATTGAATTCCTATGGTTCAACTTTTAAGGTTAAGGTTACGGCATAAGGTACCGGCTAGTATAAACGAGCCCTTACGGTTATCTGTTGCAATTTATATTTTTGCGCCAGCTGTTAGGGCTAGTTTATACTGACCGGTACAGGTACCGTAACCGTTGAACCATAGGAATTCAATGCTTTCGTTTATACCTTTGAATAAAGAACCTCAGGAAGGAGCATACGTTTCGAAAATGTGCGTCCAAATGGGATTACCAATATGGCCGACGAAGGTTTCCGGAATCAGTGGCGTAGTGTAAAAAGAATAAGGGCATATCTCAAATCATAGGCAGTGAAATAATTCAATATTTGAATAGGGCAAAAAAGTTAATTAAAACCGGTTTCAACCTTTTGTTGGTTTTATCATTTTAGATGAGAAGTTAATCTATTACCGAATTAAGAGAAATTTAATTCCTTTGGAATATTATTCGTAAAATTTAACGGTGCTTAATTTTGAAAATTTACCTTCTTCCTTAAAAAATGTAGAAAAGCACTGACGTAAAGTCAGGAGCTATTGCTGAGTTGTTCTTAAGTCTTTTACCCGGCAGTAACTTTAGTGGAAGGTTTATTTGTCAAGAGCATATTCAAAAGTCGTAGATATTTAATCTTTATTTCGGAAAACAATAAAACAAATAAACTTCAGATAATTATAATAATAGATTAGAATAAACAAAGAGTACACCAAAATATCATCAACAATTTTGAAGACATATTGATTGCCAAATATTATCAATTTGGTATTAAGAAGTAATCGGATATGGGAATTTTGCACAATGATGTATACAAAAATTCTTTCTTCTTAAAAGAAATTATATGGTATAATCAATTAATTAATTCTTTACAAGGATAATTAATATTCAAAAAGTTATAAAAAATTGATAGAAAAAGTGTAGTCTTCAAGGACAAAATTTGAATAAAAAAAAAATTTGACATACATCCAGGCAAAATATTGATAACACAAAACCTAAAAAAAATTACTAAAACATAATTAGAAATATCAAATAATGATTTTATTTACAATTCTTTTGAAGATTCAGTATAACTAATTGTTTCCAAAAGCTAAATATCCATGGTATAATAAGGTTTTCAACTGACTTTGCACCTACAACTGCGGACGGTTAAAATCCTATTAGATCAGGGCTAATAAGCCAATTTATTGGCCTTTGAATAAAATCAACTTATATATTTGTTGCGAATTGTTTCACCAGCAGTTTTCATTAAAATGATGAGAACATAGCACACTCGAACTTTTTGGAATAAAATCTGTTTTCTTCACAAATTGAATCCAAGCTGCTCTCCTTTTTCTTCTTTAGAAATCTAAAATAATGTTAAAAACATATATATCATAAATGTGCTATGAACATACAAAAATTATTCAATTATTGCAGAGCAATCTTCGAGTCGTCTTTAAAAATATTGATTTTTATGTAGGAAAATTTTTATACACTATGATAATATGTAATTCATGGTATATCTAATGTAGAAGGAGATATCACAGCATAACAAAAAAATATATGGTAATAATATGAACTAAACCTACTGTGTTTCTCCATGTTACACCCATGGTTAACCTCAAAATTTCTACAGACTTTTGAATTCTTTGTATAACTGAATTTATCTTTCGAAACACTTACCTATGAAAACTTAAAGTATTATCCTTGTTTTTTTACACACAGATCGGCCACAAGATACACAACTAACCATTTTGAAGTCAAAATACCAAACTTGTTTACACGAAATTCCAACGTGATGAGTCACAATTGGATTAGTAATATGGCCGTTTCCGTCGCACGTTTATTCGTAGCAAATTAACCATAAATGAACCTTGTGCTCCTTCCTGTGGTTCTATGTTCTAAGGTTTATACCCATTCCGTAACTTTTTCCGGTACCGGTAAAGTGTTGAACTTCTAGGGACAATTTCATAGAAATATATATTCATAGCATTATTTGAACAAATTACATATATATATATATTAGATAATTAGATTAAATTATCTTATAAGGGTATAAGATTATCTTATAAGTAAGACAAATTAAGGGCATGTAATAGCGGGCGAGTTTTTTTGACACATGCCCATTCCAGAGAGAGTCAATTATTTATATCAGAGTATTGAATACAGAATCGATCTCTGTTTTGATAGCGGTAATTTCAAATAATATAATAGAATATAATTCAAGATGGTCAGCACGTTTTAAAACATTGAAACTCAAATTCAAAATGACAATTATTACCAAGCATAGAGCAAATTCCATAACATAGAGATGTTCTGTTTAAGGATAAGTTAACAGCCAGTATAAACGGCTACGGAAATTCTTACGGAATACGGTAACGGCTTACAGAATACGGTACCGGCCAGTATAAACGAGCCCTTATATGAAATCTGTTTGAAAGCATAGTAGAAAAGCACAGGCATGATCTTACTTAAGCATTGAAGACTGAAAGAAAACTCGGAAGTTTCTGTTACAATGGCGAATTTTAGCAAAAATAGTCCATAAAGTACTGCTTATTTTAAATGATCCTGATTGCTAAGAGTTAGACGCATTCTACATTTAGTAATCCAAAATATATACATTTACATTTTTTATTTATGTTTTAAAGTTTTGTAGTCCAGTAAAGGAAGGGCTGAAATCACTTTTTCTCGGAAAGAGCTGCATTTTTGATATGTTGATTGTTATAACGAGAGAAACATATGGTCAAAAATGCAGGTGTTAAAATTTTCAGGAACATTGAAAAATTCCTGAAAATATAAAAAAAAATACGGTTTTTTGATATTTTCGCGAATTAGAAGGTTTAGTAAGAAAAAGTTTTAAACAAAAGTTGTAGAGCGGAAAATTCTAGTCCAAATGATGTACTTTAAGGTTCTCGAAAGTGATTTTGTATATTGATTATTAAGGTATTTCTCTAATGCGGCGATAACAGTGAATTCGAAATTTGGCGCCTAGTGCAAACCTGAGCGAGCGGTCCTAGACATCTGAAGTTCTAGAGCAGGGTAGGATTCAGCACATGTTGTCTGGAGAGTGTGATTTGAAATTCTTGGTCTATTAGAATGAATAACAGCTCGCTTGGGATATCAATAACATGTAATCATTAGGTTTAAACTCATTAGCTTGAAATCGATATTTAGGTGACGCATTGAAATGAATAATTGGCCCACCAAAATTTCATTTTCTCAAATAACTCGTTGACGGGATTTTGAATACTTACAAGAACAGATTATTATATAGTTAGTTATGGGGAGAAAACTTTCTCAACAATAATACTTTCATAAAAAAATTTAAAGAGAAATATAGTAACGTCATTATCATCGAACAACATAGTGGGTAGCAACCGGTTTTCTTTTACAAATCTCCCAATATAATGGAGCTTAGTAAATATTGGCTTTTAATCCCGATTCTCTCAGTAATTATCAAAAAAATTTAATTTTACGGATTGCTGGTCAAATCGTTGGAGCTGATATAAAGAAAACAAGATTATAACTATGAAATTTATCCCTCTCAAGTAAATTCTTGGATAGCACTATATCTGAAATTCCGGAAAGTTTGAAAACTCCCCTATTCCATTTACTAGATTCAAAATGTAGTGCAAGTAAAGATGTGAAACGTGATACAATAGCACATTCCATAATTTCCATTGTTCGTTCAAGAATATTCATTTCCAAATTTCAGTTAGCTGTAGGAACTTATGTCTACAGAAAAACAGGTTCTCGTTTGATAATTGAGAAGACGAGTAAATTAGGAGTATCGGCTTCATACCACAATATTCAATTATATGAAGCTTCCGTTATTAGGCAACCTGCAAAATTAACGCATCCAAACTCTTTCATTCAATTCGTTTTTGACAACATATATCACAATGTAAATACGTCGGATGGTCATGAAACATTTCACTGTTTGGGGGTATTGAAGTCATTACACCAGAAGAGGATGTTGAATATGAAGGAGGTTCCAAAAGGCTGATGGAAATGCCACCTGCTTCTATTTTTGCTTCACATAAGAAGATATAATTGATACCATTCAGTTACACGAATCCTGATGAATTGAAGAGTGTAGAGTTCGTTGATAAATCAAAACTTCATATAAAAGTACAACCTGAAGTTCCAAAATCATATGTTGCGTATTTATGTGCGAAATCTCTCGAAATAGAAAATATTCCAACATGGCAGGGTTTTCATGAAATTTTATCACGACACGTTATATATATGATGTCGCATGTTAATTGACTCCCATTCATTAATGCACCACCATCCAGTTTAACCACATTACACACAGCTTTGCTCTATGTAGTTGAAGAAACGAAGAGAAATAAAAGTATTATAGAACAACTTTTGTAACATTCGATCAGCATCCTTATTTCAAAGCTAACTCTATCATTGTGCAGTCGTGCAATCCTGAATTTAGGAATATTGCTGTGATATTACGAGGGTTCCATTTATTGATGTTATATATGGGCGCCATTGGCTTTATCATGGATGGGAGTGGTTTGAAAGATCTTTGGGCTACTTCATATGCTGCATAATCAGTGAAGAAAATGTCTGAAGGGCTTTCAGCAGAGCTTTACGTGCTCACATATTAACTTTCACTGCTATAGGAATTCATATTTTGAAAACAAGCAATACAACTCCGACTGATGTAATTGAGAAACAAGTGAAAAATGTTCGAAAAACGGAAGGAAAATTCTCCTACTTTGGGCGATTGTAATATTGGCCCAATGATAGTATGTTCAACTTGGAAATTGAGGAAACACTTCAATATTTGAAGATCGTGATTATTTTACTCCAGTTTGTCGAAGCAGAACGTATTGGAGATTGAGATTTGCACTTAAGCAGTGTCATGAAAATGTTAGCAGTTAGTGCTCAATGGTACTTACAGGATATGGTGCATTTGGAAACAACGATGGATACATTAGAATTCGACAGGTTCACAAAAGAAGGATATTTCACTATTCTTAGGACATACAAAGCTTGGAGTGATGTCTGGAGTGATATGTGTATAGAACAAACACTAAATAGATTTTTCGGTACCGATTTAAGGCATGGTAGAGGAGTCACACCCAGTGTTGTTGCGAGTTATCTTCTGGGGATGCCATCGGCATTTGACGTCATGGAATGTTTGGAGGCATAGGCTGATTTGAGAACAGCGAATAGTGAACAGCACGTGAATTTATCTGAAAGTCGTATGAAAAGAGATAAAGAAGACATAGAAAAAATTGTATTCTAGCTAAAATGCCATAATCCTTTGAGAAAAGAGATTGTCTGATGTCTCTTTCTACACGTATTATTGGTAGCGACTATATTAACTGTCATATGGCATTTCAAGGACGCAAAGGAATGGAAGCAATCGTTGGAAAAAATTTGTGAAATATGACTTTGTCATCAAAATTTAAAGTTGAGAATTTATGCGAGAGCCAGAATAAAATTCGTATTCCTGGAGGTACATCTTCTATAGACTCATCTGCATTGTTGCAGAGAATGGATCAAAGTAAAAAGAGGCAATTTCTTACGAATTGTCGCCATATCCACTATCTCCCTTCGACGAATATGGATTAATAAGAAAACTGTTAACTCTGACCTCTATAAATTATTCCCAACGCATCTTCAATTACAATCCTTGCTTACTGGTATGATATATGTTATAGATGGTGAATGGTTATTACACCAAGTTGTATGGCCTCACAGTAAGAGATTCGTAGATGTGTTAGAAATATATAAATAGTCCATATTGAAAAAATTGGGACAGAATTGTAAAATTGTATTTAGCGGTTATTGGGATGAAATCGTCGGAATAATATCATATGAACGATTCCGCCGAAAAGAAAAAGTTGTTCCCTCTGATGTACAAATTGATGAAGACAAAATTGTAACAATGACACAAAAAAATTGTCAAATATTGGGAATAAATATACATTTATCAAAATACTGTCCAATTTTCTACGAAAACATATTGTAGAAGTAAATGGAGCAGAAAAAGATGCCGCCGTAGATATAGTAATGGCAGCCATCTCTCTGAAAGAGAACATTCCAGAATCGGTTGCTGTGATTGGCAGTGACGTAGATCTCTAACACCAGATCACAGCAATAGATCACGGAAAAAATAGTGAGATATCTGTACAAACACAAGTGGGGAAAATTTTAGCATCGGTGAACTGAGATATAAAATATTCACAACCCCAGTTTTAGGAACCAGGAAAACATCACTCCCTAGTAATGCTTCCTCCAACAGAGTTAGCATTGATTGAACACACCAGACGAGTTTATTATCAAATTCAGGTTTGGCTAGGACGACCGTAGTTGAAACCTGAACATTGGGGTTGGCATAGATCACATTGTATGCTACTTCCTAAAATGATGACAAAAGCAGTAGCTCCACAGGAATTATTGAATAATGTGATCAAATTCATTCACACCCTAGTTTTATTAGTTTCAAAAATTTCAGAAATTCACGCTTATTCTTGTTTTTATTTATTCACATTTGTTTAAGGTATTCTGCAGCTGTAATGGAAAATGTGATACTTCTCCTACAGTTGCAAAAAAGCAGGACTGAAATGTACAAGGTTCTGCAAAATGTGTAACGGCATAACTTGTGAAAATGTCTCTGACCTGATAAACAGAATATAAATGAACTCTGATGTCGATGAAGACGAATGGGATCTAGATGACGGTGAGGAGATGATATTGATGCATTTAATTGAAGAATTATTAGTAAAAATGAAAACAGTTTTCCTGATATTATTCAATGCAGAAACTTTAATTATTATTCATTAATGCCATGGCTCTTCAAATACTTACTACAGTTTTTTAATTAAACTCTTTTATCCCATTACTATGAATAAATTTCTTTCTTTCGAAGAATTACTATTACTATCACAAACATACCTACCTACGTCTGAATTATTATTCGTATATCGTATGCATCTTAAGGAAATTCAGCTAGGAATTTGTTCATAATTGCGGCTGAAAACTATTTTAGTTTTTGAATTAATAAAATTTCAATTTCAATTTCGTCAAATTACAAAATTTCCTTTTTATAATTCATCCAATTTTTGACTTTTCTATTTTTCATATTACTTCTAGCCTCCATTGAAGAATCTATATCGCCTTCGCTAGCACATCAGATTAGAAAACCGAACATCATTTTACCCAAACTGTCCGTTTCAAACAACTCAACATTATATGATAGGGTTCCATGTAATAAAAGCAATACAATAACAAAACGAGTAGAGTCCAACTCTGGCGAATATCTTCCAGATGTTTGGTTCGGCCTTAACAGGTAGTCATTTCATCGAGCGCCAAATTTAAAATTCGTTGGTATTGCGCTACTAAAGAAATACGCTGTTTATCAGTATACAAATTCACTTTCGAGAACGCTAATTACATAATTTCGACTAGAATTTTCCGCTCTACAACTTTTGTTTAAAACATTTTCTTACTAAACCTTTTAATTCGCGAAAATATCAGAAAAACCGCATTTTTCTCTATATTTTCAAGGATTTTTCAATGTTCCTGAAAATTTTAACACCTGCATTTTCGACCATATGCTTCTTTCATTATAACAATCAACATATCAAAAATGCAGCTCTTTCCGAGAAAAAGTGATTTCAGCCCTTCCTTTACTGGACTATTGGTCTTAATCCACTTGACGTACTTTTTTCTCTTGAGACCAATTTTTCCTAAACTTTCATTAAAATTACAAAGCTGATTATTTTATGTATCAAAGTACAACGTATGCAAAAGAAAAAAGTCAAAATAGTGTTTTTTTTTTTGGAATTTTTTTACGTGATTGAGGACAAAAGTTCTGAAATTTTCTGATAACAATTTCAACTCGAAAACCGTGAATAATCGTACATACATGGGGTATTTCGGATACCCCATGACACGCGGAATCTATTTTTTTTTAAACGTCAATCTCCCGGCCACCCTGTATAAGGTTTCTCTTTTCAATTAAAGAGATAGTATAAAACTTCGTTGAATTAAATTCAGAATCAATCTGAGGTCTACAAACGGTGGAAAGTATTTTTCAATAGATCCATTTCAATAATCTTCCATTCAATCTATCAGAAAATCGGTTTAGCCAGTAAATAAAATTGCCCCATATAAAGCATGCATAATGTTAAAAAATATACGTCGAAATAAAAGATCTCCCTGATAATTCTTCTCGACAAGTTACAATGAATTAATTTAGAAATATTGAATGCAATTCTCGAAATAGTTCTAGCGTGAAGGTATAACAAAATTTCTGAAATCCTCCTTTTATTATTCACGAAATCAATGCAATTTGAACTCACCATCACATTGTGATATTTCTTCATAGTCCTCATTTTAGATTGGGATATATTGACTGATTCAGATACATCAATGATATTGAACCCCCGGCCAAAAGAAATCGAGGGTTCTGAATAATCCAAACATACTTTTCAACTTTTTAACGAAGAGAAAGACTTTTCCTATGGCTGAATTGATTCTAAAAAACCACCCGAGGGAGGTAAAAATTCCAATGGAATATTTTTACCAATCTCAATAAGTTTATCAGTCAATAAGTTATTAATAAAATAAGAAAAAAAATATGTCACTTAGCGAATAAATATAATAATAAAAATTTTTGGGGAAAGTTTGAGATTGGATATGCTCGGTGGCATTTTCAAGTACTTCAATTAATATTTTCATAATTCACATTTTCGCAAAATATATTCTGGAATGAGACCGCTATCAATCGCAACCAGGAATCAAAATAATGTAGTTGTAAATAAATTAAATAAACTAAGGTTTGAGATTTGGTTCAAAAAATTATTGTCAGTTGACTTAAACACTCAATGCTGGAGAATATTTACTACATTCTAAAAGAATCAGAATGTAGCGCTATCAACTCATACTCGAACAAAAATTAATGTCATTATACAGGGTGTCCCACCAAGAATGCCCATTAGAATTATGAATTATATCAGATTAGAATAATATTGTGCACTTAGGTAATAGTCGACTTGTTCTCTATTTGTGAAATCTGACAGCAACTCGATTACAGGAAAGTTACTAAATATCATTTTATTTTAACGATTAACCTCTGTTACACAGGGTGTTCAATGAAGACAGTCAAAATTCGGTTTAAGTAAATAACATCGGGTCTTGTTTTTCAAATACAAACTGACTTTTTTTAATATTTCGTTTCTGAAAAAAAAATAAGTATAATCTCTTCAGAATTCCGTATACCTTTACACAGCGGTTTTTGAGATAATCGATAATAACTGTGACGAGAAGGTAAATTAACAAACTCACTCATATTCCATGATCGCCTTTAATACCTGCCCATAAACAATTCTATGCACATAGATTTTGTTTTTCTCTGTACCTAATTGTTGACAGTTCTCCGAAAAATGGTTATTCACAACGGAGGAGGATTGTGTCCAACGGGTTCGGAATGTTTTTCGAACCATTTCACCTGGAATACTGAGAAAAGCCACTCATCAAGAACTATTGAGGAGATGTAGAAAATGTTTGGAAGAAGAAAAAATTTTAAACATTCTTTTTTAAATTTGGGTTTTGAGGAATTCTGAAGTATTACGTGATAATCTCATAAATAATGATTGAATTTGAGTAATCTTCGTGTGTATACTTCAAGCGTTGACAATCTTGATGAAAAATTGTCAGGAATTAGCAGCAGTAAAAGATTCTCATCTATGTTCATAGAATTTCTTATACACCGGTTAAGATGTCTAAAATACTGGTGTGTGCACATAGGTAGTCTATGTGTGTGCACTCCTCCGATTTTGACTTACAGGTTTGGCGACATGGGGATTCTTTCATTTTATCTCCGCCAGGTAGCGCCACTCAAATTTATTTGAATGTCAGTTTCTGATTAGAATAAATTATTCATTGCGTTATTCGGAATTTTTGTATAAAAATGTGTTTAAAGTAATTATTTATTTTATATAATGCGTTTTTGTATTTTATGTGGACAGCCTAGTGCTGCGGATGAAAATTCACGAACTTTTAGTGTGCCAAAGGTGAGTAGAAATGATCTTTTTTTCTGCTTTTGTCTTTTCATTTCCAGATTCACTGTGGACAACTTGAAGAAGCCTCTGTGTTCACCAATAGAAGACCACTCTTGAAGAATGAAGTCCCTCAATTATATTTCAGCTTATTTTTGCACTTTCACACTTAGGCGGGAGTCAGGTTTTTTTTACTGTGGTTTTTTCCGTAAGCCGAATTGTATGGCACCCCGTCACTAACCCCTGCTCTATATGCTTTATTGTTTGCTAACCAAATATTGTGAGCCAAAAGTTCAAAAGAATATTATATATATTGAAATTATTTACTTTATATTCTCAATTAAAACTTTTTGAGAATGAGAATACATATTTGTTCATCATTACAGAAAGAGAGCTCCCAAATCACCCATGCCATCCTATAGTAACTACTTTGAACCGGACCTCCCATATCATTCCTTCCTAAGCCCAATAGAAAACATTCCTACTGATATTACAAACCTTTTCCTGCTTAGCCAAAATGATCAGATCAGAAATTAATAAAACACATACATAAATGAGCATCAACTTACCATAAATCAGGATTGTAAAATCTTTATAAAATAATACTTCAATGTATTAGAAAAAATATGGATAAACCATACTAATTGAAAGCATTACGTGATCAGAACTCGCATCACAAGAATATCTATTTAACAGCCAGTAAATCGGTAAAATCCATTGGGAACTTCTGAGAAGCGATACGCCCTCTTTTTGTCTAGTTAATTTTTCAGGGGAATAAAATAAATTTATTCCATATTTGAGGTTAATTTGATTTAAAATTTCAACAAATGTCAAGCGTTTACGATGTAAATTTATGAATGAATTGCCTTGTGGCTCCCTCAGTGAGTATAAAACTAAACAGTCGCCATGTCCCAAAAAGTAAAATGACGTTTCCATTCAAAATTTGACAAGTGCACACACCAGTATTTTAGACATCTTAACACCGGTCTTGAAGACGTTCATAGAATATTAAAAATATTGATTATTTACCTTATCGCGACATTCATTGTCGATTATCTCAAGAACCGCTGTGTATAAGGTATAAGGAATTATGAAGAGATTACACTTATTTTTTATTAGATTCTACTGGTAAAAATATCAGTTTGTATTTGGAAAGAACGACTTACAGTCATTTTCTCAAACCCAAATTTGATCGTCTGTATTGAACAACCTATGTAACAGAGGTTGACCGGTTTAATGAAGAGATATTTAGCAACTTTCATGTATTCAAATTCAGGCAAAACATCTTAATTTACCCCTGCCGTTCTTGAAACATACGCGATTTTTGAAAACTGTCACTTTTTTCAAAAATATGCAAATATCTCGGAAACCGCTCGAGATAGATAAACTTAATGTAAACAAAATCATTGCGGAGTCAAAAATATATTGAAAAATGCCAAAATATACAGAGTGTTGCATTTGAAATGAGTTGATAACCAGAAGTCGGAAGTTGATGTGTCTTACAAATAAAGAATCAAGAAATTTTTTGAAACTCTCAATTTCTTCAGTTTGGACCCTTCAAATTTTCGTTCAACATCACTTTTTGACGGTTGTATCAAATTACATTTATTTCGATGATGATAGAGATGGGTTTTTGGAATAATCTTGATAATTGATAATATAAATGATATAAAATCCTCATCCTCAAAGCAGAAAATGACCTGCATTCCTTTAAAATATCTGAACATTTACTTCTACAAGAGAAGGAACCAACTTTCGTTGGAATCCAGTATGATATGCTTACTAGTTTTTTCCTCGAATAAGCTATTTTATGTCGTCGTCACATTTTTTTTCTCTGGATTTCGTTTCAATTGTCTTTCGAGAAATTCTAAAATAAAATGTAAACATAGTCGGAAAGTTTATATCAGGGAGGTTAACTAATTTCTACAAAAGCAAGTCTAGCTTGTTTACTCACAAATTTTAGGAGTAACAGGTGATAGCAGGGTTAGTCAGCAAACCTGTGAAAAAAACAATCCAAATTCACACTTTTTCTAACAGTAACATTATTTAAGCATTAAGGAATAAAAAAAGCATAGTGAAAATATTATTATCGGATGGTTAGAAGCATTGTAAACACCATTACACCCTTAGATTTTAGCAAATATTAATGGAGGAAATAAGCATAAAGTTACAGCCCATCTTTTAGAATCTACTTACGTCTAACGTTACCTAAGAAAATTTTGGTGAAGAAACCAACAACACGCAGTTAACAATGAAGGAAGTCAGAGAATACTTCTATTGAGGTGCCCACAATGCTGAATCGGTAGCTACTCAAGTGCCGAAAAGACCAAGTGGATTTTGAATGTCAAAGAGTAAAAAGAAAAAATGAAGCACTTCCAGCAATAGGGGAAACGTCTGCAGGTTGTCAAACATGTGAAAAAACGTCAGATGTACATACTCGAGCATGTCAGATTAAGATACTGTATAGGCGGTTTGCATATTTGTATGTGGCGACCTCGGTGGCGGAATTCGACATTTTTGTTGTGAAAGAATTCAAATTCGCTGTCATTTCCCTGTGTTTTCATTATTGATTTGGAGCATAATTTCTGATTATTTTGTGGTGGAAGCGTACTTAAGAGTTTATGCAATTGTTGATTTACAAACCTCAATATCGAAAATGAATGCTGAAGGCCTAGAAGTATAATAGTATAATCTTCTTCACGAAATTCACGTATTCAGTGTTGTGTAGTTGGTTGCAACAATGCTTATTATAACACAGACAATTCTATTAAATTTTTTTCTTTTCCTAATAAATGTTTTGAGAAAGAACGGAAGCAGATATGGATTAATAGAGTTAGAAGAGTTTGGTAAGGATATCTGATTGATTGGAGATGTTATCATAATTTCATTCATTCAAAACTTTAGTAATGATGGTACTTCCAAGCAATGGCAACCGACAAAATTCCAGAAGATATGTAGCGCTCATTTCGTAGGAAATGCCAAAAGTAATATACCTGATTGCCCGTCTTATAACCCAACGATTTTTTCCAAAGGTTAGTTCAGTTTCAGTTATCTATGTCCGATCTCATCTTACTTATTTCAGATGTATAAAAAAGTGGATAATTCCACTATGGGAGTGGAGAGATTTGAAAGAAAAACAGCAAGATCAAGAAGAAAGGATGAGTCAAAGGAAGGATCTATTGTTGAATCTTTAATTGAAATAGGTAATAATAATCATTCAGTGCAAGTGGAAAGAGGCCAGAAGGAATTTTCATGTCAAACTGATCCATAAGATTCAGATGATGATATATTTTTATTTGAGAGTAATTTCATAGGAAATAGTGCGGAAGAAATGTTTGCCGTGGCAATTTAATGTAATATTGCCGATAAGACCAAATTATTTGTTAGTAAAAACGACAAATGTGTTGGCAACGATGAACCTATCAAATGTATGGGCTTCCATGGTATTAAATCTTTAAAATGTGATGAAGAGTTGAAGTGTATTGCTGGTATTGTCTTCGATAGATTCAATTTTAGCTTACAGCGGCCATGGAGATTGTAAACTCAACGTTGAAAATATATTGTTACTTTATTTGATGAAAATTAAACTTGGCTTATCATTTGTGTAACTAGCAGTCTTATTTCAACTATATTCATCGAGTTGCCAAACAATTTTTTTCTTCTCTTTTGGAAGAACAAGTACAAAAAACAAAAATTTTCATATTTTGGCATAGTCGAGAAGTGTGGTTATGGTTATTTCAACATTGTAAGGTAGCAAATTTATCGAAGTTTGTCTCGTTACTTTGGAAGTAATGAAACCAGTCCGCTCTATAATGTTGTAAACATGACCAGCTTTCTTCAAAGCTAGTCCTTTTTCTTCATGTCCTTTGGAGAAATGACTAAAATTTATTTTCAAAAATCCAAATGATCTCTCAATATCCATCCTTCTTCTGGGTAAACTCACAAAAATACTTTCCAAAACGGGTGTCATTGCAGCAACGCGTTTCAGCAACGGATTTCGAAAGCTGAATTATATTTACGATTGCGTGTCATTTGTAATCGGTTGAATGAAATGACCTGAAGTATTATATTTTTTGTACTTCATTAGTGGGGGGAACCACCTACATGAAAAAGACCCCCCAACAACCCCCCACGAAACCTCCAACATCAAAAAAATATTTATTTTGCATTATAATAATGTCGGTTTATTGAATACAATCTACTCAATCCAGCACATATACTGAAATAATTTGTGACCCCCTGCTTACCACCGCATAGCCCCTCGAATTCAAAAATTCGGCGGACAGTGAAACTGCGCACTGCTGGCGATTTTTCGATGAAAATAGTATCTTTGTATAAGGTCGAATATAATCTATAGGATGAAATAATTTGTAACCCCCCGTAATCTCCCCAGAGCACGACAGAAACAACCCCCTAAAGCTGACAATCGCAAAAACTAGATGGAAACGGCCGTTGCTGGATATTTTTTCTGCAAAATGGGTCTACCTTAACTCATTCAATAAGCCCCATATAATGAAATAATTTGTGACCCCGCGCTTCAATCAGAATTGCCCCCCTGTGGAATTAAAAGATTCCAAATTCCGTAGCACGAGGAACTGTGCGTTGCTGGCGATTTTTTGATGGAAATGGCATCCTTGTATATCGTTGAATACTATCTATATGTTGAAATAATTTGTGACCCCCCGCCTACTCGGGAATAGCCCCCTCGAATTCAAAAAATTCGGCGGACAGTGCAACTGCGCATTGCTGGCGATTTTTCGATGAAAATAGTATCTTTGTATAAGGTCGAATATAATCTATAGGATGAAATAATTTGTGACCCCCAACGTAATCTCCCCAGAGCACGACAGAAACAACCCCCTAAAGCTGACGATCGCAAAAACTAGATGGAAACGGCCGTTGCTGGATATTTTTTCTGCAAAATGGGTCTACCTTAACTCATTCAATAAGCCCCATAAAATAAAATAATTTGTGACCCCGCGCCTCAGTCAGAATTGCCCCCCTGTGGAATTGAAAGATTCCAAATTCCGTAGCACGAGGAACTGTGCGTTGCTGGCGATTTTTTTATGGAAATGGCATCCTTGTATATCGTTGAATACCATCTATATGTTGAAATAATTTGTGACCCCCCGCCTACTCGGGAATAGCCCCCTCGAATTCAAAAATTCGGCGGACAGTGCAACTGCGCATTGCTGGCGATTTTTCGATGAAAATAGTATCTTTGTATAAGGTCGAATATAATCTATAGGATGAAATAATTTGTGACCCCCCGTAATCTCCCCAGAGCACGACAGAAACAACCCCCTAAAGCTGACGATCGCAAAAACTAGATGGAAACGGCCGTTGCTGGATATTTTCTCTGCAAAATGGGTCTACCTTAACTCATTCAATAAGCCCCATATAATGAAATAATTTGTGACCCCGCGCCTCAGTCAGAATTGCCCCCCTGTAGAATTAAAAGATTCCAAATTCCGTAGCACGAGGAACTGTGCGTTGCTGGCGATTTTTCGATGGAAATGGCATCCTTGTATATCGTTGAATACTATCTATATGTTGAAATAATTTGTGACCCCTGCCTACTCGGGAATAGCCCCCTCGAATTCAAAAATTCGGCAGACAGTGCAACTGCGCATTGCTGGCGATTTTTCGATGAAAATAGTATTTTTGTATAAGGTCGAATATAATCTATAGGATGAAATAATTTGTGACCCCCCGTAATCTCCCCAGAGCACGACAGAAACAACCCCCTAAAGCTGACGATCGCAAAAACTAGATGGAAACGGCCGTTGCTGGATATTTTTTCTGCAAAATGGGTCTACCTTAACTTATTCAATAGGCCCCATATAATGAAATAATTTGTGACCCCGCGCTTTAATCAGAATTGCCCCCCTGTAGAATTAAAAGATTCCAAATTCCGTAGCACGAGGAACTGTGCGTTGCTGGCGATTTTTTGATGGAAATGGCATCCTTTTATATCGTTGAATACCATCCATATGTTGAAATAATTTGTGACCCCGCGCTTCAATCTGAATTGCCCCCCTGTAGAATTAAAAAGTTTCAAATTCCTTAGCACGAGGAACTGTGCGTTGCTGGCGATTTTTTAATGGAAATGGCATCCTTTTAAATCGTTTAATACCATCCATATGTTGAAATAATTTGTGACCCCCGCCTACCCTGGAATAGCCCCTCGAATTCAAAAATTCGGCGGACACTGAAACTGCGCATAGCTGGCGATTTTGCGATGAGAATAGTATCTTTGTATAACGTCGAATATAATCTATAAGGTGAAATAATTTGTGACCCCCCGTAATCCCCTAAAGCACGACAGAAACAACCTCCAAAAACTTACGATCGCAAAACTAGATCAAAACGTCCGTTGCTGGATATTTGATTCGCGAAATGAAAATTTTTGAAATATAGAGGGGGCAATTCTGATTGAAGCGCGGGGTCACAAATAATTTCATTATATGGGGCTTATTGAATAAGTTAAGGTAGACCCATTTTGCAAAAAAAATAACGAGCAACGGCCGTTTACATCAAGTTTTTGCGATCGTCAGTTTTGGGGGATTGTTTCTGTCGTGCTTTGGGGGATTATGGGGGTCACAAATTATTTCATCCCATAGATTATATTCGCCCTTATACAAAGATACTATTTTCATCGAAAATCGCCAGCACTGCGCAGTTTCAGTGTCCGCCGAATTTTTGAATTCGAGGGGCTATTCCGGGATAGGCGGGGGTCACAAATTATTTCAACATATAGATGGTATTCAACGATATAAAGGATGCCATTTCCATCAAAAAATCGCCAGCAACGCACAGTTCCTCGTGCTACGGCATTTAGAAATTTTTTTATTCTACAGGGGGCAATTCTGATTGAAGCGCGGGGTCACAAATTATTTCAACATATGGATGGTATTCAACGATATAAAAGGATGCCATTTCCGTCAGAAAATCGCCAGCAACGCACAGTTTCTCGTGCTACGGAATTTGGAATTCTTTTTATTCTACAGGGGGCAATTCTGATTGAAGCGCGAGGTCACAAATTATTTCAACATATGGATGGTATTCAACGATATAAAAGGATGCCATTTCCATCAAAATCGGCAGCAACGCACAGTTCCTCGTGCTAAGGAATTTGAAACTTTTTAATTCTACAGGGGGCAATTCTGATTGAAGCGCGGGGTCACAAATTATTTCATTATATGGAGCTTATTGAATAAGTTAAGGAAGACCCATTTTGCAGAAAAATATCCAGCAACGGCCGTTTCCACCTAGTTTTTGCGATCGTGAGCTTTAGGGGTTGTTTCTGTCGTGCTTTGGCGGGATTACGGGGGTCGCAAATTATTTCATCCTATAGATTATATTCGACCTTATACAAACATACTATTTTCATCGAAAAATCGCCAGCAATGAGCAGTTTCAGAGTCCGCCGAATTTTTGAATTCGAGGGTGCTATTCCCGAGTAGGCGGGGGTCACAAATTATTTCAACATATAGATGGTATTCAACGATATACAAGGATACCATTTCCATAAAAATCGCCAGCAACGCACAGTTCCTCGTGCTACGGAATTTGGAATCTTTCAATTCCACAGGGGGCAATTCTGACTGAGGCGCGGGGTCACAAATTATTTCATTATATGGGGCTTATTGAATGAGTTAAGGTAGACCCATTTTGCAGAAAAAATATCCAGCAACGGCCGTTTCCATCTAGTTTTTGCGATCGTCAGCTTTAGGGGGTTGTTTCTGTCGTGCTCTGTGGAGATTACGGGGGTCACAAATTATTTCATCCTATAGATTATATTCGACCTTATACAAAAATACTATTTTCATCGAAAAATCGCCAGCAATGCGCAGTTTCACTGTCCGCCGAATTTTTGAATTCGAGGGGGCTATGCGGTGGTAAGCGGGGGGTCACAAATTATTTCAGTATATGTGCTGGATTGAGTAGATTGTATTCAATAAACCGACATTATTATAATGCAAAATAAATTGTTTTTTGATGTTGGAGGTTTCGTGGGGGTCTTTTTCATGTAGGTGGTTCCCCACTAATGAAGTACAAAAATATAATACTTCCCGAAAAAATCAGGTCATTTCATTCAACCGATTACAAATGACACGCAATCGTAAATATAATTCAGCTTTCGAAATCCGTTGCTGAAACGCGTTGCTGCAATGACACCCGTCTTTCCAAAACAACTGAAAAGTTCTAGGAAATCTAATGTTATTACTGATCTATTGACAATTCTTTCACAACAAATATGCTGAAAGTCGCCACCAGATGTCTCTTTTCAGATTTACGCAAACCGCCTATATGCGCTACGTGCCCATGATAATAAATTCATGTTCTGATATTTTGCGTAGTAATACTGATGCCTCCGAAGAGTTGAAATTGTACATTCAAAATATTGTCCTAGCGTGGCAGGCAGGTTCTCAGAGGATGTCTTAGTTGGACCCAAATACAAAGGAACCTACTCTTCAAAAAAACAGATAATCTGGATGTGATGCATGACCAGGCTTCTTGAATATGCAGAAAAATTGTTTATACATACTCGAATCTGTCAGATTTTCATATAGCGGATAATGCGTATAACGTTATTCCATCTTCCATATCTTTTCATTATAATTAAGGATTTAAGTAAATAATATGTACCTATTGAGCAGGATATGTTCCATTACCCTCGATTCGTATGGAGAAGGCGAAAAAATATGCGTACACCATCGTTCACATTGCAATATAAAACGAGTGTCAGCATAAAAATACGCAATTTTGGATGCTTGTTACTTGGAGGTTATCATATTACTGATCTCTTTTTGGACAATATTCCAGAATTATATCAAAACTCAACCGCTGTAAGGTCCTTGAATTTTTGTGTATGTTAATTGCATTCTTTAATGAATACTTTGTCACTCCTTACCTAGAATATTTACCTCCTATTGATTGAAATTCAAGAAGTCCACCTTTCCAATATTCACTTCATCTAAACACTTATTATTAATTATGGAAATAACTATCAAAAAAATTGAATATAATTAATTGAATCTTCTAATACACCATTTAGTATTATAATATACTCATTTGTAGATAGACTAAAAAATTTCAAAACAAATAATAATATTTTTATTATTATACAGTGGCGCCAGCTTTCAAAAACAGGGGGCAATGAAAATCTCAATCTTAAGCAAACATTGGGTCTAATTATAGTTCTACTGATCTTGTTATTGCTTAAGCCTTAGTATGTCGAATTTTAAGGATCCGGGAAATTTTCAGGAAGAATCCCCATAATTATAAGGATGCCTGGGTCATTCTAGCGTTATTATAACATTCTATATCAGTTTCTTCAAAGATTCTATTTATGGTTCGTGTTGTTGAATTTCTTTCTATACTAAATCTCATAAAATTAAAAAAACTCAGGAGTATTTAGGGCTAGCCAAGTAATTTTAGAAAAATTATCCAGTCAACAAATATTTCTCGAGACAATTTGTTTCGATTTCTCCTAAAGTTATAATACATAATGGCATAAAGATATAGGTACAAGGCGCATCAAAATTATGGAACAAATTCATATCCTCAGAAGAAAAGTATCTAGCAACAAAAGAGGTCAATTTTTGTTTCACTTTACCAAATTTTCATGCATTTTTGTCGTACCCTGCCCCATCCCTATCAAATTTTTGAATTCCGAAAGAAAGTCCTGTGGCAAGGTTTTGTAGATTCTCTACAGGCGTGCAGAAATTATCAAGAAAAATTTTTTTCTTGAAATATTAGTTAGTTCAAGGAGGTTTTCAGTATGTGCACTTTATTATGGCTCATTTATCTTGAGGCGATGGTACTTTAATTTAGTGACAAATTTCATCAGATACCATAATCTCAAAGTAAATGAGCCATGACGTTAAAAAAAATTTTTCTTGAACACATCTGCCCGTCTGTGAGAAAGATACAAAGACCTTGCAAAAAAGTACCACATGACCCACTTTCCCTATTCAAAAAAATCGAGGGTTGATGGGAATGGCACAGGGTGCATAAAAAATCCTTCAAAAATGCATAACAATTTGGTGAAAGTGAAACAAAAATTGACGTATTTCAGGATTTTCTTACTGAATATTTTTCTTTTGAGAAAAGTCGAGAGCTGCATGCAACAATTAGAAAAGGTATGAATAATTGAGTCAACACAAAAGAGGCGTTAGTTTTTTCGTAAAAATATCCAAACCTAAAAGTTCCAATTCCCGGAATAGTAGGACGAATATTCCTATTACATACAAAATTATATGGACTGATATATAAATATAAAATTTTTAATTCATTATATTTCATGTTATTCTATTCATAGCCCTAACATAGACCAATGATGTCATTGAATCATTGCAAACAAATAAAGAAATTAGATATTTTAGCGTAATTTCTCTTTTAAAATAAAACATTAATTGCGAGGTAAACTGTTGAAATTATCACAAAAGGAACCTATAAAAGATATAACTAAAAGTTCGAATAACCAACTTGATTGTAGATTTCTTTTCCTCCAACGATTAAAGAAAGATTATATATTTTTGGTCATTCTCTGATTGTAACAAGAAATAATTATAGCACATACATTAAATGAGCAAATATAAAAGGTTATGGAAGCTGCTGCTTTCTAGTTATAGTAAATATTGATGATCTTGAAATTCAGGAAAGTTTTCATGCAAACATGGAACTTAATAGAAAACTGAGGTGTAGGTATTGTTAATCAATACATTATTATGTGAAAACAAATACCGCAATGACAGGCAAATTTAAAACTGGCCTAAAGCCAAAAGTACATTCAATACATGAAATGAAAGACTTCATTCTATAGCTTCAAACAAACGTTGAAACAATTTATCAATTTATGAGCAAAACATGAATTTAACAAAACTCGTGGTTGAATCAGAAACAAATAAGGAAATTCAAGCATATTGAAAAAATCTTCACGCATAGGTTAGCTCATTCAATGAAATTCAAACTTAATAAATCATATTTCTAAAATTTCAAAATACTCACAAATGGAGATCTGCGAAAGGTCATAATTACAGGATAAACTGAACGAAAAACAACAAACCACTAAGCCCGAAAAAAATCCCAACAAAATATTCCACAAGATCGAACTACTTTGGAATCATCTGGAATAAATCTATTTTGATCTTACGTTCTGGAAATTTTCTTTTGATTTCCGCAAGAGCAACAGAGATAGACGTAATGCCAGGAAATGATGGAATGATGTAATCTAGGAGTACGTTCCGAAATTTCGTTGAAATTTTTCTTTGTAATTTTCGACCCTAAATAAGATACAATCCTTTGAATCGTTCAGCCTTAATGCTTTGATCAAGCATGTTAATATAGAATAAAGAAGAACAGCTTCCTATCATTCATGCAAATACTGCAATAATATTGAACGCAGAACGTTATGTCATGTTTCTATTATTTGACAACCGGACATATGATTTGATACTAATGTGAAGTCATCTCTTAATCCATAGACTATTTAATCGTAATACGTGTAGTATAAGTCAGAGGTATAGAGACTTTCATCTGCGGCATTGCCAAACGTTTTTCTTTTCTGAACATCTGGAATTTCAGACTTCGAACTAAAATCGCCTCCTTATTTTCAAATTAACATATTTTCAATTAGCACAATCCCAACGGTTCTTTACAAATACAATGGAAACAATCATAATAAAATTATCTACTTATCTCCTTGATGTTGGGATTTAATCAAATAGAATGATCAATTTATTGAATTTAAAACTATCAATGAGTTTCAAAGTAAAAAATCACCTTAATGGGGTTACAACCTTTTGTGCAGTTGTTCTCTAATTGATTCGATTCTTACTCGAATTTTACGATCGTTGAAAATGTCATATTATACCTAACCAAGTAAAAAATTTCGACGAATATCTTATGAGTTATGAAGTATTAAAAAAAAATTTATGGAGATTTTTTTAAACATTTTCTAAATTAATGCTTTTTAGGAAATTTCGTAAAGCCTATTTGTTTCGACCTCATTAAACATCTTACAAATTACAACTTAATCCGATGGATTTCCTGGGAGTTGTTTAGGAAATCAAATTTCAGCTGTTCATAACTCCCGAACCATAAAAGACAGATTCAATCCAAATGCGAAATTGTACCTTGTGTCTTCTTCATATTCTTAAGGGTATCAATAGAAAAACTCAACTAAGGGATGCCTTTAATAGGGGTTAACATAATAAAGAATCCCTTAACTTGGTTGCCAAATTTGATCTTTCGAAGCGATTCATTGAGTTTCTATACTTATAATGGCATTGCCTTTAATTTGGAAGTCTCAATAGTTTTCAGTGGTCTCATTGGTGAAATGAATTATTCTGTTATCTGTGAAATTTGATTATAGCTATGTATAATCAAATAAACTTTTTTTATTCCAAAGATCATTCAGTGAAGTTGGTTGTGTTTCAAACACAACACTTTTCAAGGGACCCCTGAGAAAAAATTCGAGAAATCGTCTTTGTCAAGACGGCATAAAAGTTCCGCAATTTGTTGGGTACAATAAATTGTGTTTTGGCTACAATCGCCCATTTTATTTTTCACATCCTTGCCGGAGATAAACTATATCATCTATATTAGGTATATTACGATCATGTTAATCATTAATAATCATTTTCTTAAGCAAACCAATTCATAAACAAGACATCTACAAAATGTAAAAAAGTTCATTCGGGCCATAGAATATATAAGGATAATACCTGTGATTAAAATGAATAATTGAAATATTATTGATTAACATTCACAATCCTTTCATTGATAAATTATTTATTCAATAATTTCCAAGCATACAATGGGGTGTTTAGGGAAGATTTCTGAAATTTAAAGGCTCTGAAAAAGCAATTGAGCATGGGCACGTTTGGCAACATAGTTGATCTCTCTATACCACAATCCATGACCCTCACGTCTTCAACGTGTCAGAGCTGCGGATAACTTCACAGTAAGTGATGGGATTTTGATGGGCAAATGAAAATTAAGACGTCAACAAAACAAAGCTAAAGAATTTGGAAATTGCTTGTTGCAATAGTTGTTTAAAATGATTTGTTAAGTAATGTTCGTTTGAAATTAATCAGATTTATAGAAACTATCATGTTCTTCGCTATTCGTTTTGTGATTATAATATTGTGATTAAAATGAGTTGGTTCGATGCTGCAGGTCTAGCTAATATTGCAAAATCAGCTTTGAAAGAAGCGCAACGTACTATAGATAAAGCCCTGGATATAAAAGATGATGTTACCAATGAAAGTAGCTTAGCAGTAGACATCAACAATGACGATTTATTCGGTACATGGGTAGTGTCCCAGCCAACAAAAAACGAAATGAGGAGGGAAAATGTGGATCACACACAAAACAGTGTTTGGGGTTCCTTCACAGGATCATTTTTTGATCACTCTAAGGAATACCACAAGAGTGTTTCGTTAGAAGGTTTAGATGATTCTGCAGATATAAATTCCCAGCATTTTAGTCAAAGCAAGCTTGTAGTTGATAGTATGAGTGAATTTGATAATAATTTAGTGAATAAGAGTGAAGAATTGGTGGCCGTAAATGAACAACAGAACCTTCAAATCAAGGAAACAACAAATAAGAATATTCTAGGTGATAATAAAGAACACCAAGGTAATGTTGATGCTATTGAAACAACAAACGTGCTAATAAATACAGGTAAATTAATGCTTCAATTCTTATTTCAAAATTAATATTCCTTTTCTTTCAGGATTTACTGATAATGAACATTCAAGTTGTGTCATCTCTGACAAATCAATAAACAATGTCAGTTCTACCAACGTAGATGAAACTATATTAACTTCTGAGGACTTTAAAAATGCAGAATTTATATCTGAAGAAGAAACTAGGGTTGTTATATCCAGGAATGATGAAATTGATTCTTTTGTCACTGTTCTGGATATGGGTACATTACCAAATGCTATTACTGTGCCTCCTAGTAGGCAAAAGACCCAACTCATGCCTTCAATCATTGAATCAACTTTAGTTAGTACGCAACCTCAAAGTTCACAACAAGAAATTCCAGAACTGTTGAGAATTACGAACATTATAGATATTCCCGTAGATGATGATTTGTTCAAAAGTAATTCAGATAATACTTTAGAATTATCGACTGATGAAGGATCCCAGTCTGATGTTACCATTCAAGCAACTGAAAATAATGATGATTCAGGTAGTGAACCTGAAAACAGTTCTTCTCTATTGCAAAATTCAGTTTCTGATAAAAATTCTTCATCAGCTTGTGTTCAAAGTGACTCCAATTCTATAATATATGATGGTGTTTCATCTGAAAATCTATCTATTGTTCACTTAGAAATGCCTCCTAGAGATTATTCTCCTTTAAGTTCAGATAAATCGGATTTGGTGAAGATAGGTTCGGAACATACCTCAGGAGATGAATTAGAAACTACAACATCTTCTGATATAGAGATTATATCTAGTCCGAATGGAGATTCCAGTAGTACTCAGAGTAATCGAAGTCCTCTAAATCAATGTGATAAAAATATTTGCAAAGGTGTAGCTAATGAACATAATAAAATGGGTGAAAAACCTGTGAAAAATACCAAAAATCACAATAGAGAACTATCAGAAACTTCAAGTATTAGTGACGACCTGCATACACAAGACATCGACAAGTTACAAAAAAAAATTATTGAAATAACAGAAATTTTGGAATCTAGGGAATCGAAAATTGTTGAGATAAATAGAAAAAACATAGAATTACAAGAATTAAATATGGAACTTAAAACCCATTTAAATTCTGCTTTGTCTAAACAATCTGAATCTCAAGATTTAACACAAGTTACTGAAGAATATGCTCAGAGAATGTCTGTGCTTGAAAAAAAGTTCCAACAAGCCATAAGAGAAAAAGATACCTTAAGAAAAGAACTTGAACAAGCTAAACAAGAATCTTCGATGAGACTAAGCAGAGGTGATTTGGATACTATAGTTAATGAAAAAGATGAATTGATAAAACAGCTTAGAGAAGAGGGAGAAAAATTATCAAAACAACAGTTGCAACATTCAAATATAATAAAGAAATTAAGAGCCAAAGAAAAAGAAAATGAAAGTACTATAAAACAGCTCAAAGAAAGAGTTGAAGACTTCACATCTGAAACTGATCGCTTGAAAAGAACAGTAAATGCAAAGGAAGAAGTTGAGAGGACACAAATTGAAGCAGTGAATCAGCTAACTTCAAAAAATAAGAAACTAGAAAATGAATTGGCCAAAGTACAGAGTGAGTTAGACGATCATGTTCAAAAATATGAAACTCTGAAGAAATCTTTAGATGCAGCTAGGAAAGAATTGAATGATAAGAATAAAATAACAAATCAATTGTCAGCAAAAGAGCAAATGCTGGAGGTCTTAGAGAATGAAAAGAAAATAGCCCAATCACAAAGTCAAGATGTTATAAACCAACTTCAATATTTGAGAATGAAATTACATGAATGCGAATGTGAATATTTAGAAAAGGAGCAACAATTTAGGAAAGAACATAATGAATTATTAAGGAGACTTGAGAGTTCAGAAAGTAGAAACGAAGAATTATCACAATCTGTGGTAGAAGTGAGCAAACCTTTGTTAAGACAACTAGAATCTTTACAAACAAGTCATAACTTGAAACTTCAACAGTTTGATAAAATTGAAATGGAATTAACAACAAAAATTAACGAGTTACAGTTCCACCTCAAATCAGTTTCAAATAGTGAAAAAGAGGCCAAGGAAGCATGTTCGAAATTGAATACGAAGTTATCTTATTTAGAATCAGAATTCAACACTATGAAACATGAGAAAGAACTATTGGAAATTCAATTAGACCAGAAGAAAACTGAAAGAATCATGAAGGAACAAGAACTTAGAAGTATAGCGGAGGAGTTGCAGTCTAACATCAAAACTAAAAATGATAAAATAGAGTCTTTGGATAGGGAAATATCAGTATTGAAAACATCTTTGAAGAAAATTACAGAAGATGAGGAACGTAAGGAGTCCCTTAACACAAAACAAGATATTGATGATAATCTTGAAGATACTAATTCGAATCCAAGAAGTAATTCTCCTACACTAAGTGTTGGCAAAGCTTCAGTTGCAGATTCATTGGTTAGTTCTGTATGGTCACAACTTGAATCTTTTGACATGGGACATGTACCTCGTTATTCCAACATGTTAGAAATACAACTGCTGCAAACTAACCTTCAACAGAGAGAAGGAGAACTACAGCAACTTCAGTGGGAATTGAACAGGAGGGAACAAGAAAGAAATCTAATGAATGCTGAACTAACCTCTTTAACAAGTAAAGTGGAAGATTTAACAAAAGAGACAGAAGAATATCAGAAGCTTAAGCATCAATTTGTTGAGCTTCAGGAGCAGTATGATCTTCTTTGTCAGATGTATGGAGAAAAAGTAGATGAGGTCGAGGAGCTGAAATTAGACCTCCTGGAAGCTAAGGAAGCATATAAAAGTCAGTTGGATGAGTTGCTGAAGATAAATAGCTCATAGCTTGAAAAAATTTCTCATCATTGTGATAGTTAATGGAATATAGAGGTTATGTATAATATATAAGGTTTTTTATTCAGACTGATTGTGGTTTATTTATTGTGAGTATTTAATTTGTTGTTTCACAATGTCAATATATATATTTTATGTTTAATAAGTATGTTCCTTAATAGTCATGTCAAGAGAAATGGAGTGGTTTTGTGATATTTATGCAGAAAGTATATAATAACCTGAGGTAACTGGTTCTCCAGAAAGTTTAGACTTCGTAAAGAATTGGCAGTTCTAATAAGATATAATTCTTGAACAATACATTTGAAACCATATTTTTTAAGATTCTCTATTCATTTCACAACTATCCATTACAATAGTATTGAAAGTTTTTTTAGTTCTTACCTATATATAATGAGTAAAATAAATGCTTCCACCATTCCATTTTAGGTGATATTCATTGAATAATAAGAATTAAATAGGAAAAAATTGAATAGGAAAAGAAAGAATTTTTGAATAAATAAATTTTTATTTCGAAAAGATCCTAAGATTAACTAGAGAAGATGAGTGGTATGAAATATTTTATGTTCATAAAGAATTCAGTGTATTCTATATTAATTATTTTTTTAATAACATGGCAGTGATAATTTATATCAGTGTAATAAAATCATAATACAACAGTAAGAATGTGTTCATACCTTTACTGTGTTTGAAAAATAAGATTTATTATAAATCTCAATAATGTGCATATCACATAGTTTAACGCAAAACTGAACATTTCAATTTTGCGGCTTTGAAATGAAAATTTAGAATGTCCGGTCATTTTTGTTTTGTGAGGGACAACTTCTTCCGTCCCCTAATGGCAGTGAGCATAACCGCTGGATTTTGAATATGGGTGTTGCAATAATTGAATTTTTTAAATCCTTTCAAGTGCTATATGATCCAACACTAACTTCATTTAATGAATGACATCGGAAAAAAATGTATTTGCACCTCAAGCTGTTTGGTGCTTGTCAAATTTGACGCTTATGGTTCACTTGTTAACAAAATGGATCCATAAAATAGAGAAAGCGAAAACCGTAGCTGACCCAAGTCATATAGCAATAGATTCCACCTTGAGTACTTTAAAATTCTGATGTATGTGATGTTTGACCGTCAAAAGTTGTAAGAACCTTCTGTGACTTCATCACTCCAAAAAACTCTTATAGTTTCTAGTGAGTGTAAATTTCAGAATATGCATTACCTATATGTATGTATAAATTTTATTGATATCTGATGAATATCTTAGGAGTAATCGAATGTTTAATGACATTTTTTTCAGAATTTCTCTCGAATCTATTGAATGGATAATTTAGTTCTTGAGGAAACCATATTTCAAATGCTCATAACTGCTCAACTATTCGACGAATTTGGTCCAATAGCAAACTTGAGCGAGATATTCGGACGATTAACCTATTACTCGAGGCCATTTTCGACTCAATATTCGAAAATATCATCTGGTCAAAATTAAAGCTCACTGTTCTACTAGGAACAAGCTTGTACAAATGAAAATGTAACGATACCGAATACGTCCGTACTTGCGTGCGTCGACAAATCACAATGATAATGAAAATAAGTCTAAACTACAACAATACTTTTAGAGTTCACAAAATCTGAGTTTCTGCCAACATTGGTTCGGAAACTCAAAGCAGCCATTAACTGTTAAACTCTAGTAAACCTCTTTTAGGGATATGAAACCCGATCAGTGATATCAGTTTAGTACGAGTACAACGTAATAACCAGTATTTACACTAATATTATAAAGAGGAAAACTTTGTAATGAATAGGTTCAAACTCTACTGGACCGTTTTTGAAAATTTCTTCCAATCGAAAGCTACATTATCCACCAGTAATATAAGCAAAATGTTATTATGGAAAAAAATAGGGTTCTGTAAAATATTT
Organism: Micraspis discolor; assembly: GCA_030674115.1. Taxonomy (NCBI): domain Eukaryota; kingdom Metazoa; phylum Arthropoda; class Insecta; order Coleoptera; family Coccinellidae; genus Micraspis; species Micraspis discolor. The sequence continues at coordinate 466,870 of JARTUT010000443.1, forward strand.
GGGATTTTTGAACATATCGTGAAAAAATCAACCAGAAAAGCTACTTAGGTATATCTTGTTTTTGTAGTCTGTCTATTTGATATTTATGAAAGTTGAAAACTTTTGTGAAATCAAAAGCTTTTGTAAAAGCTTATTGAACCTTCAAAACGACAAACGATGTCTATTGAAACGTTGGTTGAAAGAATAATAATAGATGATGGTTATTACCCAAACAATAAGTCTACACGAGTTCCATCATCAACAATTTCTCGTCAGGAACCATTTTTTACTTAAAAATCTTTTAAAAATACATTTAAACACATTTATTTACTTTATTTTATGCAAAACCTTATCCAAATAAATTATTTCATCACCAAGCACAGTTTTTGTAGATAATAGCCTATTTCAAGCGAAAGACCGCTCATTATTCTGGTCTTTCTAGCGGTCATTGCTTATGGCACAAGATGTAATGAAATGACCGCTAGAAGGACCAAAACGATGACCAACAATGATCGGCCTTTCGCTTGGAATTGATTAATGTTTGGACTTTGAATAGATAATGTTTGGTCTTTGAATGATTAAAATTGACATTTAGTTTGGAAGTTACGGCGAAATTAGTTTTCTGCTGCACCGCGCGTTGCGAAGTGAGTGTCACCAAGGCGGGGGTGCACGTGCGAGAGGTGCGTTTAGTCTAAATTCGAGGGTTGCCTTTTATATTTCGGGATTAGAGAACAAAAACAAATATTAATAATCGAAAATCGCTTTATTATTTTTCAAAATATTCCCCATTAAGCTCTATACACGAATAAACAGGCGACCATTTTTTTTGAGCGATTGACAAATTGCGTGGGATCCAACGCGAACCAATTTTTTTGACAGTCAAATGTTCATGCAATATTAAATTTTGCTGGTCCCACAAATGCGTTAGGTCGTCTCAATTTAACGATAGATCACATGACGATCTTGCAATATCAGTTAGTTTATTCAAACACTATATTCATCGTGGAGATCAAATATATGTAGGAAAGGTATATCGGGTGAATCCACAAGTAGCAGAAGGAATATGCAGAAATTATGAGTTGATGCTTCTGGATGTTATTGTGAAATTTGACCTCAATCCTATGTCTAGTTTCCCAGGTATGAATTACTCACAGAAAACTAGGCTGGAACTCGGCTAGCGTGAAAATAGAAAAATCTCAAATTATCTCGGCGAATCAAAATTGTTTGCATCGCTATCTGGCCAATATTCCAGTGGCGTACGAAAAATTCTGTACAAAACTCGGCTATCTTACTCGGCTATTTCCACATCAGTTTGGTCGTATGTATACAGTTGATCCACAGAATGATGAATGTTCCTATTTGCGGTTGTTGCTGGTAAATGTGCATGGACCAACGTCATTTGAGACCCTTCATACTGTTGATGGTGTAATATTCCCAATATACCGTGTTGCATGTGAAGAACTGAACTTATTAGAAAACGATACCCATTAGGATATGACAATCGCTGAAGTTGTGCGGGTACAAAATTAGAAATAATAATAATCACCCGCTTAATGAGAGAGAAGCGTACTTCCTGAGTCGCTGGTTATTATTAATTATATAACAGTAGATCCAAAAATTATCTTTGGTAGAAAAGATGTTTGCAAGGTGAATAGAACACAAGTTTGTAGTTATAACATAATTATGTTCGGCACTTGAGTTTACACTCACAGAAAGAATTTTTAGGTGTCTATAACAACCAAGGATTTGAACTTCTTTGCTCAATCTTGGGCACTTCAGGTAATGCTAAACAATAAAGAGATCCGACCTTATTTGTTGTTTTGGAAATCACCACAGCTCTGCTCTAATCGTAGAGGTAGACTTCGTAAAGTAAGATGCAGGCACTTTGGATAAAGCTTCTCAAACTTCCACTGATGAAGTGTGCCTTGGCGATATGTAATTGCGTCACAGATTCCCAATTCACAACCTTTTTCTTTTACGTAGAAAATTTCAACTGAGTAATTCACATACACAATGAACTAGGGTAGCTAACTGACCCGAAAACAGATTATTTTGAGAGATTTTAAGAGGAACTTGTAGTTCTGAGTGCCGTTATAGACTGGTGAAAGTAAATTGGTAAAGTAGAACCTACTGGTAGAACGGTACACCTTGGTGGTTAAACGAGAAGTGTACAGAAAGAATGTTCTTGAATAATTGAGAAAGGTCGTACTTATCGAGATTACCTGTTCAGCTTTAGGTATTCCCAAAATTCCGTCCGACAGAAGGCATTCTTGGAAGTAACGGCCGCTGCCCCAAATTCCAAGAACTGTCCTTTGTTGCGAGAATGCAACAGAAGTCATCTATGTATTTCCACATCAGATATGCACATTATTCGCTATCATAATCTCGACATGCTTTCCATCAAAACCATGTACCCTATGTTCCAAATACAAGGAAAATATGTAAGAAGATATTTTACATCAAATTCGTGTCAGTTCCAGAAATCCAGATATTGTACTGGATAAGAAGAAACAAAATCTTGCTTTACTCTCGATCGAAGATATGTGCCGTAGTTTATTAATCTGCTCAGGAATGACAGAGTCAAATCGTGAAATGAATGACGCATTTAATCGAGAATTGGAACGGAAACGTGAATATGATAACCAGGAATTAGATTTAGTATTACGAACGAATGTTGAATTCCCAACAAATAGAAGTTAATGATACTTAAATGAAGGCCATCGATGATGAAAATGGTGGTTTAAATTTCCTAGATGCCCCTGGTGGAACTGGTAAAACATTTCTCATGTCAGTAGATTTAGCCAATGTTCGTGAGTATCCAATTTAGCGTTGCAGATGCTTCTTCTGGAATAGAAGCCACATTGTTAGAAGGATACCTTACGGCTCATTCAGCTTTAAAATTGCCGTTAAATATTCTAATTATTAAAGAACAAGTATCGAAAATCATCATCTGTTCATTTGTTTTTTTCTAATAAAAAAAATCAATGAATTCAAAAATCTGCTTATGTATTGTCTTTAAGGCGAAATAGAGTTCGACGGGTCAGCTAGTGATTTAATTTAAGAAACTAAGGTGTGCCAAATTTTTTCTTTATTCCAATGTCCGGAAATTCTACTAATTTGTACAATTACGTAGATAATTTCGTAGACATCGACTCGCTATAAAATTTTTTGAAAAATCTCAAATATTTTTCAATTATTCCATAAGTTATATAAGCCTCTATAAGATATCGGGGTTTTTGTGGGCTTTTTTAATTTACTTCTGAGTCACAGAAATATTTATGGATATTTTTTGGTCCGACAAAAAATCGTGCTCTCGGAAAGTTTCATGTTCCTCTATGTTCGTAGGAGATGATTTATCCACCTAAGGTTCCTGTAGAGCTTTCAGAATATTCGATTCCGAAGAATCATCGATTTTTTGCAATTTGGACTTGAATATATAAAGGTATTCCAAATGACGAGAGCTTAGTACGAGAAAATATCACTTTCTGAATGGTTTTCGATGGAGTTAATATAATTACTTTTGGTTGGTTTTTGAGGAAAGGCAATTCGACCTTCAAATGAAACTGAAGGAAAACTGTGACTGGTTATTTTCAATTATAGAAGTTGATCCATGCCAATAATTAAATATAATCAAGGAAAATATAAGCGATTTTGATGTGCCCAGGTTGGACACATTCCCACTGAGGAGGTTCTGAAGGTGAATTGTGGATTGGAAAATTTTAAATTGGTTCACATGAACTTATGTAGCATTTCTAGGAATTTTGATGAGTTTCTGCTTCTTCTCGATGAAATTGATGTCTCTTTTGAGTGCATTAGTTGTACAGAGACACATATGATTCCTGATATTGGAATGTACCTGGTTATAAAACATTGTATAATTTTGGTGAACTCAATCGTAATGATGGTATTGTTGTCTTCGTAAAGTCGGGTATCTATAGTTCCCATAGTGTAGTTAAGCTCAGTGGAAGCTATTTGCTGAAGATTCAGGTTTGTTACTGCGACAAAACTTTTGACATCAATGCTGCCTATAGAAAAATTGATGTTTTGTCTTTTATTGAGGAGTTGAACCTCATAATGAATGGAGTGACGGAGGTGTCTGATTGTGGTCTGTTCGTTGGTGATATAAATATTGACTTGATGGTGAATTCAAAAGAAGTCGAATATTATTTGGACACTCTGAGTGAGCATGGGTACACATCTGCTTTAAAAACCTACACGAGTTCAAAGGGAATCTTCCACATCTCTAGACCACATATTAGTTAAGACTAAGGATTAGACCTATGATTCTGTGTTGCCAATAACATTAGAAACGGATATAACGGATCACCTCACGGTTATCGTACAGATCACCATACGGCATAGAGTAGATGTGAGGCGTGGATCTGTAAGCTATTACTAGAAAATCGATTAAAAAGTATTCATGGAAAAACTGGCGTCTGTTGTCTGGGAAAAGGTCTTACCAGGGAGTGGTGATTTGGACTCGGAAACAGATGCATTCATAAGTATTATAGAAGAGAAGTTAAGACAGAGTACGAAGTATGTAAAGATAAAAAGTAACTATAGAAAACGGAAAAAAATTGGTAACTGTTTTTTAATTAATTCTATAAACAAAAAGAATGATATGTATCTCAAACTGAAAAAGTTTCCAGAAGACCAAATTTTAATGAACGAATACACTTAATATAAGAAAATACTCAAAAATTCAATAGAAAAAGCTAAGATAACTTATTTTCGTGGTTGTATTGCCACTGAAAAACTTGACCCTCGAAATTTGTGGCGAACTGTAAATCAGCCCGTATGACGTGCATAAGAAATAAAATCTGTCAAATTATAAGTGATCCTTTTGAGGTCGCAAACTGTTTCAATGAAAATTTCATTAACATCGGCCAAAAACTGGCTGATCAGGTACCAAAAACTCCCAATTATGTTGAAAAGAAGACTGTTTGCGATCACTCAATTTTTTTGAACCCGGCAACGGAAAGTGAAATCCGGGAAATTATCTCAGGACTCAAAAATAAGACTGCACCTGGATTCGATAATCTCAGAGTAGAAACAATCAAGCATATATCGGATCACATATCTGCTCCACTGACCAACAAATACTTGCAGGAAGGATACTTCCCATCGACTTTCAAAACAGCAATAGTGTCACCAATTTATAAAGGTGGAGATAGAAACGATATGGCAAGTTATAGACCGATTTCTCTAATAACAAATTCTGCAAAAGTATTAGAGAAAGTTATCCAGATATTGAATTCTTTCCTTGAGAAGCACGGATCATTATCACCCTCACATTATGGTTTTCGTCGGGGTATGTTTACCCAAGATCCAATCAGAATATTGACACAAAATTTATACAGAAGTTAAGATGCCTCTCACCCATCGATAGGATTGTTTGTGGATATTTTGAAAGGTTTCGATACTGTCCACCACATGAAGTTGTTGGATGCGCTGAGCGACTTGGGAATGAGGGGAACGGTTCTTGATCTGTCCACGAGTTACCTGGTTGATAGGAAGCAAAGAGTAAGAATTGGCGATATTGTCGGTGAAGAAGAGATCATTACGTCTGATGTACCCCAGGGAACCGTACTGGGAGAATTCTTTTTAACATCTATATGAATAATATGGATTATGGATTATCAGTTTCGCAGACGATACTGTGTTGTTCTGTGAGGATGAGGACTGGTTTCATTTGAAGTGGAAACTTGAGGCCGATATAAGTAAATTAAAGGAGTTCTTTGATCAGAGACTCCTATCGATCAACCTCGCGAAGACGTTTTACGTGCCGTTCAGAAGCTACAGTATCTCCTTGCCTTTGTTTGAGTTGTCGGTCAAAAATGTGGTGTATAATATATAAATTTAAACGAGTTAAGAACATACTAGATCTCAAACAGATGATTGCTGTATATAAGAGTTTGGTGGAGACTCATTTAAACTATGGAATTGTTGGTTGGGGTGGAGTGTCAAGAACTCATCTCCTTTCTGTCGAGGTGGTACAAAAACGTTTTCTCAGAATAATCCTGGGAAAGGGTTAAGCTTATCCTAGCGATCTGCTTTATTCTGAATCCGGGCAGCTTGATCCTAAACAGATCTATCTTATGAACATTGCAGTCCTTCAATATAGCAACAGAATTGTGTACTTTCAGTCATGATTATACAACTCGACATAGACATAGATTTCTTTTACCACGGATGAACAAGACCATTGGACAGATGAATTCCAAGTACTTAGGTCATAAAATCTTCAATTTTGTCCCGGTTGAGATACGACACAGTCCCATTCTTCGCCATTTCAGGAGGACACTCCGAGTTTTTATGGACAAAACCCACCGTGGTACAATTATACGGCTGATAGAAACATGAGTGTTCTGGATTCCTTCAATATCTAAACAATCAAGAGGAATCAATTAAATTCACAATTGAAATCGAGAAGGACAGACAACTTCCATTCTTAGATGTACTGTACATAAACAAAATGGAATCCCAAGAACCACTGTGTATAAAAAGCCAACGAACACAGGACAATATCTACATTTTGATTCAAACCACCAACTAAACACTAAATTGGGAGTAGCAAAATGTTTATTTGATAGAGCAATAAATATTTGTTGCACTGAAGAAGACCAAAATGAAGAAATAAATAACATCTCGAAAACTCTTAGAAGCAATGGCTACCCCAAAAAGATATTAGAAAAAGCTAAACGAACATGAGAAAGTCAACCTGAACCAACAGATATAAATCAGACCATTAAAACCGTAATTCCTTATGTAAAAGGTTTGTCGGAGAAAATGAGAAGAATTGGAAATAGATACAACATAACGACTGCATTCAAAACTCAAGACACTATCAGAGCTAAACTTACAAAAGTTTTTTGTGGTGTTTTGTTTTTCCAAAGTGCTCTTAAAGTTTTATTGGTTTCTTTTATATAAGTTGCTGATTTTAATCTGTTGACACATCCTCGATTCTTTTTAAACCCCAACTGTTTAATAGTTCCTTCTATATATCTCTCACACATAAGCATACTCCTGCTTCGTGAGTATACTTTTGTTCACTGAGAAATTATTTTATTGTTCATTTGAAATAATTGAGATTTTACTTAGAGTGAATAAATTATTATTATAAATATTCGTGGGCAGTTCCGCAGAAAATTATTTGGAATTTTGAAAAATAGTTATGATCAATCCTCGTGGCGATTGTTTAAGTATCAAACTCTTTCCATAATCCTGAAAAAAACTTAATAACAAGCTCGCAATAGCAACTAACATTACGTCAGTGCTTTTCTGAATTTTTATTTTATCAATTTTGAAGGGCTGTATCTCCCTTAATATGCATTATGGACAATAAGAATATTCATCAAACTATAGTTATTTTTCAATGTATCATCTCCTCAGAAAGCTGGGTTAAGGTGCGAAAGCCTGACCTGCTCTCTTTCATCGAAAAATAGAATTGGAATCATTTTAATTGAAGGGGGCTCACAACGGAATTCAAACACCTGGTAGACCGAACAATTTATTCTTGTGACAATATTGTTGAACTTAAATCCATTAATATCGAAGTTGTTTACGGGAAATCTGATGTCTACTTGAATCGGCATAATTTATCAGCCTGGTTGTTCACGTGATTCTGACTTTGACAGAAAGAAAGAATATATTCGTTTTTCCGTTCAATATACTCAACAAATAATATTTTCCCAATATTAACCCAAAGCATTTGACGAGTCGTAATGATGTTGAAACATGAAAATGTATCCTCGGCAATTTTAATGTTCAGTTGCATTGACCAAGTTCTACGGGTCTTTCAAGAAAACTGCCAGACGGTATTTACAGTGGATTATGATAATTTTCATTCGAGAATTCCAACTATTCGATATAATACTGGGCAAAATTGGATACAAAACAGTTTGTTTCAACCGGAAGTTTACATCATAGACTGTTCTAATAACAATCTTGAAGATGTATTCAAATCATTAGAATTTCGAACTTTATTCAATCCTAATGCCATGTTTATATTTATAGTTGAAGTAGCAAATTGGGATCTGCTGAAAATTTTGAATAAATATTTCATTTCTTCATTTATCATCGCAGAAAACACGTTGTCAAATTCAACGACTTTAGATGAGTGTAACGATGTAAAATACGATCCAGAAGCGTTAAATGCTTCTATTTTTGATGAAATCGAGCAATGCACTGATTTCATACACAAATTTTCGTATATAAGAAACGTACAAGAGAATTATTCGATAAGAATTGGTGTAGGAAACAGTCCACCGTATGTAATCAAAGAAAATTCGGAAGATCCGTATACAGGAATGGATATCGACATCATTGATCTAATAGCCGAGAGATTGAACCTCACAACTATATACATACCATCTGAAAATTTCGTTGGCACCAAGATCAACTATACATATAACGGAGCGTTAGGTATATTGGCAAGAAAATCTGTTGATATATTGACTGGAGGAATGTTTGCAACAGAAGATTCTTGTTTAGATTTCAGCGTTTCTCAACCTATCCATAGAACTTCTTATTCTTGGTTCGTTCCAGGACCCACTCACATTCCTTTCTGGAAAAGAATAATCTTAATCTATCAGCCTTCAGTATCATTGGCGATTTTCATCTTTTACATTCTGATGACTTTTCTTCAACTAACCTTCAATCGTCTTATATCTGGAAGGAAGTTTGAAAGTGAATTCTTCAAGTTATGGTCTTCAGCATCCAATGCACCCATCAAGATACCACACACTGAGGAATGCTCGAAAAAAATGATCTACATTTGTTGGTTTTTATTCTGGTTAATTATTAACGCTAGTTTCGCATCAAAACTATTAGAATGTTTGATTAAACAAAAGTTCAATTTTCCAATTAATTCCCTGGACGATTTGTACGCATCCAAATTGGAAATATGTATTTTGAGGGGGTTGGAATTTAGTTTAGTTGGGTACAAAGGGAGGATTATTACATGTACAGAGTGTGAGGAGTGTTTGAAGAGGACTGCTTTGAAGAAGGATTTGGTGACTGTTCGAAATACCGATCTGGTGAATTTTTACGAATCGGACTATACGAGTCCTAAAGGAGATCCTATGATTCATGCTTTAAAGGAGAAATATTTCAAGATCTATAACGTAATGCTATTCAGAAAAAATCATCCTACATATCGGAAATTCAATACCATGATCCGAAATATGATTACCACTGGTATATGTGCTCATTTGAGAAAGAAATATACAAGCTATAAAAAAAGGAGGACATTGGTAAACGAATGGAGTTCACTTAAACTGACCCCGTTAAAGTTTCTATTCAACTTCTGGTTCTTTGGAATGGCACTTGCAATTGTAGTTTTCATAAGTGAATTATTTATGATTAAATGCAATGTACAGATAGAAACTAATTGATGTTAATAAAACTGTTTTTCGACTGCTTGAATTCTTTCGTTCAGGTTATATGGAAATATTTGAAACACCCCTTGATACTGCAGCTCTGTTCAATTCTACAAACTCAAATGCACTTCAATTCATAATTAAGAAAAAAGTCACATTCATAAGTAAAATAAGACACTTTTTCTCGTCATTTACAGGGAATCTATTTACGCCTTGAATAATTCTTCATGTTAATTATGTTATTATGATTTTTAAGAAAAGACATATTTGTTTAATGTTCAAATAATCAAACATTACAAAGACTGAAGAAAGCTGCATTGGAAGAATAATATAATCAGTGAATGATGGAGAAATCAAGGATAGATGACATTGGCAAATGGATACCGGACAACATAGTAAGAAGTTCAAACCCGAATATACATAAGTATAATAAATACTTAACATTTTAAAGAATCTAAATTATTAGTTGAGTAGATAGTATGATGTTTAGACATGAAAATATATCTTCTTCAATTTTAATTTTCAATTCTATCGAAAAGTAGGTACAACTAGCCTTCAAAGTAAACTACTAGACTGTGAATTCAGATTATTATATATTGCTTACCCATATTCAGATTTCCATACTTTGGAGAACCTTTTGTATACTGATTTGGAGATTTTAAGGAATTAATTTGCTGAATGGCGGTTATGTTCTAACCAGAATAGAACAGAGGAACTTGTTTGCATTTGAATAACTATGAGGAATATAGGAAATTAGCAGTAACTTCCAATGATTTTCTTATGAGAATTTCTATACAGTATTTAGGAGTTAAATTAGATTCATCTTACAATTACAAGGCTAATTCAGATGATCCGCACCTGTACTGAAAACTAGAAATAAAAATCTCCAGAAATATGCTGGATCATCTTGCTTTCTAAGCATAGCATTTCGAGTATTGTTGGTCGGTTTGGTTATTAATTATTGAATACATCTCCGGGAATAATTACTGGAACCATTGGTTTCCACTTTTGTCCCACATTGCCCCACCCCACATTCGCAGACAGACTTCAGCTCTGAATCTTTGGAACAATTCCCCATTTATTTCTGATTATTTCTTACATTCCATAACATAGAGTTCCCAGATTAAAATTACCCTTATGATATAATTTGTTTTTCAATATGAACATTAGCAATAAATAATTATAGCGGATTGAATAAAACTTTCACGACATGTTCAATAAAGATCTCATTTCTGAAATTCCTGGTTTCTATCTTCCTAAAAAAATTTGGACAGTGCTTAATAGTTTGAGAGCAGGCTATGGACTTACAAATAGCATGCTTTTCAGGTGGAACTCAGTTACAAGCGCATGTTGTAAATGTGCAGAAGCAGAGGAAAAATATCTCAACTTATCAATAATTGTCCCATATAAAGGGTCATCCAAAAAACGCGCCTACATGTTTCTTTGAAATAAAACAAAAAATATTTACAATTATTTTTTCAAACTGTTTTTTTTTTTGTTGAAAGTATGATCCATTACAATTATAAGTGAAATAGAATATAGAATATCATTCAAATGTGGAAACACTTTGGAAAAACAAAACACCACAAAAAGAACACTTGATGACGAGATATTGTTGATGATGGAGCTCGTGTTGAATGATTATTTGGGCTATTACCATCATCTATTGTGGATGTAATGTTTTCCGACGTTTCGATAGACATCTTCTATCTTTATCAAGGAGGAAAAGTAAAAAACCTTTCGAAAATTATCAATTTTCAAAAAGTCAATATGACAGAAGTCATGAAAGAAAAATGAACAATGTTATATACTCATCTGTGATATGATGATCTTTTTAAGTTGGATCGAACTATCGGTGTCCAAACTTCTGGCAGATCTATAGATGGAGCACTTATGGAATCTGGTGTTATTTTCATAAATGCTGCTTCTTTGATTTTTCTTCTTGCAAGTTTTTCTTCTTTGGATATTATTGATGCTTCATCCCATTTTATACGATGATTCTCATCTACAGCATGTTGGACTAACCTGGATTTGTCGCTGTCTAGTACTCGTAGAAGCTTCTGATGTTCTTTTATTCTTACATTCAGAGGGCGTTTAGTTTCTCCGATGTAAGATCTTCCGCACTCGCAAGGTAATTCGTATATGCAGTTCTTTGTCCTTTGTGTCTCATTATTAGGCTTAACTTTTGTAAGTTTAGCTCTGATAGTGTCTTGAGTTTTGAATGCAGTCGTTATGTTGTATCTATTTCCAATTCTTCTCATTTTCTCCGACAAACCTTTTACATATGGAATTACGGTTTTAATGGTTTGATTTAAATGTCCACCACGACTGCGACTGCAGGCTCAATCCGAATTTCGAAATTTTCAATGACTTTCCGACATGTTGCTGGTGTTATTTCACGAATTGCAACTTAAATGTTATTCTTTAGATTACTTATTTGTTTGTGGCTTGTTAGCAAGTGACTCTTCAAAACATTTGGCTTATTGACGAATCCATCCATTGTGAAATATGCTTCGTCACTAAACAAAATTTTGCTTGAAAACAATGGATTTGTCATTCGTTGTTCAATAATCCAATTAGCGAAATTACGACGTTGTAAATGGTCCCTTTCTTTCAATTTCTGGGTTAATTGAAATTTATAAGCGTGTAAATGCAAAACTTTATGCAAAATCCTCCATAAGGAGCCATTAGATATGCCCAATTCTTGAGAACGACGCGAAATTGATGTTTTCAAGACTTTCACTAACAGCAGCAATATTTTCATTTGTGCGTACAGTTTTTGATCTTCAATTTTTTGGTTTATCAGTAACACAACTAGTTTCTTCAAATTTTTCACTAATCTTTGAATTGACGATTGATTTGGCCGATTATTTACACCAAAAAAATAACAAATTTTGCGATGGGTATTTTTTAAAGAACGCCCATTTTCATAATGACTTTGAATGATGTAAACAAGTTGTTGCAGTGTGTACCTGTCCAGGGTTAAAATTGTTCTACCTTCTAATAAAACAAAATGGCTTATGTCATTTGAAAAGATGTCACGTGTAAAAATTATATAGTCTAGGCGTCACCCGTTTTAATTTCAAGATGGTTATAGGGCTATTCATAATGTTTCCGATTTTTTCATGAAATAGGTAGTAAATTTCAAATAAATTAAGTATGTAATTATTTTATTCAATTCTCTTTTACTGCTCTAATCTTTTTATTTTTAGATTCGATGTTGGCAACTTTGAGAACCCTCTATGTCATTAATCGCTCTGGAAGATGTCTTCAACATTTGATATTTAAGCTTATTATTGTAAACATTACAATACTTTTGGGAACCAGGTTTTTTTCACTGGGTTACTTTCCCTAAGCTTTTATGTTATTCACCAAATTGTAAGGTACCCCGTCACATCAGCTGACACTACTTACTAACAAAATTGTACGCCAGAAGTCAATATCATACTGAGCAAACTTGGATGCAAAATAGTATAATTCGATTGAAAGATAACACAACCGACTCTCTGTATGAAGATCTTTAAGACTTAGTGAAGAAAAAATCTTTGAAATTTCTTTTTGACTCAATTCCACCGTCATATTTTTATTAATAGTTAATGTAGCAGATTTACACTTTTTCCAAAATTTCAAATAAATATTTAATCTCTTTTGTTAACATCGTGGAAAATACATTATTAGTATCTTCATTTCCAGATGAGTGTTACATGTATGTACAACACGATCAAGAACCGCTCAATGCCTCTTATTTACTGGCTGGAACATGAAGAAGTGTCATTTTATAAGGATGGAACCATCAATATTCTGTGCACACTTGCGCTTGAAAATCCAATTTCCTGTGACAACTTACAAATATTACCACATTGTTTCCGATTTACGATTATTGTTTCCGTTCAGCCATTAGTTGACCAATTATGGCGACTTGATAATTTCCACCCGTAACCACACATGTAATTTTTTTTTTTTCAATAGAAATTGCACGATTAGTTAGAACATCTCTGTTTCATTTAGTTTTATCGGCACAATTATAAAGAAAAACACGCTAAAACTTCATGAACACATACAGCAGGTTCATACAAATTTGGATAGAGACATACATTTCTGCTACAAAACTACCCACTTTCCCTATTCAAATTCCTGATTAGATTGCAACCCTCTCCAGGATAATGGCCCCCTGTCATAAAAATCGACATGTCTGAGTCAGATTCAATTTTTGAATATAGAGACTGGGCACTTTTAAAAAAGGCACCCTGTATTCATAGATGAAAACCGACGATTTTTGTTCACTTTGATTTAGCTTAGAGAAAATAATCATATTCATAGGTGAAAAACGAGACTTTTCCGTTTCGTTTACAGGAAATCTGTTGTTTCCTTGAATTTCTATAATTTATCAGTCTGGCTGTTCTCGTGATTCTTATTTTGACAAAAATAATTTATTTACTTGTCTGTTTGATACAATAAACAAATTATATTTTGGAAACCAGGAAATATTTGATGAGTAGGTAGTAATGATGGTAAAACATGAAAATATATCCTCTGCAATTTCAATTTACAGTTGTATCGTTAAGTGCTAGTGCTGCCATAACAGTTTTTCACAGTGGCGCAGTCAGGAATTTTCCTTAGGGGAGCTGAACTGAACAGAAATATACCAATGTTTGTGAACAAATTGAAGAAGAAAGGTTGGTTTCCAGGGGGAGGGGGTGGTAGGTTGTGATGAGCTGCAGGTATCGATATCGGTTTCTGCTGAACGGCGATACTCCTTTTGACAGCAAGTGACAGATGTTTGGAAGATAGGTTAGGTGGCTTGAATTATCAATGATTCAGAGTTGCCAAATTTGCTGAATTGTCAGTAGATCTTGTGAAAAGATTGTTTATCTTCTGAATCAATTCGATATCTACTGGAAAGTGATAGGACGCATATTTATAATTACAAATACTTCTTCTAAATATAAATTATGAAGATGAATTACCACTGTAATTCACTGAATTGATTATATACAGGGTGAGTCTTTGACCACTGCGTTAATTTTAACCATAGGTTCTTGAGATCAAAAAAACACTTTTTTTTCATACCGCTTTTCAATATTCAGCTGCGTCAAAAAGTTATAAGCATTTGAAGTTTTCCCATTGGGCAAATACCCCTCTGTCGTCCAGTTGTGTTTGAATGAAAATTACCTTCCACAGCATCCATTAATAAATCTGAATTGTTTAGAAACATTATTTTCCCTCTAAGAAATGATTCACTCACTCATGTTTCATCAGATGATTAAATCGATTTAATTCCTTTCAACTTCAAATATGGTGCGATTTAGGAAACAAGATGAAGAATGATTTTATCTGCAAAAAAAACTAATGATTCTAGGAAGTACAAGATACGGAACTTTAGTTTAAGTGATATTTGATATTCATGCAATTTTACCAATCTCTACAGTAGTAGTGAGAAACCCACAAGAAATGGAATAATTCTATTGATGCCAAAATATGCATGACTGTTATCAAAAACCTTCTACAAGATATCATTTCGATTGATATTGTCGTTTGAATGTTACATGTGAAAATGCAATTTTTTTTATGAAATTTCAACAGCCTATATCTATCGAACGGGGCCAAATTTGGAAAAATGTTATCTGTTGACGTCAAAAATCTATGGTTAAAATTAACGCAGTCAAAGACTCATCCTGTATATACATATATATGATATAGAAATCGAAAAATTCTGGTAGAGTATAGATAATTTGTACTAAAGGGAAAAGAATTCGATATCTTCATTTATAAGTAAATTTGATTTCAATTTGTTGATGTAAAAAGAGTAATATTTTATTAGTTGAAATCCTTTAATAGTTATGTCTATTAAAAGAATAGATCCCATAAAATATTCATTTATAATGTTGACCATACTTTTTTGAAATACTATATTTAATTAAAAAAATTGTTCGATTCTATTTTGTCTTTCAACATGTTACTGATACTGAGCGGAAAAAATTTATGCTCCTCAAAATGGCGACCTCTACTCTACATGTTCCGTAGTGGGCGCATCGTTGAGCAGACAAACCATAGAAATGTCACAACAGTCCCGCAACTGTTGAGTCTGATGAACGCGGCCATAGATTTTGAATATAAGGAGCAAATGAGTGCCATGTTGCTACTTTGAATTTTTCTCCATAAGTACCATATAGCTAGTTAAAAATTCAGTGGATTTATTTTATGCTTTATAATTCAGGAAAGGATCAGAAACTTGAATATGATGTTGAAAAAATATGCATATTCATTAAAGAAAAAAGTGAAGTATTTTCGATAGAAGAGAAATGAACTATATTTTTAATTAAATATAGTATTTCGAAGAATTTGTGATCAACATTAGAAATGAATATTTTTATGGGATTTCGCCATTTAATAAACCAATACGAAAGGTCTTCAGTCAATAATAAATTACTCTTTATACATTAACAAATTGAAATCGACCCTACTCATAATTGAAGATATCGAATTCTTTTCACTTTAGCACATATTTTCTATAATTAACCAGAACTGTTCGATTTTTATATCATATATCACAAATCAATTCCGATTCTGCAATTCAACAAATTTTCGAGAGACAATTAATTTTCGTAGTTCGTATTTAAAAGAAGTAATTGTAATTATAAATAAGCGTCATATTACTCTTCAGATGATATCAGGTTGAATGAGAAAATAAATTATCATTTCAGAAGATCTATTGACAATTCAGCAAATTTGGCCACCCCGAATCATTGAAAATTCAAGCCACCTAACCTAACTTTGAAACATCTGGCAAAAGGACAGGTGTCGATAACGATACCTCTCGGGTGCGTAGCCATTTCCGCTACCGAGGTTGTGCTGAATGCAGCCATTGACAGTGGATTCACATTACTATCTGAGAATTGCATCAATTCAATATTATACATAACAAAATGGGACACAAAATAGTTCATGTTGAATGATTATTTTTTTGAAAATTGATAATTTTCGAAAGGTTTTTTACTTTTCCTCCTTGATAAAGATAGAAGATGTCTATCGAAACGTCGGAAAACATTACATCCACAATAGATGATGGTAATAGCCCAAATAATCATTCAACACGAGCTCCATCATCAACAATATCTAGTCATCAACACAAAATAGTTCAGATATGTAGTTGATATAACTTTGAAGTGTATGGTGAAATCATGGGACTTTTGAATTGAATGCAATTCTCATACCCTGTTATTATATTTTTTATTGATAGTTAACGTATTTTTGAAAATTTTGAATAAATATCTCATAATTCTCGCCACGAAGATTTCAAAGGCGCATTTTCGATGTATGACAGTTTTTGCATATCTGACATAAACCCCAGATCATTCTGGCATAGTCAAGTAGCTACAACTGAATTAAAGATGATCATTCAACACTATACTACATCGTCCAATGAAATCGCTCAATTTTTGAAAACCGACCAATAGAAACAAACTGTATCTGAAAACACTCAACCTCACAGTGTTTTCACTTTTAGAAATTTGTTTTTATCAAATGCCAAATTTGCATAGGAATATTAATACGTCCGGATAGCTTTGGCCGTTGGTGGAAGTAGCGGTCGTCATGGTTACGATAAACAAGCACTTGTTAGCGATAACTTCAACAGCACATTTGGCAGTTCTGTCAGTTTATTTTCGTATTTTACCATGAAGTAGATAAAAATGAAACGTTTTGGGAATTGTAATATTACTTCAATTGAGGAAAGTGTGAAGAAAAGTGTGCCGCTTAGTAGAGTGAAGTCAATATCCAACATTTGGAAACAATTTGAAGAATTCTGTGCTGCCCGGAAATACCTTGTAAATGAAAAAACAAGTTTTTCATAGCTCCATAATATTATGCTAGACTGGGCTTTCAATATGAAGAAAAGAGATGGATCAGACTACAAGGAAAGTGTCGTAAAAACCTTGTGGAATAATACTGCCAAACGGCTGCAGGAAAAATTCTATTCCGAATGGGGCGTTAGGTTCGATCCATTCACAGACGTGGCTTTTAAAACGGCGCGGGATGCACGAAATGCCAAGAGGCGTATTTTGCAAGTGGACCCTGAGAAAAGAAAAGTTAGTGCCAAGGCGCTGTCTTTGGAGCAACACAAAAAGATGGTCAACTTATGTAAAGAAGATAATCAAGACGGTTTGAACAGAAAATTTTATTTTATTGCTGCATTGGAGCTTGCTTGGCGCGGAGGAGAGGGTTCATCATGCCTAATTTCGCATTTCCAATTCGAAATTGAAAACGATGGTAATCCCACGGGCCGAATTGCCTACAATCCGATATTTTCTAAAACAAGACAAGGTGGTGCCCCAAAAATGCGAGGAAACGAAATGGCTGACTACCAATATTGAAGAAGATATTTGCCCGGTGAGGTTATATAAGCTCTAAAAGAACTGCAAACATAACCACTGAAAGACTATTCCTTACTCCACATAAGAATTGGAAATATGGTTCATGGTTCAAAAACTCCCCAGTCGGTCCCAATACGACAGCTAAATGGACAAAAGAATCGGCAGAACTCATTGGCATCAACACATCCAAGTCGAAGATAACCAACCACTCGCATCGAGCCACTGCTGTCAGCCAATTAGCCAAAGCAGGGATTGGCGAGGAACAGCTGATAAAGATAACAGGCCATTCTTCTACAGCGTCAGTGAAACCGTATCTCCAACTGGACCAACAACATCACAAAAAAATAATCACAGCCATAAGGAATGAAAAAAATGTCCTTCAAGAAACAACATCAGTATCTACTTCATCATTCGAAAATAATGCTCGTAATGTGTATAATAATTGTACTATCAATAATTATTATTTTGAGAATAAAGATGAATAATTTGTTGTTATGCTTCTATCTGGTTATTTTTGAATAAAAAACTATTTTTTATTTCGTTTGATTTATATTGTTGAATGATCTTTCCAAATACCACACGAGATTCAAATTCTTTTTGAAAACACTCGTTTTTTGCAAATTATACAAATTTCACTCAACAGAGTGATCCCGAAATACCACTTGCCTTCGGCTCGTGGTATTTTAAGGATAACTTTGTTTCGTGAAATTTAAACGCATAATTCCCAAAAAACAAGAGTGTTCTCAAAAAAATCTCACCTCTAGTGGTATTACCCTTGAAAATGATCGTATTATACTACTTTGACAGCTTCTGTGATTATATTTAATTCAATAGTCTTTATACTAATAGACAACTGCGAATGCGTGATGCAAATGATATGGTATCACCAAGACTACCACAGACTGCAAATTACCATGAAAAAGCTAAAGCATCACAACGTGAAAGTAATGCACTAAATTGCTGTTGACCCTGTACCTGAAATTGATTTTGCAGGGCGATCAGGAATACGTCGTGCTGTTTTGGCCGAGATGATACATGCAGATTTTAATTACAACAGCCATATTGATTATAGTATTTATGGATACACTGGAATGATGGACGCAATATGCCCACATTTTGATGCGGCTTACTTTCTAGGTGAATCGCTCGGCATGTGTTGTGCTAGTGGCAAAGTGAGATCGTCAGCATTAGAAACCCAACCTGAACCATTTCTTTTTGGAAAATCTCAAACATTGAACAATACAAACGTCCACAATACAATACGGCATTTCGAATGACTTCTTTTGGTGGTACAAAAATTATTAGAGATAATTCAATGTCGACGTAAAATTGTATCCATGTTACTGATTCAGGGTCAGATATATCATCAAGCTGGTTCGTCATTGCCACACTTTATCAATTTTTGCTAATTTATTTTATTGTTGATCAAAATCGTGAATTGGATCAACCTTGTGTAATTGTTTCGAACAAGACGCAATTTTTTAAAGCTGCTCTCGATCATTTTCCATCTGATAATCACAAAATCATAAAAAGGACTGATAGAACACTTTTTGGAGAGCATACAAAGCGATTCGATGCAGAGACAATAGATGAGGTTGCAATTGTAATTCTTGGTAGTCAGTTTCAATCCCGTGATATTGTACTTCATCGTAGTTACGATGTATTACAATACCCAATATTGCGTTAGGAAGGTGACGATGGTAATCATATCAATATACCAATGGTTGATCCACGATCAGTTTATGATGACCACGAACTTGTCATCAGAGTTGAACCCAGTGGTATGAGACCATTTTCAGCTCGATATTCGCAAAACGATTGCTCGCTCTTGTAGTGAGAAAAAGCTTTAAAAACGATTATCAAAACACCTTGATTAATTCCACTTTGTTAATCCTCAGAACCTACGTCCATTCGATGCAAGTTCGTCTCTGTACCTACGCCCCTTAACCACTCATTCATAAGCGCACCCCATTAATATTTATCTATCATTGTGTATACATGGAAATAATTGACCGGTAAACGAATAATTCTAAAGGTGAGGTTATCAGAGGGAAGACAAAGAAAACAAATCCGAAGAAATGTCAGTTCTATCTCATTCACTAAACATTCCAATTGAGTCGAAAACAAGCTATAAAAAGTTGCCATATCAATTGATTGAAGCATAACGAAGACTTTCTGTACAATCTTTTGTGAAAATCATGGAAGGACGTGAATAATTAAAGAACGTTGAAGTTTCAGATACAGAAAAAAAAACAAGCTACAATTTTGAAGTTTTGTGATGATTCTTCCAGTTACCTTGAAAAATTCTGTGTTATTGTTAACTTGTATAGAACAATTAATATCAAATTCATTGCAATCGCTCAAATTATTCATTGTCAACTTCGATGATGTAGTTGATTTACCAAATTACCGTTATGATATAAGAAAAAATGGAGAAGAATTCACAGATTCAATTCCAGACGTCTACATCGTAAGAACAGACTCAGAGAACTTTGAGACAACATTCGAATATTTGAAAAAGGGAACCATTTTCAATCCAAAAGCGAAATTTATCTTAATTATAGACAACCTGTACGAAGACATCTTATTTGAGAATTTCAAGAAAATCTACATGGATGAAATGATCGTTATCCAAGATAACTATGAAACACCATTAAATATTGTTAAATACACGTCATCTCAAATTGATACGAGAAATTTGACATTGTTCAGGAACATTGAACGTTGTTTTTGTTATGGAATTAATATTGAATGTAAAGAAAACAGGACTGTACCGGCTGTATATTCGTCTATAAGGGTTGGTTTAAGCGAAAATGTACCGAGTGTTATCGTGAAAGAAGATATAATCGAGGGTGTTGACGTTGAGCTTTTGGAAACAATCGCCAAAAAAATGGGATTAACAATTGACTTTGATTTTGTCGATGAATTTGCTGGCATGAGGAGTATGGACAATTATTCCTTCAATGGGGCTTTAGGTAGGTAGTTGCTGACGAGAAATTATTGATGGTGGATCTATTATTGTTCTTATTACCAACGTTTCAACAGACATCTTCTGTCGTTTTCAAGGTGAAATTAGCTTTTACAAAAGCAGATGATATCAGAAAAATTTGCAACTTCATAAATGTCGAATAGACAAGACTATGAAAACTAGATAAAGACTTGGCACTTATTTGTGGTTTGAAGACTTCCTCAAGTTACATGGAACAATTGGCCTCCAAACTTCTGGCAACTCAATTGATGGTGCACTTATGGAATTGGGAGCGATGTTCATGATTGCTGCCTCCTTGATTTTCCTTTTTTAGGTTTCTCTTCCTTTGGATATGATAGATGTTTCGTTCCATTTTATCAGGTGATTTTCATCCAGAGCATGTTGGACCAACTTGGATCTATCTAATACTTGAGAAAGTTTCAATTTTCCTTTATTCTCACCTTCAAGGGGCGCTTTGTTTCTCCGATATATGATTTTCTGCACTTCCATGGTATCTCATATTTATTTCCTCATTTTTATGTTTTTTGTATAGCATATATTTGTTGCTCTATCATAAAACAATTTAGTATTTAGTTGATGGTTGGAATTGAAATGTAGATATTGACCTGTGTGAGTTGTTTTTTTTTTGTGTACACTGGTTCTTGGGATTCCATTTTGTAATGAATACCTCTTTCCAACGTCCCAGTAGAAGAGCGGCTTTCCACCGACGAAGAGGTGTTCAAAAGAAAAATTGAAAATTTATAAATATTGTTTATTTAGAGTTTCTCCTGACGGGAGAAATCTTCAGGGTCGGTTCGTCGCTAGAAAGGACGAGTCTTCAGTTCTGTAAGATCAGGGAACTCAATAAAATTCCTGAATAACAAAAACTAATTTATTGGAAGCACACAAAAAAAAACAAAATGACAATTTTTGCAAGCATAAAAATATAATTAAAACAATTTCTGACAAAATATTATTGGAGGTTTTGGACTATGGACTTTTGACTGTTTATAAAGTTTATATCTGACCTTTTTGTTTGGACTTCTAACACGGAAATTTTCGAACTCACTCAATTAGAACACAACTATTTTACTAGAATTTAACAGACTGATTTCTTCTATACTTTTATATATATAATATCCCTTTGTTCGTGGGCATTATCGAACATAATCCGGAATTCCCTAATTTCTCTTAATTGGTGCCCTTCTTTTCGATAGTTCGAAATTTACCCCAACTACTTCGAAATCTAAGTTTCATTGGCTTTAGTCAATTGAGTCTCTCGATACAAACCTCTGATTGGTCCACTGATTTAATTTTAATTTTTTTACTACAGATCCACCTTTTTCCCATCGTTAAATTAATCTAAGCTCTTAAGGTCGACAAGGCTCACGTAAATGTATCATATGTCGAACTTCCCTAGCTAATTCTCAAATTTTATTGCGTCGTACATCCATCAAGATTTCCATGTAGCGCATCAATAAATTTTGTTTTAAATCTTAGGTTTTATGATTATTGGTGTGATATTTTTGTGAGGTTTATTACTGTCTGGAATGTCTGGGAATATCGATAAGATATGGTCTTTTGCTTATCAAGACCCATTATCCAGCATCGCTAGACATATCCTATTACAATTTTGTTTAAAAACAAGTACATCTAATAATAGATGTAGAATAGAAGTAGAAGAATCTTTCTCGATTTTCATTATGAATTGAATAGATTCTTCCTGATTGTTGAGATATTGAAGGAATCCGTCTATAGTGTTCATTCCATGTTGCCAACTAATGAAAGTATCATCTACATATCTCTTCCATAATTATAATGAATAAAGGAACATCAGAAACTTGCTCAACTATTAAACACCGATAGATCCAAGTTGGTCCAATATGCTCTGGATGAAAATCACCTGATCAAATGGAACGTAATATCTATAATATCCCAGGAGGAGAAACCTACAAAAAAAATCAAGGAGACAGCAATCATGAAGATCGCTGTTTTCAATCCCATAAGTGCACCATCAATGGAGTTGCCGAAAGTTTGAAGGCCGATTGTTCGATGAAACTTGAAGAAGTCTTCAAACCACAGAGAAGTGTGAACTTTTTATCTAGGTTTTGTAGTCTGTCTATCTGACATTTATGAAAGTTGAAAACTTTTCTAAAATCACCAGTTTTTGCCTTGAAAACTTCTGAAGATGTCTGTTGAAACGTTGGTTACAAGAACAAGAATAGAAGACGGTAATTGCCCAAATAATTATTCTACATTAAGGTAGGTACATGACATAAAGTCTCAAGAAATTGACATTAAGAAGAGCACTCACTTGAGGTGAAGAGCTTTCTCGCGTTAAGTCTTTTCCGGGAAAACTCTAGAATAGTCTGATACTAAAAAACCACCACATAATGAATATAAATGAATCAACTAAGCAATATCTGCAATTAAAAATTTAAGAAAAGCCCTGACGTGAGGTAGGAGCTTTTTCGGGCTTGTTCTAGAGTTTTTCCCGTACTCTTGAACAGTGTTATGCAAATACAACCGCCACTATGAATGAACAAACGTATTGACTCTGTGAACTCACGTCAGTACTTCTCTGCATACATTATTCCACCGTAAATGAGCTATTTCGATTAATTTTTTATCGATTTAAACTGAATTGATATGTCCAACCGATGTCAATCGAAAACCTATCGGTGAAAGCATTGAGGACTGAAATTTCTGACGGACTTTTTGACATTCCTCTTGTCAGATTTACGAAATATTCAAATATTCAAACGAATTATTTGGTACATTTTCTGGTAAGTTTCGGACAAATAGAGGGTGTTATGAGATCGGATATTTTATGTAGTTTCGTTTTCGACCGCTACCCCAAAGTTTCAATGAGCCAAGAGTCGAAAGGAATAAAATTAATTAACATTAACTTTACTTCTGTGATTGCTTGCCGTAGAGTTAATGAAAAAATAATTATCTTCTTGTGAAAGAAAGCTACGACGATGAAATTGGAGGATATGTAAGATATCCATACATACACGAATTTTTGTTAAGATATGTTGGAAATCTTATAAAGTTTAAAAAATATTTTTTTTGGAAATTTTTTAAAATGTTCCAGGGCGTCGATTTTTGCGTTATTTTGCCAGCCTATTTGTTTCAATCTAATCCAAATATCTTCCATGTTACAATATGATCCGATGGATATTCTAGCGCTTATACTTATAGGAGAAATCCAATTTCAGATGCTCATGACTCTGACTCATTGGATGTATTCGGCCCAATAACTAACTCGACCGAGATATTTAAACAATTAACCTGTTCTGAAAATATGAAAACTCTACCTCAGCTCTTTAGGAAGATAGAGAGTATATGGACCAAGGGACACCCTCAAGTTTTAAGCTGTATTCTTCATCAGGAAATCAAACCCAATCGATTGGGATCATTTTCAGTCCGATAATCGAATATTACAAAAATTTGGGCCAAAAGATAGCACGCTGTTCTACAAGAATGAGCGCGCAAAAATGACCAGTCACAGTTTTCCATCAGTTGTTCGAAGACTTAACTCCCTTCTCCCATCAAAAGAAGTTACATCTTCCCCATCGAAAATCATATAGAAATTGATACTTTTTTCTTGCCTTTTCGAATACCTTATTTATTAGGTTGACGAATACGAAATCCATTATTTTGTCCACACATGGCTTTACTAACCGATACCTCCCTTCGTATTTGTCGCATCTGGTCAAACTTTTTCCTTGAAAAGAAGAATCTATGTTCTAGCTAAACATATTTTGTCATTGTTGTGACTGAACGATTTAGTTGTGTGTTAGAGCGACGAAGATGCATGTGAACAAAGACAAAATTCGGTACGTTTTACAATTTTGCTTTAATAAAGGGAAGAACGCAAGTCAAATGTAAATAATGTTTATGACCTCAATACTGCAACCGCCAATCGGGGGCACTTTTGGTTTCATCGATTCCGTTCCGGTATTTTTGATGTGAAAGATCCACCAAGCATTGGAAGGCCTATCGTCAAGTATGTTGAATAAATATTGGAAATGACCGACGTAGACCGGCATGAGACCTGCCGCAGAATAGCTTAGCAGCTAAAAATGGACCACAAATCAGTTCTAAACCATTTGCATAAGGCCGGCTTCAAAAAGAAGCTTGATGTTGGGTGCCGCAAGAGTTGTCGGAAAAAATTTGATGGATCGTGTATCCATCTGCGATTCCTTCCAAACGGAACAAAATCGATCCAATTCTGAAGAGGCTGGCTACTGGAGACGAGAAATGGGTCACATACGACAATTTCAATCGAAAACGTTCATAGTCGAAGGGCGGTGAAGCAGCTCAAACGATGGCCAAACAAGGATTGACGGCCCGGAAAGTTTTGCTCTGTATCTGATTGGATAGGAAAGGGGTCATATACATTGAGCTACTGCCCAGTGGCCAGATGCTTAATTCGGATCTCTACTGCCAGCAATTAAACCGACTGGCAGCAGCAATTGACCAGAAGAGACCAGAATAAGCAAATAGGAGAGGTGTTGTATTCCATCAGGACAACGCCAGGCCTCACACGTCGGAGATGACCCGCTCACAGCTTCAGCTTCGGAACCTTTGTTGGGAGGTTCAAAAATCCATTCAAATAAATAAATCGTTGTTATTTGTATCAATAGTGAAAAATAAAACGAAATACTTTGTAGTAGATAACTCTTTCTGCTTTTCATGACGTATTTTTTATGAAAATCTATAAAAAAAGAAATACAGGGATTTTACTAGTAAAAAAATTCATTAAAAATAATTAAAAAAAAATCATTTTAAATGTTCGAAGTGCTTGCCATTCACCTCCTGACAATATGCCAGTCTATTAACAAATTCTTGAGTAACTTTTTTCAAGACTTCTCTATGTATTAATGCACATTCATCAAGAATCCGTTGTCTCAATTCCTGCAAGCATGCTGGTCGATTAACATAAACACGTGATTTTAGATAACCCCAAAGAAAAAGGTCTAATGGGCTGAGATCTGGAGAACGAGCAGGCCACTTTATGCGTCCCTTACGTCCAATCCATCGATTTGGAAAAGTAGCATCTAGAAAATTCCGAACCCGTCTTTCATAGTGAGGAGGTGCTTCATCGTGTTGGAACCAAACGTTCGGTGGTAACTGCCCGTTCTGTTGGAGCGCAGGAATGATTTGATTACTTAGTAAATCCAGATACTTTTCTCCATTTAAGTTCCCGTTTATGAAAAAAGGGCCTATTAGCCTATTTTGTACAATTCCCATCCAAACATTCAACTTTTCTGGTCGCTGGGTTTGTGCTTCATCAATCCAATGAGGATTCTCAGCTGACCAATATCTTGAGTAATGGCGGTTAACCGTTCCATTCAAACAAAAAGTTGCCTCATCAGAAAACTACATTGAAAGCAAAACGTTCGTCATCATTAGAGATGTTCATTAGCCGTTCGCAAAATTCGAGCCGTCGATCAAAATCATCCCCTGACAATTCTTAGACTAAACGTACCTTATACGGATAAAAATTTTACTTTTTTAATATTTTTCTACGGAACGTCGACTTATGCCGTAGTTCCGCGCCAGAACTGTGGTAGAAGTTTGAGGTGATTCTTCTATATTTTGCCTCATCACTTCGTTCGTTACGTGTCGTGGTCTTCCAGATCTTGACAAATCCTTGACCATTCCAGATGCATTAAAACGTTGTAAAGTTCTAGTAACTGTTAATCGTAATATTGGCTTTTTCAGGATGCAAATTATTAAAAATATGACACACTTCTTCATGAGTTCTAACACGATCACCATAACCGATCATCTTTAATATTTCAATACGATCTCTTTCACTCAAATTGACTATTTTCAAACGTAGTCACGATTTATTTTCACAAACTAAACTTAAAAAACGTGAAGACGCGTTCTATTACAAAATTATCGTCCATTCCGTTTCAAATATATTAATTAATTTGGTGCCAAACTTTATCCCAACCCTGTATATGAATGAAAAAAAAAGACTAATGTGAAAGATGAATCTGATGCTCTTAAATAAGATTGTTTAGATCAGGTTCCCATTTACTCGAGAACAGTCGAAAGTCGTAACATTCAAACGATTTCTTTTCTTGGTAAGTCTTGTTGGCACAGCACTAAATCCGCGTTCACACAAAAATGACGATGGGAAAGCAATAAAAAATCGTTGAACGATTGACTACAATTCAGAGACAATTGGGGATCGGTTTTTGTAGCCACAATTCTTGGCAACCATTTTAACTTTATTTTTATTTCCTCGTTTATTGTCAATTCTTGTTCCCGACATGGCTGTGTTGACATATGAAAACGGATCCAACAACCACTGGAGTATTTCCAAGTTCAAAATGTCCACGTATCGTTAGATGAAGTCAATATGGAGGTTTTCCTAATGATGCAGTCGTTAAACAAATCATCGTTACTGCAGCATACTGTTGTTAAATTCGGAAAATTTTTTCTCAAGTTTGCCCATATTCTTTTTGTGTAGAACCAATTAGGCTGCGAAAGCAGCAACGATGTTTTTTTTTATTAAATTCAGTTCATCGGCTTGCAGTTGGGGATTCACGTCGTTGAACAATATATAATATAATATACAGGTCTGTCATGTTAGCTTCTCCATTCTTTGAAGTAATAAGTTTGTTGTGCAATTCTGTATCTTTGGTTTCCAAGAACTTTATACCAGAATTGAACAGAATGTAAAATCGAGTCAGACAGTTACCTCTTGATAGCCAAAGCATAGCAAACTGTTGAAATCCTCGATATTAGTACCACAAAGCTGATGAAATAATCTATCATTCAAAGAGCTGTTACGGATTTTATTGATTTTAAATTGCTCATTAGGCGCTTTCGTCAATTCACTTGTTGATGATACCATGAGTTGATGTTCAAAAGTTGTAGTTGAGGGCGAAATAAGGCTCTGCGTAGATAAATAAAATTTCAAATTACCTCTAAAGCCTACACCATGCCCCTTTTTTTTCTGTGTCTCTTACCGCCCCACTTTAAGCCTACAACGCCCCCAAGGGGGCTTTATCGCCCACTTTGGGAAACGTTGTTCTAGAGCATTCCAGTAGTGATTTATGAGAGCAATTTCGACAAAGGAACAGACATGATACATTACCCAAATGGTTCGCTTGTTTGTAATCATGTTTTTTTCTTTCAATATACCATACATGAGAACATTATACGTCATCGCAATATATTTCGCAGATTACAATAAATTATCAAAAACATTCTTTTATTCGCATTTTACTTAAATATCTTCTTAATTGTTTTTGTTGGATTCCATTTTATATCTGAACGCGTTCGTCCTTAACTCACTCACTTTTCAATGTGGGCTCCAAGCCATAGAAGCTGGGGATTTGATCTTTCTAATATTTGAGAACGAGAGTCGCCGGGATTTGAACCTGGCAACTTATTGCTTTTCAGGTCAGCATCTACACCTTCTTGACGGTATACTACCCGAGACCGAAATTGCTTCTTTTCAGAATAATTGTATTTTAATCAACGTATAGTTTTGTTAATACACTAGTAGTAGGACATTGAGACAATTTATGACATGAACTTTTTCATTTTCAGGAAGTCTCGAGCAGGAGAAAGTCGACTTGATTGTAGGCGGAATATTCCCAAGAAGAGATTCGTTGTTATCCTTTGAATACAGCAAACCAACATCAGTTAACAGATATGTTTGGATAGTACCGACAGCGAGCAAACGTCCTTATTGGAAGAGAATTATTCTGACATTCACCCTTTGGGTATGGATATCTTTTTTAACGGCCTTTTTAACTCTTGCCGTAATCCTATATTCCATAAACCAATTAATCACAGATGGTCCTTACTACAGCTTAGGAGAAGAACTTTTCAAATTATATTCAATGTGCTTGTCTTCTGTAGAAGTGAAACCTCAAGAAATATTTTCCCGTCGAATATTATTTTCATCATGGTACTTATTCCTGATAGTATTTTCTAACTATTTCACAGCGAAGTTACAATCGAACTTTGTAGTAAAAAAGTATGAATATCAAATACACAAACTGGATGAACTTAGAAGTGTCCACTGGGATATCTGTATGTTTACAGATTTGACCGAGTTTATTAAACATCATGGAAGCAAGAAGATCATCACTTGTACCAACTGTGAAAGTTGTACCAACAGAACAGCATTTAACAAAAACTTAGTATCTATAAGAAGTGAAAACATTATTCTCTATGACATGCCTCGGTTATACCTGAATAAAAATGGAGTACCTCAACTATTCCTGCTAGATGAATATTTCCTGATAACTTACGATGTTATAGTTTTCAGGAAAAACCATCCGATATTCTCGAGATTCAACGAACTGTTGCTCAAAATTTTGGATTATGGCATTCATGAAAAAATTAAGAGTATGTATACTCCTCAAAAGATAGCCAAGCATAAGGTTGTATGGCAGGCACTAGCTTACGGGCATTTATCTTTCATTTTTCGAATCACTATATTTGGTTCTATTTTAAGTGTGTTTGTTTTTGCTTTGGAATCAAAACAATACCAGAGAGATTTGAATGAAATAAAATTACAGACCAATTAACAATGGAACCTATAAAATAATTTTTGATTCGCTTCAGAAACAGATCAGAAATAATGATATTTCACTTATTTATTTTTGAAAGTAACAGTTACGGTAATAGTGTTTTTTAGTACAGAACGAGATGATTTACGAAGTCTGTTCAAATACCCGGTGTCCGCTGGGAAGGTAAACTACATACTTTGTTTGGACATTTTGGTCTTGACAGTTCATATTTGGTAGTCGTAAAGTAGAAACGTAAAAAATTTATTGTGGAAAAATATTCGGTAAATCAAAGTGTTTCAATAGTAAGAATATCTTACTAAAATCAGTCGTTGTGTACTGTGACGATGAGAGAGTTAGTTGAGGGACACAACCTGACAACAAGACGCACTATTTATCGTGCCCCTCTTTCTTCGAAATTATTAACTACACGATAAATAGTGCGTCTTGTTGTTAGGTTGTGTCCTTCAACTAACTCTCTCATCGTCACAGTACACAGAAAGTGTTCATAAAAATTCGTCAACCAATTTGACGTCGAGCTCAGGACTTCAAAGAACAACTTTGGCCACATTTTGCACATGGATTTGCATGACAATAACAATTACTGCTTGCCCGTGACAACCCTGATTTTCATGAAAAATCATAATGACGAGGCACATTTCCACTTGAATGGATATGTGAATAAACAGAATAGTTGATACTGGGCAATGGAAATCCATCAAATTATTCAACATTCACCTTTGCATCCATTGAAAGTAACAGTATGGAGTACAATGTGGTCAGGAGGAATTATTGGACCTTACTTTTTTCAAAATGTAAACGGTGTAACGATAAATGTCGATGGGGAGCGATATTGTGATATTGAAAATTTTTAAAGCCAAAACAGCATGATCTGGGCTTAATTCAAATGGGGAACCACATCATATACAGCCAGAATTACAATGAAAGACTTCTACCCACAACAATTTATTTCAAGAAATGTTGACGTTGATTGTCCTCCACTATTGCATGATTTCGCAACGGACTTCTTTTCGTGGAGAGATCTGAAAAGCGAGGTTTATGCAAACACACCAGAAATGCTTGAGCAACTTGAACAAAATATTCGTGATGAAATTAATGAAATACTGCGTAAAATTTGTGAGAATGTAATGAAACATGTGTTCAAAGGGCTTGCATTTGTGAGGCGAGCAGAGACGGACATTGATCGGATATTGTATTCCATACATAATTGCCGATATTAAATAAAACACTTCTCAATATAAGTTTGATTCAGTAAAACATTATAAACGAACTAAGTAGTATACCTTCTCGAATTTGAAATTTTCGAGGGCTATGTGTATTTGATTTTCTTATTATGATATTTGTAGCTACATTTTGGTACTTATGGTCCTAAGTGAGCTAGGCCATTTTGAATGCTTCGTTTTATATCGTCCGCTGTGGTTGTTGGAAGTGTTGTGACTCGTACTATTTTTACATTTCCAAAAAAATGGATCTAAGCATCTCTATAAAATTGTGCGTGAATAACAAAATCGAGTATGTGGACCCATATTCACTGTGGCATATGGTGAGTCTACCTTGCTCTGAAGTAACGTTTATCGGTGGTACAAAATGTTCTCAGTGAACCAACAGAAGAAAACATTGAGAAAGTGAAGAAAATACTATTAGCCAATCGACGAATCCCCGTTAGAGAGATTGCTGAGGATCTAAATTTATTGATTGGCTCATGCCATTCGATTGTAACCAATTATTTGTACATGAGTCGCCACGACATTCGTGCCAATATGGCTCGATTTTGACCAGTACCAGCATCACGTTAACATCGTTTAGGTGATGTTGAATTCGATCCGTGACGACCCAAATGTACTCCAGAGGGCCATAACAAGTGACGGATCGTGAGTTTATAGTTACGACGTAGAAACTGGAACATAATCCTTATGTAAGCGACCGCATGAACTAAGACCGAAAAAGCGCGCAAAGTTAGGTCCTCCACCGTGGAGGTTTTGCTCACAGATTTCTTCGATTGCAGAGGCGTTGTGCATAATGTGTTGCAAGTAATGCGCAATTTTTGTGAAGCAGTTCTCAGAAAATGCCCGGATTTGTTGAAAAACAAAAACACCACAGCACACAAATCGTGCTTGTGCGCAAATGCTGGGTCAAAAACTAAACACTTATGCGACAGATCTGGCTGTGTAACTATATTCTTTTCCCTAAACTGAAAAGGCCTCTGAAAAGACAACGCTACGCCACTATTGAGGAGATAAAGAAGACATCGACGGAGGAGCTGAAGGTCACAACGTTGGCACAAGTGTTTTATATCCGAGGGGGATTCATTTGAAGAGAACAAAATAGATATTTATGAATAAATGAATACTTTTCGAAAAAATACGGAATTCGCGATACTTTTTGAATATATCATGTCGATAACTTGAATCAGAAAAACAAGTTATTCTAAGGGCGGAATTCCTGTCATTGTATAGAAAATGAAACCTAATAATCAGGGTGAGTCTTTGACCACTGCGTTGATTTTAATCAGATGTTCTTGAGATCAAAAGAAACACTTTTTTGCCATACCGTTTTTCCATATTCAGCTGCGTTAAAAAGTTAAAAAAGCATTTTAAATTTTCACATTGGGCAATACCCCTCTGCAGTCTAGTTTAGTTTGAATGAAAATTAACTTCCACAGCATCCACTATTGAATTTGAATTGTTTAAAAACATTATTTTCCCTTTAAGAAATGATTCACTCACTCATGTTTCATCAGATGATTATATCGATTTGATTCCTTTCAACCTTTAGTTCAAGTGATATTTGTTTTTCATGCATTTTAACCAATCTGTACAGTTGTAGTGAGAAACCCACAAGAAATGGAATAAATCATTGATGCCAAAATATGCATGACTGTTATCAAAAACCTTCTACACGAGATCATTTCATTTGATATTGTCGTTTGAACATTGCAGGTGAAAATGCAATTTTTTTATGAAATTTCAACACCCTAATTTTTTGAACGGGGCCAAATTTGGAAGAATGTTATAGGAAGAAAATGTTTCTTTTGACGTCAAGAATCTATGGTTAAAAATAACGCAGTGGTCAAAGACTCACCCTGTATATTAGCTCCTTTGCCTGTAGCCATTTTAGTTTGGGTCCATCTGTATACCAAATGATGTCCTTAGCTATTCGAGGTAAAATTTGTCGAATCCAGTTTAACTGCATTTTGAAGAAAAAATAGATTCACTTGGCCTTTTGATCTCGAACACACAGAGTTTAAATTTAGAGTTAAAAATAAATTTTGTCCGAACAACATCTCAGCCATCTATGAATCAGATATGGTACTTTATTTGCATCAATTTAGTCAAAGGAGTTCCCTATGTAATTAGATTTAAACTCAATGGGTTTACATAATATAAATTGCCTAATGATATTGCCTTCGTCAAAACATTTTAAGAGCAGAAGTTACCAAAAGATGCATTGATAATATCTACTAAGCATACAGGAAGAGAGATCATAAAAGAAGAAGAAGGAGCCAATAAGAAAGGAAGTGTAATCGAAAACGAAAGGGTGATTCAGCTCAGTCCCACTAGAGTTCCGAGCAGTATTCAAATTTACAGTTTCAACGCCGCGATCAAGGTCGATTTCAATTGGTTGAAAAAAAAGTCACCTAAAATTACGTCTAGCAACGGAGATGGTCGCTAGTCGCTAATTGTTTATTCTAAGTCAAAGGATGGACGCAATAGCTTGTCATAACCGGAACTGTCATGAGACATTCTTTCTTTACGAAATCATGTTGCTTTTACTTATGCTTTTCGAACGGAAAATACGAGGTATTCAATGCGATAAAGAACAATAGAAACAAAAAGTTCATGTGGGCCCTCATTTTTTTGGTGTTCCATGTGCTTCTGTAACTTCTTGGGAACACCTTGAATTTTGACACAACGACAGCAGAATGTCAAGCCACGCCTTTCACCATCAAGGGGACTCGGCCATTTTTACAAGAAAAATCACAAGCGGCATTAAAGCCGGTTAAGACATATCGGTATAAATGTTTTTCTTTATTGTTGATGAGGGTGTTTATATTAATCTGGCCGAGTTTATTGATCTACTGAATATTAGTATTGGTGAATTAAGCTTAGAATTTTCTGGAAAAATTAGTAGGGCTGCATTCCTCGATTAAAAAATGTTGAAATGTGATTGCAACCGACACAAAGACCCAAAAGATCACAAAGATCCACGATACATTGAAACTAATCATTTACTTGTTCTCTCTACAACTTATAGTGACATTCCATCGCTGTCTGGTCACGTGCAAAGATGATTGGTCGATCCTTTTGCTTGAGCTATCTCATCTAAACGACTTACAATATGTAGTTTCACGTACAATTTGGGAATTAAAGATCTGGGCAATTGATGGACGCGTCGAATCACTATTAAATTTTTACAGCAATTTCATTAGGCAGTTTTTTTTCACTAGACTTAGGAGATACGAAATAGGGATTTCTAAATTCAAAATGCGGTTCCACATTCAATGCCATATATCCACATTGCGGTCCCCATGATTACTACCATTGCGGGGTGTTTCACTAGGCGATCTACTATCTTCGATTCACTTCATTGAATTGTCATGTCTATCTTTCGAGTGAGAACTATTTCTTGACTACAGGTGTCACGTGATCACAGTTCACGCGATCTTTGTCAATGCGACTTTGCCTGTAGTAATTCCTCTAATACCCAAACAATTAGGATATTTGGACGTACCGTACAATTCAGAATATGATAGATCCTGTTGGAGGAAAAACTTAAGTAACTTAATTTGAATGGTGATTTTTATTATTCTTTGGAGGAATTCTTATATAATATAACATTAAATCAAATTGAAATATCACATTATGTACAATTTTCTAAGTATTTGTTCTATATAAAATAAATAA
The DNA here is from genome assembly GCA_030674115.1 of Micraspis discolor. Taxonomy (NCBI): domain Eukaryota; kingdom Metazoa; phylum Arthropoda; class Insecta; order Coleoptera; family Coccinellidae; genus Micraspis; species Micraspis discolor. Next base: position 501,043 of record JARTUT010000443.1, read on the forward strand.
TTATAACTTTGTCACCTGCATCATTTCCTGCGAAGTTTACTATATCCAATTTTCAATAATTCAACATTATCTAGTGCCCAAACGGCAATGGTAAGGATGAAAAATATAGCTCCTACTGCTATATGGGTAATAACCGAACTTGGAATGAAATAGTCCTACAAAATCAAACTAAAGCATTGATCCTGCGAAATTTCAACAATTTACCTCAGATAGTTTTGTTGAATAGCTTGATGCAAGCAATATACCAATGAACTTCCAACTAGGTTTCAGACCTTCCAGAGGGTAATGTTTCGAATTATTATACATCTTAGAGATGTAATGGAGGCTGTAATAGAGCATTAGCAGTTGAAAATAATGTCTTAATTTCAAATTAATTCATTTGAGTTACAGTAAAGAATCTAGATTTCAAGCCATAAACACTATTTTGGCAGTTTTATGATTAGTGAACTGGATTTTTTATTTGAACACTTGTCAAAGAGAAAAAACTACATAGTTTTACAGTTTTTTTCCCTATAAATACCTTAACTCTAAGCCAGGCGATTAAAAACGTGAGTAATATTGATATTACTGATATTGTAACAGCCAATCACTCTTAATTTTCGTTTAATCGACTCTGGTAACTTGGATGTTAAAGATGCACCACCACGTAAGTACAAGGCCAGGGAAAAGTCTATAAAATAATGAGCATTGTCGTGTCCGTTATGAGAGCACTGCATGGGTCACCTGGGACTAAAAATGATAAAAAACCTTTGGTTGAGGCTCTATTCGTATGTGACACATGAGTTATCGCAGACAATAACATCATAGACCTAATTTCCATTTGCGAATCAAAACAGGACCGACGTATTTGAGAAGTGGTTGGTGACTGTTGATGAAGAGTGAAAACATTCGTGCCACTGTCATCTTGAAAACAGAATAGGCTGCAATCTTGAACGGATGCTGTCACAATTAGCTGATTATACAGGGTGTAACTAAATAAGTGTAAAATATTTGAGGAGGTGACTCCTCATCGAAAAAAAGATAGGATCTGTCATATAAAGAAACTTCATTGGAGCATCCCATGTTGAGATAGAGCCCCTCAAAGGGAGTCCATAAAATTTGTATAACAATTTTTTTCACAAGCGCCAAAAAAGTGTGTTTTGTTATTAATAAATTGTTTTTGTTTTTTACCATTTAGTCGTTTAATGCAGGTACTAACTACAGAATAATAATAAATCCAGTTAGCATTTAAAACGATGTACCTACCTCCGTAGTTGTTCGTAAAATAATTTTTTGCTGCGAACTGGTTTATTTTGGCAAAAAAACTCATGAGACATTTTGTGTTTAGAATGAAACAGGCTATCGGAAATAAATTTTTAAATGGTAAACAAATAATAAGATAAGTAATAAAAAGTTACATTGGAAATAAACTTTTGGGGTTACGTTTCCCACCCTTACAACCATGGGGTAAACCAAATAAATAACTGGATAAGTGTCTTTTTGCTAGTAGGAAACGTTAGGTTAATTACAATATTGTAACTTTTTTGTGCTTGTGAAAAAAATTGTTATACAAATTTTATGTACTCCCTTTGAGGGGCTGTATCTTAACAAGGGATGCTCCAATGTTTCTTTATATGAAAGATCCTATCTTTTTTTCGATGAGGAATCACCTCCTTAAATATTTTGCACTTATTTAGTTACACCCTGTATAACACTGGTGAATGCAAGGCAACGGCAATGTATGTTAATTACTTATGCTGGGTTTCATTAATCGGTTGATCAATAAGTTGATTGGTCAATCTGACATATCCGTGGAAGTATTTTGTGAATCCTTTGATCAAAGATCTTTATAAAACCAAGTAATAGTGACAGACTATGAAACTTATTTCAAGAAAAGATCTTTATTTCTAGTACTAAATCAACTCACCAGAAAACTAAATGAAACCTTGCCACAATATAAAAATTCTCAATTCCAACACTATATAGAGAACATAAATGATAAAAATGAGCAAAGCATCTGGAAAGCTACGAATAAATTCAAAAGACCCAATTTGCGGAAATCTCAGATGAAAATAGTCAATAGAGAGTGGGCTGCCTCAGATAAAGAAAAATGATATACATCTTGCACATATATGAATATGTGACGCCTAGCCTGGTATCAGTGATGCAGAAGTTGAATCTTTTCTGGAGCTCCCTGTCAGAAGACCTTACTAATTAAAACTTTTACACCAACAGAAGTAGCCAATGTGATAAGAAAACTGAAAAACAAGAAGATTCCTGGATATCACCTCATAAAGACATAAACTCTGAAAAAACTTCCCAAGACAATCGTCGTACTGCTCACAATATTATTTAATAGAATAATCAGCATATCCTATTTTCTCATCATATGGCAGTATGCTCAGTTATACAGGGTGTCTACTATAATAGGTGCCAAACTTCAGTAGGTGATAGTACAAGTCATTTGCGACAAAAAATGTCCTAAACACTTTTTCGAAAAGTTGATAGTTATCGAGTTATTTAACACTTCTTGGTTTTTCGAAATTTTTTGCTCTCCCCTTTAAAAACAAGAATATCTCTGTTATTCTTACAGCTACATCAAATCTGATCATATCATCAGAAAGGGCAGTAAACACGTTATAAAATAGGTACTCATTGATGTTAAAAAAAATGTTTTATACCGGGTGTTGTAAAAGGGTAAAAATTGAAAAGAGTGCAAAATTAGTTGTATTTTTTGTAAGCTGTACCATTGAAAATTGGTGAATAAGTAGTGGTTTTTTTCTAGGAAAAACTAGTACATGTAATAGACTCTTAAATGGTATATCAACTTTGCAGTTAATTTTTTGTTATTCCAACAATATCACTGTTTTAAGTCAGAAAAACATAAAATTCAGATACGCAAATTTTATAACAATTAATTTCAAAGCATTGTAGGTTCAAAACAGTCATAAATATAACTAACAGTAACATAAAAACATTAAATAAACTTTGAATGAAACTGAATGAACGTAAAAATCAATATTATTGCAAAACCGAATTAAAAACTGTTCAAATCGGCTACCCCTTTGCTCAATGCATTTTATACATCTTTTTCGCACAGAATCCATAACCTTTCGAAGTTCATTACGTTTTCGACGCATTGTATAACAACATTCCTAAATGCTGTTGATTAGTTCTTCTCGTTCATTAATGCGATTTTTATACACATTTTCTTTCAGAGTGCCCCAAACATAAAAGTCTAATGGGGTAATATCGGGGCTTTTAGGTGGCCATCTCAAGGGATCATATCTTCCAATCTATTTCTCCCCAAAGCATTGATGCATCCAGTCCCTCACAATTCGACTATTATGGGCAGAGCAGCCGTCCAGTTGAAAATCAATTCATATCTATCCGCTATGGAAATATCTTCAAGAATGTCAACTACGTTATTATTTAGTAAATTTATGAATTCATTGGAATTAAGGTGATCGGGAAGTATTACCGGCCCTAGCCGCCCTCTCATGAATCCCAGCCAAACATCGACTCTTAATTCATGCTGATAATGAGATATAACAGTCGCATGTGGATTTTCCGTTTCCCTTATATGGGAATTTCGTAAATTTATTATTCATTCCACTTTTAGTGAATGTTGCCTCATCTGTCCATGATATTTGATCACATTCCCACTCTTCCAAATTATTTAGGTACCACCTATTGAATTCTAATCTGACCTCACCATCCACAGGTAACAAATTCTGGAGTTTTTTAAATGATACGGGTGTAAATTATTTTGTGTATTGTGGAATGGTGAAGCCCTAATGTGGCACCAACACTCCGAGTGGGATCTTCTCTAATAGCGCGAAGTATTGCTGGTGTTTGCCTCCAGTGCTGAGCATTTCAACCACCTTCTCTATTTCGTATACCTCGAAACGATCCAGTTTCACCTGAGCGCCTAAAAACTTCTACAAATGCCTTTCTGCTAGGTTGTTGTCTATTGGGGAAACGTAACGCGTACTCCCACACTGCTGCTCGCGAATTTCCGTTAGCGAACCCGTAAATAAACAGCATATCCCGATATTCAATATTTGAGAAAACAGGCATATTCTTTTTTTTGTAGATGCTTATAAGTCAAATCAATTCGTTAAAGTAAATGACCTTTTTTTTAAGTTTACTTAATGACAAATGTAAAGTTTGCTTAGCTTGAGATTAAATTCCGCCATATTGTTCATTTTCATTCGTGGTATTCATTTCTGCGGGGCCGCCAGATACCCACCAGCACACCCTCCAACCCGTCTCCTCCTCAAACCTTTGTTTACAACTTTGCTGCTTTTATGTTACTATTAACATTGAGTATAAATCTACTCTACCACTAGATTTATACTCAATGCTATTAATAATATTTATAACTGTTTTGAAACTACAATGTTTTGAAATGAATTATCATAAAATTTGCGTTTCTGGTTTTTATATTTTTCTGACTTGAAACAGTAATATTGTTGGAAAAACAAAAAGTTAAGTGTAAAGTTGATATACCGTTTAAAAGTTTGCACTCTTTTAAATTTTTACATTTACTCTTTTATAACACCCGGTATAAAACATTTTTTAACATTAGTAACTACCTATTTTATAGCACCTTTACTGCCCTTTGCGATGATATGGTCAGATTTGATGTAGCTGTAAGAATAACAGACATATTCTTGTTTTTAAAGGGGAAAGCAAAAAATTCCGAAAAACCAAGAAGTGTTGAATAACTCGATAACTATCAACTTTTCGAAAAAGTGTTATAGGACATTTTTTGTTGCAAATGACTTGTACTATCACCTACTGAAGTTTGGCACCTATTATAGTAGACACCCGGTATAATGATACCCAAACCTGGTAAAACAGAACACAATGCGGAATCAAATAGGCTCATAAGTAATCTGCCAATCCTGGTTAAATTCTTTGAGAAGTTGCTTCTCAAAATGCTGAAAGATGACATAAATATGCACCAACTGGTACCAGACCACCAACTAGGTTTCAGGGAAAACCACTCGACAACGCATAAGGTCTATCGCCTCGTGAACACCATCTCAACAAGCCACAAAAAAGGAGAATTTTGCTCAGGAATGTTTCTGGACTCATCGCAATTATTCGACAAGGTTTGGTACTGCTATACGGTCTCAAACAACTCCTGCCACAAAAATATTAAATGATTCTGAAGTCGTATCAAGCAGGCCGTTATTTTGCCGTGACGTATGAGGAAGCAATAACCACTCCTGCCGAAGTCAAATCCGGAGTCCTACAGGGAAGTATTTTGGGATCACTTTTATATATAATCTACACTTCAGACATACCTGAAAATGAAAATACTCCCATAGCATCTTTTGCAAACATATAGCCATGCAGATGAAAACGTCGAAACAGCTTCCAAACAATTACAAGAACATCTGGATGACCATGGACAGTGGCATAGAAAATGGCGACTCAACATCAATGAGGCTAAGTCAGTTCAAGTTACATTCACTACAAGAATATGTCCCCCTGCCAAAATATTCTAAAAGTAAATACCAGTCGACACCAAAGCTAATTATCTCGGCATATATTGAGACCAGCTTAATTGGAATCGACACATTAACGCCGAGAAGACTAAAATAACTCTAAAGTTATGAAAAATGTATTGGCTTATAAGCAGGAAGTCCAAATTGAGCCTTCAAAATATTGGTAATTGACAAAGCGATCATCAAACCAATATGGACGTACGGCAACCAATTCTGGGGCTACGCTAAGGCATCAAATGTTCAAATTATCCAAAAAGTATTTCATTGGTTAATGCCCCTTGGTATATCTCCAACCACACCATCCATAAGGATTTAGGAGTCCCATATGTCAGCACAGAAACAGGAAACCACTGGAAAAAATATCATCAGAACCTACAAGGACATGCAAACTGATCGACCAACTGACAAAAGACCCATTCAATTCACGAAGGTTGAAAACAACTTGGCCAAACGACCTAACTGGCTAATCATAACTAAGAGTCCATCAATGTGAAATACTTTCTCTGAGTCTGTACATACAAAACATTTACTTAATTATTTTGAAGGTAGATTGTAAATCTAAATTAATTCCATCCAAAAAAAAATTCCGTCAGATAATTATCGAATAATTTCCTCGAAGTTAAAGTTAAAATAATTGAAGTTAACGATAAGTCGCAGATACAGGGTGAACTTGAAAAGATCAAGATGACAAGAGACCTAAGTAGACGATGCTTCGACTAAAAATTACCAGGTCTTTTCTACAAACACAAAAACCGGAAAAGTTAGATCTCTGCAATATTTTTATTAATCGATGTTTTTCAACAATTTAAGCTATATTTGATACTTTTCCGAAAAATGGTCGAAAACAGTCGAAAAGAAATCATCTGCTTGCAAAAACGCATACTATTTTTTTTCGATTGCCAAACTCATGAAATCGAAGAATAAATAAAGGGGATGTTCTTCAACTTCAATTTGAAAAAAAAATCAAGTCTCTCAGTCAGAAATTATTGGAGTAAGTTTTTGATGGATATTTAGCGCTATTCAAAAAAATGGTTACTTCACTTTAAGCGGACCACCGCTGCATTTGTAATAATGCTAAGTTGTCATGTACAGCGTTGTTGTATGAACTACAGATATGGAACAATTCTTGTCGACATTTCCTGCACAAGGTAAAAACAATACTGTGGCAACAATCAATTCCGAGAAACATTACCGATAAAGAAAGACGGTCTTTTGTATGAAACAGTATCAGGATACATTTTAAACTTCTGTGAGATAGGCATGATGATATTACCTTCAAAATGGCAACAAATTAGTCGTACAAATAACGTGACTAGAATGATTTTTAACATAACTATAAATCCTACAATTTCATGCAAAATATAAGTATTTTTTCAATAAATCTTAAAATATATTCACCTGTGGATTATTCTGGCTAACATATTAATACAGTTTGCAATGATGAAACCAATTGGCCCGAGTAAAATGGTCAGCAAATATGACACTATCAAGAATAATAATGAGAACAATACCATCATATAGTTATACCTAAAAATGCAGAAAATTTAAAAAATATAAAACATTCAAAATGATAACTTATATATAAAGTATGCCACAGTGTAACTTCCTTTAAGCATAATCATAATAGAAAAGAGAAAAATTCAAAGCAAGTTGCTTCAAGAGTCCACTACAATTATATTTTTATTTCAAAATCGTAATGAGTTCATTACAATTTCAATTATTTGGCAGGGTTATTCTTGGAATATGAATTCCAATGCCGTTTTGAAATCAATGTAAAATATGAATACATTAAATATTAATCAATTAAAGTTCCGCTATAAAAATTCAGAAAAACACTAACGAGAGGTCAGAAGCCTTTGCGCGCTTGTTCTAAAGTCCTTTCCCCTATTACGGTACAGTGTTATACCAAAACAACCACCGCAATTAACGAAAAGCATTTAGAACATCTCTCTCTAAGTTTGAGGTCCATGGGAGGTGCCAGGAGATGGGGAATTTCCTGTAGTTTTGTTTTTGACCGCCGTCTCGAAGTATGAGCCAAGAGTAGTCACGGAACGTAAATTTCAACGTAATTGATGAATTATGCAGCTTTATTTATCCCAATGAATTGGTCACTTCTCTACTCCCTTGATTTTTAGAATTCAGTAAATAACATTTCTATTTATGATCAAATGACAGTCATTTTATTGCCAAACATATCAATAAAAATTTAGAAAGCACTGACATGAGGTCAGATTGCTTTGGCGCACTTGTTGAGCTACTTGCGAGTAAATATTCAAACCACAACAAATCTATAAGCACTCTGATCAGGTGAACAATAGTCTTTTCCCGTACTATGGGACAATGTGATGCAAATATGAACGCCTAATGAATGAACAAACCTATATCTCAAATTAAAAATAACTACTCATAATTTTCCCCAAGCTTTGTTCGAAGCTGTAATTCCCTTCCCCTAAAAACTTACTTTAGTGCTTTTCTGAATTTTGACAACGTATATCATTTCAGCCACCGAGATTGAATTCTATCTCTATGATTTCCCGTTATGAAAAATTTTGATTAATACTACGCCAACTGACACTGATTAATGAGCCCGGCATTTGTCAATTGAATATCGATCTTTGATGGCCATCGTTCAAAGAAAATCATCGGGACGTATGTCATTTCTTTTTTTCTTGAGTAAATTAAAATAATGATCCAGGTGTAGATAATTTTGGGGTGTACGGGGTGTTATCGTTAAGTGCTAAACCACTGTTTATTGCTGTGAGCATTCAATTTTGCCGTGTCTGGGATTGATTGATTTGCGGAGTTTCGGGGACGGGTTGAGTTTTCCTTACAGCTTTAATTCTTTCATGACTCAAAATCTTTTTTTTTTGTAAATTCAACACTTTCAGACATATTTTCTTTCCTTTCATGTTTTATATCCTGTGAGTGAATTTTTTTCAATGATGGGATTATTCGGCCCAGACAGGCTTCTCTGGATATAGAGAATGATTTGATTTTGAACTTTTATAGATGGATAAACTGAGACTAGCTCATTTGAATGTCAGTACACTTATTGGTCATTTTGCGGATTTTAAAAATATGGTATTGTCAAATTCTTTGGATGTTGTGGTGGTGAATGAAACTAGATTAGACGGCACAATAACCGATGATATAGTAGGTATCGATGGATATAGCCTGGTTCGTTGTGATCGGAATAGGCGTGGTGGCGGTGTGGGGTTGTACGTTAGGTTGGGTTTGAGGTATACTGTTCTCAGAGTTGGGGGGCCAATTGAGCAGATTTGGTTGAAAATTGATTCTTTCGGAGGTGAGCTAGCGTTGGGTGTCATATACAGACCACCTGATACCAATTGTAAAGTTTTTTGGGAATTGTTCATGCACGAATATGCATATATAACGAGACATGCAAGTAGAATAATATGCATGGGGGATTTCAACACTGATCTGTTGGTTTCGAACTGCGAGGCGAGGTATGTGATGAAAAATATCAGTAATCTTGGGTTACACCAGTTGGTAGACCAGCCAACAAGAATCACCAGCACATCCTCTACTCTGCTTGATTATATTTTGGCTTCTGATCCTAATATAGTTTTAGATTTTAAAGTTGTTTCCACTGATATTGATACAGATCATGAACTCTTACTTTTGAATTTAAACATTAAAGTAAATAAGAAGAGTCCTATTTTCAAAACCGTGCGAGACTTCGGAAACTTTGACTATCCCCAATTCATTTCTGATTTACAATCTATACCATGGAAAAACATTTTCGATATTGATGATATTGACAAAAAAGTGGAATTTATAAATTTCAATCTTATAAGAGTATTGGATCTGCATGCCCCCTTTCGCACTATAAGAATAACAAAAAAGTATGCACCTTGGCTCACGGAAACTTTGAGGGAGATGATGAATTTTAGGGATAAGTTACTTAATCGTTACAGGAGGTCCAAAATTAAGAAGGACTTAACTCTTTATAAACAAATGCGTAATTGGATTTCCTTGGCTGTTAAAAATGAGAAAAAATGTTATTATAATAATGTTTTGAATAATAAGAATGATAAAAAATTCTGGTCAACCCTCAGATCCTTGAATATACGACATAAAAATTCGAATTATATTCCTGAAAACTTGAAAGATCCAAACATTATCAATCAACATTTTATTGAATCCATTCCAAAAATAACGATGGATAGTGATCTGTTTTCGTTTTATTCCACCAACGTCAGGAATCCCAGCATGAAACAGTTTTCATTTTCGGAGGTTGCAGAGTTCGATATCTGTAAAATAATTCAAAAAATAAAGTCTAAAGCGATGGGTCATGACGGTGTCAATATAGCGACAATTCAGCTCTGTTCTCCTTTTATTCTGCCGTATGTGACGCATGTGGTGAATTGCTGCCTGAGAAATTCTGTTTTTCCTTCTGCTTGGAAAAAGGCATTAGTGATTCCGCTTCCCAAAGCCTCCCATCCAGTAGCTTTGAATGATTTGCGACCGATAAGTATACTCCCAGCTCTATCCAAGATTATAGAGCAAGTTATTCAGAAACAATTGCGAGAACATTTAGAAAAATATAAAATCATTCCCACCACACAATCTGGCTTTAGACCGGGACACAGTTGTTGTACTGCCCTGCTCAATATTACTGACGAAATATTCAAGTCTATCGATCAGGGAAATCTCACTATTTTGACCTTGCTAGATTTCTCGAAGGCTTTTGATTCAATAAATCATCAGCTTCTTGTTGCTATTCTCCATTTTGTTGGACTTTCTCAGGGGGCAATTGGTCTGCTTGCTGATTACATTGGGTTGCGATCACAGGCAGTTGTGGTTGATGAAAGATCATCTTCGTTTTTGAATTTGACCTGTGGGGTCCCTCAGGGGTCAATCCTTGGTCCACTCCTGTTTTTGATATATATCTCAGGCTTCGTCGATGTTTGCATATCGGCAAGTTCTTATTTTTACGCAGATGATGGACAACTCAGGTTGTCGTTTAAACCCGGAGAATCTCCGCAGGCTGTTGCAGCGCTCAATTATGATCTTAGTAATATATTTGATATGGCAAGGAAGCATTGTTTACATTTGAATACGAGCAAATCTTTATGCCAACTCTTTGGGAAAGAAGGTGATAGGGGTCGATTTTTGGAGGTTTATGGCCACAGTGTCGTTTTGAATGGTGAAATAATTAGTTTTATGGATACTGCCAAGAATTTGGGATTGACGATGGATTCTAACATGCGGTTCACACAGCACATTTCGAACTGCCTGAGTAGGGCGTACCTGAATTTGAGGCTGTTATACCCATTTAGAGGTTATTTGAACAAATCAGTCAAGATTGTGCTTTGTGAATCTTTGGTACTCTCGCACATGAATTACTGCGATGTTATCTACAACCCTTGCTTGACTGTCTTCGATGTAAACAGAGTCCAGGTATTACAGAACTCTTGCCTTCGTTTTATTCACGGTATCAGGAAATACGAGTCCATAACATACACTCTTAAAAGCACTGGGTGGCTCAATATGGAGCATAGAAGAAGATTTCATTCCCTGGTTTTATTTTTCAAAATCATTAAGCACAAATCGCCATCATATCTTTTCGATAGGATTATTTTTAGATCTAGTGTTCATTCCGTTGATGTTCGTTCGCGAGGCGCCATTTCTGTTCCAAGACATAGTACTACAATGTTCACGAGATCTTATATCTTTAGATGGAAAAGAGCTACGACAATGAAATTTGAGGATATCGATCACCTCAATATATTTACGAATTTTAATTGAAATCCGAAAAATATCTTATGAGATAGTGAGTATTGAAAAAATTTTTTTTGGGAATTTTTAAAAAATTTTCTAGCATGACGATTTCTGCGAAATTTTGCGAGTCGTTTTGTTTCAGCCTCCCTCAACGATATTTCAAGTATCAACTTGATCGGATGGATATTCTAGTAGTTATTGAGGAAACAAAATTTCAGATGCTCATAACTACTGAACCATACGACGGATTTTGCCCAATAACGAACTTGACCGAGATATTTGGACAATTAACCTATTCTGATTATATGAAAACTCTCGCTGATCTCGTTTGGATACTAGAAAGTATACGGCCGGCCGGCCGGACAGACTCAACTTTCGCCACGGATTCTTCACCAGGGAGTCGAACCCAATCGATTGAGACTATTTTCGGCTCGATATTCCAAAATTACAGACATTTGGGCAAAATGATAGGCACTCTGTTCGGGTGAACAAGAGCGCCAAAAAGTGCGAAATTGATAAAGGGTACAGCCCGAACCGTCGCTTAGCAAAAAAATGACTGTGAACTCTTGATAATAAATAGAAATATTAAATACTGAATCCCTAAAAATCAAGTCAATATAGAAGTGAACGTAATTAATAAACCTTAACTACTGTGACTGCTTGTCCTTAAGTGAATAAAGAAATAATCATAATATAAATAATATAATAAGAAAGCTACGACAATGAAATTTGAGGATAGGTATGTAAGATATCAATGAATTCCATGCATGCACAAATGTTTGTTTAGATGCGTTGGACAACTTTGAGGTATGAAGTGTTGAAAACTAAATTTAAAATTTTCTTGCATGTTGACTTCAGCGAAATTTCCAAGCCAATTGTTTCAACCTAATTAAAATATAAGTTACAACTTGATCCGATGGATATTTTAGGAGTTATGGAGGAACCAAATTTCAGATGATCATAACTCCTGAGGCATTGGACGGATATGGCCCAATAACGAACTTGAACGAGATATTTGGACAGTTAACCTATCCTGAAAATATGAAAACTCTAGTTCATTTCTTTCTTCCGAAAGAGAGTATAATCAAGTATCGTTCTACGAGAACTTGATATTGATAGAGCGCAAAAAACGGGGAAATTCTTTTGGATATTTTATTAATTAATATTTTGAATATGGTTTTTGATCCAGTTAGTTTAGTTCAACTATAAAAAAATGTAGAAGCTACATTGGGAAAAGTCAGCAAATTTTGCGCGCTTGTTTGAAAATCTTTTCCCAGATTTTGGAACCGAGTGACACTCAAAAGAACCACCACAATAAACGTGAAAAAATGAATAAACTTATATCTTAAATCAAAACTATGAAAACTCTACCTCATCATGCTCATAGAGCATAAGGCCGGCCGGACGCTCACACACATGCTTTACCACTGAGTCAAACCCAATTGATTGAAACCATTTTGACTCGATATTTGAAAATTACAGACATCGAATGTAAAATATAGCACGATGTTCTACTAATTCAATAAACTCGAGAAAGCACGCAAAGAGAAACTACCATTTTTGCCTACGGTTCACTCTTCGAAGATGAAATTTCAGAATATGTAAGATATTAATTATCTTCATGAATTAACGTTTTGATTTTAATTTTCCTGAATTTATCCAGGATCGAAATAATGTGGCTACGTATCAAGTGTGGGTTTATTACTCTGTTCGATTTTAGGAAGGTCTCCACCGCTACAACCAAGTTTTCAACAATTATTGACCTATTATAAGTTGGAATCGAGAATTTTAAACCCAAATTCAAGAGTTTAGTCTCTGATTCACTAAAATCTGTGTTCGATAGGTTAAGTATCGGTTTTCTGAATTTGATTTCATTCTGCAGATACGCGTTTGAATTCTGACCCACACGTTGGTTCATTAGTTTATCGATTTTCTGTTGTTGAATTCTAGTTCTTTTTAGTTTGAGATTGAGAAGTTTTCTTTTGTTCGTATTAAATAGATTGTTGAAAACATTGTAATAATGTTTGCCAATGTAATAAGTAGATGATTCTAGAGTAGCATTTAAATCCCAAAATTTATTACGTCAATTTCTCATCAAGAACAAAAGCCCAATTGAGAACTTGGACAAACCGGGCGTTTACAGATTGGAGTGTGGTGAACCGGGATGCAATGTTGCCTATGTAGGAAGAAGTGGCAGGTCTATTAGAAATAGGACAAAAGAGCATTTAGCCAGAGCCAATAATGCATCGAACGACAAATCAATATTTGGGTGTCATTTGTAAGAAGAAAAACACAAGTTTGATCTGGAAGAAAATACCAAACTTATTCATCACTGTGAATTCAATTACAAACAAGAAATACTAGAAGAAGTGGAAATTTATAAACATCTTAATAGTACGGAATACAAAACACTGAATACAATGTTAACCAACAATGTGAAAGACACATATAAACTTTTATATTGACTACCCTATGGCACGCCACTGCCTCGCTAGGAACATTCAAGAGTCCGGCCAACACCGTTTGTAAGAAGAAGAGTGTCCCCACATATGTCAGTTTGTCAAGGTTTGTTTGCCTTTTGTCATTTAGTCTGTCTGTCATTTTTCATAGTTTTGTCTTTACCGTTTTAAATGATTATTTTCAATACCGACGAATATCTTACGATAAATTGAATATTGAAGTAAGAAATTTCGAAAATTTAAAAAAAGTTCCTGTAAGAGGATTTTCACAAAATTTGGCACTTTTTTCTTTAAACGTTATTCAAACGATTTTCGAGTTCTGAATGGATTGGTTGTATATTCTAGGAGCTATTGAGCAAACCAAATTTCAAAATCATAATTGATTCGGTCCAATAACAAACTTGACCGAGATATTTGGAAAATATGAAAACACGACCTCATCTCCCAGATTTCTTCATCAGGAAGTCGAACCCTATCAATAAAGACCATTTCCGGCTAGATATTCTAAAATTACAGACATTAAGGCGAAACGATAGCACTAGTTTAATGAACTAGAACAAGCACACTAAAATTATCGTTAAGATTGAAGAAAAAAGGAAAATTTGCCCATTTGATTCATCACCACCTCACCGGTTTTTATTCATATTTGGTCCAGGGAGGTTAGGTTAGTTCGGGTTATGGTGTTTAATAGAACAACCTCAAAAGTTATTCTCTACCATTTGGAACAATAAAAAATATAAAGTAACACTGGCATTAAGTCAAGTACTTTTAAACGCTTCTCCTAAAATCTTTTCCCTGACTCTGGAACATTGCGAAACAGAAACAACGGAAATAGATAATATCAAATAATAAACAAATATCTCGAATTAGAAATGACCAAATTTACACTTTTCCTTCAAGTTAATTTCAACCACAATACTGTTCTACAACAAGATTAAGACATATTCAATGAACTTCAGAACAGATATTTAAACATTATTTTCATATAAAAGCAAGATGAAATGAATTGTTGGCAGATCTCACAATTTGACAAATATGAAAACATAGAGATACCAATATTGATGATATAAAACGGGATTGTCAATCCAAATATTTTTTATGTTCCGAAATCTGAAAACATATGGTAAACTTATAGCTTTTCAATAGTTAGTTCAGTGCTTAAATTCAAGGATTTTGTGAAAATCATTAGCCTCCATTTGCATTCGAAATTCAGTGAATCTCTGACGAATACTTCATGAGATATCAAGTAATTAAAAAAAGTTTGTATATTTCTTAAAATTTTCAACCCTAACGATTTCCATGAAATGTTGCAACTCTATTGGTTTTAACCTCATTCGAATATCTTCCAAGTTACAAATTGATCGGATGGATATTCCAGGTGCTATTGAAGAACCCATACTTCAGATGCTCATAACAGCTAAACTAGTTGACGGATTTGTCCCAGTAATGAACTCAACCGAGATAGTTGGTTAATTAACCTATTCAGAAAATATGACTACCCGAGCTACTCTCCTCAGAATGATAGAGAGTACACGGACCACGGATTATTCATCAGGAAGTGGGACCAAATCGATTGTGAAAACAGACATTTGGGAAAAATTGTTCTACTGCTTTTTGAACTAGAACAAGCGCGCAAAAATAAACACATTTCAAAATCGCAAAAAAAACTTTTTTATTAGTGGAAAAAATCATATTTCGAAAATGCGATTTTTTTCATTTACACTGCAAAAAATTCGAAATTTCGACTGGGTGATAAAATGCAAAATTACGAAATTTCATAATAAAAAAATTCTATCTGTAAAAGGGAAGTTACACTGACGCAACCCGCTACATTTCCTCACCTGTCTAGTTGTTTGTTCGACATTGTTGCGAAAACAAACCCTTCAGTGACTCCATTTATTGCTATGAGAATAATAGCAAAGCAGTGAAACTTCAATAAGCGCACGGGAAGTATGTTGCTGACAAGATTGTTTCCTCCGTAAAGGTAGAGAAGAGTGTAGCTGTAATTTTGTCCAAACACAAAAATGACCAAACCAAAACTTACTATCACATTACACAGCTGCTTCAGTACTGCTGTTGATTCTGCAATAGATTTCTGAAATAAAATATATGAGAATAGATTAAATAAGTAGAAAGAAAAGCAAACACTTGAATCGTTGCGTTCACAAATTAAATGAAAACTTTATTTATATGCATTTTATAGACATCATCGCATTCTCAGAGTTGAAAATATAAATAAACTTTTCAACAACATAAAATAATTGATAGGAACTATAACCAAAAAAATTATTGAGAATTATTCTTTAATTAAATAAACGACATACTTTTTTCATTGATACCGGGTCATTCTTTATATGGTACCAAATAACTATCTCGGTTAATATTGGTAGTACGAAAACTTTTAAATGGGCGTAGTATTTTTTATGGGCATTCAGAATTCAGTACTGCATAAAAGCATCGTCAATCTAAAAATTGTATGTGAACTCTTATTATTTAAATGGTACACCCTGTATTTTATTTTCCTACTCGGTAAACCTCTTCCTTCTGATTTCAAATATATATCTTTATTGAGGTTATCTCTGGCAGTTTCTGAAAATATAGATATTTTCGTCTACATCTAAGGCAGCTGTGTAACGTCACACGACAAGGATGCGTTTTCTTTATATCAAACGAATCATGGATAATAATAATAATAATTTATTCACTCAATTCACACAATTTCAAATGAATAATACAATAATTTCACAGTGAACTAAAATATACTCACGAAGCAGGAGAATGCTTGTGTGTGAGTGATATATAAATGGAAATCTTATAAAAATGAGTTCAAGAAAAAATCAAGCTTGAGTCAATAGATAAAAATCAGCAACTGTGTAAAAAAACAACATGAAACAATTTCAAAAGCGTTCTGAAACGATAAGACATTACAGAAAAAGAACACGGGGGGTTTCCTCCATAATATCTCCTGAAATGGCGAAATGGTCTCATACGTGGTAAAATGAATCTATGTCTGTGCCGAGTTTCATAATCGTGACAGAAAGTAGACAATTCATTTTTGCTTCTATAATGAAGGACTGCAATGTTCATAAAATATATCTAACATCAAGCTGCCCAGATTCAGAATAAAGCAGATTGCTAGGATAATCATAACCCTTTCTCAGGATTATTCTGAGGAAACGTTTTTGTACCACCTCAAGATAATGCAGGTGAGTCCTTGACACTCCACCCCAACCAACAATTCCATAGTTTAGATGAGTCTCCACCAAACTTTTATACACAGCAATCAATCTTCTATTTGAGATCAAAGATCTTCAACTCGTTTGAACTTATACTACACCTCAATTTTTTAACAACATATTCTATGTGGTGGTTTCATCTTGAATGACTGTCCAGGATAATCCCAAGGTACTTGATCTTATTTGTGGATTTGATGACTCGCAGATTTTTGACCTTTAACTAGAACGAGAGCAAGGAAATGCTGTAGCTAGTGAATGGCACGTAGAACGTCTTCTTGAGGTTGATCGACAGGAGTCTGTGATCGAAGAAGTCCTTAAATTTATTCAAATCGGCCTCAAGATTGCGCTTCAAATGAAACCAATTCTTGTCTTCACAGAACAACACAGTATCGTCGGCGAAATTGATATTCCTAAAGTTGATATCGAATAGAAATATATTTTTCATATAGATGTTAAATATAATTGGTCCCAGTATGGATCATTGGGTTCCACCACATGTAATGATATTTTCTTCACTGACAACATCTCCAATTTTTACTCTTTGCTTCCTATAAACCAGGTAACTCCTCAATAGATAAAAAGCCGTTTCCCTCATCCCCAAAACGTTCTGCGTGTCCAATAACTTCATATGGTCGATAGTATCGAAAGCTTTTGTAAGATCCACAAACAATTCAATCGATGGGTGGGAGGAATCTAAGCTCCTATATACAGGGTGAGGCAAAAGTCAGTTCAACGTTTTGCATATGAGGAAAAAAAGCAAAATTAATTGCAAATAAATTTATTTTCGAGAAAAATATAACATCAATAATTACTTGTGGCCTCACATTTTATGGTCGAATTATTTACCCCCCACCCTTTTCAACACACATGCGGCATCGTTTAGTCACGGTAAAACAAATTTTACGAAAAAATTAGCAGGGCGACCTGAACGCGGCGCGTCGACTGGGGAGCCAGTACTTACGAATTTACGATACAATTTATGCACCATTTGTCTGGTGGGAACCTGCTTATTTGGAAAGCGCTGGCGAAATTCTTCGAAAATTTAGGTATAATCTCCGTCAAGTTTTAGGTAAGAAGTGAGCAGCCAAACACGTTCTTCTTTCGTGTACTTCACACGCGCAGCCATGGCAACGAACGCACTGTAAACATACACAACAACACTATTAGACGCGGACAATTTAACTCGCTACGTTTCAGCTGCCTCCTTCCGCTCTAGATACGATACTGGCCGAGAATACGCGCATGCGTGAATACCAGACAGTGTAAAGTGACTTTTGTCGCACTCTGTATAATCTGTGTCAATATTTTTATTGGATCTTGAGTAAACATACCCTGCCGAAAACAACTGATATTCATTTTATTTATTTATTATTGGTTGACAACGCGATTTTTATGAGCGATAAGGCGGGGTCCACAGGTGATCGTGCTGCGACGAGGCGATGGGGGGGGTGGATGCCGGGTGGCTCTAATAAGCTGCGGTCTTCAAGAATACTTTTAGCCAAACATTCGAAAGTAACAAACATGATGACAAACTGATAGTATTGGAATGCAGGGAATGAAAACGTACGTATTTCAAACAACCTTGTATTTGATTCTCACCTGATTCTGAGTTTCAACAGGAACATCCCTCTGAATCATTTGAGTGAAATAGAAATAGGCACTTTCTTCTATTGGACGGAAAATGAACCTATAATATTAAGAAATTTGATCAGCACTAACTTGAGTTAGGGAGGTTTAATTCGAAAGTTCTTTAATTAATACAATCTTAATAATAATTTGAACGAACATTGTACATGAGACTTGAATCCCGACTCGAGATCCAGGTCCGCTCCCGACTAACGACATCATTAGCGAACACGATCAGCTCTAACTAATGCAGGGCATACACGTTCCGGTCGACCGGAAAGGAAAAACTGTACAGGTATACCTGAGCAGGTCGACCGGAGCGTGTGTGTCGCAGTTTTTCAAGCCTGCACAGGTCGTCGGAGCAAATTCGAGATTCGACTAGGTCTAGTGGGACCGTACGTTCGCTGCTAACGAACACACGACCCGTCCGGTTTACCGGAACGTACACACACACCTGCGCAGGTATACCTGCACAGTTTTCCTCTCCGGTCTAACGTAGCGTGTATGCCCTGCATAAGGCCTCGTGGTGTCCCTACCTTATGGAAGCAATTTAATTTATGTACTTTACTTTACTCAATAGTTATAAATTTATAAGTTTTCCAATATAATGGATAATATTGATCAGTGAAATAACAGCGTCTATTCTATTCGATAAAAAATCTACAATCGGGAAATATCGGAATCCAAACTCAAAATGCTTGAGAATCAAGAAGAAGCGGAAAACGTAGTTCAAATTGCTAAACATACAAACAAAAATTGGCATATAGACAAAACATTGCTTCTTTCTTCATGTAATCTGAAAACCCAGCATTCCTTCATTTGTAAATGAAATGGTTAAACGGGAATAATTGTTAGTTTCACATATTTGTGGAACCGCGTTTGCTATGTCTCACATAAGATTGTTTCTGTATTTGTGTAAATTTTTTTTGGAAATATTTCTACCAGAAGGCGAAATGGATTCAGCAAAACTGAGTGGGTAGTTTCAAACTAGCAATGAATATATTTGGTTTACTTTTGATATTGTGGAATTTTTAATGAATCAGCAACATTTTTCGGGTAATTCTTGATGATAAGACATAATTGAAAAAATAAACCGACCTGTTCCAGATCTGAGTAAATGTCGATTAAATCGAGGGTATCAAAATACATGATCAGAAAATTACGACTGGCTTATCGGCAGCATAAAAAAAAATTTTTCGCTGTGTATTTTATTTGTAGTACAGTAGAAGTCCATTAGTCCGGCATCCAATAGTCCGGAATGCCCGATAATCCGGCATCGCTCCGGAAAATTTTTCAAATATTGTTTTTCTCCAAAAGTATCTTTCAAGCAAATAAAAACGCTCGAGAGCTATTTCGAAGTTTTTGGGGTAGTTCGGAACCATCCGGAAGCACTTGGTATTGTTCGCAAACAATGCAATACCATCTGTCACAACGAAGTCAGGTGCAGTGCAGCACTGTCATTCCATGCGTCTTCGCCATTTCTTTGTGCTTGATGTTTTGTGTCCTTCAGTGCATTGCAGTAAACGTAGCTTTTGAAACTGTTTATAAAATATGATTTTCGTTCTAACTATACAGTGACCATGTTTTCAAAACCTAAGCCTTCGAGTTCAAAATGAGAGAAACGAAAACACGTAACAATGACTCTCAATCAGAAACTAGAAATCATCAAACGGCTAGAAAAAGGCGAGAATAGAAATATTTGGATGAATGAGTTTAATATTGGCTCATCGACTATTTATGATATTAAAAACAAAAAGATGAACTAATGAATATTTGCTTCTCACTCGTTAACAACTGAAAAATTGGCTTCTAGACAAACATTGAAAAAGCTAAAACTGGAACAGCTTGATGGGGTATTGTTCAAGTGGTTTAGTGCAGAACGTTCTGAAGGGAAGCCGGTAGCAGGCCAATGATTGTTGATAAGGCTAAGAAATTCGGCCAAGATTTAGGACTTGCGGAAAGTGAATGTAATTTTTCTGATGGTTGGCTCAGAAACTTTTTATTTCGGCATGAAATTAGAAGACTTGATGTAACTTTAGAAACACTTTCAGCAAACCAAAACTTTGCTGAAAATTACAACGACGTGTTTGAGAAAATCGTGGCTGATAATGATTCAACACCTGAACAGATTTACAATGCTGACGAAACAGGGCTATTGTGGCGATGTTACATTACATGTATATACATTATGTTATATGTATACATTTATTTTAAATGTAAATTAAAATAAATTTAGTTAATAGTATTAGCATAGTGTATCAGTACTTTATTTATTAACCTATAATTACCACCTGATCGAAGGAAATTTTCGGACTGCCTGATAGTCCGGAATTTTCGGTAGTCTAACCATACTACACAGTCACAAGTCGCCACTGATTAGGATGTATCGGAAAGTAATTGATTATCCAATGATATTTCAATGTATAATTGCCAAATAACGACAATCACAAACTGAAAACATGCCATTTTGACCCTGAATATTATCGTGAACCGTAAAAAGAGATTTTCTGAACTGCAACACATGCAGCTGCATTGTGGTACGTAGCATCATACACATTTGAAATTTCTTAGATTAATTTTCGGACATTTTTGGCGCTCTTGTTCACCTGAGCAGAGCGCTCATCAATTTGAGATTTTAATAGTCAAGTTTCTACCAGTTGTTTGATTTTTCTTATTCGTAGAAGCCCACCAACATCATGGCGATTGAAATGAATGTCAAACATGTCTTTAATTTCAATGTTCCGTTCAAAATTACTTCCATAAATGTAAGAAATATTTGATACACCCTTACAATAATTAATTTTAATGATGAAACATTTGATGTAATTTGATGGAATAAAATTAGTATCCTGTTTTCAGTACATTATTCAAGCAAGAATTATTTTAATTGAGAGAGCCCAATTATTGCCAGTCTTGAAAGGACGTCGAAAAATCAATAAAAAGGAGTATATATGTATTGAAGGCCAACTAACAGATTTTATTTTATTTCTGAAACTCTCACTACAAATAATAACCATTTGTAAACATTTTCATTTATCAATAAAAAGCGCCCATATAAATTGTATATCATTCTGATTGGTAACATAACCCCATAACTTCTTCCATCAGGTGAGGACTCAGTACAGGTCTTTAATTGAAACAAAACATTATCAGTCGGAACAGACACATGTCCCGTGTCATCACTCTTGCCGATCTCAATATTATAACCAAGTGCAGGATTTTATGCTTCAAATATCTCTACACTGATGGATGTATAAAGTGAAATATTTGCAATATTGAAATAAATAATTAAATGAAATGAGGGTAACCACTTTTCAGGATTCAGTGATCTCTACCTTCTGCCGGAGATATATTTGCATGAACTCACTGTATTAATGAAATTGTCATACTCTTATGCTGAGTTTCATAAACATTGACAGGTTGATCAACTCGTTGATTGAGTGTTCTATCACCAAAATTTCGTGAATTCCGCATTCCATTAGTCAATCTAACATATCCATTGAAGTACATATACTGTAAATCCTTTGACCAATGATCACCCACTATAAATCTTTGAAGTTATGGTTTTTTCTTACCGATAGAGAATTATCTTAATTGAATTCACTTGATGTATAATTTGATAACATAATATTGTTATTGGAATAGTTCTTTACAATTGAGAATCGAAACATAAGCTGGATATTCATTAATGAACTCACCTAGCTGCCAAACTTCCCAAATTGTTAACAATATCATACATAGATTGTTGAGTGAACGTCATAACAGGTGATACAGTCATAACATATTTCTCTCCTTCAGTCAAAATCTGTTTAACAACAGATTGTTTTGCAAAACTCACTGTTAAGACACAAAGATTCTTATTGAGTAAGTTTTCCTGACAAAAAAAAAGGTTAAACAAGTACTTTCCAAATAACAGTAACATACTTCATTTTTCATTACTCCAGGAAAAAAATCCAGAACACTATCAAAAGGAAAATCCTTCATATCATTGAATAACTTTGAATCTGTTTGTTCCTTTTTACTTCGCATTTTCAATTCAGGTATATACCAAGCAAAAAATACGAAATATGCTAAGGACAAAACCAATGCAGAAGTAATCTGACTAATGGCAAATGCCCCTATGGCAGTACTGGAATCATGTACAACAAGGCAAACAAAAATGGCAGTTCTCGTTAGAACATATAAGGTTTCCAGTATTATCTGAAACATACATTCCTATAGAATTTACAAAAAAAGAGTAAACTTTTCTTACTTTTAGTTTAACAAAACAAAAACTCTGAGCAACTAGAACAATGCTTTGAGTGCATTGCTCTATAACACATGATAAAGCTATTGAAAAGCAGCCCCACTTATACTGTGTGTAAAATATATCTTCTACGGGACTTAAAATATTCAGCCAAATGTATGCTAAGCACACACTCAACAAAACTGATATTGGGATTCTGTAATCATTAAAATTATTGAAAAACAAAACATGTTATTGCCAAACTTACGACAGCCAAATCATATTTATAACTTGAGGCCAGACATGAGACTTTGTGTTCGTCAAACATGCTTTCAATATTGGCTCTTTCGAGAGGAAAAGTATTGTGGATTCTAATAGTAACAGCCTAACATTCATTATACCAAGAATATCATGGCCTAGGGTCCTCACAATAAAAGCATTTAAAACGAATGTTATACATCTGAATAAAACCTGAAATGAACAGTAATGAAATCGACTTATAAAAATGTGAAACTACACAAACCTGAAAAATTATACTAAATGAGGCATACTGAAGACTACTCTCCAAAATATTACGCCCCATATTCCTTAAATTATAAAAGACAACAACCTACAAAACTTTATGAAAGCCTACAATTCCCATTCCTGGAATCCCAATGGATAAGATAATATTCATAAGAAATATCGAGTTTATTTTCATTTCAAATTTCTAACCTCGAAAGAAAAACATCAGAACATAGAATTTTCAGAGAACCAGGACCGGAGTCAGCCAACACCACCTAGAAGACTGTCTTCTAGGTGGAGTTGAGTCAGCCCTTTTTTAAAAATAACAATATACGTTCTGATAGATCATTTCCTTGTAGATACATATTGGGTTGATTTTTCATGGAATTTTGAGGAAAGCAATTGGTCAAAAACTATATCCAACTAATGCCAACGTTTCGTAGATATATTTCTACTTCTTCAGGGCTACAAAAGAGAATTTTTTTTTCACAGAGATCGAATATGGTACAAGTACATCTGATAAGATTGATAATGATTGTGTGTAAAACATAAGTTCGACTTTGGTAAGGTTTTTTCGATTTTAAATATGTGTTTCTGTCAAATCCAAATAGAAAAAGAAAAAAAAATAACAAATAAATTCGAATAAATGTAATTTTAATATATAGTTTCAATTGTACGATTTTGTTACCGTTTGTTGTATATGTTTATTTTGGAACCATGATCCATTATTCAATTTTTATATCAGATGTACTTGTACCATATTCGATCTCTGTGAAAAAAAATTTCTCTTTTGTAGCCCTCGAAGAAGTAGAAATATATCTATGAAACGTTGGCATTAGTTGGATGTAGTTTTTGACCAATTGCTTTCCTCAAAATTCCATGAAAAATCAACCCAATAACAATATACATTACAATATACTTACACTTCAACCATAATTCCAAATTGTAGAAACGAAGAAATTCATTTAAGTAAGCTCTCAAAATTCTATTTGCTTAAACTTGAAAAATAAAGTGGCAATGGATAGTGCCCTGAAAACATTCAATCGAGGTAGGGTGAACCTATAGAACCGCAGTAATATAAAAAAATAAAGATCACTTAAGGGAAGTTGCGAACAATAAAACATGGGACACCTTTAATATTTTATTGTATCAAAAAATTTGAAAAAGTATAAACACTGGTGAGAAAAATCTCTCATTCATTTTATGCATATTGAATTTGTGCTTCATATAAAATAGCTCTGGACAAATTTCTTGCTGTAGCTAACCTCAAAATATTCAATTTATTCTTCAACTTTTCATCAACTTCATTTCCTTCCAAGAAATTTATTATCATATAGGTATCATTTGTAGAAAAAATAATTTCCTCACTTTCCAATAATGGTATTGCTTCCAGAAGTAAAATGTACCAAAAACTAGAATGAAATATTTCAATAGATGCATAATAACCAAATTAATTTCTTACTATTTTGGTATTATTTTGGATTCCAGTAATTTAATAAGCAAATTTCCAGCTTCCTTGAATTGTCTTTCTTGATATAATTTATGGAATTCATAATATTTTCCTAGAATATAAAAATGGATTAGAATTAAACGATCACCATTTAATTTGTAAAGCACTGATACTAGTAACAGCAAATTGCTTGCACCCTCAACATATTCACCAGATTCAACCCCTAGCAAATTTTACATGTTCTCGGAAAAATGTCCGTTTGAAGAAAATTTGGCTCAAATTAAAAGTCATGGCCGTACGTACAAATGATAAAACTTTATTATAAGAATGTTCATTAGGGCAAAAGTTGAGGGCACTGCGCTCATTTCAAGGTAGACGCAGTGAACCTCACAGTCGACTGTTCTAAGTTTGGTGGTCAAATTTGAAACGACTGGTTCGGTAATGGATCCGCCCTCACCTGTACGTTTAAGAATTTCAAGATCAGCCGAGAACATCGCCGCGGTCCGTCAAAATGTACAGCAGAACCCGATTCAGTCGATTCCTGGCAGTGCAGAAGAACTTAGAATGTCGTAAACTTCAACTTGGCGAATTTTGCGTCGGGACTAAAACCTGGCTCTCAGAGCTTCGTAGCATCGCTGGCGACAGCATCTCAGCCACTCAGAGTATGCAAACAATATTTGCCCTGACCCCACTTTTTTCATTTCCGGTTGTCAAAAGCTGTCGCTGCCTGCCTCTTCTATCGTTGAAATAATCCAACTACACAGGATTGCTGAGACAATGACAAGTAAACATAACGAAATTTTGATAAGTTACTTTGTCTATGATTATGACATCAAAAGTCATTAGTAGGAAGTGTAGCCAGCGACGCCACAAAGCTCTGAGAACAAGGCTTAAGGGTTACACATGTACAAGATTCAACTGACCCATGAGTGAACAAAACCACTTCTCAACGACTGATTTTCCTGATTCATAATCCAAATCATGGTGAATAATATAATATACTCACAAGAAATGCTTCATTAATACAGAAAATCCCCTGTTATCCATTTCTTCACACTAATGAAAGTTCATATAGCTCACAACAATGACAACTGTAAAATTCATACATATCTTTCGATATATTATTTACCTAAAAATATTAGCCTATCACTGGCCAACATGCTCGGTCCCAAATTGAAAAGAAGATCAGTATTTCTTAGTTTTCCATTTTCTGCGTATTCCCTGAGAAATTTATCAGATAGCAAAGAAACAAAGGTGCTATCTTGAGATTTCAACGCCCAGGTCAGGGCAGCCCCTAATCGGCCCATCTTGACATTTTTCATTCCTTGTATTTTGCATATGAGATGAGCTGTAAACAGTTCAAAATACTTAGTCATTATATAGATCTTGAAGAAGGTTTATATATGAATATATGTATTTATATTTGTAAAGATAATTAACAATCAGAATAACATTCTATAAGTTGATATGTTAACACTATGATGAAATTAATATGGAGGGGAAAGCTTATCTCCAATAAGAGAAATTAATTATTCCATTGAGTCAGCTGGACAATGCCATGAGTACATCTGAAGTTTTCAATGATTGGGTTTGTGCCTCAGTCTCAATAAAATACTCATGAAGTAGGAAGACTCAAGGAGTTGAGTTAATGTCTGACAGAAACTGCTAATACCTAAATCCCCAACTGATAAGAGCCTATAGCTCCTGCTGGGAGTTGACTTCACATGTCAGCTCTAAGCAATAAAGACAGAAGGGTCCTTGCGAATGACAATATGTTTTAACAGATCGGTGTCCTTGGGATTGTACACAGGCACAAAAAAGGTATATTGTATATAGGTATATTGAAATGTTCATAAGTAAGTTACAGAAAAATACGAAATTATTTTCAATAAATTATAATTTTGGGACTTATTTTTGTTTTTACATTGCCAGAACTAATCCAAATTGAAACGGTACCACCAGAAAGCACTAGCTTTTCAATAAAGAACAGGTTATCCTGCAGAACAGTGAAGTGACCTTGAGTATGTTTTAGAAGTTACATTGTACATTTTCGTATGACTTTTGTCGTTTTGATTATGAATTTGGTACACCTATGTGTATGGTTAGGTGAATTGATAACACTAAATAAGAAAATCCAGCCATTTAACAAATGTATGTAATCATATACATCAAGATTTAGTTATTGAAGGATTCCAAGAATTTAAGTGATTTGATGTCGCCGAACGCAACTATTAATTTAAAATTCTAAGGATTCTAGAGTTCCAATCTGTGCACAGTGTGGCAACAAAATCGTAAATAACACAGCATTATGCATGCATCAAAATATGCTTTTCAGGTTACTTGTCTATTCTGCAGGATTACCAAAAATTGTATGATGAAAATCGGTTCACTTATTTGAAAGTTCTGAGGTAAGTATAAAAAGAATACAGACTAATTGATAGTTACTTTGATAATCCTTTCAAAATCATTAGTATGTTCTATAAGAGAAGAAAAAGATTAAGTTTATGCAACCAAAATAACAAAAATTCAAAAAAGATTCTGTTGCAGATGTAACTACTTGTATACAAAATCTATCATCCATTCGAAGTTATTTTCACCTTGTTAATTATAATGGACACCAAGATTTTTATAATTTAGACTAATCAGTTACAAATTCAATTCATTGTTCATTGGCACACCCTGCATAAGCTAATATGTAGTTATTTTGTGGATTATTCATAAATTTTCTCGTTCAAATTTATACATCTGTAAAAAAGGTTATATAACATATTGATTATTCATAAATTTTCTCGTTCAAATTTATACATCTGTAAAAAAGGTTATATAACATATTGATATTTTATAAACTAACATATTTGAATTCCTCATAAAAAAAAATTATTAGTAGATGTTCCTTTTAACACCTAGTATATTTACCTATGTCCACTAGGCCTCTCTTTTCAGCTTCTCTGATTATTTTATGGCACTTCAACTCAGTTTCGAGAGGCAACCTAGGTAACAACAGCTCTATTGCATGTAATCCATCTTCATAACAATGATCTAGATAACTAAGACCAACTTGCCATAAGGATTTATGGCTCATCAACATGGTACCATAATTGAGGATGAAGGACTCTTGAACTGCCTTACCAGAACTGTAATATTTGAAATAAGAGTAGAACAGCTTTGAAAAAATCATACAAAATACCTAAGCCTATTCTAAGTGAAAAATTCGTCATTAATTTGGTCTTTCTAGGGGTCATTGCTTTTAGCACAGGATCCAATAAAATGACCGATAGCAGAACCAAAACAAGGACCAGTCTTTTGCTTTGAATTTATTCCAGAAAAATGACTTGA
Organism: Micraspis discolor; assembly: GCA_030674115.1. Lineage (NCBI taxonomy): Eukaryota > Metazoa > Arthropoda > Insecta > Coleoptera > Coccinellidae > Micraspis > Micraspis discolor. Next base: position 529,122 of record JARTUT010000443.1, read on the forward strand.
CTAATTTTGTATAATTATTAGAATAAAATTTATTCAACAAAAGCTGTGTGGACCACTGATTTCGGTATTGAACTATTAAATTGGAAACTTGACTAATGAATATTTTGAAACACAGGCAATAGTCTTAATTTAGTCAGTCAATAGATATTTATTGAATCTCATCCTTTTAAATTTGTTAAACTTACAATTTATCAACTTCTTTCTCGATTAACGATAAATGACCAGAATGATATAAAATGTTAATTAAGTGAGTGGCAAACCATCCGTTTTCACACATATCCTGAATTTCTTTGATCACCTAGAAACCATTTTCATAATCAAATTATACAATTTATATTAAAGAGAACCTACCTCTAACTGGTCATATTGCATGACTGCTAAAAGAACTTTATCTATATGCCTCAATTTACTTTCTTTACCCATCTCATTTACACACCGATTTGCAAATTTTCCTAATTCATATGATTTAACAGTAGGTTCATGATAAAATAACCAAGCGGGCAACAATTCATACCATGTATCGCAATAGTTTTTTACCTCAGACCAGGCCAACTCATCTTTAGTGAGAATCTGAAAATATAATGAAAAATAATTATAATTGAAAGAATGATGAACCTAAGGAAAAATGTACATTGTGTAAAAATAAATCTATGAAATTGCAATGAAGACTTTTATTACCACTGTTAGAATAATGGGATTTAAGTTATATCAGTATGCCTTTGTTTATGAGGGCAAAAAGTTCTCACAGTCCAATGTCACAAGACTTCTTGAAGAGAAATTTTTAGAAGCAAAATTGTTCTTCATGGACAGAAACAAATGTTAATTGCTTGTGGCTGGTATAGAATAGAAGGTAGGCATACAAAAACCTCCCACACAAGCTCCAGAAGCTTTTAAAGAGTCACTTTTGATGTATGTGGCGTCTATTTCGCAAAGCTGACCAATCACTTACATCAGATAGTACAATTGTTTACAGTAGAGTTTTAAATTAATGGTTTTTCTGAAACCTTACTGAGTAGTCCTAACAAGGCCTCTGGTTCACACGGCTGACCAGGATCCAGTTTTCCTTATAAGTCACCAATTTTATCAGAAATAAGGTGATTTTGTTGCGATTAGCAGATGGAAATTCAGTCCAAGAAGTTATTGCATTAACTTAAGTGACATCTATACATCACTTCTTTTTACATTCATCCCTAACCACATGGGCTCAAACAGTTTTACCTTTTGGGCAATCAACAAAGTGCTAATATAACAGTCAGACTAAACCAAAATGATGCATGATAGGCTGTTACAGTATCAAAACTATGAACACTATTCACATTTTTATCTTTGTGGCTTGCGTTTTTGCCCCAATTGAAAAAAATGTGTCCATCTTTGTCACTCTCAAATAAAACATTGTTTCAGCTGCAAAATTTCACCTTTAGAACTTGTTGGTCAGTCCTAATATGACTTATGCATTACAAAATCTCTGGATAGAGCCATCAATTAAAAAATAACAGATTTTTTTCCACTACACCTTATACATTTTAAATTATTATATTATTATGCTTCACTCACTCCCATAATAAGCTCCAAATTCTTATTGGTAGAGAATACTTTAGCTTGAATTTTTGACTGCACATCCACAATCCAATGTTGTTTTTGCAAATGGAACTCATGGGCAGATAAACCACTATAAACCTGGAAAAAACAATGTAGTTAATATTTGAAGATAATATTTCAGCTCAGTAGATTAACAAACAATATCTTCAATAATTACAATTTTCAGATTTCAAGCTCAAGGGATTTTATGACTGATGCTGTAAGAGTGTTGTACTGTTCTTTGGTTAGGTCTGGGCTGGAATATGCCTCCAATGTTTAGTCTTCTTACTACGGTTGCAATATTTCGTATCTGGAGAGGGTTCAGAACAAATGTCTTGTATACTTGTCTTATAAGGCCAAATTACCTGTGCATCTGGGCTCTGATTACGCGTGTAATGCTTTCAACCTTGATAATCTAGAGGTTAGGAGGAAGATATCTGATATTTGTCTACTTTACAAGATAGTTAATACTGAAATTGATAGCCCCGACCTTCTGGCTAAATTTGATTTTAATCTTCCTGGAAGACTAACTGGGCATACTCCATTGTTTAGAGTTGTAGGGCACCCAACAAATTATACAACAAATGCATATTGTAATAGAGTAATGTCTACAGCCAACGTGTTGGTAAAAGATTTGGACTTTTTTCACCTTAAATTCGATCCGTTTAAGCTAAGAGCAAGTCAATTGATCAGGAAACTTTAGTTTAAGATTCTCAAATTATTTTGTTTGGTGATACATTTGGTTTCTTATTGTAGTTTTTGTTTTGTTATGTTAAACGACATCATTGTGAACATTATTGTAATTATACTTTAGTGATTAAGGGGGTTACCTGTAAATGTCCATACGTATTATAAATATTGTTGTATGCAATAATAAATAAATAAATAAATTTTTTTAATTATTTTAAGCCTGAATCACTGAAGATGTTTGAACGGATTTTTTAATATACCTATTGAATGCCACCCAGATAATTCTAAAACTAAAACTGTGGTTCTGTAGAGAATCTCAGGGCAGGAGCTACAGGCCAGTCACTACATTCCGCAAGGTTGTTGATAATTATGGGACTAACTGATACAGATTCTATCAATTAATACTACTTTTATCCAAATATTCAAAAATATATAGACATCAGGGGAAATCTTGAGCACTCTGTTGAAAAAACAAGAGAATAATCTTACTCACATCATACATGGGCATAGTTTTCAAACACTGATCGGCTATCAGAAAGAGTTTTGTATCTGCTGCTGAATGTTGCCTCAATAAACCTCTAGCAATTTTAATCCTGCCTTGTAAAAGAGAGCCTATAATTGTAGGCCAATATTCTACCTTCATTTCAAGAGCATCATCAGATACACACAGCATTTCTGCAGCTTTTCGTTCATATTTAGGAAAATGAAATCTAACCCAGTCCAATAAATGCGGCAATACCACATTTCCTAAAAATAATATAACATAAAAACCTATAAAATCAGGTATTGTTGATAACTGTCAAGTTTATATCTTCAATACTCCAACAAAAATGAATACAAAAAATAGATATGAGCTCACCAGGAGTAGCATCAATGAATAGAATTTCACATAAATGCCATATACATTCTACAGAATAAAATATTGTAATAAGGTTTTGTATATCGTCTCTTTCGTCGCCATTTTTAGCTTTTAAAATATCTTCTTGTAAATTTTCAAGGCATGCTCTAATTATCGATCTGTACTGTCTACTAAAATTTAAAAGATCCTCGTGAGGATTGAAAGATTTATTCACTACAGCTGCTTGGAGATTCAAAAAAGTGCCATTAGACTCATTGACAAGTTTTCGTAAGACTGGCCGAAAGAGAGTAACATCTTGGCGTAGTTGAAATACTGAAACATCTGAGGTAGGATAATGTTGGCTCGGTTTATCTGGTGCACCTGAGTGTTTTCTTTCATAAGCAAAAATACCCAAATCGTTACAGGGTTTCCAAGCTAGCGATATGCCGGCCCTTTGGCACAATTTATTAGGAATAATCTGAAAATGATATTTTACAATTCTGTAAATGATAAGAGTCACACTCACTACGATTTGTGTCTCGTTCATTTTGGATTTTGAAATGAAAATTCTATAAATACATGAAAAATGCAGTGGAAATTCGAATCCAGAAAGTTATTGTTAGGTTAATAAAATTTAAACCAGGTTAGTCATAGAACTCCTGACGAGAACAAGCGGTATACCCTCTGTAGGATTCAATCTGAACACTTGCAAGAGAGTAAGAAAGTCCATGTACCTATTTTTAGTCCACGGACTAATCTTGAAAATGATGTATATAAGTATACTGTGTAGAATTATTATTTGGTCAATAACCATCATCTCTTTTTGTTCAATAAAAGATGCCAAAATAATAATTGTACCAGTGGCGTATATAGAAAATATTTTCGGGGGGGGCCCGAGATGCTTGTACCATCAAATGATCCAATGGTTGGATTAGGTTAGATACAATTTTTTGATTGAGAATCAAAGGATAACTTTGGGCATAGTCTCCCTGTTTTTCATCAATTTCTCATACAAATTATATTCATATCGTTTCGATGCAAAGGAATTACCATTTGTTGCTATTTCTAGCCTCACTCACGTCTGTAAACTATCCCCATTTAACGGACCCCTGAAACGTGACGAGAAATTGATAGAGTAGTGAGGTTTTCACAAAAAACTTCATGTTTTGAACAAGAAAAAAAACGACATTGAGAAATTTTCTTTGATTATAACATAACATAACTGAACATTCGCTTACATAGATGCTTTCAGAACAAACCCCAGTTTTCTCCGTACACTAGCAAACTTATCAAGAACTTCCTCGTCGCTAACTGTGATGTCTCTGTGAATAGAGAGCAATGCGAGACCATTTAGTCTATTCTCAGATGTTGTGTTCCTTAGGTAAGTTTTCAGTCTTCTTAGGCTAGAGAAAGTCCTTTCAACGGTAGCGACTGACACGGGAAGGACAGCAAGTATTTTCAGAAGGATATACATGTTGGGGAATAAATCTTTGTCACATTTTTCTAGAGAACTAATCGCCGTTTTTGGCAGAACTTCAGGTCTTTCCTGTTTCCACTTTTCTTGCCACAGCTTAAACTCACTTCGCACAATGTCGTTAAATGACAAATCTGATTTATATAATTTCAATGCAGCGTCTAATGAAGTGATGTCTGTTCTGATACAAAATTGTGGAAGAATGTTTTGTAAAGATATTATTGTGTCTTTATGAGATTGGAATCTTTCCCTTAACGCTTCACAAAAATCATCCAGGTATGGCACATAAACTGCTCGTCTATAATATTCTTCTTCTGTGGTATGAGGTACATTGTTGCGTGTTGTTTGAAGCCGACAAAATCGTGGAAGCTCCTCTGTGACAAAAGGTTTTGAGGCTATTGCCTTCACCTGTTCATATAATGGTTTGAAGGTTTGCTCGGCATTTGATCTCTGTTTTGACAGTAGGTCTAAAACAGTTGTGATGTCGCTTATAGCCTGACTAAGGTCAATATTTTTTTTCTGAAGGGTCTCAGAATGAAAAGATTAACAATAAATAGGTAAGTACAAATGGCACGGCTTAAAGCAAATGCTTTAATTGATGAAACACTCGATGCTTCTATCTTATGTAGGGAGAGTATGATAGCTTTTAAAATTTCTTTGAATAGAATAACTGAGTCATGTCTTTCCACCCATCGCGTTTCGCACAATGAAATCAGTTTCCTTCTCCTTTAATCAGGAAAGCACTCTGAAATCGTGCATTTTAACATCTTTGTGTTCTTAGCTGATGCATGAAAGAATGCACATATTTCTTTAATGACACCCATGCAGTTTCTAATAGAGGAAATGCTACTTGCATCTGACAAGCACAAGTTGAGTGTATGCGAAGAACAATGTGTATAAAATGGTAGTTTTTCTCTGGCCAATGGTAGTGGCAGTTCGGCACAAGCAATTTCACTTTGTCCTTCGACGGCAACGCGGGCTTTCAAATTTTCAACTTCAGGCCTATCCACATTTTGTCTTTTCGTGAAAAAATCTTGAATTGAACTTTGTCTCTTCATTGTAATTTTCTTTCACTTATCAGCTTTCAATTACGACCCGAGAACACTATAATACTCTTACGATCTTAGATATTAGAACGCAACCGTGAGATTTAGGTAATCATCAACTACTGTCCTAGCGGCTTCAGCCGTGTCGTGCGTATTACAGATTATTATTAGGTTTATTCACGCAAGCGCAGATAGAAAAGAACCGTTCGCGGATTCAAAGATATGATCAGAGCTTCGGAGATTTGTAACTGGTACCCACATAGTTCCGAATTTTAAGATCTGAGCCTGCGTATAGGTTCCCAACCAGTTTAGAAATCGTCACGCGAACAAACAGTTGTTGTATGTTCACATCAGACGCCAGAGCCATGCTTACCGAGCCTGTTTTATTTATTATAGTAGTTCAGTTTTCTTTATCCATTTCGGGGGGGGGCCCGGCCCCCCTGGGCCTCCCCCTATATACGCCACTGAATTGTACACGAGTTCCACCATGAGAAATTTCTCGTCAACAATTAAAAGTAAACTTGTTGCGGAACTTAATATAGCCCTACAAAGAAACAAGTAGGCAGATGGTGCAAATATCACATAGAATAAATTCCCAACATTTAAGGCGTCCGCTCACTGCTCAAATTATCACTATTGGGATAATTTTTGTGGAAATTATAGCAATTTTTATGATTTTTTCCTAACTTTGGCGGTCTCTATCTCAAAATTTGAGCGTTTCCTTACATATATTTATAGGGAGAAAAAGTCTCAAGTTCTGACGTGTAGAATACGTCCTGCAAGGTTATGAAACAGTTTTTCAACACCTAACGACATATGCAGAAAGGATAATGGCCTATTGTATGAAAATGAAAACACTATTCAGCTCAACTTCAGGAGTATAAATCACAAAAGTGAACTTGAAAATAATAAAATCAATGAAGAAAACGAACAAAGCTCCACAATAAAATAAAATGTACAAAATCAATCGAAACATTGTAAAACAATATGAGTGAAAAGATAAGAATGAATTATTAAAAAAAAAAAAATAAGTAAATTATGAAGGTCATCTGTATAATATAAAACAGTGGAAGGTCAACAATATAAAAACCATTAGAAAAAAATATTAATACAAAATAGTCTCATCCGAAAAATAGCGAATGTGACAAACCGCATAAAACCAAAGCAATCGAAAAAGATAGAATGTAATAAGAAATTCACATAAAAATCTTCCTAAATAATTCACGGAGAATTACTATTACTACTATTTTGTATCATTGGCATAACAAAGACAGTTGTTCTAGAGTTTTTTCCAGTATTCGGGAACAGAGTGATATAAATACATCTGCCACGATGAATGAATAAACCCTATCCCAAATAAAAAATTGTTTTCCCTGAGTTTTTTCGAAATTCAAATTCCTTATTCATAAAAAAACCCTACGTCAGTGCTTTGAAAACGTTGATTATATAACCATAAATGAACCATTTCGATTAATTTTCTCCAACTGACACTGATTAATAAGTCTGACCGATGTCAATCAAATACGTATCTGTGAATGCATCGAGCACTGGAAATTCTGACGGATTTATTGTAATTTTTCTTTTCTCATAGGTAAGTGAAAAAATTTTCAAATTGAATTTATTCTGGTGGAAGAGAGCTACGACAATGAAATTTGAGAACATGTATGATATGGAATACATCCATTCATGTACAAATTTTTGCAAGCCTACTTAATTCAACCTAATTGAAATATCTTTCAAGTAACAACTTGATCCGATAGATATTCAAGAAAACAAAATTTCAGATGCTCATAACTCATGAACCATTGGACGGATTGGTCCAATAACGAACTTAACCCAGATATCTGAACAGTTAACCTATTCTGAAAATATCAAAACTCTAGCTCATCCCTTTAGGAAGATAAGCGTATACGGCCCGCCGGCCTCAAGTTTGAAGCTGTATTCTTCATTAGAAAGACGAAACCAATCGATTGAGACCACTTTCGGCCCGTAATTCGAAAATTACAGATATTTGGGGAAAATGATCTAGTCTAGTAAAAGAGTCTGCTACCGTTTTGCCTCAAAATCTATCGATTGGGTCTGATGGAGAATTCAGGTTCAAACTTGAATATGTCCGGCTGGCCGGCCTTATACTCTCTATCTTCCTAATGAGATGAGTTAGAGTTTTCATATTGTCAGAAAATATCTCGGTCAAGTTCGTTATTTGACCATATCCGTCGAATGGTTCAGGAGTTATGGGCATCTGAAATTTTATTTCCTTTATAACTCCTATAGAATCCAACGGATATATTTGTAACTTGATAGATATTTGAATTAGGCTTAAACAAATAGGCTTGCGAAATTTCACAAAACTTGACACGTTAGAAATTTTTAAACAAATTATTGATATCTTACATATTCTCAAATTTCATTGTCGTAGGTATCTTTTACTAGAAAATTTAATTATTTTTTCATTTACTTGAGAGCAAGCAATCACAGAAGCAATGAGTTTCTAATCTACTCCACTAATAGATTTAAACTCAATGATTGGAGTTAAAATTAGAACACTATATTCATCGTGGAGATAAAAAATATGTAGAAATATATCGGGTGAATCCACAAGTAGCCAATCAGCAGAAACACGAGTCGGCCAGTACCAACTCCTTTCATTTCCGTCTGCTACTTGTGAATTCACCCGATATACCTTTCCTACAGAAGTAGAAGTTGATGTTAATTAATTACGTTTCGTGTAGACTTTTGGTTCATTGAAACTGTGAGGCGTTGGTTGAAAATAAAACTACTGGAAATTTCTCAACTTTTAGCACATCCTTTTCATCATAAATTTATAGAAAAAGCCCCAATTTATTCTTCTTAAAATGCGAATTTTTTGTAAAATCGAAAAAGAGAAATGTCGAAAAGTTTCAATTCTCGATGCTTTCATAGATGACTCATTAACTTAGTGGAAAATGGATCTAAATGGTGCATTTACGATGAAATACTGTATTTTGTCAACATTTTGAAACCAAATTCCTGTTCTGAAAAAGTTTAATGCTCGTAAAAATCATTTAGAGGTTTTTGAAGTTTCGATTTCGAAAATCATTGCATTTGTTTAATTCGGATTTGAATATATAAGGTATTTCAAAGGACCAGTATGGTGATGAAAAAAGACCTTGTTCACCGATAGATAAATTTTCATGATTATGTAGCCATATGTATTCAAGTGATTTAACAGACAAGAGCTTAGTGGAAGAAAAAAATATTCTCAATGGTTTTCGATGTAGTTGATATGGCTACTTTTGATTGGTTTTTAGGAGAAGGAAATTTGAACTTGGAACCAAAATTGACGAAAACTATGAGTAGTTATTTTTAATTAGAGATTAGGTTGTATTAGCATAGTATCACACTGTTCCGGAGTACGGGAAAAAACGCGCAAAATCTCCTGACTTCGGGTCAGTACTTTTCTGAATTTCTTGAATACCGTCAGGCACTTCGACATTCTCTTTGAACATCAACAGCTCGGAAGCTGATTTCATATGAGGTTTTTTAATCATCAGTCGGCTTTTTTGATATTTCATAAATTGTCAATTCTCCAATTAGAATGATTTTTTCTTCCGAGAAGAGGAAAATAATATACAATATTTCAAATTCTATGAAGAGCATCAAATTTTCCTTCAGAAAGTACCTGAGTGTGTTTTCAATAATTTGATTTTTTCAATGACTGGTTTCATGTTTTATTATATAATTATGTAAAAGGTATTAATTAAAAATTAAATTAAAAGGAATTAATTGCGCACCAGATTTTTTGCGTTAAGAAACGCCTCTTACTTACCATAAATAACATTGATCTTATGGAGGGCCCTCTAAATTTGACGCTACGCCACTGTTTATGGTCCTTTTAATACTTCATACTTTCAATACTTATGCCAGCTCAGCGGAGATAAGAAAAAATTTGTTATTGAAAAATGGTAATGACACTTATTCCAAAGAGTCTTGATTTTTCCAAGAGTTGGAAAGATGTTTTCAAAATTGTTAAAATGTCATTTTAATTAAAAAAAAAAAATTTTATCTGACGGACTTTCCTGATAGTGGCAGAGCGCTCACATGCCGTAACAATTGCTCAGACAATCGTATTCAACATTAAATGAAAATCATAAATAATAGACATAGAGATTCTATCAGAAATTTTCCCCTGTATGATCAGCTTTTTTGTGTTATCAACGAAAAATTGACTGTCATGCTTTTTATCAGTTTTTATTAGGGCGATTTATGATTTTTTGCCTGCACAAAAATCCTTCTTGAGCTGATTACGAATCAAATATATCTTTAGGAAGTCAATTTCTATTCTTCACACTTTTGAACTTGTTGATTTTACTAAGTACTGGTCTTTCTATTCTTTCAGTCCAGCCTCCCTACGAAATTATCTGTCGTAAACCGGTAAACGGTTAAGTTTGCTCAGATATTGAAAAGATCGTTATTACGGAACATGCGCTTTCCATGACAACATGCCTTACTTTATTGCTTTCAACTAGTGCTCCTACATTTACTGCTGAAGCATTCTCTATTTATTTATTGAATAATTATTCACTGTGATTGATATTTTTTGCACAATTTGCGCCATATAACGATTCGAAAGAATCTTTCGTTGAAATTATCATAAATACTTTTCTCAGTTGACGTGTTTTCCTGACTTGCTTCAACAGGTAAGATTACTGTCTGTGTGATACATCCTGGAACAAGAGTACAGGAAAATTAAAATAACTTCTTTTTCAAAGATACAAACTACGCATAAATTTTCACGTATTACTTTCAATTAGATTATACTCACTTCAATTATGATAACTTTATTTCTTATACAGGCTGTTCCTGCAGCATAGAATATAAAAAAATCTCAAAAACATGGGGTCAAACACTTTCGGATATAGCGGATTTTTTAGTTTTTTTTTTAGCATCTACACGGATATTCAATTGAAATTGAAACTAATTTAAAATTTTATGTGTCGCAAAACTATCAATAAATTCACCGAAGAGCACCCAAATTGTTTAGAACGATTTGCATCATTCTGAGAAATTGTTCAAAATATTTATCTCAGCAAATTCCAGCATCTTTTTGGATTTCTCGAAATCATGAGTGACTTGCCAAAAAAACTATAGGGATAATTAACATGGGACAGTGTTCCAGGAAAAATATCACCATGTAGGTTTTCTATTGCAATTAGCATGTCACTAAATACTATACCCGTGATTAGGAGATATGGGAAACATTTTTGTTCACTTTGGAATATTCGAAACATAGTGTTGATATTCTCTCTGACAGAAAAGTGTCAGGAAATTTGAAATAGAACAGAAAAATGTTAATCTTCTTCAATAATTATTGAATCTTCTTAAAAATATGCACCATTTGAAGCGATACACAGTCGATGTTTCTTCCAATCCTTGAAAGATTTTAATAGGCGCTTTCACGTATGGCCTTCAGCTCCTTCTGCGAATATTTTTATGGTGTCTATGCGCTCGAATTTGGATCCCCGCATCCGTAATTTCATTATGGAGAAAAAGAAGTCACACGGAGCTAGATCAGGCGAATAAGGTGGCTGGTTGATGACATTTATCGAGTATTTTGACTGAAAATTATCAACAATATAGGTTTGATGAGATTATTTGTACTTTTTTTTCAAAAAAAAAAAATTTTTAAGATATTCAAGTTGAAAATTCTCAAATTTCATAAAAAAATTCATAACTCGGAAACCGTGAAGAATCGGATAACATACATGGGGGTGATGCGAATACCCCATGACATGAGGGACCTATTTTTTTTTATGGACGTCATTCGTCCGGCCACCCTGTATATATATATATTCTTTTGAACTTTTGGCTTACAATATTTAGTTAGCAAACAATAAGGCATATATATAATATACAGGGCTGTATCTTAACTAGGGATGCTCCAATGAAGTTTCTTTATACTTTACTAGATCTTTTTTCGATGACACCTGACAGACTTCGTCCTGTATAAAAAGATTTGTAATGTGGCAGCCACATCCCGTTTTGTGCCTACGTGGTTTTTTAAAAATTATCCTGAACAGAACCGTGTAAGACCCTGGTGATAGGAACGTTGTGAATTTCTTAATGAGCACAAAAATACAAAACTATTAAATAAAATCAACATATATATACATTGGAAAAGCTAGAGTAAGACAAAAAGTTCAATTTTGATGTCGCTCGAAAATAATTATCAGTAACTGTAAATTATAATACATACCTTGAAATTTGTTCCATACTTTACGGATACAATTTTTCCGAAATGAATTACATTTGTTGCCCCAAATGAAGTCATTTGAAAGCAATTGTTATATGATTGTTGGATAACAAGTTGAACAATTGACCAAACACATTGGTAGTTACTGTAGTCAATTGACGGGACATCGTAAGTCGTAGATGCAGCTAAGAAAGCAGCTCGATTCAAACTTGCGCGATTATAAGTTGAATGTCGTGCGCCAGCAACTTTGTTGGATTTGGCTCATCTTGAAACATCGCGGGGTCATACGCGTAAATACACGATTCATCACCTATCACGATGCGCTTCACGCGTTTGTGATATCCGAATTCTTTCACGTTCATTTCCGTCGTCACGTTCTTGTGCAGTACGATTAGATCGGTAATTGGTTAATAATTATGATTAGTCATTTCTTGGTTTGATTTTGAGCATTTAAACGAACAATAACTAACCAAACACTCTGCACAAAACACAATATCGTTTCTTCTACCTAAATATCTCGTCTAAATATTCTATGAACCCGGAGGATAAACTTCAACGATCATATCAAACCCGATATTATTGTACTCGTAATTATATGTTTCATCAGAAACTAATATAATATACAGGGTGTTCCATTGAAAGCATATCTCATAGAGGTAATGTCGACACTACTTCCCATAGTAAGGAAAAAGACTATTGTTCACCCGATCAGAGAGCTTATAGATTTGTTAAGGTTCGAATATTTACTCGCAAGTAGCTCAACAAGAGCGCCAAAGCAATCTGTAAAACCGGAAATACTGGTGCTATTTTTATGTCAAACAAAATTTTCGAATATGAAACAACCTATCTTTCTTACGAGGTTGCCTTTTATATTTCGGGATTGAAAAATATGAAAACGAATATGCAATCTGCTGCAATCTTCCAAATTTCATTTTGATATCTCTAATAATTCCAGAGATATTTATTTGGTTCCACACATTTGCCCACCACTGTATATAAATATTTATGTTACAGTATGATGTTTCGAAGAGTCACAAATTTTGAATCGTTATCAACGCAAAAAAAAATAACTTTTTCGAAATATTTTAGCTTATGTATTTCCGAGTTGTTTAATATTTTTCAGGATATTTTTGAAATATACCAACATTATTTTGGAACATGAATTTTGAATATAACTCTTGAATAATCTAATGTTCTGGTAAAAATTCTCTCACAGCCAAACTGACATTAAATGCCATTGCAGCAAAAGTTTCTACGAAATCCACTGAAGTCAGAATTAAGAAGATCGGGCCCGGCTCATTTGAAAATTTACCATATTTGACTCTCCCTCCTAGTTCTTTCAGAAAATTTGGCGCGATCAATGGTAGAAAAAAAAATTAACATAAACCGGATCATCCAAGAACCACTCAACGAAACTACTCTGACACCAATCAAATACTTGTCGACTTGATTCAGAACCTTATTTTTACGAAATCATAGAATTTAACTGAAGAAATAAATTAGTATAACTACTATATTATCGTAAGTCTCTTTTGCTGCAAAATAATTGATAGTCAGTTTAACGTTTGATTATTCAAGATATTATTCAAGAATAACCCTTCCAAAAAATGATGATAACCTAAATGATCTGTCTTATATCAACACTACATTTCGAATGTTCAAAACTAAAGAAAGATATGAATTGTTTCATATACATCTCATTTTCACTGAGGGGAACCTTCCTGATGCAGATCTCAGACTCCCTCCTGACCCAAGAAATTTAGATCATGATTTAAAATGAATGAACGAATCTAAATATTTATGCAGATGCCGGAGAGCATATTCTATCCCGCAAACTACATAGTGATGGCGGAGGCAGAGCCCGACCTCTCTACCTTCGAGAATAAGACCGGGCTCGCAGAAGACATGAAGTTTTTGGCATCCATGCCAGAACTTTGTGATGTGACTTTTTTGGTTGGAGACACCAGAGAGCCCGTTTGTGCAGTCAAGGCTGTACTTGCTGCAAGATCTAGAGTGTTCCATAAGATGCTGTATCAGGTAATTGATTCAGAAATTAAACTGGTTTCAATCATTTTGTTTCGACTCAATCATGAAGAATTCGTGGTCAAAATAGATTCTGTCCTCCCATTCTTGAGCATGATTACGATCGAACTGGAGGAGCTAGAACGCTGAAATTTTCTGAGTGGGTTTGAGAGATGAATATATCAGTTGAATTCATTATTTTGTCAAATCGGCCCAGTTGTAAAGAAAAATTATATTTTTCAATTAAAAATTTTTTTGATGAAGATCTGTCATGAGAATAATGACATTCTGATAAGAAAAGCTAATATTCCGGAATTATCATGTTTCAAAAGTATTAAAACTACTTGTGAGTAGTTCATGAGCGCCAGACCTACCTGACCACATATCAGTGACTCTACCATCTGTTAATTGTTATATGGGGCTGAACATCTGCATTTGAAAGGAAGGCCGTATCAAAATACAGAATTTTAGCAAAGCACTGATGTGACATCAGGAGATTTTCCATGCTTGCTCTAAAATCTTTTTTTTTAGACTCTAGAACAGTGTGATACTAAATAAAACTGCCACAATGAATAAGAAAGAGTCCACAAACCTATATTTCAAATTCGAAATATCCAGTCACAGTTGTGATTTTCTATTTCTGTAGTAACATACGGAACTCTTAAATCTTCATGGATGGTGTGGTTGTAGACATACCAAGGGACATTAATCAATGAACGTAGTATTTTAGATTGAAGTCTTCGGATGATTTTAATATTTGATGCCTTAGTGCAACCCCAGAATTGTATACCTTAAGTCCATATTTTGTAAGATGTCAGATTTATTTCATTCTTCCTTGAATTGATGTGTTGTTTACACTTGAGGCGATGATCTAGATACATGCCGACATACTTTCCTTTGGTTTCAACTAGTATTTCCATTTCGAGTATTTTGATAGGAGGACATCTATTTCTAGTTGTAGTAAATATTACTTGACCTGATATAGCATCATTAATGCTGAGTCGCCATTTTTTGATGCCACTGCCCAAGGTTATCCAGATGTTTCTTGTAGTGGTTTGGAAGTAGTTCCAACGTTTTCATCAGATGCAAATATGGCTATATCGACTGAAAAAAAATACTATGGTGGTGTTTTCATATTCAAGTATGTCTGTAGAAAGATGATATATAAAAGTTGTTCCAAAATGCTACCCTATGGGACTCCGGATTTGACTTTGACAGGAGTGGTTATCGCTACCCCATATTTCACGGCAAAATAACGATCTGCCAGATAAGACTTTAGTATTATATAATATGGTTGTGGCAGGAATTGTTTTAATTTGCATAGCAGTCGTAGTGCCAAACCATTTCGAATGCTTGGAATGATGGAATGAGTCCAGAAATACTGCCGAGCAAAATTTTTCTTTTTCGAGGCTTGACGAGATGGAGTTCACGATGCGATACTGAAATTATGGAAACCTTAACTGGACATCCTCAAGTTTGACCACGGATTCTTCAACAGAAAGTCAAAACCAATTGATCGAGATTCGAAATTCGAAAATTAGAGACCTTTGGGCAAAACAATTGCATTCTGTTTCACTGGTTTTCAAACTTGCAAAATCCTGAAAAATTGGAAAAATAATTGTTAATGGCTCTAATTATTCATTAGGTAGCTTTAGCGCTCTCTTAAATTTTTAACACTGATCAAACTTTGAAAAATCATATCTCCGATAGTATAGCTTGCCCAGATTTAGATATTTTCTTGTGGCAGAACTGCATCAAGAAGAATTCTTTTTCCGAAAACTGTTATTTGAAATTTTTTGGTATTCAGTAACTACTAAGGCAATCTGGCTGAATAACGAATGTAGCCGAGTTATTTGTCCCTGAAGTTGACCCTGATGTTTTCAGCTCTCTAGGTCATTTTTTTTGAGCGTAATCGTACTCACGGAAGGACAGACGGATGGATCCTAAACAGAATAATTAATACCAGTTTTGTCCTAATATTCTAAGATTACTGACATTTGGGCAAAACCATAATCACCCTGTTCAGGCGAACAAGAGCGCTAGGAAGGTTGAAATAACTGACGTGAGATTAGATTCCCCAGGCTCTCTTGTCAAATTACTTGTTAGAATTCATTCAAAGCTTTATAAAATTACATCTTCTAATGTAGTAGATGAATTTAAGGAATATTCTTCTCTGTGAAAGAAAGGTATTTTGAACTTAATAATTCTCTATTTGTCGGCCTTGTTATCTGAAACGGGTGTACATCAGATTGCCCAACTGTCTGTAATTTGAGAATGTTTGAGTAGAACTGGTGTCAATAAAGTTGTTCAAACTCGAGGATGCAGATCTGCGGTCAAAATCGATTCTGTCCTTTCATCTGTGAGCAAGGAATAAGCTAGACAGCTGAAATTTCTAGTATTCAATTTTAAGCATGATTCAATCGAATCGATTGTTTTGTTTCGGAGTACTGAAAATTTTTTTTTCCTAATTCACATGTTTCAAATAAAAATCTCTTCATGATGCAGTTCTGTCCTAAGAATATTGATACTATTTTCAACTTTGACAAACTAATACTTTCAGAGAAATGCATTTTCAAATATTGGGAAAAACTCGCCACTAGTTTAACAAGAGCGCTAAAGCTACCTGACCTAACATTAGTAATAATTTTTGTTGATTAGTGTTATTATTTTATTTGTGTCCATTCTACAAAAAAAAGCTTTTAAATATTTTTCGTCCCTTTATTTCCAGGCTCCAAGTCCGCAGCGTAAAAAGGAACCACAGCCCAGAGAGAATAAACTGAGGCTATTCCTCAAGAGATCCTCAGAACCTTTGTTGAACCTTCAAAATGCTTCCCAGCAGGTATTATCAAAATATCTAAAGCTTTCAATTCGACAAAATCACGTCGTATCCAGTTATGAATCTACCCAAATTTCATTATATTTGGTTTTAATTATGTTCGAGTAGCCTTAGTAAAGATCCGTGCTTGCAAAATATATTTAAAGCAATTTAGTGTCTTAAAAATTGAAAATTGACAAATTATGTGCTTCTATACCTATAGAGATCAGGCTTCACACAGCAGTTGACCCCAATACAAGAGGTAATTTATATCTACCTTCAGTTAAACTCTATCTATATCTCTTTATGCTTGAAACTGGTTATACTTTTGAAAAAGCACATGATAGAAAATTCTATGTCTTGAATGATGATAATTTTATTTTACTGCTATGTAACAAAATGGATATTTCTGTATTTTTAGCATTTTTCTTTCTTTAACGGATCTGCTGTCCAGTATATTGGTTGGGAATTGAATTCATGATTTATCTGAGCTTTTTATATTATTTGTGTATCTGTTTCAACTATACACGATATCTCAACTCAAATTACCCCATTGGTCGAATAGATATTTTAAGAGAAACATTTTTTTCCTCATAAAATGATAAAATATATACGGCGTGCTTTTAATCAGGATTACACGTTAACTTCTAAATATTAATACTATAAAACCGGATTTGTTTACAATCTTAATCCATTCATACTGCCTTTTCTACTTTACAACTAACCATCTCCTGACTTTCTCGCTCGAAGTTCCTCTAGAGATCGCCGGCTTACGCGGATGGCGTCTACACCGAGCCCTGGGGTAACCCATCAGCTCAACCCTAGTTTTGAGAGATGCCTCAGGGTAGCAGAATAAAGTTTCATATAAGTTTACAGCTATCTCAGTGGTATTCCGAGATATTGTGCTTGCCTTCATTTGAGTAACATTCCTGGACTTCTACCCTCAATATCAACGGAATTATGGGAGTATTTCGAGGAATACTGCAAGTAACTTTGATAATACGTACCTAATCTTGAAGACGATAAAATAGTAGGTACCTATTTCTTGAGACAATCGAATGGAATAATTATTAAAAGATGAATGTTATAAAGGGTCATTACATTGAATAAACTATCTAGATGAGTCCTGAAATCAGTTGAGGGCAGCAACTTCCTCATGAAATCAGTGATTGTGAACATAGGTACATTATGTGTAAAAAAATATAAAAATTATTTATTTAGTTATTGAGTAAAAGTATTAGACGATAAAGACATGCTATAATATTTTCTTGCATTTCTCAATTAGTTATTGAATTGATGAAGAAGTGTTAAAATGAAAAAGGGCTACATATGCATGTGAATGCTCTACACAATTTCATTTACGTTAAATTTATGATTCCACAAATGATGTAGGCCTGGCAACATTGTATTGACTTCAAGCAACAGAATTATTTTTCTGCTTTTGCTAAGCCAAAGTTCTCTGTAAATACATACATGTATTATATGTTTTTGTTTACTCTAGTGAATAACGATTTTCAGCAAGTGAAATCAAAATTGTAGTAAGTATGAAATTCTTCGAAGGGAGTAGAAAGTCATGGAAATGTATTGAAATCTCTTCTAAGGAAAATTATTAGTATATCTCCAGATAAGGGGCTTATAATTTTAAGAAACGTGTTGAGTTGAGATATCCTGCATTTAAAAAACATGACTTCTTTAAGAAAATAGTCCATTTATTTACTGTACAGTTATGGGTAAAGGAACCAATAAAATTCTTCGTTTTAAAGCGACGTTTCGGCGAATTTTATCATCTTCTTCAGGCTAAAATCACATTAAATACTTGTTAATTTAATAAACAAAAAATGGCAAAGTATAAAAGACAGATTTACAACAACAAATCCACTAATACAGAGAAAATACACGTCTGCCACAATACTACTACATATTCAAAAGGATAGACAGGGTTGGGATAAAGTTTGGCATCAAATTAATATCTTTAAAACAAAATTTGGCAGCTGAGTGTAATGGACCACAATACATCTGATGAGCATATTTTCATTAATGATATACTTCAGGTTTAACTGGAAATGACAAAAAAAATTGTTATTTCAATGGAACACCCTATATATTTCTGCAGATTCTGAAAGTGCATCTTGTTTCGGACCTGTCCATATCGGGTTCCATGTAAAAATTCTCTGTAAAAAGAAGATATTCAGTCTTTTTGTACATTTGAGAAAAAATACATTCAAATAAAGAAATCGTTGTTATGTATTTGTATCAATAGTGAGAAATAAAACGAAATACTTAGTATTAGATAACTGTTTCTGCTTTTCATGACGTTTTTTTTTTATGAAAATCTATATAAAGAAGAAATACAGGGCTTTTACTAGTAGAAAAAATTTATTAAAAAAAAAATCATTTCAAATGTTCGAAGTGCTTACCATTCACCTCCTGACAATATGTCAGTCTATTAACAAATTCTTGAGTAACTGTTCTTAAGATTGAACATGTATTAATGAACATTCATTAAGAATCCGCTGTCTCAATTCCTGCAAGCATGCTGGTCGATTAACATAAAAACGTGATTTTAGATAACCCCAAAGAAAAAAGTCTAATTGGTTGAGATCTGGAGAACGAGCAGGCCACTCTATGCATCCTCTACGTCCAATCCATCGATTTGTGAAAGTAGCATCTAGAAAATTCTGAACCGCATATCATAGTGAGGAGGTGCACCATCTTGTTGGAACCAAACTTTCGGTGGTAACTGCCTGTTCTGTTGGAGTGCAGGAATGATTTAATTATTTAGTTAATCTAGATACTTTTCTCCATTGAAGTTCCCGTTTATGAAAAATGGGCCTAGTAGCCTATTTTGTACAATTCATTCTAAACATTCAACTTTTCTGGTCGCTGGGTTTGTGCTTCATCAATCCAATGAGGATTCTCAGTTGACCAATATCTTGAGTTATGGCGGTTAACCGTTCCATTCAAACAAAAAGTTGCCTCATCAGAAAACACTACATTGAAAGCAAAACGGTCGTCGTCATTACAGATGTTCATTAGCCGTTCGCAAAATTCGAGCCGTCGATCAAAATCATCCTCTGACAATTCTTGGACTAATCGTACCTTATAGGGATAAAAATTTACCTTTTTTAATATTTTTTCTACGGAACGTCGACTTATGCCGTAGTTCTGCGCCATAACTGTAGTAGAAGTTTGAGGTGATTCCTCTAAATCCTGGCAATATTTTGCCTCATCGCTTCGTTCGTTACGTCCCGTGGTCTTCCAGATCTTGCCAAATCTTTGACCTTCCAGAAGCATTAAAACGTTGTAAAGTTCTAGTAACCGTTGATCGTCATCTATGATTTTTTTCAAGATGCAAATCATTAAAAATATGACACACTTCTTCATGAATTCTAACACATTAATATTTCAATAGGATCTTTTTCAATCAAATTGACCATTTTCAAACGTATTCACGATTTATTTTCACAAACCAAACTTCAAAAAACGTGGAGACAGTTACCTACTACAAAATATTTCGTTTTATCTATCACTATGGATACGAACAACATCAATTTATTTATCTGAACGGCTTTTTCCTCAATTGGACAAAAAAACCGTATTTCTTCTTTTGACAGATAATTTTTACATAGAACCTGGTATGGACAGATCCGAGACAAGGTGCTCTTTCAGAATCTGCAGAAATATACAGGGTGTCCCATTTAAATAAAAAGAAATGGTCATTTCCGGTTAAACCGGAAGTATATCATTAGTGAAAATATGCTCATCAAATGCATTGTAGTCCATTACACTCAGCTGCCAAATTTGAAAATTATCGTACGTTCCGTTTTAAATATATTAATTTGATGCCAACCCTGTATACCTAAAGAACAACTGACAGCTGATGAATTCAGAAAGTTAAAATTTTCATTAAGTAAAAGAACATCCACCAATAAACAATCAACGAATATATCGGGAGGCAACATCGATGATATACATATATATATGGTGATTTTTTTATGGTTTTTACCTAGTATCTGATATGTGAAGTTTTATTGGTTCCTTTACCCATAACTGTACAGTAAGTTTATTTTTGGGAACGAGAACTTACATTGTCTTATTCATTCATTATTTAGGACATTTTTCCTTGCATGCTATCACGTGTTCTATCTATTAAATGCACCTTTTATGAGAATAATTTTATTTACTGACTAGAATACTGAACTAATTGAAGATTTATTAAATTGTCACAGCACTTTCGGTATTGAATCATCTACGAGATATTGAATACTATAGATAGACCTCAGATATGTCTCATCGATGTTAATGTCGATAAGATCAAAATTTTGTTGTTCGTTTATATTTTTAGTCACTTTTTGTATATTATGTTGTCAGTGTCGTAACCTGAACGAATGGAAAATTTAAATTGTTCTATAATGAACAGTATACAAGATCTACGAGGGCCCCTATTCATGTTTTGCTCCCTGGCAATAAAGAATAAAAATTTATTACCCAATATGGCTTTATTGATTGTTGAAATATTGCACATAAAGGGCGATTCAATTTTGGATAAGGTGAAACAAGTTCTCAGAGCATTTTTTCATGTCCGATTTAAACATCTCCTAAAGCATCGTTTTGTACGCTTAAACTGCTCCTTCAGCCGTTGTAAAACGTTGTTCTTGCAGTCTACTTTCGATATAAAGGACAAAAAATCATTGGGTTCCAAGTCAGGATTCGATATTTTGATTACTCAAATATCCCATTGTTGCATTGTGGCCTTGAAGATTGATTTGTGTTTGGTGATTGATTTTTCTTATTTTTTTTTCGGATATTTATAACCATATGGAACTAACTGTTCCACATTCCACAACAGGAACATCTATTGGTTAATTCTATTCATTTTGGAAAACCTATACGGTCGATTGCTGCTTCGTTTCGGGTTCGTATGCAAAGATGTATATCCAGGTTTCGTTACTCATTAAGCCTGGGTCTCAGAGGCAGGTTTCAATTCAGGACAAGGGGATTGTTACTCATTAAGCCTGGGTCTCAGAGGCTAGTAGTTTAGCAGGCGACAGTACTTCAGCCAATCAGAAAATGTTTACAGATTAAAAGAATTAATAATTTCAAATCAAAGAACCCTGACCCCTTCCTCTTCAATTTCTGGCGGTTAGTGACAAAACTAAGCATGGCTACTTTTATGACGACAATTTTCTTTTAGATAGGACATTATTGGATCATAAGATTGTCGATAAAATTTTATAAATAGTTCTGGCGTCAGAAATAATATCATGGCTTAACTGAATTCCTTGAATTTGGCGTTTCAGAAAACCAGTTTTACGAAGCACCACCACATCAAACTCCTCAGTGGCAGAGGAAAAACCAAAGCTTCTTAAGTCTGGTTCTCAGAGACTCGTAGCGTCGCCGGCGACAATCCCCACTCCTTGCATACTCATGACACCTGAGGTACATTTTTGTATATAACTAGGTTAGAAAAACTAGTTACCCCCTCTCCCGAGTGCTTACGCGGGTTATACGTTTTCATTAACACTTTACATAACCGCTGGCGCAAAAATAAGAATGATTAGAATTAATCGTAACCATTGTTTGCCATCTAATTATCAAACTCATTCGAAAGTCAGTACGAGAATATAAACTTTATTTATCATTATTACTATCTATATTATATTATTTTTATCACTGCAACCCTTTTTATCTTTGCAAAAAATTTGTTCAATATTTTTTCTGGCTCAGGTGGAAGTAAAGTCAAAATTAGTTTGATATATTATCGACCAACATCGAACCCCAGTCTTAAGGGTATAGCTGGTAACCAAGCCACACTCGAACTTGGTAATATACCCGGAAAAGATGTTGGTGAGCAGTAACTGAGGTTGGAGGAGAATCTAATTACGCCCGTTTTTTTATTCCAAGTATTTTTAACGAAACACGCATATCGGTATTAAATAAATAAGTGATTTTTTGAGGAGATTGCGATCACAGTATTTTTTAATCGCGACTGATTTTAAACTTTTCCGAAAAATTACAATGGCTTAATTTATTTATAAGTGATCTACCTTCCCCTCTAGCCCGGTATCAGGTTATCATTGAGTTTCGCGAGATCCCGTATGTTAAAGCTATTTTCGTTGCAAATATCTGGCCATGATTGATGATGTTTCAGTTATGTCAAAATCAACCAGCACTAACTGCACAAGCTATCTATTGATATATGGACAGTGTAAACTTAGTTGTGCTACAATATTTTATTCTTTTGGAGTTTAGTAGGGTGGGCGTATTGTTATATTTCCATTATTCATTGCACTTGTATTCTTAGTGTTCCAAAGTAGTTTTCTTCATTACACACATATTATAATTTTATATATAATATTCTCTTCTTTTTTCGATATCTAGTTAAATATATAAATTCATCTGAATATTTTCTTGGGTTCTTTGGCACTAATTTTTGAATAGAGAAAACAATAGTTTTTATTTATTTCCACATTCTATATTTTTTCGACATATTTTTTCATCATAATACCGCACATACGTTGGAAAAATGTGGGATGTGGAAATAAATAAAAAAAATTAAAAGGGCTAAATATTCAGAAGAATTCATATTAATTGTTCCTTAATGAGATCGTTATCTTAGTTTAAACTGCACCATATATGTATGATTTGTTAAGAGAAGCTAAACTTTTGTAAAGTCAATACTAAAATATTTGCAGCCTACAAGTCAGCAGCACCAAACATTGATCATAGAGGAATTTGAGCCCGACGTGTTTCGGCAATTGATTGAATATATCCATACAGGATGTGTCACTCTTCAACCAAGGACTTTATTAGGTAAATCATTTATTTAAATTCCGGACTATGCTCATTTCTTCATGTTTTCGTTTCTATATAGATGAATAAATATTTTGATTTTCAATATTATTGATGGCATCTTTTTTCCTATAAATATTTCCTGATAGTTTTTATGTCATGGGTAATATAGAGTCTTTGAACAAGAACTTTGTTTGTTGCCAAACCTACCACATGACAGCATTGACAGTTAGTTTTTTGACATATTCTTAGTAGATGAAATTGGCAATTGTTACAAAAAATCGCATTAAAATAAGTGAAACCCATTATGAAAATGGTGGTTCTGTTAAAATTAGTGATATTTTTGGACAACATAATCGACCTTTCGAACTGCTTTAAAGAATTTGGTCGTTAAATTTGAGTCGACGGGTTCTGTACAAAATGTGCCAACTCCAACGAGTGCTCGACCGGGCCGTTCAACTGAAAACATCGCAGCTGTGAGTCATAGTGTTGAAGAAGAGCCAAATTTGTCAATTTCAGGAAGTTCTCAACAACTGGGGTTATCCCAAACCATCACATGGCGAATTTTGCATAAGGATTTGGCGATGAAGCCTTACAAGATACAACTAGTGCAGGAATTGAGGTCGACCGACCATCCACATCGCCGTAGATTGGCTCAATTCATTCTGAAACGACCCGCTTGTTTTTCTGAAAAATCTTTTTTTCAGATGAAGCCCATTTTCACTCTTCAGGATACGCCAACAAACGAAATTACCGTATTTGGGCATCTGAAAATCCTAAAGCAATTATTGAGAAGCCTTTGCATGCTCAACGTGTCACTAAATGGTGCGCTATGTGGTATGCAGGCGTGATAGGGCCGTTTTTTTCGAAGATGAGGTTGGAAATGTAGTCCATTGAAATGTTACATTTTAGGTTGCGTTTTTTAGAGGACGCAATTTTATTTTTTTGATGTGTAGGGGGGGTCAGTGTAAAGCTAAAACCAAGTTTGTGGGGTCGCCACCCTTGTCCCACGGCCGCCATCTTGAAAATAGGGGTTGAAATGGTATTTACGATATATCTCTTGAACTATTTATTTTATAAAAAAAATTTATTAACATTTTTGTTGCAAATTAAATTCTCTACAACTTTGCTCCAGTAACTTTTTGTCGTAGAACTATAAATAAAAAAGTTATAAGCGAAAATCTCCGGAAATTTGAGAAAAAATTTATATTTTTCGATGTAACTTTTTTTTTATCATTTTACGAAAAAATGATGTCTGACCATTTTTGTACATCGTTTTTTGAGTTTTATTCGCATCATTTTTTCATTAAGTCAATAGCTAAGGTTTTACAGCGCTCCGAAGTGAGTACTATTTTTCAGTACTCAGGTTTTATGTACGGAGATGTCATTGCAAATAACTTGCTGTTTCTTCATGCTTTTTCCGGATGTGACACAACTTCAGCTCCTTACAATATCGGTAAAATGAAATTTGTGAAAACCCTAGAGAAACATTTAGAGTTTGCAAGTGGAACGGCTTTGTTTCTCAATAAGAGAGTTGACCCTGCTTTGCTCACTGTAATTGGTGAACGTTTTTTTATCTCTTTATACGGTGGTAATAAAGATGATAATTCTCTTGACAGCCTAAGATACAAACAATTCGCCAAGGCAGTGACAAAAAGTACATTTAACTTATCCTCACTTCCTCCAACACAAGACACAGCTCGCTTTCATACTTTCCGAGTCTACCATCAGGTCCAGTCGTGGCTTGGTAATTATAATGATCCTGAAGACTGGGGCTGGAAAAAATGTGGAAAATTATTGATGCCAGTGCAGAACTCTAAACCTCCAGCACCCCCTGAGCTTCTAAAATTGATCTTTTGCAAATGCAAAGGAAACTGTGGAGCGATGTGTGAATGCCGAAAAGCAGGAATGAAATGTTCTGCAGTGTGCTTCCATTGTTCTGGAGAGACTTGCAGCAACGTAATGGAACTCTCAGATTTAATAAATGAAAATGACTTTGATGATGAACCGCCAACATTAACACCCCTTCCTTCTCCAGTTCTCCCACTGGTATTTAATTCAGAAAGCCGATCAGATGCTGAGCCGCAGCCTAGTCCATTGAAACGACTGAGGACGGAGTAGTTCTAATTTAGAAAATCACCTTGGATTATGCCTATTGGGGATACCACGTAAAAAAAACTCGCCTCTAGACTCTACCTCGTGGGTGGTGGGGAAAAGAGTCAATAATTAATTATTAATAATATTGTAAAATTTGTAAATAAAAAAGTTATAATAATAAAGAAAAAAAAACAATAACTGATGACATGTTATAGGTACACACGTATAATATAGGTATAGTTAAGAGTACTGAAAAATAATACTCACTTCGGAGCGCTGTAAAACCTTAGCTATTGACTTAATGAAAAAATGATGCGAATAAAGTTGTTCAAAAACGATGTACAAAATGGTCAGACATCATTTTTTCGTAAAATGATAAAAAAAAAGTTACATCGAAAAATATAAATTTTTTCTCAAATTTCGGAGATTTTCGCTTATAACTTTTTATTTATAGTTCTACGACAAAAAGTTACTGGAGCAAAGTTGTAGAGAATTTAATTTGCAACAAAAATTATAATAAATTTTTTTTATAAAATAAATAGTTCAAGAGATATATCGTAAATACCATTTCAACCCCTATTTTCAAGATGGCGGCCGTGGGACAAGGGTGGCGACCCCACAAACTTGGTTTTAGCTTTACACTGACCCCCCCTACACATCAAAAAAATAAAATTGCGTCCTCTAAAAAAACGCAAGGTAAAGCCTAAAAATGTAACATTTCAATGGACTAATGCGGCAACGGTCAATGGATCACGCTATCGCGAGATGTTAATGAATCAATTTGGGCCTATCATTGATGACAATGGTATCACTGACATGTAGTTTGAACAAGACGGTTCCACTTGTCACACAGCCAATGAGACGATCAATTTATTGCAAACCAAATGATCGCATAATTTCACGATATTCAGCTGTTAAATGGCCAGCCAGATCATGTGATTTAACACCACTGGATTATTTTTTGTATGGCTATATTGAGGACAGTGTCTATACGGAGCCAATCGAATCGGTTGCAGCCTTAAAACTCAAAATCTGTGATGTGATATCCGAAATAGACCCGAGATTTTGCCAAAAAATGGTAAAAAATTTCAATGAAAGACTTAACCTCTGTCAGCGTGATCGTGGTGGACATTTGCCAGATATCATTTTTCATTCATGATTGACAAACTTTTTTTTTCGTAATACAATAAAAATTTGAATCATCGTCATCAACATTTTTTGCTTCAATAAACAAAGTTCTTGTTGAAAGACCCTTTACATACAGGATTGGAATAAAGTACGGAATCGAGTAAATATGTTTTGAACTAATAGGGCAATGTTTATGATATTTTGCAGATGTTCAATTTTTTGTTGATAATCTACTGCTAATTGAACTTAAAATAGTTTTTCACCTTACTTTGAAAAAACGGTCAAGTTTAGATAAACCAATCGAAGATAAACGACTACCGTCTGACCATCTAGAGAATAGGTAGGGTATAAGTGAAATTGAATTGAATCAAATTTGAATTTGGAACACAAACAAAATTTACTTGTTAGATCGTACTCTTTTATTACTTTCTATGCTCAAGTACAACACCAATTTGTTTATCTGAACGTTTCTTCACGTTAATGTGGAAATTAAAAAAAAAAAACCGGTTAACGCTCTATAATTTCAAGTGTGTATAGGATTTTTTACACTAACCTCTGTAAGAATTCAAATCCTAAAGCACTTTCAACATATGCAAAGACGTACATGATGTTCTTTATGAATTGAATGTAATTCCGGTTCAACTGGTAGTATGTTATCAATAAACGAATCAATAATTAACAAACTTTGAAAAAAAGGAATTCACAACAATGTAAAAAAAACTCTCTATATGTGTAACTATTCGAAAATAAATAACAAATTAAAGTAATAGTGGTGTAGCACATGTTCTCGGCGCCCATCACGAAGTGTTTGAAAGCGCACCAACCGCTTTAAACCTTTACTTCCAAGAAAAAAAATATTATATTTTCCACTTACGAATGCATACCTGACCTAGATTGACTTTAAAATCAACAAGTTCGGTAGGACAAAATCAATAAACATGACGTTATAACACAAAAACTTTGATCGAATTTAAGTATTTACCCTGTATAATTAGTGATTATACAACAGCATTTGATGTCTAGGGTTTAATTTTATTCAGTTTTACATAACCCTAATGACCTCCAAATAATGAGTTAGAAAAAGACATTAAATTAATTATTTTAGAAGGCTTGAAAAAGGACATTGACCGAAACAGTGCCGAATTATATTACATTGTTAATAAAATTAAACCCTGCACATTAAATAGTGTTTAACAATCAGAAAAACTTTTATAAAATCATACACCTAGCATATTAATATCAATTGCTTTACTAGAATAGCCTATAGTTACATACTTAAAGTAGTCTATCTCTTTTTTTGGAAGAAATGAAAACCTCCGCCAGTTTGTTCAGATCTAAAGCTCTAGCTCTTTCGTGCTTGTTCAATGCTTACAACACCAAGGGAGCTTAGTGTAGAAGATGTCACAGAATTCCTTAGGAACGTTTTGATCAAGTTCAGCTTCGAAAATAACCTGCAATAAACTATTCTGTTGACGATGTAAATGAACTATTCTGTTGACGATGTAAATACCAATTGTCAAGGAATATCGTATTTTGAAAATCATATGTTTGGATAGACTTAGCTACAAAATATAGCCTATATGAGGGTTTCCTTTTTGGCGCTCTTGTTCACCCGAATGTCTGTAATTTTGGAATATCGAGCCGAAAATGGCCTCAATCGATTGGGTTCGACTCCCCGATGAAGAATCCGTGGCGAAAGTTGAGTCTGTCCGGCCGGCCGGCCGTATCCTCTCCAGCATCCAAAAGGAATCAGCTAGAGTTTTCATATTTTCAGAATAGGTAAATTGTCCAAATATCTCGGTCAAGTTCGTTATTGGGCCAAATCCGTCGGACGGTTCAGTAGTTATGAGCATCTGAAATATTGTTTCCTCAATAACTACTAGAATATCCATCCGATCAAGTTGATACTTGAATTATTGTTGAGGGAGGCTGCAACAAAACAGCTCGCAAAATTTCGCAGCAATCGTCACGCTAGAAAATTTTTAAAAAATTCCCAAAAAAATTTTTTTTAATCCTCACTATCTCATAAGATATTTTTCGGATTTCAATTAAAATTCGTGAATATATTGAGGTGATCGATATCTTACTTATCCTCAAATTTCATTGTCGTAGCTCTTTTTCATCTAAAGATATGATCATTTTTTTCATTTACTCAAGAGAAAAGAGAAATCACATACGTCCCTATGATTTTCTTTGAACGATGGCCATCACAGATCGATATTCGAATGACAAATGCCGGAATCATCAATCAGTGTCAGTTGGCGTAATATTAATCAAAATTTTTCATAACGGGAAATCATAGAGATAGAATTCAATATCGGTGTCTGAAATAATATACGTTGTCAAAATTCAGGAAAGCACTGACGTAAGTTTTTAGGAAAAGGAAATTGCTTCGAACAAAAGTTGGGGAAAATTATGAATAGTTATTTTTAATTTGAGATATAGGTTTATTCATTCATTAGGCGTTCATATTTGCATCACATTGTCCCATAGTACGGGAAAAGACTATTGTTCACGTGATCAGAGTGCTTATAGATTTGTTCTGGTTTGAATATTTACTCGCAAGTAGCTCAACAAGAGCGCCAAAGCAATCTGACCTCACGTCAGTGCTTTCTAAATTTTTTATTTTTGGATTGAACAACCCTATTCTTGCAATCTGCCAACTGACAGTTCTATCGTTCAGCTTGTCATTTTTGAGGTTATACGTAGTTAGAACGTATTGACATAATTCAATTTTTGGCGATGAAGCTCCATCAAAAACCAGTGTTTATCGATGGTATGGTGAATTAAACCGATTTCGTAGCTCACTCAAAGACAAATTTCGTGAAGGTCATCCAAAATCAGTGGTTGCTCCGATATCCATTCTGGGAGCCAACTGATATTGCAAGATTGTTATGTGACCTATCGTGAAATTTAGATAACCTTAGGCATTAGTGGGACCAGCATACATTCATTATTTCATGAATATTCGATAGTCAAAAAAATTTGTTCGCGTTGAATCCCACACAATTTGTCATTCGCTCAAAAAAAAGGCTCGTATCGAAACAAGTCATTGATATCATGGCAGGTGATGAATCGTGAATTTACACGTATGAGCCCGAAAGTAAACAGTAGTCGACTGCATGGGTGTTTCAAGATGAGCCAAATCTAGCAAAATTTGGTCGCGCAAGAAGTACTTTCAAGCAAACGGTCGCCTCTTTTTTCGGAAAAACTGGACATGTAACAATCGTGCCACAAGAACACCGTAGAAGAGTCAATTCTAAGTGGTACACAATGAGTTGTTTGCCAGTTGCCGTCCAAGAAATCAGGAAAACCAACCGCCGAAGTCGGATCACCCTTCACCACGACAAAGCGAGCTCTCACACTTCGGCTCAAATAACTATATTTTTGAGCACTCAAAACATCGATTTGATGAGTCATCCGCCGTATAGTCCTAACTTTTCATCGAAGGACTTCTTTTTATTCCCGTACGTAAAAAATAAAATGAGCGAAATTGATTTCGCGCTTATCCCCTGGTGAAACATGATTTCAATATTTATAAACGAAAATTGACAAAAATCAAACACTTGACTGTACGTTTCACAAATTTAATTCAAACATAATTGTTGACATGCATGTTTCGGGTTTTATCCCATTCTCAAAACTGAATACAAAACAATAACGGTTCATACAGTGCACATATTCGTATCAAGTAACAGATGTTAAAATTGGTGATGGGCGGAATTCTAATTGATCGTTCAAATTGGGAGATTTTGTTTATAAGCTGAAGCTATTTCTAAATATTCCAAAAGGTCTATACGTTTACTTTTGTTGCATTTTTGTATTATTCTAGTTTTTTCAAAATCAATAAAATGGTTAGAGGAGATACAATGGCTTGAGAAACCAGTCGTTGACTTATTTTGGAGGATTGATTTTTTATGTTCATCGATTCGTTTTGCCAAGGAACGTCAAGTTTGACCTATGTAAAATGCAGGGCATTCATTACAGTATAATATACTATATATGCAAGCAAATTAACATTATTGGCGTAATAATAAAAAGCTCTCAATTGCTTCCTCAGACCATTCACCGAATAACATTTAAAAAGTTATGAAAGCTGTTATAAACACTAACCGCCTGATATGTGAAAGATCGCTGAAACACGGCCTACCTAAACCTTGGCAACATAAGCCGATCCCTATGTCTCACAGATACACCATGGGCATCTCCTCGAAATACCAACTTCTCACGCAAATATGAAGGGCCAGATGTTGACAAAATCCTACATACAAAAGCAGCCAACTGCAAGACAAATAAAACATCAACTCTCAACCACTTGAGTTGATTTATTCTACTTGAAATTCTGTCAAATTTTCGTAGACCAAATATGAATCGACAACACGCATTCTGGACTTTCTGCAGTCTGTACTTAGTGATTGAATCCAGGCAAGGATAAAACACAACGAATCCATAACTTAAGGATGACATAACGAGGGACTCGCAGAGGTATTTGCGCGAACTAAAACGCAAAATGCGTCGATACTTGTATAGATGTCTAAGAGCAAGAAACGACCTCCTTATCAACATTGAAACATGTTCAACAAATCTCAGCCTACAGTCAAAGATAATACCTAGATTTCTACAGCTCTCAGCAAATGGAATTGATTCGTCTCCAACTTTAAGTATAATCTGATCAGATCTGACCCGACTCCCCCGATTAAAGAGCATTGAAATGCACTTCCGTGTACTCAGCTTAAGGTTGTTGGCTTTAGAGTACTCAGCTATCCTGGATAAATCCTCATTTATCCTCAAGACCGCATTATCGACGTCAGAGGAATGAAAAGATAACCGCAACTGCACATCGTCGGCATAAAAATACATTATTACGTGCATAACGACTTTATACATGTCGGCAATATAAATCAAAAAAAGTAAAGGTCCCAGGATCGAACCCTGTGGAACACCAGAAGTGACAGAAGCAAAATCCGAACAATTTTCCCCACTCGAACCCTCTGAAACCTACCAAAAAGATATGATCTAAAAAACCTCAAGGCATTCTCATCAAATCCATAAAAAGACAACTTGGCACATAAGAGCTCGTGGTCGAGGGTGTCAAAGGCTTTAGCAAAATCTAATAGGGTCAATATTGTTGTATTTCCCTCATCCATTGCCCTGAAGATGTCATCAGTAACATTCAACAAAAGGGAAGTTGTACCAAAACCCGCTCTAAAACCAGATTGATGAGCCGTGACAATATCAGATTGAGTGATGAACTCGTATATTTGCCTATACAATATTTTCTCGAGGACCTTTGACATACAAGGGAGAATGCTTATTGGTCAGAAATCGCTTAGCTCCTCAGAATTCTTCGACTTAGGCAGAGGCCTGATAATGGAACACTTCCAAGCTATAGGGAAGTACCCAGATTCTACACAAACATTAACAATATGTGTGATGTAAGGTAAAGTGGTGTCAACTGAGAGCTTCAACATCCTTGAAGAGATACCATCACATCCAACAGCACTCGACCCGAGACCAAAAACAATCCTCTTCACCTCCTCCGGAGAAGCAAGTCTGAACCCGAAGACAGCACCGGGATTGAAGACATTAGAATTATAATAATCGGCCGTTCCAGGGCAAGAGTTTGGTTGACTGAATACGGAACCAAAATAATTATTTAGCTCATCCGGATTATTGAAACGATCGGGAATATTTACCTCATCTTTACCACTAATTGACTTGAATGCCCTCCAATAATCTTTAGACCCCAGAGATCCCGCACGACTCAAGAAAGAGGCCTTCTCCTTCCTCACAGCATCCGTTACGATGTTTCGGAGCTTCTTATAGTTGACGTAATCACCAATTTTTCTGGTTCGCTTGTACTTGGTCAAGGCTTTATCCCTCAGCTTCATCATCTCTCTAACAGTAGGAGTGATCCAAGGAGAGAAAGGCTTAGTTATCTTAGACTCAATAAAGGGAGCATGCTTATCGAACACATCAATCAATTTTTTGTTGAACATGGAGATTTTAGATTCAATATTATTTTCATATAGGATATCTTGAAAGTTAGCCTCCGACAAATCAGATTTGAAATCCGCCAACGAAAAACCACGATAATCCCTGTACACAATCAACCTGGGAACAGTACTCTGCTCTATCTTCAAATTAATCTCGCAATAAACGCCACGATGATCAGACATAGAATGATCCAGTACCCCAGAACTGACTATCTTGTCGGCCATATTTGTGCAAATAACGTCCAGTAACGATTGCGACGAAGGGGTAATACGTGTTGGCTCGGATATCAACTGTTCGAAGCCGTAAGCACCAACACAATCCGGAAAGGCATTTTCAGATAGTTGATCGATATTGACATCACCCGTTATAATAATGTGATCGTACTGCGGAGTAATGAATGATAACACATCGTCCAGATAATTGGCGAAGTTAGACAAGTTACACGCCGATGTGCGATATAACGAACCCACAAGGATCCTGCCACCTCTCACCTCTAAAGAAACTCATATATCCTCAACTCCCCCCGGGGCAATAAAATCATCGAGGACAATTTTAGATGAAATAAACTTTTTTATATAAAATCCTACCCCCCACCAATACGTCCAACACGATCCCTCCTGTAAAGCCTGAAATCAGGGAGGTATAAATTATCATCATCAACATACTCATTCAGCCAAGTTTCAGACAATCCTACAATATCGATTCCTTCCCGCGAAACAACATCAAACAACTGGTCCAATTTAGGAAACAGAGAGCAAACATTAAAATGAGCAATTTTTATAAATTTAGTGGAATCATTCATAATTAATTCTAGACTTTAACTTTTCGATTTGACTGAGATAAAAGGGACATTCAAGACTGTTAGCAGTATGTCGTATATCATAATTTGTTTTGAAACTAGAATTAGAATTTATACAATTTGAACACATTATTTCAGCCGAATCACAAAATTTTCTTTCATGCGCTCCAGAGCATCCGGAACAGACAACAGTAGCGTTTTTACAATTTTTTTTATAGTGACCGAACTTCCAGCAATTAAAACATTCATCATACTAAAATGCTCCTTAACATAACATCTAGACCAGCCCATATATAGAAAACCTTTATTCATGATATTCTTGAATAAAATAGGACTTGTCTCCAACACAATATTAAATTTGGTCTTATATTTCATCTTAGTTACAAATTTCACATCATCTAAAGAACAATTCAGGTCATTCACACGTATCATTTCAGACAGAAAGTCAACTTTATCGAGAGAAAATGAATCAACATTATAAACAATCAAACGTGGATTGCGTTTTTTGGGAGTTGAAACGTCATATGAACCCTTTGTTTCACTATAAATTTTATGTTTCAACCTCTCAAGAGAACCCTTATCACCACAGGAAATCAGGATACCATCTTTTATTTTCCAAGTTCCCAAAACTAAAACATCATATGAAATTGGGTTGAACTTCGACTTTATTTCACTCTCAATGTCAATATTGTTTACGTTTTCGCTGTAGATTTCACCAACAAAACATGGGAATTCCCAATGTGTGTGAAGTTGGCCCCCGCACTTTTTGATTTTCGAAATATTTTTTAATGTGCTAAATTGTGCTAGGTTTGTGCTGCTTTGTGCTGTTTGAATTTTTTCGTTATTTCAAGTAGATTTCGAGATATTTCACTAAATGCATAAAATGGACCCGCACTTTTTGAAAATTTGAGTTTTAACCACTGAAATGAATTGTGCTAGACGTATACTGAGTTGTGCCGTTCGAATTTTTGAGATGGATCTCTTAATTTCCCAGAAAATGGAAAATCAAAAAAAAAGTTAGCCCCGCACTTTTGTTTTTTCTTATCGGAAATGAGTGTAAAAAGTTGTGCTAGGTTTGTGCTGCGTTGTGCCGTAAAAATTTTTATGGAAATACCTCACGTTTTCCGGAAAATCCCGAAAATCCATTACAAGGCTAGCCCCGCACTTTCGTTTTTTTCCGATCGGAATAAGTGAAAAAAATTGTGCTACGCATGTATGAAGTTGTGCCGTTAATATTTTTGAAAAATTTTTTTCCGAAAAAACTGGAAAATCGAAAAAAGATAGCCCCGCACTTTCTTTTTTTTTTTCATAAAAATCATCTCATAGAGTTGTGCTACATTTGTGCTGACTTGTGCTGATAATTTTTTCAGAAAAAACTTCAAGTTGTCTTTTTAAACGGTGAAAAATCAAAATATCAGTAGATTGAATGATGAATTGTGTGAATGGTAACACTGTTGTGAAGTTAGCCCCGCACTTTTTGATTTTCGATAAAATGTTTATGGTGCTGAATTGTGCAAGGTTTGTGCTGCTTTGTGCCGTAAATTTTTTTTTTTTTCAAATGGTACGATTAATAAGATATTTCACTAAGTGAGTAAAAGCGAATAATGTAAATTTTCATTTTTTCTTTCCGTTTAACGGTCATTTGATAACTGAATCTCTTCAATGTTTCAAATTTCAGATTCAGACATCTAATCTATTCGATGGATTTGGAAAAATAACGAACTTGTCCGAGATATTTGGACAATCAACCTATTCTGAAAAAATGGAAACTATAGGTGATCTCCTTCGGAAGATAAAGAGTATACGGCCCGGACCGCCAAAAATACTCAAATTGACAACAGATTCTTCATCAGGAAGTCGAACCCAATCGATTGAGACCATTTTCGGCTCAATATTCGAAAATTACAGACATTTGGGCAAAACGCTGTTTCACTAAGAACAAGCACGCAAAAACAAAAGGGCGGTGTTAACTTCTTTTGAATTTTCCATTTTCAACGTAATTAAAAGTACTATCTCGAAAATTTCAACGGCACAACTAAGAATACGTCTTGAAGTCTGGAACAATCTTCAGTCGTTGAGCTGGCTAACTTTCTACATTTTATGGAGAGTCGGAAAAACTTCAGAAAACCCCAGCACAATTCAGTAAAAATAAAAATTTTCTAATTGAGAATCATTTAAGACTTTATTCTTACTTCAGTGGAAATTTCATTATGAAGGAAATGAAACTTTAGTATCAATATTTTCTTCTCAAAATCACAATCTGGCAACTTCTCCTATCTACGGCTATCCACCTGGAAGTAATAAAATTCTAGATGAGTCATACGATTTTGTTTACACTGTCGCACCACGGGGTAGCATCTAATTCCATGAATTGCTACTACGTTGCCTTCTATCAAGATTTTTCAGGAATATACTGATTTCTCCAATGTTTCCACCTTTTGAGAAAAAATTTCATGTGAATTTTGAAAATTAGGTTTGAACGAGTTTGTACGAAAGTAGCACAAGTTTTGGTGATTTCGATTCGGAAGAAAGAACACAAAAAGAATTTTGAAAATTTTTTAAACTCGATTTTCCGGTACAACAAGAGTTTTTTTCGAGGAAGTTCGAAAAGCACAAATCAGTGTATTCACTGTTGAATGAGATTCAGTTATCAAATGACCGTTAAACGGAAAGAAAAAATGAAAATGTACATTATTCGCTTTTACTTACTTAGTGAAATATCTTATTAATCGTACCATTTGAAAAAAAAAACTTTTACGGCACAAAGCAGCACAAACCTTGCACAATTCAGCACCACAAACATTTTATCGAAAATCAAAATTGCGGGGCTAACTTCACAACAGTGTGGCCATTCACACAATTCATCATTCAATCTACTGATATTTTGATTTTTCACCGTTTAAAAAGACAACTTGAAGTTTTTTCTGAAAAATTATCAGCACAAGTCAGCACAAATGTAGCACAACTCTATGAGATGATTTTTATGGAAAAAAAAAGAAAGTGCGGGGCTATGTTTTTTCAAATTTTCCAGTTTTTCGGAAAAAAACTCGATTTTTCAAAAATATTAACGGCACAACTTCATACACGCGTAGCACAATTTTTTCCACATATTCCGATCGAAAATAAACGAAAGTGCGGGGCTAGCCTTGTAATGGATTTTCGGGATTTTCCGGAGAACGTGAGGTATTTCCATAAAATTTTTACGGCACAACGCAGGTAGTCTATGTATGTATATTTCTTCCTTTCGTCTTTGTTGTGAGGTGGGTATGAAGTTCTTTGTCAAAGTTTATTTTTGACAATGGAATTAGAAATAGAAGATGATAAAAGATGTTTAAATTTTTTGGATATACAAGTTAAAAGAATAAATGGACACCTTGAATTTGATATAAACAGAAAATCCACCTTCTCTGATATTCTAATACATAATAGTAGTTCACACCCTTATAAGATTAAAATGTCTGCATTTCACGCACTTACCCACAGATTGGTCTTTATTCCATTGTCAAAAATAAACTTTGACAAAGAACTTCATACCCTAAGACGTTTAGCTGAAAATAACGGATACGCCCTATATCTTATAGACCAATTACTATTCAAAAAGCAACAGAAAATGTTATTACATTCACTATACCCACCTCACAACAAAGACGAAAGGAAGAAATATACATACATAGACTACATCCCTTCTCTGAGTGACAAAATTTGCGAAAGAAATAGACATTATAATATTGTCGTTATATGTATCAACAATAAAAATTTAAAATCATTGTTTTTCAATGGTAAAAATCGACTGAATAACACACAATTAAGTGGTGTATATCAACTATACTGTAATGAATACCCTGCATTTTACATAGGTCAAACTGGACGTTCCTTGGCAAAACGAATCGATGAACATAAAAAATCAATCCTCCAAAATAAGTCAACGACTGGTTTCTCAAGCCATTGCATCTCCTTTAACCATTTTATTGATTAGGAAAAAACTAGAATAATACAAAAATGCAACAAAAGTAAACGTATGGATCTTTTGGAATATTTAGAAATAGTTTCAGCTTATAAACAAAATCTCCCAATTGTGAACGATCAATTAGAATTCCGCCTATCACCAATTTTAACATCTGTTACTTGATACGAATATGTGCACTGTATGAACCGTTATTGTTTTGTATTATTATTATGTTTGAAATAAATTTGTGAAACGTACAGTCAAGTGTTTGATTTTTGTCAATTTTCGTTTATAAATAAAATGAGAGATCAACTTTTTTCGACACCTGAAGAAGCGTTCAGAATGCATGCGTTTGGAGATTGTCCTATTCGTTCAAAAGTTGGTTACATTCGTACTTTATCACAACCCTATGTAATCAATAAAAAACACCTCATATTTCCTATTGGTTTTTGGTATACTCTTATCATAGTTTCAAGATGACTATTATTATTGCTGTTACTATCTCGTACGTTTCAGGTGTAATGAATGCTGCGGATTACTATGGATTAGATGAACTCAGAAGAGCATGTGCTGGATTCGTACAGTGCTGTATTAATGTGGACACCGTTTGTGCTCTTTTGGCTTCTGCGGAAAGATATATACAGTACAAATGCACTAAAAATCTTGTACAGAAGGTAAATAGAATTGGAAAACAACGTTGTTGTTATTTCTTTATTTGTATTCCTCTGTGGTTTGTTTATTGAGTTCCCAAAATCTGTATTTATTTTTAATGCTTGGATATTAGAAATGGAATAATGATGAATGAAGGAATTCATTATGGAAATGTATCCGTGGTGTCAACTAAGATGGTGGGAATGACCGACATATGTAATACTTGCTAAGATATACAGGTTGATTCACGGCGATGGACTAGTAGACTAATAGACGTTTATTGAAGACTGATTGGAATTTTGAGATCAAAATTTGTCCGTTGGATTTTGAGATTAGTATCTTTAGCCCTAAAATATTTTAAGACCTCTAGAACTTCGCGTTATACCGGAAAGCGAATACCTACCACTTATTTCAAGTAGCATATCCATGGCAATACTAGACACTTCATTTGATAACAATTTCAGCAATATATCACATCTTGACAATAACTCGACAGCTATTGGGATTTATGTGAAACAACGAAGAAGGTTGGGCAGCACATTCATTTAAATATTTCCGTTTAAAATTTTTTTCCAAATAACCTTCATTAAATTCATGAGGAGATCATTAACTTGATTGAATTTGACATTTTTAGTGTTCTATCTCCTTTCAACAATATCAACATATTTGTCATCTCCTTCTTCTTCTGCTTTAATAAGGCGATTTTCTTGTTTTTTTTCTGGCCTATCAGATTCATTGTTATCCTGAAATTGACTCAAAACCGTCTCTCCGTATTTTTGTCGGTTTGCTTGGTGGTTTTCTATTCCGTATCGGCGTTCCAATTCGTGCTATTTTGGCGAGTTGTGCATCAATCATTTTATTGATATGTTCATAACATGCACCATACAATGTCATCGAAACCGCATTCGTCTCTGATATGGGTATTTGTCTTTCTGTGCCATAATGTTATAACGGGATATTGTATAGGAGGTGTTGATTTCAGTTGTTCTCATCTGTCTTTTGGTAACCCCACTGTCGGATCTCGTCTCCGCTGCGTACGTCATAAATTTGACTACAGCCAAAAAACCTCATATTGGATTGGTTTCTCAGAGCTTCGAACCTGGGCTGGTAACAATATCATGTGTTCATATTCAGACAATCGGATCATGCAACCACAATACACTTGCGCTGGTTGACAGAATGTGGTCACATGAAACCATCGATAGTATACAAACACGAGAATCCTTAATAAATTAATTGAACTGTGGAGATAACAGGATCAGTTACTAATGGAAACCTATGTTAGTCGTCGCCAATAAGATATACATATTACGTATGTGGAGAACTGAGGTCATATAAATTGGAACTACATGAGATCTATACGGTTGACTAATTGAAAACCTTTGACTATCTGATGCCAAGCTCTTTTTTAACAGTGTAAAATTGGTACCTACTCAAAAAGATATTTTACAGGTGTTAGAATTTGTGGACGAACATGGCAACGAAGTTCTGAATTTGGGTTCCTTCACATTACTGCCCCAACACGTCGTACGCTTGATATTAGCTCGGGATGAATTGCAGGCTGATGAGTTCACCAAATTCCAAGCTGCTTTGATGTGGGGTGAGGAATTTTTGTATATTCTTTCTAAATCACAAGCTATTATATCTAAATAATCGGTTTTTTCTGATGCCAAGCTCTTTTTAACAGTAAAAAGTACTACTCAAAAGATATTTTACAGGTGTTAGAATAGTTCTGAATTTGGGTTCCTTCACAATCCTAATCTCGGGATGAAGCAGGTGATGTGGGGTGAGGAATTTTTGTATATTCTTTCTAAATCACAAGCTATTATATCTAAATAATCTTTTTCTTAGGTAAAAAGTACTGCGATAACAACCCAAATCCTAATCTTAAAGAGGTGATAGCCAATTTTTTGGAGTACATTCAGTTTCATAAGATTCCTGCCAATGTTTTGATGAGAGAGGTGCATCCCCTTGGACTGGTCCCTTATCATATCATTATGAATGCTCTGGCCTATCAGGTGCAGTATACGAAAAACTCATTGTTCATTTTTGCCTTATAGCTTTTTTACTGTTTCGGTTTGATATTTATTGAATGAACAATTTCCACTGTAAAAATTTCAATAAATGCTTTGTTCCCAGGATATATCGCCGTATGTCGCTTCTTTTGGAACTTTTATGGCCTTTTAGTTACTTTCATCTGATCCAGAAGATGATGCACGACAAATGAGTTTTATGTGAACCTAGAGATCAAATTGAGTAGATTCCAAGAGAGGAAAACTTAATCTTATTTGGCGATTTTAACACCAGAATCTGACACCAGATTGTGGGAACAAGTATTCAACTAAAGAGTCCTAAACCAACGAGAAAAGATGCTGACAGAGATCTGAACATTAATCGAACGCAGAATGAACAACACTTTTTTCAAGCAGAAAATCCTACATAAATATCTTTATAAAGATAAACCTGGGAAT
This sequence comes from Micraspis discolor, assembly GCA_030674115.1. NCBI lineage: Eukaryota > Metazoa > Arthropoda > Insecta > Coleoptera > Coccinellidae > Micraspis > Micraspis discolor. The sequence goes on from JARTUT010000443.1 coordinate 569,698, forward strand.
AATATTATATAATAATATATATAATTGAGTACCTTATGACCATCGAGGTAGAATTATTCTATCTCGATGATTATGACCAATAGAACTTTACACCCACAACAGATCCCTTATGTCAGAAAGCTAAATTCAGCGTATATTGGTTCTGATCATAACCGAGCTCTTGGTAAACTTAAGATGTATCCAACACAGAAAAAATTTAAATCCCTGAAATACGTGGAAAATTCAACATAAATCCACTAGAAGACCCAGACGATACGAAATCGCTTGAAATACTTTATAATAAACTACTCAATCAAAGAAAAAAATGTTGAAGCTACTTGGAAAATACTTAAGAATAACATACATAGAGCAGCTGAAGGGCAATAGTTAAGAAAATAGTTAATTTTAATAGGCAAACCAGACTTAGAACTATGATTCACTGAAGTGATGGTAATGGCAGAAACAAAAAAAGCTTTCTTGGAATCCAAAACTTAACAGACAAGAGAGGCATACCAAAACTAAGTCACAGTAAGAAGTATGACATATACATGGAACGTAACATATGTGGTTCGCAAAAAAGTATCCTGAAACTCGTTAGAGGTTTCATAGAAGTATCAAATGAAAGTTGCAACGGTTTGCACGCTACTGACGTTGTTTTGTACGCGCACCTGAATGATCGTAGAAATTTGAACTACATCTCCTACAACAGAGTATAGATGTGTTCTATGCCGGTTATCTGTGTACCGCGAAGCTAACCTCAAACGGTCAGCGTAGTTTTTCCTGTCTGTCGAGATCAGATGTCGGTCATCTCTGTGTAATTATTGAAATCAATATCTAAAAGTGAATTTTTTGGGTCAGAGATTTGCGAGAAATACATAACTATTCTCGCTCCTCCCTGTGGGCGAAATTACATCCTATTACGAGGCCAAAGTTCAAGATTGAGATGCATTCCACGATGAGAGATGAAATCATATCCAGTTCCTGGTTCGAGCACTACATAATTGAAGCTTGTGGCGTAACCACCTTGCCATGGAACACATTCTTCAACTGCGATGAAAATTGGAGTCATCGAGTCGCTGTCTGGAACATCCGTCTAGAAACTATACAAACCATTTATGGTCAACTGGCAGGCCATACCCTCTGGGACTTTTATTTTGTATCAGGAAGCTGGGAGGAAGCTATCGACTCAAATAACCTTAAGATAAGTCCCTAGTGTTCTGTCTTACTTGGAAAATTGTACATTCCTTAAAATTGTTATCTGTAAATTGTACTTATACACCTCATTATATTTGTCAAAAACCGAAAGGAATTTTGTTGCTGGGATAATTGAGCCCACCCTGAGAGAATTAGGAGTAGAGTCTCATTCTCATTATTTAAAGTGGCACTTTGTCATGTTACAAGGTGTTGAAATGAAGCTAAATAAAAAAAACGAGGATACACCGAGATGGACGTGGAAGCTAATGATATCAAGCAATAAGGAAAGACTCAGATATTCAAACAGTGATATCATTCGAACAAGTAAGTAATTCGATGAAAAAATAAAAAATCCCTAACAAGAATCAGATAAGCAATGAATGAATGAAGTATGGGGGGTGAAGCGCTACTGAAATGAATGAAAAATATATAAAATATAATTTAAAAACATATTCAAATAAAAGCAGAGCATAGCGATCCCACTATAGAGGAATTACCTTGTTGAGCTGTGTATTGAAGTAACTCACGCACAATGTATAGAAGCAGCTATGTCAGACACGTTTCCAATGAGCGGAGAATAGCGAAATTATCAGAAAAACAGATCCCCAGTAGATGCCTTATTTATTTTTAGACAGATCGCAGAAAAGGCCTTTGGCTATAACAAACCTACATTTGATGATTTCGTGGAGCTATCAAAGGCGTTTGATCGCTTACAGATGTATTGTTTATTCTCAAGGGAAAAAGACACCTTAAGAATACGTTCAATTAATCAAATAGCTCAACACCAACAACACTACCGAATTGAGAGACAGTATAAAGCAGACAAACACAGGAATCTTTCAGGAAGACAGTAAAGACAATCTTTGCTCGACATCCTAATGGCGAAAATCATAGAAACAGTTAGGATGTGCAGTCGTGGATACAGACTGGCCTAACACCATATCTACAGCCTGTGATACGCGGGAGATACAACATAAAAATCTCTCAATATCCTGAGAACCTTAAAGGTGTAAAGTGGCAATAGAAGGCTTCACCATCATGATCAAGTAATGCTTTGCTTACTTCGGACACAGAATTCAAAGCGACTGTAATATCAAAAAGGAAATGAGATATCAAGTCAATTGAGCCGCCACAGTGTGAAGACACCTCAAACACGATATTTGGGATAACGAAGATTTGAGCATGGAAAGTATTGCTAGAATATATATTATATATGACGAGTATAAGACCCGTAAGACGTACTCAGTGGAGACGCGACTCGACAGTGCCACAACCAAAAGACAGAGGAAAACAACTGAAATGATAACCCTCCGTGCCATATTGGTTTACACATTATAGGACAGACATACTAACTTCATAACATTTCCTTACAGACGTTTGTACAAAACATAACACGCTGTTCGAGTAGGAACAAGCGCACAAAATGAATTAGTGAATATTATAAATGAAGTCTGTTTTATCAATGGTCTAGGGGTTATCCGTATACTGATATTCCCACACCTCGAAGCAAACACGGCTTTTCTATATACAGTTTATTTTCACCAAGAAATTAATAAAGTACAAATGAAAAGGCCAATACTAAGTTTCCGTCTGAGTTCCAAGAATACCGTCTTTATTTTAATTTTGGTAACTTCGTCTTTAGGTCTTGATCTTCCCGTAATCCAAATCGCGTCTACACCAGTTTTACTCTTAACGATTTCGGATCCTTAACTGTATTTGGATGACTGTAAACAAAACGTTTTGACCTTAGCCCGCCCACTAAACAATGTTTGGGTTATATCGTCACAAAGACATAGAATAAGCACAACATAAATCCCTTATTCAATGTGTCAAACTTTTGAAAATTTTATGACTTCGAAGCAGAAGCCCTACATAAGTGTCCCATCTAGCCATCCTATGAACTACTAAAACTGTCACACAAAATATATTTAAGGGATGCTTCTGCCCTTCAAGATCGACGATACACTCGCACAAGCCCCAATTGCACTAAACTATGTCCAAAAAACGCCATATCCTACATTAATTAAAATAGAACAACTAGTACGTATTTGATTACGAGAAATTATTCACAGTCGAACTCGTGTAGAATGCTTATTTGGTTTCATTATTCGTAGGTAGAAAAAAGAACAGAAACACAAATAATCATTCTACAAATTTCGTATTTCAGGTAATTCAATGACGGTCACACTGTTTAGTTCGCTGCAAAGTAAGAATTACACTTGCATTTTCTTGGGATCTACCGACTCACCTTCTTGCGTTGAACGTTTAACGATAAAATGATTTCATAACCCTTCTCTGGTAGCATTTTTTCGTGTCAATATCAATATTAACATACACTTGAGAGGATTAGTTAGTAAGATATGTGTGTTATCTCTCTAAGAATACCCAAGCAATCTTCTTTGCAGGCAGACCCAGCAAGTGTCGACCCCGGAAAGCTATCACCAAACAGAATGAGGCGTCAGAGCCAAGGCAGGTCGATGTCAGTGCAATCGAGTTTGGATCCATACGGTTCTAGGACAACTTTGAGCAGCAGCGGTTCCAGCGAAATGGTTTCGTCAGACGGCAAGCACTCATCCAACTAACATACGGCCCCGTCCCCTTCCCAAGTGCCATCCATAAATCCACCTCCAATGCAACCTCCAACAGTCACAGTGTCTTCCTCTTCTCCTAGCTCAACGCCTTACTCTTCACCAGCTCATTCTTTCACTTTCACCATTGTGCTCAAAAAGGTAACGCCGATCGAATAGCATTACGAGACTTTGCAGGAGGAGAATTTTGACGAAAAACAGATCGGGGAATCGAGGGAGACGCTTATCTGAAGGTTTCTTCGGTTTTTCGCAAGCTCTTTAGTTCGTCTTGTTTGTTATGAGGGTTTCGAGTATGAATCGTGAATACACTGGCCTAGGTACTAGGAGGATTCTCGTGGTACGCCTCTGATCCATTCGCACTAATAAAAACTGTTCCATTGTGGTAGCCAGCCATGGGGATATTCTAGAGAAAGATAGGGAGATTTTAGCATAATGAGAAAACCTCTCAACTACTCCAATATGTTCTATTTTATAAGCCGCAAATCTATATAGCTTTTCTCAAGCAGATCTGTGAATGCAGGCAAAACCTCTCAGTCCTTTCGCACACCAACATTATGAGGGCTAGCTTATGCTGGCTGATATCTTATCCCATAAGCCCTTACCTTATGGCCTAACCTTGACAATATCAGATGTTTTTCATACTCATACCCTAAACTGAAGAATAGATGGTTATCCACAACGGTGACCTATTATAAGATGTTTATAGAGAATACAAATTGGTGCCAAATTTGCAATTTCGGGTTGGAGACAACGATAATTCTACTAAAAATATTTTGTGACCGCTACGACTGGCCACAACTTCCTTATTTCAATTGGCACACCATGTGTATTGACATCAGATAGCTTATTTGAAGACAATTTCAATGATATTCCATAGCTTGGATACAAACTCAATAAAGATTTATCTTAGATTTGTAAAAACCACTCACAGTTTTTCTTCAGTATTGTTTGAAGGCCGAACTTCCTTCAGTTGAAAAAAAGATAGTTCCCATCGAACATCAAATTGATATCTTCTTTCGAATAAACTCTTGTGTTTTGAAATTTATTCAAGTTTGAATCACGAAAAGATCGATCATTACTGAGATCGATTATACTGAGGATAAAGTGTGAAATGAAACACTTCAGAAAAATTACACAAAATTTTCAATTGGCTTTATTGTTCATTTTTATTACAAAGTAATAACCAGTGTCCGATATAACCGAAAGTGGAAAATTGAAAAACTTTTAGGGAGCTGAATCATTGTCTCTAATCCAGAAATACGAATTCTTAGCTTAAAATTGTGATCAGTTTCACATAAAACCACTGGCAGAGGTAAAGTATAAAAAGAACGTCAGAAATATTTCATGAATAAAGCCGTAGACTAGAGGCACAGTATGGTGCTTCTTGGAAAAACACTAACACACTTTATAGAATTATTATTTGGGTTATATCCACCATATGTTATTGTTCTTTCTCTCAACGTATCGATAGACATCTTCTATCGTTCTGAAGAAAAACTAGCTTCTGAAAACAGATAATGATTGATTATTTTTATTTTCTTCAATTGTCAAGACTGACAGAACTTCGGAATTAACTTAAATTTTTACTTATCGGTGGTTTGAAGACATTCCAAGTTTTATAAAACAATCTGCTTCGAAACCTCCGGCAACTCTATTGATGGAACACTGGAAACTCACGAGAGTTGTGATTTTCTCTTAAGAATAAAAATTGAAGTGGCGACCTTTATGAAGGTCACTTCTTATCTCATCAGTGCTTCATCATTAGAGTTGTCGAAGGTTTTGAGGCAAACATTTCGATCAAACTTGTTGTGTCTTCAAACGACAGATACAAATTTTAATCAATTTCGAAGTTCTGTATCTCTTGACAAATGATGAAATAAAAAAATAATTTCTGCCTTCAAAACCAAATATACCTCAAGAACAATAGAAATGGTCCATTGAAACGTTACTGGCATGAACAATAAGGCATTGGGTATGTTGGCGATTGCCAAACAAATTTTGTTCTTCGAGTGGGCCAAAATCCTGAGACGATCGTTGTTAACATGCGATTTCAATTATCCTTATAAAAAATCCCAGATGACACTTTTAGTGCCATGGCACCGCCTGCTGGAACCACATCCCTCACATCCATCTATCTAGTCTTGTCTTGGAAGAAAAATCTCCTGAAAAATGTGATCAAACCTGTTAGAAGTCACTGAAACTGTCCGTTCATTTTCTCCGGAAAAACCTTGGCCAAGTATTAAAGTTTTCCAGTGATCCTCAGCCCCACCCCCTCTCAAACATTTGTTTTAAATGAATCAGAGGCGAAACATGAGGATCATGTGACTCGTATAACTAGTGATGAACATCAATGAATGGCGTATAAGTTGGTATAACTTTTTAATTGAAATTTGAAGATACTTACCTGGTGCTTCCAATTTACCTGAAAATGACAATCAGTTGAATTAGTACCATAATAATTTATTACTTCTATGAAAACCGCCAAACTTCTTCGTTAGATGACACTTGATGAAAATGCATAGTTTAACTGAATGAATTATTGCCATTATTCAATTTTTTTAATATGATCTCCTGTTCATCCATCAGATATCTATACTGTATATCTGGGGAGGTTTTCGTTAGAGCTTTCTTCTTAGATTACCAGGTAACCGGGCTTATCAGACTTCGGATAAGTGATACAAGAACAAACTACCACTGAAAGAAGGAGAAAATTATGTTGCGGTATGTAGGTGATTTCGAATTGTGTATGCTAACTTTCGTAACTCTGAAATTTTTGAAAATAATTTATTACTTAAAAATAGATGAAGTAAATTAACTCAATTTTTTTAGGAGAATCTAAAAAAATTGCAATATAACAGATAAGTACAAAGTTGATCTAGTCTCAGCGTTCTGTCTATCTTAACAATAAGTGAAGTTAGCAAACAATAAAGCATATAGATCAGGGGTTAGTGACGGGGTGTCATACAATTCGGCGTATGACATAAAAGCCTAGGGAAAAAACCCCTGTGAAAAAAAAACCCTGGCTCCCCGTCCAAGTGTGAAAATACAAAAATAAGCTGAATATTTCAGGGACTTCTTTCTTCAAGAGTGATCTTCTATTGATGGAGACAGACACTTCTTCAAGGTGCTCACATTGAATCTGGACATAAAAAGACAAAAGCAGAAAAAGAACTGAATAACAAAAATACGTATCATATTCGTTTGAAATTTATAACCCATTCCAAGAAAGAGTTGGAAATATCATGAATAGCCCTAAAACCATCTTGAAATTTATATATGGGACAACTATTGATGAGATGAGGTATTGTTTCTTCTGCTTCTCCACATTCACAACTTGCGCTAGGAACTGAGTTTCATTTAAATAGCATGCCATTGGTACGACTATGACACGTTCTTAAACGATTAAGAACTGTCCAAATTTTTCTTGGAAGATCAAAACCAGGAACTTTTTCAGAAGGATCAGAAACGAGATACTTATTGAACATTTCGTAAGAGTTCCACTCAGTCTTCCATAATTCTTTATCACTTATGTTCGTATTGAAGAACGTATTATGCCATAATGGTTTACGTGACTTCAATCTGGGAATTCTATTTTGTGGAAAATATGAAATAATTGGGAATAAATTGGGAAAAGAATGATATTTATTCCAAGAATTCAGAGCTGCAGTCTGTCTGAGAATATGGGGAGGGACAATACTGGTAACCAATGAACCGGTGTTGATCTTATAGTGCCAGTAATTATTCTCATGGATGTATTCAATTGTGCATCAATTTTTTGTGTATGTGCACTATTAAACCAAACAGAGCAACAATACTCAGCTGCAGAAAAGACTAGGGCTAGAGATGCTGCGCGAAGAGTGGAAGCATCAGCACCCCAAGACGATCCAGCTAATTTCTGAACAATATTATTCCTAGTTTTCAGTTTTAGGCTCAGATCATTTAAATAAGCCTTGTAATTGAGAGATGAATCTAATTTAACTCCTAAGTATTTTGGATAGAAATTATGTTCGATAGGAGAATCGTCGAAAGTTACAGCTAATTTTCTATATTTTTCATGATTATTCAGATGGAAACAACCTCTGTTTTGTTGGGATTTGGACATAATCGCCACTCGATAAAATAATTCTTTAAAATTTCCAAATCAGATGACAGTATGTTTTCCAGAGTATGCAAATCCGAATGTTGGTAAGCAATAGAAATGTCGTCAGCATAAACAAATTTTTGAGATGAAGTAGTGGGCAAATCACTCAGATATAAATTGAAAAGTAAAGGAGCTTTATTGTTTGCTAACTAAATATTGTCAGCCAAAAGTTCAAAAGAATATATATATATATATATAAGTGAAGTTGACAAATTTTCAAATGTCGTCATCTTTTCTAAAAGATAATTTATTACCTGGAAAACAATAGAAAACTATGAGAGATGGTGATTACGAGTATTGTCCAAATACGAGTAATAATTCTACACAGGTTCCATCATTAAAAATCACCAATAATCAGAATATTTTCCATGAAAATCGAACTTATATATCTGATTAAAATGATTTCATATATAATTACAACCATTGTTCATAAAAATAACCATAGCTAATGACTAATAGAAAAAAAAATGTTCAATCAAAATTCATAAGATAATTGCTTTTGCAATAATCATGATGACCAATCAATAATCCTTTAGAAATTATTATTGAAGAGTATTATGAAGATTGTCTACAGGGTCTTTCACGAGGAACCTCACCCATATTTATACGGGAAACTACTGAACGTATTTTCATGAAATTCAGCACTTATAAGTATTTCACGATGCTGATGAAATCTAAAATATTTTCAAGGCATGAGCACCTCCGGTTTGTCCGGAAATGACGTCAACTTCCGTTTTTCAAATTACAACACCATTTTTTTATTGCAGAAATAGATTCCTTACAAAATTTCAAGTTATTTTGATGTAACATTTTTCAGTTTTGGTTGGAAAATTCTCTCTGAGCGGGAAAATTCGAAAAAAATCGAAAATAGAGCTCCGCTGAAACAAGAATAACTTCGAGGTTTTTGGATGGAAAATTTTCATTTTTGGGATTTTTCAAGATGTAAGATTGATGTATCCACTTTAAAAATCGAAATCGCGATTCATGATACAGGTGGTGAAAAAATCGCTTTCAAAGTTAGGGATGACAAAATCGTGAAAAATCAATTTTTTCAAATTAGAACCACATTTTTTTATGGCAGATATTGAATCTACGTTAAAAAATAATGTGAGTGTATGCATCACACCCTTGCCCTAAAGTGGATATTTTCTGAGTTATTCACAAAAAACTTCTACTACACTTTTTTCTCTGTGTATAGTTTTCTTAACGAAAGATCCGACATTTCTCAAGTTTGTTATGGTTCTGTTAATGGTATCTCTCGTTGGTCTGGGTCGGTCAGGAAACCTCTCAATGAACAGTCGAATCGTTCTATCTATAACTTTATTACATTCTCCATGAAGTAGAATGAGATTTAAATAATCTTCATTGGTAAAATTAGGCATAGTGATCGATTATATAATTTAATACGAATTATCACCAAATTAATAGTAAACACAAAATGCTACTGAATAAAGAGGAATTTGGCAGATGTAATTAATGATATCTATCATTAATAAAAAAGAATGTAAAACATGGTAAGTTTTTGCATATGGTTCATAAGGAATTATTTATTTATCACTGGAAATAAAACCGATGGCCGATTAGTTGAAATAAAGAGGTTTCCGATACAAATTCGAATCCAAATTCGCCATCTATTTTTAGGAACAACCAGTAACTTTTTTCTCTTGTATTTCAGGGTAGTAAAATCTAAAACATGGTTTAAGTAACAGTTCCTGAAAATTTCATCTTTTTGGCGTGAAGTTTTTTGTGAATAACTCAGAAAATATCCACTTTAGGGCAAAGGTGTGATGCATACACTCACATTATTTTTTAACGTAGATTCAATATCTGCCATAAAAAATGGGGTTCTAATTTGAAAAAATTGATTTTTCACGATTTTGTCATCCCTAATTTTGAAAGCGATTTTTTCACCCCCTGTATCATGAATCGCGATTTGGATTTTTATAGTGGATACATCAATCTTACATCTTGAAAAATCCGAAAAATTAAAATTTTCCATCCTAAAACCTCGAAGTCATTCTTATTTCAGCGGAGCTCTATTTTCGATTTTTTTTTCGAATTTTCCCGCTCAGAGAAAATTTTCCAACCAAAACTGAAAAATGTTACATCAAAATAACTTGAAATTTTGTAAGGAATCTATTTCTGCAATAAAAAAATGGTGTTCTAATTTGAAAAACGGAAGTTGACGTCATTTCCGGAAAAACCGGAGGTGCTCATGCCTTGAAAATATTTTAGATTTCATCAACATCGTGAGAGACATATAAGTGATGAATTTCATGAAAATACGTTCAGTAGTTTCCCGTATAAATATGGGTCAGGTTCCTCGTGAAAGACCCTGTATATCAAAACGAATTCATGAAGCTTCAAATTTGAGAACCGTCTATTAATATCTTTCATGCCAATATATTAATGCAACGGAGACAAGGAAGAAATTTGTTAGTTAACAAGTAACAACTTCTTGGAAAGTAGTGATGAATTTTTTTTCTATCCAGCCAGATTATATCAAGTGTTGAGAAGATAACACATTTTTCTTCAAATTTCCAAAGAAACATTTTATTTTAAATAAATATTTTACCTGATAAACTCTGTTTAGCGGAGCTGGGCTCATTCGGGAACGGTCTCGCGAAGACCTATTTTCAACGACAACTGAAAATTGTAAATACCTAATGAAGATTGATATGCGGATGTTGAAATTTTTCCATGAAATTTGATCCTCTTAATAACGTTACATTAGAATTGTTCGAGTATCAATATTTTCTGAGTTATCGAAGAAACAAATTTTAACAACAATTTTAATTTTTTGTATGTTCAAAATTACATCAAAAATTTTTTCTAGCTTTGATTACAAACCCAATAAGCTATTCAGAATATTGAGAAATAAAATTAAAAATAACTATTGCTGTATTCCTTGTTCCATTATGTATTTTCATTGAGTCTTATAATCAAACAATCGAAATCCCTATTGAAAATATAGATGAGCTAAGGAGATAAAAATTTCGTTCACTTTTGCAAAGTCGAATTTTGAATGTTAAATAAGATAAGGTATGAGATACACTCAAAAGATTGATTTATTAATGTATTATTATTTTCGTCACTCATAATAATTTACTAATCGAATGCGAATATTATTTGGTTAAATAAAAATTACGTTACATATCAGATACATTTCTTATGACTCGAGCGAAAATGAAGAATATTCTTCTATTATTTTTGGATGAGAAATACGAAAAGTATTTCTGTGAGAACACTTTTCGAAAAATCGCTCTATTTTTCTGTATTGTAGAATTTTTCAAACATTTTAATCATTTCCATCATTTTTGAAACATAGTAATATTTTTAAATGCCACTTTGGTTGCAGAAATTTGCAAGAAATGAATTTTCTCAGAAATTACGTTTTGTTTTTATTCCAAAAATTTTTTCTTTTCAGTTTTTGAATGTTTGAGATCATACGCTATTTATTCGTTCTAATAGCAATAAAAATGTGGAATTTGATTTTATTTAATTTGAGCACAATGTGGAAAGTTGACCTCTGTATTCTATGTATGTGAACAAAGTGTATTGTACCCCTTCAAAACGTAGAAATAAACAATTCTTGAAGATTCTGAAAGGAACGGGTCAACTTCTGTTTCGAAGACAAAGATCTCCATCATGAGTTGGTACATACAAAACCACCCCATGAAACTGAAGGCATCAATTCGAAACATTTTTTGAATAGGCAAAAGATATCGAGCTTTGGTAACTCTTCGACTTTTTCGAATGTCACACGAGTGGGCGCTCTTGAATTATTCCTGACGCGGTTTTGGACGATTTGAAACTCCTCAAGAACTCAAATCTTCCCACGTTTACCTACAGCACCTGTATGTCCTTAGAAACATTCGAGGTCTCAAAAGAATTTTTTTTCGATATGGCTTTCCAAATGTATTTTCTGCAAATTTTCGTAGGAACAGAATAGTAGGTAAATTCACAGCTCCTTTCAGTAAAAACTGACGTTTTGTCAATAATTAGAGGCGTCGATGAAGTTCTGGAGATTTTATTATATATTCATTATGAAATAACGAAATTGCACTTTTTTTCTGCCACCACAATTTATGAATTGTCTACTTCACTCATAGGGGGTTGTCAGAAGTGGCTTTCATTATCAAACAGGTTGTGAATAAATAAATACCTATTATGTAATTTGTGGTGAGTTTTGAAATGACCACGTTTTTTCAATCTACTCAAAATTAGTAATCGGTTCTTGATCTGATGGCAAAAAAATAAAAGAAATTTCTAACAGGAAAGATATATTTCAACAGCGATGTTTAAAGAACAACTTTTAACTGAAACATATCGGTTATCTCTGTCCAATTAAAAAAGTATTGCTGATTTGTTGACACATTCAGGTGGCACTTTCGGAGCAATCGAATCTTTTCATAACGAGGTCTCTTTCAAAAAACAAAAACTCGACATCTCTTTCCTATTGAAATATGTTACCTTCAGAGGTGTCAAAACTAAGGTTAACCTATTTTATTAAAACTTCGAAAATTATTTATTTCCGAGAAGAGGGTCGAACTTTCATTGAGACACCCTGTAACCGATAAATGTATTTAAAACGCAAAACCGTTTGAACCAAATTCGATGTATATACTGACAAAACAGGAACCCCTTGAAATAAAGAAGTATATTTTTGGTATTCATTAAAGGATCTAGTCTGAGATAATAATTTCGATAAATTCTGGTAATCTAACAACTATCATTATAAGAGGTCTATTCCGCTTCTGCATAAAGTAACATTTTTTGTAAAACAGAGGAAAGTTTACTAATTTTTCCTGTTACTTATCAAAAATCAACCTAAAGCAATATACTGGAGAGTCTCTGATTACTAAGTAAGTTTTAATCATGGATTCCTGAAGTCAAAAGAAACATTTTCTCCGTATACGATTTGTTCCAATTGAAAATTGTTTAAATTTTGAAAACACTTCAAATATTCAAATACATTGATGGAATTAGGTTTCAGTAGAAATATCGTATCTCAAAAGTAAACGCTTAAACATTGTCTCTGGCATTAAACGAATATTCAGCCGTCAAAAATGCGTTTCGCATAGCTTAGTGCAGCGGTTCCCAACCTTTTTTCAATGCCGTACCCCTTATGATAAATTTATTCAAATTGTACCCCCAAGGAAAAAAAGTTGCAAGAATATCAATCATGGAAAGTAAATATTTACGCAAGAGTTTTTTAATCTTTTATTTGACAATAAAGTTATTGTTCAAAATTAGGCGCGCCAGTACTGTACTGTACTTTTCATCCACCACGTACGTAACGTATGGCAAAAAAATAAAGTAGGCCATTACCAAATATTTTCGGCGTACCCCCAACCAGGTCGTTGCGTACCCCCAAGGGGTACGCGTACCACAGGTTGGGAACCGCTGGCTTAGTGGAATAAAGCCTAGACCTTAGACATAGAAACCCGTCGTTGTCGTAGGTTCAAGTCCGGGGCTAGGAAAGAAATTTTCTAGCTTTCGGTATGCGGCCATAATTCACTGTGGGGTCTAAAAATAACAGTGCTGTGCCTAAGGTGGCGTAAGGACACAGTAACAAAGCCTACACAGAACACACGCTGGTTAACCTAACTCGCACAAGCTTTAATTAGCTTCTGAGGGGTGTACATTGATATATGTATACCTAGGTAAGCCAGTATAAACATAAATAGAAGCTAAAATATTGTAATTATGAAATATTCACTAAATTTCAATTACATGGGTTCAGCTATTTCAAAAGGAATCTGCAATTGTTTATGAAATATCAACTCCCTGTATCGTGAATTTTTAAAATGTTGTATAAAAGCGGATTCTTTTCTAAAGATATGATAATGCGTTTCTTTTTATCTTCAGAATCGATGGTAGAAGTTACCTGTATATTCGTTGTTCCCAGTATTCTCAGTGTCTTTGTGTTCGAATAAGAGCTTTTGCTTGATGTCATAATTTTTTTTATAATCCCTTAGCCATACAAAAACACTTTACTAGATATCTAAATCTGATTTCCTATCGATTTTTCGAAAGGAATAATACCTTTCCAATTGTGATGAAGTATTCAAATATTAATATGTTTACAGATGCATATATTTTATAACTATGTTATACAAGATGTTTCAATTCTTCAAATTCAAAGGTGGATCTCTAATTGAAAATCTTCATTCTACCGATGATTTGGTGACATCGACAAAGGATAATGTATCACTAATCTTAAGTCAATATACGGTCGATTTATCATTGAAACATCCTGTATTTTTGTTATTTCTATGGATCAGTGTTGCTGTTCATATTGAACTTATTAGGATTACTGGATGTGTTATTAGTGTATCGATGTGAAGGAATTTGATATTGCAGATTACGAAATAAGCCTTCTGTTTTTTTATGAACATCTCCAGTCACCCTCGGTCTTTTATCCACGTTAATAAATCTGTTGAAATTCTACCCTTGTTGAAATGATCATACATCGGTTGTATCCGATTGTATTTGTTACTCAGTATCAGTAGATAAACTGTTAATAATATTTTTATGAAGTTCATCTACTAGTTGAATGTTGTTCTCGACCTTATTTTCAGTATATTATACACGATATGTATTTCCGTTGTTATATTTCTTACTATACTGTTTTTATAAGTATATATTTATACCTTTGTAAATGTTTCTTAATATTGGATAATAAATGAGATGGCATCTTTTTGTTACCAGTTTCATTATATTTTTCCTCTTCTCTAAGAAATCAGTTTACAGTTTCAATATTTTGCTACTCAAAACCCTCTTCATAAGTTATTGAGTTCGTTCGCACAGCCTGTTCATTATTACGGACAATCCATTATAAATTGTTTATTTCGATTGGATAATTTATCTGTTTCATATTCTGAATAAGTGTTGAAGAACCCCTGCTATAAAAAATTTGTTTTTGTTCAAGTGAGGATATTGTTATTACTTGGGGAAAAACAATAGTCAGGACTCACAAAAGGACCTCCATTGAATCGGCAAAGGAATGCAACCCCCTTACATTCATTCATCTGGCCAGAGATCAAAACCTAATACCGAAAAGTCTCAGATTAAAACTTCCAGTAAGAAGTAAAAGAGCAGATATGATCCCTAAAGGAATAAGTCAAGCATTGATAAAGAAAGAACACAAGCCTCATCGATTCACAAAGCAAGATTACTCGAAACCTGTGAGAATCTAAGGTGTGATATAAAATCAAAAACGAATGTTGAAGACTATAAAAACATTCTGGGTGCTGTAAAACATAGCTATGAAAATATTTACAACTGAAAAAAATTCATAAAGGGAAAATTGAAAAACTCATGAAAGATTCGAGAAAATATGAACATTTCTATCATTCAAAAACGGTAATCAATTTATCATGTAAAGATCTAAGCGAAGACCAAATCTCTTCTCAACAAAAGTCTCAAAATCTCCATAACACCACAGATAATAATTCTACACAAGTTCCATTATCAAAAATTTCTCGTCAACAGGAATATTCTTGATGTTTTTTTCCAGTGGCCTATCGTTGTGTTGAAATGTATGATCGCATACAGCTGTATCATTATGTAGTTCAAGTTGTCTTATTTGTTCTGCTCTTCCAATCTCTCTTAGGGATAGCTTTACTTCTGATGTTATTGATTTCTTCATTTTCATTTCTCTGGGCAAAGTATGTATGTATAGCTCTATGATATAGACATTTCGATACTCATTGAATTAGGAGTAGCTCATGTCAACGAGCATCAAATGAAAGATGTGGCAAAACAAAATGTGATATTTTAATGGGCTTTCAAAAAATTTGGCACAACCTACGAAAAAGTGTTTTATTCTACTTGAGTCAGTACTACACCCCATTTTTTCACTTAAGTTTTGGAGATCAGACCATGAAGATAATGTCCTCCAGAAGCGATGCATTGATGAGCTGATTTCCGAAGTGTTCAACTGCGTTCTAGCACATATCGACCGGAATGACGGTGATTTCCTCTCTAATACGGATCTTTAGTTATTCCAAATTGTTAGGACGATGCTTTGAATACCTTTTCCTTGAGGCAGCCCCTTAGGAAAAAATCGCAAATGTTCAAATCCGGTGATCTAGCTCAGACAGGGAACATTTGCCGCAGTTTTGTCGTTGAAATCTGCACAGTGTGGGCTGCAGCCCTGTCTTGATAAAACCAAATATCCCCGAGGTCTTGATCTCCAGGCAACAGTGCGACTCCTACCTCAACAAAATATTTGAGCGAGTTGGTGTTTGTTCAGCCTCTCTCACTAGAGATACATTTCTTGTAGTTGTCACTGTTTTGGGTCATCCCATGCTTTCTTGTTGAACCACATTCATCCAATTCACGAACCCAACTTGGGATTATATGTTGAAGTCCGCTGAGTGATAATGAAACATGATCGTTTAAAAAAAACGTACGAACGACAAAGCCACGTTGCTCTCCGCTCCAAACCTTTTTTGCTACTGTAACATCCCAGGATTTTGAAGCTCCGAAAATCTAATTCAATTTCAAACACTAGTAAAGAAATTTTCCTTCAATATTTTTTATAATGTAATTAAATCATGATGAAAAAAAAGACGAAAGTCTTCTACTGGACAATAATTTCTGTTGTGGTATTCGATGAGTGAACGTAAATGAATTAAACGTGCCGCGCAAGCGCTCACGCTCAGGCAGGCGTATGGCGGCCCACTGTTCAATTTTACATAAGGGAAGCGTTAGGCATAATACGCGTGTCCGTGATAACTGATAAGTGAAGTGAAGAGTTTGTAGCAGGGAATACCGAAGTTTTATACATTCACCGGCGTCTGAGGAGCTAAGAACTTGCGAACATTGTGCAAATGAAGTAAATTCTATCGAATTTCTACGGTCAGACCAGACGTGAGTATTTTCAACTTTATCTCGTAATCCACAACAAACAGTGTCTTTTTAAACATGGTGATAGCGAAAATGTGAATGTCATCACTATTTTGGCTGACGAAAGTGCCACATTGCCTCCAAGCTCAAATAAATTATTTGAAAATTGCTATCCTTAGATATCTATCCTAGTTTCGATAGAATATAGAATCATATTAAAGATAAAGGCCGATTTACATCAGAGGAGCGAATGCTCATTCTATCCCCATTCTATCAAATTCTCCTAGTGTGAATAGACGAGGATCGAAGCGAAGATCATTCTTCTGCTGTTCTATCTACGTTCTTGGAATATTCTAAGAATGCTCAATCTATCTTGAGCTGGAATTCTAGTTCCTAGTTCTCGTTTTTGCTCGCTGATATTTTGTTTTCGTTTACACTAAAAGATCGACAAATAATCTTCTTGTTCTGCGTTCTTTTAATTAAAACCCACATTTATAGGATGTAATATTAATAGTGATTCACAATGAAGTGTACTATAAATTAGGAAAAACATTATTCAGAATAGAAATTTTCGTACCTACCGATTAAGTTTGAAAATTAACATGAGTTGAGGACCTTCGAATTGAATTTCATCTAGATCAGTCACTTTCTGGGAATTTTGGAATTGTTAGCCGAATATGAACCAATCTTGGCAACCCATTTGAAAGAGCATGCAAACAAAGGGAGTGGCCATGTAAATTATCTTTCGTCCACGATTTGCGAAGAATTGATCAGTTGTATGGGTGATAAAGTACTAAATGAAATAGTATGCAGGATAAAAAAATCGAAATATTATTCTGTATCAGTGGACTCTACTCAGGACGAATCTCACATCGATCAACTAACTGTAGTTGTTCGATATATGGAAGGATCGACACCAAAAGCATTATTATTATTATTATTATTATTATTATTATTATTAGACAGATAAGAGTTGAGGCCATGCCTATAAACTCACAAAGAATTTAACATATAAGAAAAAAAAAGTGCTTGATTATACAATAAGAGATCATTTCCAAAACAAAAATACAAAATAAGCAGTCCTTCAAAATCATCCACGAAGAAGCCAACCATCGTAGTTGTTCTTGAATGAATTCACAGACGACGACCCAACCACAGATGAAGGCAAGGAGTTCCACACACCAAACACCCGATTCGCGAAGAAGTGCTGCCTCTGAACCGTCCTGAAGTTCTCTCTTCTCAGTTTTAAACAGTGACCCCGCAAACGGCAATCCGTATTCATCGTGAACAAGCGACGTAAGCTCACACCAAAGAGATCGTGCAAAGCACGGAAAGTTGTTAAAAGGTCACCACGAGTTCTCCGGTCAGCGAACCTAGGCAGGCTCATTATGGATAGTCTTTCATCATAAGAAGGGCGCGAGATTCCGTAGGGAATACGTGTGGCACGACGCTGGAGGTTTTCGAGCAGGGAGTTCGGTAAACCAGCGCACATGTATGTGGGTCACACTTGCCAAATGACTTCTGCAGCAGAAACAAGGATCTTTTGGCCCTGCTTACAGTCTGAGAGATGTGTTCAGACCAACTCAAAGTATCCGTCACTATTACACCCAGATCACTATGGCTGCTTGAAACAGGAATGGGGATACCATTAAGTAAGTATTGATGTCGCGGATTCCGAGCACCCATGTGAAGAACCACACACTTATCACTGTTGAGTGGCAGCTGCCAGTCCAGGCACCACCTCGAGATAGAGTCAAGATCGTCCTGAACAATGCCGGCACTAGCGGGATTACCAAATAATTTGGTGTCATCTGCAAATTGGGAGATATTCGAGACAACGCAGGAGGGTAAGTCGGATATATATAACAGAGACAAGAGTGGACCCAAAACAGACCCCTGGGGTACTCCACTCAAAACCTCTCTGGGAGAAGAAAACGACTCCCCAACACGAACCTTGAAAGATCGGTTTGAAAGAAATGCCTCAATCCAAGAAAGCAAGCGCCCACGAATGCCAAAGTGCTCAAGTTTGTATAGGAGGCGTCTGTGGGGCACACGGTCGAATGCACGGGAAAAGTCAAAGTAAATCACATCAACAGGATTACCCCTGTCCAGGGACATCGACCAGGCATCAACACAGTCGAGCAGATTAGTGATTACCGAGCGACCCGGTAGAAAACCATGTTGGCATCGGGGGATAAGGTTATGACCCAGCGCAAACTGCAGCACCTGTCCATGGATAACTCTTTCGCAAACCTTCGCAACAATTGGTACCAGGCTGATAGGACGGTAGTTAGCGGCACAACGCTTGTTTCCCTTCTTGAAAATAGGTGTCACACGTGCACTTCTCCAGTCAGACGGCAGCGATGAAGTCGCAAATGAGCGGGCAAATATAAGGGAAAGAGGCAGCGAAATGGAGTGGGCACACTCTTTCAGAAGTCTGGATGAGATTCCGTCAGAACCAGGTGAGGAGTCAACTTTGAGAGCAGACAAATGGGTCTCCACGATGGATGGAGAGAAAATTACATCACCAAGTTCAGCGGATAGGCGAGGATTAATCATTCTAGGTGGATGGCCAGTTTCATGCGTGAAAGATGCCGCAAAGGAATCAGCTAAAACGTTAGCAGACTCTTCCGGACCCGAACACAGTTTGTTGTTCTGGTCGTAGACCAATGGAGTATCCACCTTAGAGTTCAAAGTTGATCAGACATATTTGAAAAATTTCTTGCGATCTTTAGATTTCGCTATTTTAAGTTCTTACTCCCTTTTGGCATTTTTTATTGTGGCTGATAGGTAACCAGAAAATGCTCGGTGAGCATCATAATCTCTTCGTTTTCTGCCACGAACATACCCCTGCCAGATTGACCTCTTATGACGAATCTGCCTGAGGATTTCGGCATTGATCCAAGGTTTAGTAGGAATGAAAGAAACATCCCTCGTGACGGTGCAGCGGTCATACAAACCCAGTAAAGTCTCAGTAAAAGAGTTCCACATCAGCCGCAGGTTGCAGCAAACTCACCCAGTCAACTCCTTCGGCCAAACTAACAAGTTTTTCGTAGTCAGTGATCTTGATTGACTTGGTAGCTATATTATTTGCGGAAGGAAATTTAAGTAGTAAAGTTGACCGAATCACAACATGGTCGGATTTCCCGAATGGTGGATGCTGTTCGATGTTGGACACAATGTCGGTATCATTAACGAGAATCAAATCCAGGAGGGAAGGAGACTGTGTACCTCTGAAACGAGTTGGAAAGTCGACCAATTGTGTGAGATCACTATCACGGATAATGTCAGCAAAAACAGCTGATGCCCTGTTATAGATTTTTGATGATAAGGGCCAAACTACATCCGGCATGTTAAAATCACCAGCTATGTAGAGGTTCTTCTTTTTAGCTGAAAGACTTGCGAGCAAAGCGGCGAGTGGTCCATCAGAGACAGAGGGGCGGAGACGATAGATGCAACCAATCGAGAAACAGCAGGAATTGCCCCTGAAGATTTCAATGAATAAAGAGTCGATTCCTGGAAAATTGGGACTCGAATGCTGGACAGAGAATGAATTGTGGATTTGGCTGGACACATAAATGCACACACCACCGTTGCCCACAGTTGTTGTGCTGTCACTTCTGTAAATACTGTAGCCTGGCAAAGTGACCAAGTCATCCGGAATGTCGGGACGAAGCCAAGATTCGGCCACAAGTACAAAAGTGGGACGATAGGATGCAACAAAAGCCTGGAGCTAGAGATATTTTGAGGATAAAGACTGGGCATTTGTATAAACGATTGACCACTCGCATGTTTCATCTAGTTTTTTGACCGCGCAGTCTGATTTGTTCTGGTAATGGTAGGAGTGCCAGAAATATATTTGATGTCAATGCCAGACTCTCCTGCACTTCTCCTGCGTCTGAGCTCTTCGCGCAAGCTGTCGAGCTCTTTAACCTGCAGAGGCGTTTTGTCATCCGAAATGATGATTCTATGATAATCTGGTACACTCTTTATCAGTGCTTTATTTCTAAGAATTTTGCTAACAATCAGTGAGTTAGAAAAGGAAACCTTGAGAATTCTTGGACGATCAGTAGAAGATTTACCGAACCTCGCAACTGAAACGCACTGACTATTAGCATTTGGCAACACACAATCGAGTATACTTGAAACTGAAGACAGGTCTTCCTCAGCGCCAGTCTCAGGAACTCAGATATCTCACATTTTTACCAAACTGTGGTCATACTGGCGAACCCACCGCAAACGCTCTACTCAACTTTTTAAGCGCCCATCAAATAGACATTATGGATTGCCGTGGCCAATCTTACGACAACGCTGCAAACATGAGTGGCAAATACAAAGGCATGCAGGCTCTTATTTTGGAAAAAAAATCATGTATCGGCGTTCGTACCATGTTGTGGTCATTCTTTCAATTTGGTTGGAAAGGCAGCTGCCAATTCATGTCCATCAGCTGTTAAATTCTTTGATTTTATTCAGAATTTATATACGTTTTTCACAGCAAGTACAGAACGATACGGAATTCTGATCAAGAAGTTATCCAAGAAAAAAACGGACAGTTTTACGTCTTGAAAAACCTTAATGACACCCGTTGGTCTTGTCGAGCTGACGCTACGATAGCCATAGTCGACGGTTATTCGGAAATCAAAGAAGCTCTATCCAGCATATCTTCTGATAAGGAGCAAAAAGACATTGCAAGGTACGAAGCAACGCACCTTCTGCAGAAGATGAACAGTCTCGAAACCGCTTTATTCGCAATCTTCTGGAACGACATCTTGGAGCGATTCAACGCTACAAATAAGATGTTGCAAGACCAGAAAATGATTCTTGAATCAGCAATGAGTGCCCTGGAATCATTGAAATCATTAGTGGAATCCAAAAGAAACGATTTTGATAAATATGAGGAAGCTGCCAAAAAAATATCTGGGACTGATGAATACGTACAATCACGCACCACTACGAGAAACGTGAGGTTGAATCCGCTGGATTACGGGAAAGCACAGGAAGCTAATCTGTCACTGAGGGAGAAATACAAAGTATTTGCCTTTATACCAGTGATCGACCAGCTATGTATTTCTCTCAGTGAAAGATTGCATGCCTATGAAGCTGTCCGTTTGAGATTCGGATTTCTAAATCAAATCGAAAAGATGAATACTGAAGACTTGCAGGCTGCAGCAGAGGCTTTGGTAAAAGTTTATGAGAATGATTTAGAACCAAGTCTCGGAAATGAATTAGTTCAATTTGTCATTTTATTTTGAAAATAATTCGAATATAGATAGTTTGCATGATGTAAATGTTCATCGGATCAAATGGAAGGAAGCATCTATAATATCCAAAGAAGAGAAACACACAAAAATTAAAATTAAGGATCCATCTTTATGCCCGTTTGTTCTAGTTCATTAAAGTAGTAGAACCGCGTGTTTTCTTTTTGCCCAAATGTGTTTAATTTCCGAATATCGAAAAGGTTTTCAATCGATTGGGTTTGACTTCTTGATGAAGAAACTGTGGTTAAACTTGGGTATGTCCGGCTATCCGTTCGACGTATACAATTTGTTTACTAAAGCAGTAGAGCTAAGATACTTCATTTCTTCAGAATTACCTAATTGTCCGAATATTTCGGTCAGGTTCGTTATCAGGCAAAATCCGTCGAATGATTCAGCAGTTATGAGCAACAGAAATTTGGCTACCTCACTTAATTCTAGAATTTTCATTCGATCAATGAGTAACTTGAAA
The DNA here is from genome assembly GCA_030674115.1 of Micraspis discolor. Taxonomy (NCBI): domain Eukaryota; kingdom Metazoa; phylum Arthropoda; class Insecta; order Coleoptera; family Coccinellidae; genus Micraspis; species Micraspis discolor. Next base: position 592,183 of record JARTUT010000443.1, read on the forward strand.
AATGTTTGATACAGGTTCGCGAACATTCTTTCACCTTCCAGAGTATTTGAGAGTTTCCGAGAACCCGCCAGCTTTGTATACTGTCTTTCCAAGTGACAGTTATTTATTTATTTATTTATTTCTCAAACAGATTATAATAAAATCTCCTTACATGAGAATAAAAGTGAAACCAAACATTTTTCGCATATCGTATAGTAAGCCATTAACACAAACATAACAAGCTAGTACATATTCCTTTAAGGGATCATTCAAATTTATAATGTTCATTTATACACCTAAAAAACTGCTTGGATTTGAGAGCAAAGCTGGTACCGCGCAAATCTAAGAAATCATTCGTTGTTTTCAGCATTGTGATTGCTATGGTGGTTGTACGAGGTATCTCAAAGAACTGGTTAAGTCGGGTATCTCGCGCAGGAATCCTCAGTTTCATAACACTTTTTATGCTTGGAGAGTCATAATACCGCTTAAAAATTTTGTAGCAGAATCTGACGATGTCCCTGAGTCTCCTGTTCTCAAGAGATGTTATTTGGAACTCCTTTCTGAGGTCAGTTGATCGAACAACATTGTAATCCGGATAGACGTTATGTTTTTTCAAATAGAGGAATCTTAAAAACCTGTTCTGAACTTTTTCCAAGGTTTTTTTATACAAGAGGGGCGTTGGGTGCCACACCACAGAGCAATATTCGAGCTGGGGTCTCACTAAAGTATTGTATAACAATATACTGGTTTCTATCTTTTTGAAGTTCTTACAATACCTCAATACGAATCCCAATTTTCCAAGGGCCTTCGCCGATATGGTTTCAACATGTGCTTTGAATGAAAGTTTGAAATTGTACTCCACACCCAAATCCCTCACCTTCTCAACTCTGACTAACTCTCCGGCATCCATACAATATCCAAACTTGAGTATTGCGTCTTTTCTGGAGCAAGATAGTACAACACATTTAGCATTATTGAAGGCCAAATCATTCCTTACACTCCACTGTTGAATGTCATTGATATCAGCTTGGACCTTGGCCCAGTCATGTACATCCTCAATCTTACGATAAAACTTTAGGTCATCAGCAAAAAGTAGGCATTTACAGTACCTCAGGTAACGTGGCAAATCGTTAATGAATATCAAAAACAGTAAGGGTCCCAAATTTGAGCCCTGAGGTACTCCCGAATTAGCATGGAACTTTCCTGAACAGTTACCACCGTATTTCACCCTGAATTTTCTGCCTTTTAGATAGGATGCGGAAAATTTGATGACACTACTACATGCTCCAAATTCACCGATCTTCCTGAGGAGAATGTCGTGATTGACACTGTCAAATGCCTTCCGGAAGTCCGTGTAGATTATATCGGCTTGGGACTTTTCCATTATACTGGAAACATCATGACAAAACTCCAATAAGTTTGTCGCAGTAGATTTTTTTGGTGTGAATCCATGCTGTTCATTGCATATTTTGTCCTGAACACCGTTCCACAACTTGGCGTAGATAACTTGTTCAAACAGCTTGGCAGCTGCGCATAGAACTGAAACAGGTCTATAGTTTTTTATTTCTACTTTCTTCCCAGACTTATGGATGGGTGTACCAAAACTTCCTTCCAGAAGTCTGGGAATGTATTTGTCTTCAGCGCCAAATTAAAAATGTAAACTAAAGGCGTCTGAAGCCACTCAGCACATCCCCTTATGATATAAGGTGGAACCCTGTCAATACCCGCTGATTTTTTCGGTTTCAACTTTTTTACTGCCATAAAGAAGTCCCCCGCAGTCACCTCCGTCAAAACAAATCCATACAATCCACCGACCAGTAGGTCAGTACCATACGTTGCAACGTCGGTCTTAAAGACTGACTCAAAATATTCCCCAAAACATTGTGCAATCTCTGACCTGGGAATGCTCCTACCGTCCAATTCAAACTGTGAAACAGAAGCACAATTGCTGCTGTTAGTTTTTGTATAAGCCCAGAATGTCTTACTGTCCTCCTGTATAGAGTTCTCAATATTTTTTACGTAATTTAAATAACACAATTTTATCAACTTTTTGAGATTATTTCTTTCACATTTAAACATATTCATATGGTGCAACGATAATTTTTTTAATTTCTGCAGATGGTTTTTCCTTTTTATTGATTGAATCACTTCACTGGTGTACCACACAGGAAATCTTGAAACCTTTTTACATGAGTATGGAACCACCAGATCCAGCACCTCATAGAGCCGACAATAGAAGAAATCTAGTGCCTCGTTTACATCCCTATATTCAAACAGTGGCTTCCAGTCTATATTCCTATTCCACAACTCAGTTCAAAAAAATTACAAAAAAATTACACCAAATTGTAATACTCATCACCACTCACAGAACGATGAACATCACCCATGTCAGAACCGCCTTTTAAATCCATATAACAAACCAGAGCGGGGTGATGCCTGTCTTCTGGTATAAAAGGAAAATCTGATCTAGATACCATCGGTGTGTGTGATGCATAAGTGGGAACCAGAATCAAATCTAATTTACGGCCATTCGCATTACAGACGCTATTAATTTGTTCTAGCATTGTTATATTTAAGTGGTCTAAAACGTTTTTATACTTTTCATTCAGCCCACCATACGCTGTCAAGTCGCTAGGCAAATCAGGCAAATTAAAATTATATTAATTATAATTATTATTAAGTCGTGATTGTCATGATATGGATGGCGAAATCGTTACAATATATCTCATAAGATATTCATCAGTAGTGATCCATATGGATCAATCTCACATATTATCAGTGGAAAATGCACACACGACATCATCAGATGTCGCAACAGATAACATTAACCTCATTACTTCACTTCCCCTTGTAATATACCCTGGAGAAGGCTATGCCACCGAGTAAATTCTATAGATGGAGCTACACTAAATACTGCATTCAGAAGATCCACCAATATTCTCATAGAATGACCGTGAATTGCCTTGATAAGCATGCTTCTTCAGCAGAGTATCTCGTCTGATAGTAATCAGAGGGTTGGATGGTTTCATAGTGTTCTTATATATTTGCATTGTTTGTTGTGTTATTTATGTCCAGTGTAGCATAAATTTTATTATAGTGTGTGATAGTCATTTAATGTTTTATTCACTTCACCATTACGTTCATGGTTCATAACATAATTAATTTCATGTGTGTTGAATTGAGATTTGGTGTTCTAAAAACTAAAATTAAAACTAAAAACTATTTTTGATTCATTAGATGCTTTGTGATTCAATTTTCTGAGGACAAGTACACTACCCATCCACACATCAGAGATTCACACAGTGACTGTATATCAATATTATTGATATTCTGAATATGTGCAGAATTTCAGCAATTTCAAGAAGCTTATGGTTTCAAATTTTATTTTGATGTTTTAAAGTTCTGCGCTGCCATCCTCTTATCAATTTATGATCGTCTCCCTTTCCGAAAACATGAATTGATCATAAAAAGATAGAAGGTAAAAAATTCATCAATAACACCAGAGGGAATTGCCAATAATTTCCACAAAATAATATTGCAGCAGCATTCGTAAATGTAAAGAAAAAGGTAGCGTCAACAACATTGATAGCACATCCCAAAGAGAAAGGGCTCCTCTAGTACTAGTGGGTGGCGCATCAGACACTGCAGTTGCAGTCACCTTACAAGTGTTGATCTACAACGAATGTCAATCTCTCTAAGAAACTGTCCCCACCAGAAACCAGATAGGACAGAAAATTCAGTATCATCATGGACCATAAACTATTAACATATGCCATCAAGCAAAAGATAGAGAAATGTGCACCAAGGCAATTCCGACATCTGGATTATATCTCACAATTCTCTACCGATATAAGCTACCTCACAGGAAAGCAGAATGTCGTAGCCGATGCTTTATCAAGAGTAAACGAAGTTATTCTCCCTTTGGATTATGAATAATTGGCAAAAGCACAAAAACAAGAGGAGCAAAATACCTACGAGGTAAAACAGTATTTCTGCTCCAGGAGATGAAACCACATGGCTCAACAATTTTGTGTACTATGACACGTCTACACCACTAGCATGACAATTCACATCCAAGAAATTCCGTTTGGCAGCATTCGACACAAGATGGTGAAGCAACGCTTCGTAGGGCCTTCAGTTAACACCGACTTTCCTTTTGAAAATATTTCAACAATGTTCGCTTTGACGAAAGATTTAGATGCTAGCAGTCGATTTTTCGTAATATGAACTTAAATTATTTCTTACCGGAAGGAAAATATCAATTTCTACATGATTTTCGATGGAGAAAAAAAATATATATATATATACTTTTGGATGGTTTTTAACAGGTTTTTAAGATATGGGCTTGTTGATTCTTTCACATTCATCGTTGTGGTTGTTTTAGTAATACACTGTTCCAGAGCCAGGGAAAAGACTTCCGACAAATCGTGCAAAAGCTTCGGACCTCGCGTCAGTATTTTTCTGCATTTTTTTCAATCTAATTAATCTTGGGAAAGATGGAAAATCTTTAGAAACTATGGTAGGGGGAAGATCAATAACATTTGATTATTTGATGGTTATAGTCTAAAAATAATTCTATATTGGGAAAGCAGCTTTGGTAGTTATGAATATGACCAAGGTTCATTGATTTCATTATCTGTTTATCTTATTTCAATTCTCAGGAAGTTTGATTTTGACTCTGATGTTGTTCGAGCAGAATTTGCGTCGTGGAGGTATCTCATCTTTACGATTATATTTCAAGGAATTAAGTTTGTGAGTGTCTGCAAGATTAGCATAGAAATGGATACAATGGAACTGATAAAAAACATTTATTGATATGTAACAATAGAAATTCTATGAACGGATAACATCGTATTTCTAGCACATAATTTGTATGTTAAGATAAAAAAAAGTCAATGGAGAAATGCATAGAATCTGAGGATATTCTCCTTCCGTGGAAATATTGGTTCATTCTTTCTAGAGCTGAATCTTCCATAGAAAATGCTCTACAAAATTTTCAGGGAGGCTTTAGGAAAAATAGGAATTGTTCAGAACAGGTTCTCAGCCTTACAACTTTCATAAAATCAGGCTTTAATAATAGGTTGAAAACAGGAGCTGCTTTCATTGATGTATCTTTGCCATATGAAACTGTATGGAAAGATGGATTCATTTTCAAACGCTATACCCATCTGGAATGTGTGAAAATGGTGCGATTATTACAAAATATGTTATCTGATAGGAGGTTTCGTGTTTTTATTGACAATAAGAGTAGCAATTTCAAAACATTGAAAAACGGCCTTCCTCAAGAATCAAGATCAAGAAGATCAAGAAGTTCTAGATCCTCTACTTTTCAATCTATATCTCAGTAATTTACCCACGACATCTTCTTAGAAATTTGTTTATGCTGACGACATTGCTTATTGCTTACCAACATTCAGATTTCCATACTCTGGAAAACATACTCTCTTCTAACTTGGAAATTTTAAAGAATTATTTTATTGGGTGGCGATTATGTCCCAATCCCAACAAAATGGAAGTATCTTGTTTCCATTTGAATAATCATGAAAAATATATGAAATTAGCTGTAACTTTCAATGATTCTCTTATCGAACATAATTTCTATCCAAAATACTGAGAAGTCAAATTATATTCATCTCCTAATTACTAGGCTCATTTAGATGATCTTAGCTTAAAACTGAAAACTAGAAATAATATTCTTCAGAAATTAGCTGGATCATCTTGGGGAGCTGATGCTTCCACTCTTCGCACAGCATCTCTAGTCTTAGTCTTTTCTGCAGCTGAATATTGTTGCTTTGTTTGGTTCAACAGTCCACATTAACGAAAAATCGATGCAAAATTGAATACATCCATAAGAATAATTACTGGAACCACAAGATCTGCACCGGTTCATTGGTTACCAGTTTTGTCTAACATTGTCCCTCCCCATATTCGCAGACAGACTGCAGCTCTGAATTCTTGGAGCAAATATCATTGTTTTCCTTATTAATTTCCAATTATTTCATACATTCCATAAAATAAAATTCCAAGATGGAAGTCACGTAAACCATTCTGATACAATACATTCTTCAATATGGACATAAGCGATAAAGAATTGAAGATTGAATGAAACTCTTATGAAATGTTCAATAGAAATTTAATAGGTATGTATATTCTGTATTCAGTTCTTCATTCTGCTTTTGTCCCTTTATTCTTAGATTCGATATGTGCAACTTGAAGAAGCATCTGTGATTATTACTTGAAGACCACTCTTGAAGATATAAGTCAAATATATTTAAGCTTATTTCTGTTCACACAACAGTACTTATGCGAGGAGCCAGGGTTTTTTTTTACTGGGGTTTTTTCCCTAGGCTTTTATGTCATACACCGAATTGCATGGCACCCCGTCAGCAACCCCAGCTAATATTTGTTTGTAAGCCAATAGTTCAAAAGAATATACAGGGTGTTCGGCACATAGACAGTCAAATTTTTTTGGGGCGTTGGTAGGGTCATTTGCTACCTTTTCAGTCTTGGAACCTGGGTCCTTAGTATTACGGTTACGGAGGTATGATTTTTTTATTAGGTTTTTCTAAATTACCCAAAATGTACCCTTCTGAAGCCCCATAACTTTTTGCGTGGGCTTTACATGCATTTTTTTTTATTGTATTAAGTCTACATGAGTGTGTGTTTGAAAAAAAACGTATTTATTGTTACAGATAACACCACAAAATTAACACGAGGGCCTTTTATTAAAAATAAAATATGAAAGTATGAAAACATCTCCACTCCTATTGAAATTTAAAAAAAAGTTACAGCTATTACAAACTTAAGTTTATTTTAAAATGTTTTTTGGTTTATAACATTGCTAACCATATGCTATTTACGTAAGTCAATAAAAAAATAATACTGCAAATAAGGTTTTAGTCAGAAGAGTGAAGAAAGTCGCACCTAAATAAAAGTACGGATTTCGACACAACACAGCGAGCAAGGAAATTTTACCTGCCCGTTTTAGATGCGTGTGAATTATTATTACTATTTCTGTCCTTAGGTTGGATTGGGTTGGTCGCCGCTGACTTGACCCTACCGACATTCGAGATTTAACTGTCTCTGCTGTTGGAAGTGTTTGTGCCGCGTCGTTCAGTTTTTTAAATTTGTATTTTTTTGTTTTTGTTACTTTTATCGACTTTTTGCTACTGTTGTTTTAATTTTGGTTGTTGATATGCCTAATTTCACCAACGCTGAGTATGCTGATATTATGATGGTATATGGCAAGGCCGATGGTGTTGCTCGTGCAGCTCAAAGGATTTATCAAGCCAAATTTCCTGATCGAAGATTACCCCACCACGAAACATTCTCGACGACTTATCGACGATTAAAAGAGACTGGAAACTTGAATTTTCAAGAGCCTCGGGTCAATGTGAGGCAACACCATGTAGCAGTTGACGATCAAATACTTCAAGCCTTTGAAGAAGATCCAACTACAAGCACTCGTGTCGTTGCTCAAAGACTCAACTTAACGATTTGGAAAGTTTGGTCAGAACTTCGGGATAAAAATCAACACGCTTTTCATTACACCCCGGTACAAGGTAAATGAACTTTTTTATTGATAAATTTGTCCTTTTGACTGCGAAAAAATTGTCACAGACTAATGAATTTTATTAATTAATACAGGTCTTCATGAAGGCGATCCTGCCAGACGGTTGGAATTCTGTAGATTTTTGCTGCACAAAGATGTCGATGACAACTTGTTTCTAAAACGAATTTTGTGGACAGACTGCACAATTTACATCACTGGGTAACTAAAGATGAGAATCCCCGCGTGAAAAGGCAAATGAGTTTTCAACAAAAATTTAGTGTTAACGTTTGGGCTGGTGTGATGGGAAGACATCTCATCGGGCCACACTATTTACCGGCTCGACTAAGTGGGCCTGCTTATTTGCATTTTTTGCAGAATGCTCTGCCGGAGCTACTAGTCGATGTTCCGGCCTTCGATGAAGACGTGCCGATTGTGTTCCAGCATGACGGTTGCCCGGCACATTTCCTGAGAGAAGTTCGAGATCACCTCGACAACTCTTTTCCAAATTCATGGTTAGGCAGAGCCGGCCCCATCCCTTGGCCCGCAAGATCTCCAGACCTACCACCTTTAGATTACCATGTCTGGGGTAGAGCCAAAGAATTGGTTTATTTCACAGAGGTACCTACAAGAGAGGTGTTGATTGAACGCATAAACGCGGCATTTGTGGTAATGAAAGAAGAAATGTTGCTAGCCACTACAAGGGTCGAAATCAGAAAAAGGTGTCGGGCGTGCATTCGGAGTCGAGGAGAATAATTCGAACAGAATTTACGTTAAAGAATCGTGTTATTTCACTTTGTAAATAAACAATCATACAAAAACTGTATTTTACTAAAATCTGTCCTTACTTTGCTATTTTATCTAAGACACTATTTGTAGTATTTTTTTATTTATTGACTAACGTAAATAGCATACTTTTAGAACCGCGATAAACCAAAGAACGTTTTAAAATAAAATTAAGTTCGCAATAACTGCAACTTTTTTTTTATTTCTTTTAGAAGTAGAGATGTTTTCATACTTTCATATTTTTTTTTAATAAAAGGCCCTCGTGTTAATTTTGTGGTGTTATCTGTAACAATAAATACGTTTTTTTTCAAACACACACTCATGTAGACTTAATACAATAAAAAAATGCATGTAAAAACCCACGCAAAAAAAGTTATGGGGCTTCGAAGGGTACATATTGGGTAATTTAGAAAAACCTAATAAAAAAATCATACCTCCGTAACCGTAATACTTAGGACCCAGGTTCCAAGACTGAAAAGGTAGCAAATGACCCTACCAACGCCCCAAAAAAATTTGACGGTCCATGTGCCGAACACCCTGTATATATATATATATATATATATTGGAATAGATTGTCACCAGAAAAATTGTTTATTTCCGCTCAAAAATACCGGTTTCTGAGAAGAACAGATCAAAGTAAACTCTTCTTTGGCTACCTTAATCACACCATATAGAGATCGAGTTAGACTAGATATCACTCACCCAATCCGGACCTTTCTATCATAATCTTTCCAATGGTTTCCATAGAATATACATCTCTTGTCCCAAAAGAGGGTGCACTAAAAAAAGGGAAAAGGAGTTTTGGACTTGAAGGCAGCTTCTTTCAGTTTCTTTTTCTGATATTACGGAAATTTCGTCCATTTTATGTTATGGTTCCAATTCATGACTTAATGGGATAGCTTGGATGGTTTTATTTCTCCCACCAAAGTTAGTTTTAGATGTTGTTCGATCTTGTGAAAGGGAGTTGAGTCTCACCATATGATTGCGGTAGATCATACAGTGGTCAGACTCAACGCCCTCTCAAAGCCAGAATGAAAGGATATCAAGAACCAACTCTTCTGAAAGAAACAGAAAAATCCAAACTAGCCTATGATGTCTTAAATGGCGACCATAAAATCAAATGGTAAAAAACTTCTATATTATATTCATATGTACTGAGTGGTGCAAATTGGACAATTTGGATAGGAAACACCAATTTCTAGAGGAATCAGAGAAAAACTAGCCTACATGCTACGATGTTGATTTTCGAAAGAAAATGAATGAGGAAAACCACATATTGATATCTTGACTTGGTCGAAAGATACAAGGTGTTTGTTAATTTTGTGATTTTCTGATCCAACACTTGTAAAGTAATTTATACAAGGTGAGTCTTTGACCACTGCGTTAATTTTAACCATATATTCTTGACGTCAGAAGAAACATTTTCTTCCTATAAGTAACATTTTTCCAAATTTGGCCCCGTTCAAAAGCTATAGGGTGTTGAAATTTCATACAAAAATTGTGTAATGAACACCTCTTTCCAACGTCCTAGTAGAAGAGCGGCTTTCCACCGACGAAGAAGTGTTAAAAAAAAATTGAAAATTTATAAAAAATATTGTTTATTTCAGAGTTTCTCCTGACGGGAGAAATCTTCAGGGTTCGGCTCGTCGCTAGAAAGGACGAGTCTACAGTTCTGTAAGATTAGGGAACTCGATAAAATTCCTGAATAACAAAAACTAATTTATTCGAAGTACACAAAAAACAAAATGACAATTTTAGCAAGCACAAGAAAATAATTAAAACAATCTCTGACAAAATATTTTTGGAGGTTTCGGACTATGGACTTTTGAATGTTTATAAATTTTATAACTGACCTTTTTTTCTTGGACTTCTAACACGGAACTTCACTAGCGAAATTTCGAACTCACTTAATTACAACACAATTACTATTTTTCTAGAATTTAAAAGACTATACTTTTCTTAAGTGTTTTCCTGGTTACGGATCACGTTGAACTCCTTTCCATTCCCTAATTTTTCCTAATATCCCTTTGTCCGTGGGCGTTATCGAACATAATCCGGAATTCCCTAATTTCTCCTAATTGGTGCCCTTCTTTTCGATAGTTCGAAATTTACCCCACTAATTCAAAATCTAAGTTTCATTGGCTTAAGTCAATTGAGTCTCTCGATATAAACCTCTGATTGGTCCACTGATTTAATTTTAATTTTTCTACTACAGATCCACCTTTTTCCCATCGTTAACTTAATCTAAGCTCTTAAGGTCGCAGGGTCACGTAAATGTATCATATGTCGAACTCCCCTAGCTAATTCTCAAATTTCATTACGTCGTACATCCATCAAGATTTCCATGTAGCCAATCAATAAATTTTGTTTTAAATCGTAGGTTTTATGATTATTGGTGTGATATTTTTGAGAGGTTTATTACTGTCTGGAATGTCTGGGAATTTCTATTATATATGGTCTTTTGCTTATCAAGACCCAATATCCAGCATCGCTAGACATATCATATTACAATTGCATGCATATTTTGGCATCAATAGATTTATTCCATTTCTTGTGGGTTTCTCGTAGAGATTGGTTGAATTGCATGAAAAACAAATATCACTTGAACTAAAGGTCCGTGTCTTGTACTTTCTAGAATCATTAGTCTTTTTGCAGATAAAATAATTCATCATATTTTCTCCTGAATTTCACCATTTTTGAGATATTTGAAGATGAAAGGAATTAAATCGATATAATCATATGATGAAACGTGAGTGAGTCAATCATTTATTAGAGGGAAAATAATATTTTTAAACAATTCAGATTCAATAGTGGATGCTGTGGAAGCTACTTTCATTCAAACTAAACTGGACTACAGCGGGGTATTTACCCAATTTGAAAACTTGAAATGCTTATAACATTTTAACGCAGCTAAATATGGAAAAAGGGTATATGAAAAAAGTGTTTCTTTTCATCTCAAGAACCTCTGGTTAAAATTAACGGAGTGGTCAAAGACTCACCCTGTATAATTATGCACTGTGTATGATGTGCCGGTCTACTTCGATCATTTTCAATATTTTATCAACAATCTTGACGACAGGCCTTACAGTGCATGGTGTATCTTTCACATCAAAATTACCGGAACGCAATCGGCGGTACCAACATGAGCGTGATTGGCTGTTGGAGTATTGAGGTCATAAACATTATTTACATTTGCAACCGCCTGACTTGAATTCTCCCCTTAATCAAATCAAAATTTTAAAATATACAGAATATGTTCTTTGCTCACCTCCTTCCTTGACGCCCTAACACATAACTAAATCGTTCAGTCACAACAATGACAAATACGTTTTGCTAGATCATAAATTCTTCATTCAAAGAAAAAAAGTTTTACCAGATGCGACAAGAACAAACAGAGATATAGGTCAGTAAAGCCATGTGTCAACAAAATAATGAATTTCTTTTTCCCCAACCTAATATTGAACTTTCACATTGAGAAGATTTGAAAAATAATCGCTTTAACTATAAGAACAGGTGATTTTGTCGTGATTTGGACTATTGAATAAATAAATTACTTTAAAGAACAAGAGCTTACTGCAAAGAAGATATCAATTCTTATGTGATTTTTTATGGAAATTACATGTTTTCAAGATAAGGAAGTTTGGCTTCGAAGAAAATTGAAAGAAAAACTATCAGTGGGTATTTCGAATTTGAGATAGGTATAGGCTTATTGACTTTGGCATTCATTGTGTATGTATAGTACTTTTCCAGAGCCCAGGAAGACTTAATTAAGAACAAGGGAGCAAAAGCTCTTGACGTCACATCCATGCTTTGCTATATTTTGGGCGCTCTTGTTTACCTGAACAGTACAGAGTACTTATAGATTTGCCCAGTTGTCTGTATTATTCGAATATTTGGGTAAAAGAGGTATCGATCGTTTCGTGAGGGCTCACTGATCAAGAATCCGCGGTCAAAATCGATTCTGTCCGTCCGCGGGCACGATAACCTCCGAACGGAACTGGAGAGCTGAAATTTTCAGGGTAGGGCGGAGAATATATACCTCGGACGAGTTCGTTATCGGGCTAAATCCGTCCAATGATTTAGGAGTTTGTGCATCTGAAAGTGAGTTTCCTATATAACTCCATCGGCTCAAGTTGTAACTTGGAAGATAACCGAATTAGGTTGAAACAGATAGGCTTGCAAAATTTCGAAAAAATCGACACGCTAAAAAAATTTTTTTGAATTCCAAGAAAAAACATTTTTCAATGTTTTATACCTTATAAGATATCGAACATATTCGAAGAAAAATATGTGCATGTTGGGACGTTATTGATATCTCACATATTCTCAAATTTCATTGTCGTAGCTTCTTTTCATCTAAAGATTTACTTAGGAGAAGAGTGAAATGACAAAAAGTTCTTCAGAAGGTTTTGCTGTATGCTATCACAGATAAGTCTTCGATTGTCATGGGTCGGACTTATTGATCAGTGTCGGTTGAGGGATAATTAATTGAAATTTTTCAATACGTTGACATAAATTACGTTGAAAAATTCAGAAAAGCACGCTTTTTAGGAGAATGGAATTTAAGCTTTGAACAAAACTAAGAGAAAACTATGGAAAGTTATCATTCATTGGAGATATAGGTCTCATCATTCACCGTGGCGTTTGTATTCGTATCACATTGTTCCAGAGTATGAGAAAAGACTCTCGTTTACCTGAACAGAGAGTGTTTATACATTTGTTATAGTTTGAATATGTACTCGCAAGTATCTCAACAAGAGCGCCAAAGCCATCTGATCTCACGTCAGTGCTTTCCAAATGTATTTCTGTCTTAAAATGGTCCATGCAATTGTCTAGGTGAGATATAAATGAATTTCTACTGATCAACATCGAACGAGGTCAATCAGGATATTCTTCTCTTTACATGGTTAGACCGTGAAATCTTGCTGTTAATAAGGTGAATGTACCATACTGGTCTATCCAAGAATCTTTCAGAACGAACCAAAAATGAACCAGATCAAGGAAATAATCTCTACCATACGTGAAAACTTTTTACAAAGCGTAAGGTGAAAACACATATTAACATGACATCAATTCGAATTTGAGAACTCGCGCTGAACATCTGTTATCTATGATTCGAGCCTTCTATCTAATTATTATCATATATCAACAGAATAGGTGTTTTTATTGATTATATTGTTAATCCCGTTAAAAGAGTCAGGATTCTGTTATCTCGCCATGTTGAAACTATGCTGATATCATTGTCCTTGATCATCACGTGGAAATTATTTTGATTTGCAAATGTTCTATGATGAAAGATCGTTCAAAATGGGCTATTTGAATTTGCTCACCGTTTTCTGTAAAATCCTGATAAATGTCTACATAAAACGATAGGTTTTAATCGAAAGCAACGCAATAAGGTTCATAAATAACCCGATCAATAAACAATTCTTTATTATAAAACAATTTTTTGTTCAGAACTCTGAAGATGTTTTGAGTACATAATATCATAAAATGGCTAACTCAACAAAGTAAAATTTAATTATTTCAAGTAACTAGAAGATTTCTGAAACATTCGAACGCTATTAGGTAAATAATTAGAAATCCCTACTGTAAAAGAGCTTTCATTAAAATCAATTTTTAAATCGTTGATAATAAAATTAAGCAAACCTGAATATAGCTTATAGTTAATTCTAATTCGGAAAGACCCTGATGTGAGGTCAGGAGCTTTTACGCGCTTGTTCTATTCTTTTTCCGTACTGTGGAACAATGTGAAACAAATAAAACCGACACAAGGAATGAATCAATACAGGGTGTCTCAAGTTCGAGAGCCTATTAGACGTTTCTGGATAACTAGACATATTTGAAATCTGAAAATTGTGATTATGATATTGTTCGAAGTTCTCTACAGAGCTAAAAGATTTTCTAAGCTCAAAAACTTCCGGTTATACAGGGAGTGAAAATAAATTCGACGAAAAAATTTTTTTATCAAGTTTTCCATTCCTGGTATGATCTAGTATTCAATAGTGAATACATTTCTGTTAAAACCATTGTATTAAATCGAATAGTTTTCAAAATACCTAAAAAACTGGAGAAAAAGTCAAATATTTTCAGTCAGTAATATGTTCATTATTCTTAATTTAAATATCCTAAGCGTAAACCGTTTTTACAACATCGAAGAGGAAGGATGTGAAAAGGTCATGCATCTTTTGGATTTCAAAAATATCATCACAGGGTGTTTCAAATTTTGTGTTGAAAATTGTGATCTTAAATTGGCCATAACTTCTGTTTTTCAAATTAGAACCCTATTTTTTTATAATTGTGTTGGATTCTGCGGTAAAAAATAATGATAGTTTTCTCACAGGATTATGCTCCTAAATTCAATAATTTCTGAGTTATTTGAGATTTTCTGGATTCATGTTGTACGTAGAGTCAAATTCTACGAATCTGATTCAAAAGGATATTCTATGAGCATATAAGATTAACCATCCCATTTATAATTCACAAGTGTCAGACAGGTCTTATTGTTAGTAGTTATGAAATTTTTTGATTTCACAAAATGAATCGTTGCTATTCTGATAATGAGATTTTGGATTTATTTCTTATATTGTATTTTTTCAATTGTATACGCAATACACATTCAAATGCACTTAATGATATTGTTTATTTCAAATCCACGGTGGATGACACAAAATGTTGAGTATCCAATGAGAAATCTCCCCATTTTTTTTACAATTTCTGAAAAGATGTTTCAAACTTTCCAAATTTTGGAATGTAAGAGCCCCTAAAGAATACAAAAAAAGGGCAGTTGATGAAATTAGTATTTCGACTTATTTCGAAGCGAATGAGAATTCATCTCTTCAATAGGAAACACATTAAATAGATTCGCTACTTCAGTACACCGAATTATGACTATAAATAAATTATGATAATAAAAATACGATTCAAAACTCAAATTAACAAAATAAATGATCAGTTAAGAGTTTCAATATGGTAACCATTTTGTTCCACACACTTTCGAATACGTCTTGAAACACCTCGGTTAGTCGCTCGCTCAATTTCCTCCCCCTTTAGTGAGTGGAAAGCATCCTCCACACGCCGTTTCAAATCTTCTTTGCTTTCAATAGGAGATTCTTAGACTATGCTTTTTATTCTACCCCATATATAAAAATCTAAGGGAGTAAGATCGGGATATCGTGGGGGCCAAAACAGTGAAGAACGTCCGATCCACCGATTACCAAACATTGCATTCAGTTCTTCAGACACCTCATGCGAACTATGTGCCGAAGCCCCATCCAATTGATAATATGCGGTAGTCGACATACTCAACGGCAGTTCATCCAAAAACTCAGAAACAAAATTTCTCAGAGTTTCCAAAAATTTTTCTGTATTTAAATTTTCTTCATAAATGTAGTACCGCACTTTATTGTTCATCAAATAGCAAACACATTAAAACTAAATTTGTTCTGCGGGTTTCTTTGTGTTTTTCTATGAGGATTTTCACTTCTCCAAATGTGACAATTCTTTCTATTAAATAGTCTCTTCATTATTGAATTTTGCTTCGTCTGTCCAAATGATCTTTTTCAAAAAATTTTCATCATTTTCAAGTTTTTCTAATATTCCTCTACAGAAATTTAACCTTTTATGTAGTCACCTGGTTCTAATGCATGAACTTTTTCATATTTGTAGTCATGCATGTTGTGTTTTTTCAAAATTCGGTGCACTGAATTTCTGTCTGAATCGATTTCATGAGCTGCACTTCGAATACCTAGATGCATTTTCATTCGCTTCGAAATAAGTCACTAATTTCATTTTCCTAATCATAAACTACCCTTCTTTTGTATTCTTTAGGGGCTCTTACACATCCAAAACTTTGAAAGTTTGAAACATATTTTCTAAAGATCTTCTCCGTCATGGAAGGTAAATGGGGATACTTCTCGTTGAAGGCCCGGCAGGTTCTACTACTAATTCTGCCACATTCACCATGTATATGAAATAGATCCAGAATTTCGTAATTAGAATAACGGTTCATTTTGTTAAATCGAGAAATGAAGATAACGAATAACAATAACACCTGACACTTGTGAATTATTAACAGATAATTTATCTTCTATGGGTACCCATGGTTTCGAAAGAATATTCATTGAATTTTTTTAGATGCAATCAATTTGACTTTACGTACACCATAAATTCAGAAAATCTCAAATAACTCAGAAATTATTGAATTTAGGAGCATA
Organism: Micraspis discolor; assembly: GCA_030674115.1. NCBI lineage: Eukaryota > Metazoa > Arthropoda > Insecta > Coleoptera > Coccinellidae > Micraspis > Micraspis discolor. The sequence goes on from JARTUT010000443.1 coordinate 608,713, forward strand.
ATCATGTGAGAAAACTATCATTATTTTTTACCGCAGAATCCAACACAATTATAAAAAAATAGGGGTCTAATTTGAAAAGCAGAAGTTATGCCAATTTAAGATCACAATTTTCAACACAAAATTTGAGACACCCTGTGATGATATTTTTGAAATCCAAAAGATGCATGACCTTTTCACATCCTTCCTCTTCGATGTTGTAAAAACGGATTGCGCTCAAGATATTTAAAATAAGAATAATGACCATATTACTGACTGAACATATTTGACTTTTTTCCAGTTTTTTTTTGGATATTTTGAAAACTATGCGATTTAATACAATGGTTTTAAAAGAAACGTATTCACTATTGAATACTCGATCATACCAGGAATGGAAAACTTGAAAAAAAATTTTTTCGTCGAATTTATTTTCACTCCCTGTATAACCGGAAGTTTTTGGGCTTCGAAAATATTTTAGCTCTATAGAGAACTCCGAACAATATCATAATCCCAATTTTCAGATTTCAGATATGTCTAGTTCTCCAGAAACGTCTAATAGGCACTCGAACTTGAGACACCCTGTATATATTTCAAACTAAAATTACGACTTACATTTTTCCTTAAGTTTTGTACAAAGCTCGAATTCCCTTCTGAAAACCTACGCAGTGCTCTTCTGAATTTTGACTACGTACATTATTTCACCATAAAAAACACCGACCGATGTAAATCGAATACGTACCTCTGAAAGCATCAAGCATTGAAATTTCTGACGAACCCTTTGACATTTCTCTTTATTCTCAAGTAAATTGAAAAATAATTTTATCTTCAAGTGGAAGGAAACTACGACGATGAAATGCTATGAGGCATATCAATAACTCGCATACATGCACAAATTTTTGTTTGAAAAAGTTGGTTAACTTATGAGATAAAAAGTATTTTAAAAAAATTTTTGTTAATTTTTCAAACATTGTCTAGCATCTGATTCTGCGAAACTTTCCAAATCTATTTCTTTCAACCTAATTCAAAATCTTTCAAGGTACAAGTTGAGCTGATGGATATTCTAGGAGTTATAGAGGAAACAAAATTTAAGATACTCATAGTTCCTGAACAATTGGATGAGTTTGACTGAGATATTTAGGCATTCAATCCATTTTGAAAATTGTACCTCATCTCTTTCCGAAGATAGAGTATACGGTCGACCGGACGGACACCCTTAAGTATTCTTCAGAGAGACCATTTTCGGTTCGATATCGAAAATTACAAAAATTTGAGCCAAACGATAGCACGTTGACCTACTGGAACAAGAGCGCAAAAATGGGAGTTCTGTTGATTACTGAACAACTGAATATAGAGAATGTTCTCTGAACATGGAAATACTTCAGGGTATCTTGCGTAGGGAAAGTCATATAGTCGAAAAAGTATTGTTTTCATGTATTGGATATAAGTTCTCAAATGAATAATAAACAACCCAATATTCTGAAAAATTTGAATGAGAAACTTCATTTATAGTGATTAATTTTCATTGAATGGCTCGATTAGAGAAAAGGAAGGAGGTGTATACCACCAAAAGCATCGTTTTTGTCTACAAAGCGACCATAGTAAGTTAAGATGAGATGTTAATCGTAAAACAAGCACCAAAATGAGATCTTACCCTTATATCTCAATCTTATTTGTTTATGAACCCCTGTTCATTGAAAATTAGGTTCTGGCGACATTACTGCTTACGTGATGATTTAGATTTTTTTTATATTGAATTCTGACGATAGATAAATTTTTCAAAGTTTCAAGAACCAACACAAGGAGTATCTAGTATCCCATAAATTTCAGATTCATATGTACCACAGAAATCCAAAGATTTCTACCAAATTTTTGGCCCCATGTAGTGTTTAATTCAAAAATTATTCGGAACAGATGGTGTAAGTAGTTTTTGAACAAAAACATTCCAGAAAGTCCAATAACGAATACTTAATTTCAGTAATTTCGATCTTAATTTTCAAACTGAATACGATGTTCTTAGAGTTTGCAGTTGAAATTTATTTGAGACTTCTAAATTGGATGGTTCAAATTCGTTTCAACATATAAACTTCCAATTCCATAAAGGAAAAAATTGTAGAGTCTAAATTCATTTGACTAATATCAAATTTCCGAATATTCCCAATTAAAAAACCAAATTTAATCCTGAAGGATATTAAATAATTTATTCATATAAAAAAGAAAGAATGGTTTTACAATTTTTATTTATTATCCCATAAGTATTAGCCTAAAAGTAATAATAATAAAGTCTTGCATCTGCACATGGAATAAATTACAAAATAAGGATAGAATAATACTTTGGCCTAGTGCATGAAAATGAGTCACTTGTTGCCCTAAAAATCCACATACTCATCGCTCATGTATAACATGACAACTGATGGAAAAAAATCGATATTTCGGAGCTATAATACAAGAAGTGAAACATACTGAGTAATGGAATGTAGAAACGAAAATTTCAAATAATTTAGAAACATTTCCTATGTACGATAGATGGACCAGACTCATCGTATTCTTGTTTGGAGATCCACATCTGTTGGAAGGTAGACAAAGAGGCCAAAATAGATCCTCCGATCCAGACGGAGTATTTCCTTTCTGGTGGTGCGATGATCTTGATTTTCATCGTAGATGGGGCGAGGGCTGTGATTTCTTTTTGCATCCTATCAGCGATACCTGGATACATGGTGGTACCTCCGGAGAGGACAGTGTTGGCGTACAAGTCTTTACGGATATCAACATCGCATTTCATGATCGAATTGTAGGTAGTTTCGTGAATACCGCAAGCTTCCATACCCAAGAAGGAAGGTTGGAACAAAGCTTCTGGGCAACGGAATCTCTCGTTACCGATGGTGATGACTTGACCGTCGGGTAATTCATAAGATTTTTCTAACGAGCTTGAACTAGCAGCGGTGGCCATTTCTTGTTCAAAGTCTAAAGCTACATAACAGAGTTTTTCCTTGATATCACGTACGATTTCTCTTTCTGCTGTGGTTGTGAACGAGTAACCACGTTCGGTGAGGATCTTCATGAGGTAATCTGTCAAATCCCTTCCGGCCAAATCAAGACGAAGAATAGCGTGTGGTAAAGCGTAACCTTCATAAATTGGTACAGTGTGAGAAACACCATCACCAGAATCCAAGACGATACCGGTTGTGCGACCAGACGCGTAGAGCGACAGTACAGCCTGTATAGCGACGTACATGGCGGGTGTGTTGAAAGTTTCGAACATGATTTGTGTCATCTTCTCTCTGTTGGCTTTGGGGTTCAATGGAGCCTCTGTCAACAAGACGGGGTGCTCCTCTGGGGCTACACGGAGTTCGTTGTAGAAGGTGTGATGCCAGATTTTTTCCATGTCATCCCAGTTTGTGACGATACCGTGCTCGATGGGGTATTTCAGGGTGAGGATACCTCTTTTGCTTTGAGCCTCGTCACCGACGTACGAGTCTTTTTGTCCCATACCCACCATGACACCTTGATGTCTGGGCCTGCCGACGATTGAAGGGAATACGGCACGTGGGGCATCGTCTCCGGCAAAACCTGCCTTGCACATACCGGATCCATTGTCTACGACTAGAGCGGCTACTTCTTCGTCACACATGTTTGTTCAGTTCTGAAAAAAAAATGAGAATTATTTCTCATAAAAACACGAACAATATTATATTTTTACACCAACAAACGTATCTGGCCTAATAAACGATAGTGAAAAATATCATCCAATAAATTTTGAGCACTTTCAGTTAAATGAATAAATTTCAGCTTGTCATGAATTAATCCAGAATCCCATTCAGTATGCCTTTCCTTTGAACCATTGCATTCTTCCTTAGTTTTCAAAATGAAAAGAAATAATGAATGGAAATAGCTTGGACGGTATTTTTTACTAATCTTTTTCCCAATATATTGAACAGTTTTTCTCTTAAGTTGCGTATCATTCTTGAATGAAAACAAACAAGAACATATTTGAAGATTCAGGATCATTAATACTTGTAAATTAATCGCTGAGCCATTTGTATTAGATCTTAATATCATGAATGTTATCGTCAAAACATAATTTGATATCTACTTCGCTTTGGACGAAGTTAGTACATATATTAGTGATTTTCATTACAACCTTACTATCTGCTTGCATTAAAAGATATCACAAATCTGATCGTTTGAAGTCTAATTACAAAAAAATTATCTGTATAATTGTATTTTTCATTAAAGGCTCCGCAAGTTTAACTAATAAAACTTCTATATTCGCAATGAATGTAAATATAGATGTATGATCATTGGAAAGAGTCGTATTAATTGTGTTAAAATACTGCGTGACTTTCAAATTACGTGTTTACATACACCTATCAATAACGAACTGAGATTTTCCTTTTTCAATATTACCAAATATTGATTACAGTAGATCGAAAAAAATACAGAATAGATGGGGGTCACTTAGCTTTTTTCCATTGCAATTCAACTTTTTGTGAAAATTTATCTAAGTAATCTTCCTTAAAACTTTCCATCGTCAAGAATACCATGCTCAAAACGGATTGTAAGAAATTCAGAATGCTAATCGCTTCAGGAAACTCGTTATTTCCCACTACGGAATCCAAAGCAAATGAAAAACGCAAGGTGATAAATAGGAAAACAAACACTGAGGGAAGACTAGAGACAAACTTTTCAAAAATTCCTTATACACGATATACCCACTCTTTCTATGAAAGTTTATATGCTATCAAAAAATTTCAAGACCAATAATGAAATGGTATTTAGATTCTTAATCTTCTTTCCAATCTTAAAATTTCAAATTCATGCAAAATCGATTGACATAAAATTCAGAACTTCAATATTCTTGGTCAGTAAAGTAAACTAGAAATTCTGATGAAAACCGGAAAATTGTCATCAACTTTACCAATGAATTTCTGAAAACTACTGAGCTTTCAAGTGAATTGAGGAGTTTGTACCAAAATCAACAATATAAAAATACCCCCCACTCAATTCGAAAATTTAATTCGTTTTAGTGATATCAACTCAAAATATTCTAGATCCAATTAAATAATAAATTCTTTAAAAACTACATTTGTCAAAATCTAAAGTTATGAAAATTCAAAAAAAGGTTCGACTCCATTTTGATCCAGAAGTTCTTGGTTATTATATTTTCATTAAATAAAAAGAAGTAGAGGCATCAATATACAGAAGATACAATAACCACACCCTTAAAGTATTGAAATAAGGGTAATGTTACTTCTTCGGACCAGGTACTGTTCTGCAACGATTAAACCGGTTGAAGGGAGTGGCTAATTCTACGCCATATAAACGATTAGAAGGGTACACATCAGCGGAAACAAATTTAAAATATCCACGTCAATGATAACAGCCGGAAAAAAATTCAAACAAATAAAGATAACGACACATCTTGCGATATAATCCGAATTGATAAAACTAAAATCAATTTGAATCTAAAGGAAACGAGAATTTTCAGGACATAGAAAAATTAAGTAACTGACGTAAGCAAATTCCAAATGAATAACACATCAACGTACAGTTTTTAACGGAACACAAATTCCGAATAACTTGAATAACCGCCAGATAATTATTTGAAAACTACCGGTATTTCCGCGAACTCGGATTCTGTTAAAGCCGAAATCCAGTACGAAAATCCATGGAACACAGAAGAGCCACTCCCAGAGGTCACAGCATCATCACTATGAGATAATCAACTCGAAACAACCGTAAATGAACACGAAAAACTTGATTCTAATAGGAACTTACATTTCTTAAGTTATTAACAAGTAAAAATGTACAAAATATCACAAGACACCCCCTTAACAATGTATCTTAACAGAGTAGTCACAACGAATACGAAACTAAACTCGAATACACGGTATATATAAGAGCGTATAATCAGTATCCCTACCAGGGGCCACAGCGCAGTATCGTTACTTCGGAGCGCCAACATAGCCATATAAGGCAATGCATTGCACCTATTCCCCTTTCCCCCCGCCCCGGCTTATCCACAATTCATCGAAAACGGACGAAATTTTCATTTAATCAATTGTAAGAAACCGATATCAGCTTTGTATCATGCTGATTCATATCAACAAGAATCAGATCGCGAATATCCTAGCATGAGTAAATTCGTTTTTCTAAAATATCCGAAATTGAGAAAAATCAATCTTAGGATCTCTATTTATATCACGAACCATTCTATTAATAAAACAACCACCGCTCAGTTATTTATAAATAGATCAAACTCTAAACAGAACAAGTGCTACCCTTCCTTTAATCCGGATAATTTCGCCGGTAAAGCTCAGTGGTGGGTGCTCGAAAAAAAATATATCTGACCAGGAGGGAAAACTAACAATATCAATACTAAAAAACGATTCCAAGATTTTACCAGATAATAAGGGATGGTTTTTCAGCTTACCGTTTAACTACGACACGTCACAAATCACAATATAACCAACAGGACGATTCGAATAAGAATGAGAAAGAAGCCGGTACCGGTATCGGCGGATCGCTGAAGCTAGATGACGAAATTGCACTTGACAATGGAATCGTCCAGGAGGTTTGCTGGAAAATTCAAATTTTCCCGATAGATTTCTTGAAATTTTCTAATGCCAATTAAATCTTTCAATTATTTTGACAACTCATCAGACTGAATAGCATGTCAAATTATTTAAAATATTGATAAAAACAAATGAATAAATTTCATAGCAAGTTGAGCACCCCCCGTAACGGAAATAATGGAATCGTCCGCCCCTCCAGCCGGCTCATTCACGAACGTGACCATATATGGGCATAAACCGTATAGTGAGATTTCATTGGCGGCTATGGCCTAACCTAACGAAAAAGCTGACGTCTGAGAAAGACGACAGACGGTTGTTTGGAAATATTTCTATGTTGTCCCTTGTACGTTCCTTAAAAGAATTATCTGGTTATAGCGTATTCTGGATGTTTCTCAAATGATAACAACGGCTTATTCTTCGGTTCATCGTTATAAACGACCGTTGACGTGTTCTTGGCCTCGATCCTTGACCTTGAATGAAGTTATGTAGAACCTTTTGCGAATATGAATGATTGAAGATTAGAGTCTGCATTATTTGTTCCTTCAGGGTGACAAATGCTAGGAGTACCCATATATTCATTCGATGATTCATTCCGATCAATAGTGGAAATTTGGCCGGCATGAGTCAGCTTCCTCGTATCAAGAAACATTCTTGAGAATGGGACCTGTAATATGTAGTCGCGCTTTTTAACGAGATAAGGATTTGTTTTCATAATATCTCGAATGATTCACATAGGAAACGAGTACGAAAAACCCAAGCATATCTTCTTGATAAGGTGGAAAATAGAGTGACTTGAAAATTTATTGAAGCACTTAAGGTCCTTTTGTTCGATAAAATGAATAAATTTTAGGTACCCATTTCGAAGAAAGATATTGGATCAATATCAACATGTTAATGATGATCTAAACTTTCTATTATACTTCCATTTTGCATTTTTCTGAGTTCAATCTGTCTCCAGAATGAAAACATCTTTCAATCGAAAGAGTACCGTGCATAAATGATTTTTTTGGTGATACAGGTATATTGCTTAGGAATAATTCACTGGCTTGAAAAAACTGATCTTATGAGACCATAATCCGAAAATATTTGAGACAGCACATAAATGCTGTGGAGATATTAGGTGATTTTAATGCTTAATTTGATAATTGATATCTTTCAACAGTTTAGTGATCATTTTTCAATATAATTAGTACTATTAATTTATTCTTTTGATCCTGAATTCCATCTGTCTCCATAATTGAAATCATTTTCAAAACGAAAGCGCACCAGTCATAAATTATTTTTTGGTTATACAGCTATCCACCAATTAATTGGTAGTAAGTTCAATATAGTTGGTTAAATCATGAGGTCTCACGGTAGTGAATAAACGAGCAAAAAATTGAGGCATTTACCTACTTATTGAAAAAAAAAGAAATTTTCAGTGGAAAATATTGCAGCCATTATAATTGGGTGAGTCATCTTAATAAAATTTAAAGATACGACCTTCAGAAACCTTTCGATAGAAGTTGATTGAATTCTTCATCCACTAAAAATGAAACTGAGTGGAACATCTGAATTGATATCATCACTGACGAGAGGTCAGGAGCCTTTGTACTTTTATTCTGAAGAACAGTGCAATTAAAACAATTTTGAAAGCACTGACGTGAGGTCAGATGGCTTTGGCGTTCTTGTTGAGCTACTTGCGAGTAAATATTCAAAATTAAGAAATCTTTAAACAACTCTGTCCAGCTGAACAAAATCTTTCCCTGCGCTCTGGAACAATGGGATAGAAATACAAACGCCACCATGAATGAACAAACATATAACTCTAATCTACTTCAGTGCTTTTCTAAAGTTTGATAACGTACATTATTTCACCGTAATGATCCATTTCGAATAATTTTCTCCCAACTAACACTGATTAATAAGAATAAGTCCGGCCCATGTAAATCGAATACGTATGTGTGATAGCATCGAACATTGATTCTTCAGACGGACTTTTTGTCGTTTCTCTTTTTTCTTTAGTAAATTGAAGAAATAATCAAATGTACAGGTGGAAAGAAGCTACGACAATGAAATTTGGGAATATGTGAGATATCATATATGCACCAATCTCTGTTGTCTATACGTCCGATATCTTATTAAGGTACCGTAAAGTGGGTTTACTTGAACAACCGGGGGATACATGAACACCACGTGAACGTTAGGTAATATCAAGGAAAAATGTGATTCGTTTCAAAAGTGTCCTCTTCTTTGTGCCAAAAAGTTTGTCTGTTTATTTTCGTTTAATTTTTGTTTTCAAATAATGTTAAAATTAATTGTAAGATGATAAATATTATTAAAACGTTTGCAAGAAATTTTATGTTTCAATGAAGTTCACTTCTTATTTTGCATTTTTACTCAGTAAACATTTTTTGAAGTTAAGATGCATTCATGATTGTCGTGCTGCTCTTTACGTGGTAACTTAACCATCCGTCACGCAAAATAAGTTTCCAACAAAAGACATTTAGTGGCCAGGAAGCCTCAACAACTTGAACACCAATTTTTTTAAAATTTCTATTTTGTACTATATATTTATTTCTTATATTGAAGAAGGATAATGGGTTAAACCGCAGGAATGCAGAAAATATGGGAAATGCATGGAGGTACTTGCCGACACGTCTTTCTGCTTATTGGCTTCTTCAGAGCAAGGCAACCAAGAAAACTGGATATGGATGGAAATGAATAATAAAAAAATATATATATAAACGACAACAGGTGCCCACAACAGGAGCGAGCTCATAACTCCTGAATCCTCTGAGGGATTTGGTCCAATAACGAACACGTTCGAGATATTCATTGCTGTGACTTACCCTGATTATTTCAGCTCTCTAGCTCATTTCGTGAGGACGTAATCTAGCCTACCGACGGACGGACATAATCGATTTTGACCATGGATTCTTTATCAGCTACTTCTTACGAAACGATTGATTCTACTTTTACCCAAATATTCGAAAAATACAAAAATTTGGGCAAATCTATTAGCACTTTGTTTAGGTGAACAAAGCTATTCTCAGGGTTAGTGCAATGATGAAATTTCAGAATATTGAAAAAATCAATGACCTCCATAATGTATTCGAGAGTTTACATCGACATCTGAATTCGTCAAATACCTATCTTGGACAAAGTCAAAATCGGGAATTTTCAAAAAAGTTTCCAAGTTAAGCAAAATTTTTCTAGCCTGACCATTTTTACGAAACTAACTCCTGTGTTTCAACGCGATTGAAACGAATTTCAAGTTACAAATTCAATCAAGAAAGTTAAAACAAAAGTTGATGATAAAAATCATAGCAAAAACTCTAATTTTTACGTTTTGGCATCAAACTGACATTCTCAGGGCCAAAAGGTTGAAAAACACTTATTTTTTGCTGTACAGTATTGCGCCAAGATATTAATTGTAGATTGCAACGTCCTCTACATTTTGTGTTCGATAAATTTTTCTGTTAAATGCTTACATTTCGAGAAAAATGCATTCCCATTTTTTTTACACTTTTTAAGTTTTTCAAAAAACGCACCATAGTAGTTGGTGTCCACCTTCAGGGTAGCTCAATTATATAGGGTGAGTCTTTGACCACTGCGTTAATTTTAACCATAGATTCTTGACGTCAAAAATAACATTTTCTTCCTATAACATTTTTCCAAATTTGGCCGCGTTCAAAGGATATAGGGTGTTAAAATTTCATAAAGAAATTGCATTTTCACCTGTAATATTCAAACGGCAATATCAATTGAAATGATCTCTTGTAAAATGTTTTTGATAACAGTCATGCATATTTTAGCATCAATAGATTTATTCCATCTCTTGTGGGTTTCTCACTACTTCTGTACAAATTGGTTAAATTGCATGAAAAACAAATATTACTTGAACCTAAGGTCCGTATCTTGTACTCACTTCCTAAAATCATTAGTCTTTTTTGCAGATAAAATCATTCATCATCTTTTCTCCTAAATTTTTGAGATATTTGAAGCTGAAAGGAATTAAATCGATTTAATCATCTGATGGAACATGAGGGAGTGAATCATTTCTTGGAGGGAAAATAATGTTTTTAAACAATTCAGATTCAATAGTGGATGCTGTGGAAGGTAATTTTCATTCAAACTAAACTGGACTACAGAGGGGTATTTGCCCAATGTGAAAATGACGATTTACATAGTGAGAACAATACAATTTGCCAGAAAAAAGCTCATCATATACCTGTTAGGACATTCATTTCAATGGATTTTTTGGTGAAAGTATTTTCCATATAGCTATAATAAGATGATGATTTATCAAAAATTCCATTATTAGTAAAAAAATATTTTTATATACTTATTATGCAACTTACACTTTGAAAACTCTGTCCGCCACGTGAACCTCAAATATACTTACTTACTACTATGTAATTATAATATGTAATTTTTTATTTCTGATGTGCCTTACCAAACCTACTATATTGTCACGAGCCGTCACTGTTAGAAACATCTGGCTTTAAAATTCCCAATTGGTATTATGATCTTATATGTTTAAAGAAAAATTTAGATGTTCAATATCTAATGAAGGTTGATAAAATTCTTGATGCAACGGAAGTTAATTTGGTTCAAGTTGAATAAAATTCAAAATGCTTTCATCAAATTATTGTTTATGTTGTAATATTAATTCTATTCAATGACATGATATTGTAGAGAACAGTATATAATATTTTGGGTAATGAAATGTCTACTTCTCATCTCCATTTTATTTTATAATCTTCGAATTCCAGCTATTTCGGACAGATAAATTAAATGAAGTTTATTTAATATTGCTTCTTCTTTGTCTACTGATTTTCGCTTGGAATCTACCAATTGACTTGAAACATTTCTAACGATTCTGCTCTTTAACGTTCGAAATTACTGCTTGTATTGGGAGATGTGAAAGCCTTAAAAAAAGTCACGACACAGCAACTGGCGAAACTCACTTCTGAAAAGTTTTAGCTATTTGTTCGAATACCACATTTAAAAAGGCGTCAAACATCCACAATTTCAAGCTGGTGACAAATATCCTGGCGCTGCCTTTGTTCAATCTCCCTTAAGTTTCCAAGAATACAGTACCATATGTGGTCTTTGGTTTCACTCACGAAAAATCGTACACCGATGTGACCATATATAGGCATTCTACAAGCCCTCGAAGAGGGAGTCTTCCCTGTCGCTTAAATAGTCGGGATACATCCAAAAAAAGGCATTCCAAGTCAGTAAGATCATTCTTATTCAGTCAAGCATTCTATGTCTAGCATTCGCATTCCGAGTCAGTCAATCATTCATATTCAGTCACTCATTCTCATTCATTCACGCATTCAAATTCAATCACGCATTCCAATACAGTCCACTTAATTTCGCTGTGCTGATACATAAATTTCCTTCCGTTCTGCAAAATTGTTAAAATTATCAAGTATTCCTACGTCGAGTGTCCTCAAACCAACCACTAAGTGTGTAATAAGTTGTGTCTATCAGTGTAATTCTATAAACAGTGTTGATAAACAACATTTCAAAATCTCAAGTTACGTGTTCTTAATAATCGAATCCTATCAACAGTGGAAACGACGCTGGCCGAATTGTATTCTATCTCAAGGGGGAGTACTTTGAGGGGATCATATTAAAATATTAAAGAAGACCACTCTCAAGAGTCCTTTCTTCAAGAAAGCAGTCCCTCAAATATATTTCAGTTTATTTTTGTACACACAACACACATACGGGGAGCCAGAATTTTTTTACTGGGGTTTTTTCCCTAGGCTTTCATGTCATACGTCGAATTGTATGACGCCCCGTCACTAACCCCTGTAACACTACACGCTCTATTGTTTGCCAACCAAAAAATTGTAAATCCAAAAGTTCAAAAGAATTCAATTATACATGCCGTTTTCCATATTCAGCTGCGTTAAAAAGTTATAAGCATTTTAAGTTTTCACATTGGGCAAATACCCCTCTGTAGTCCAGTTCAGTTTGAATGAAAATTACCTTCCACAACATCCATTATTGAATCTGAATTGTTTAAAAACATTATTTTCCCTCTAAGAAATGATTCACTCACTCATGTTTCATGAGATGATTGTATCGATTTAATTACTTTCAACTTCAAATATCTCAAAAATGGTGCAATTTAGGAAAAAAGGTGATATATGATTTTATCTGCAAAAAAGACTAATGATTCTAGGAAATGAGTATAAGATACGGACCTTTAATTCAAGTAAGTGAGTGGTAGTGAGAAACCCACAAGAAATGGAATAAATCCATTGATGCCAAAAGCCAAAATAGGCATGACTGTTATCAAAAACCTTCTACAAGAGATAATTTCAATTGTCGTTTGAATATAACACGTGAAAATACAATTTTTTTATGAATTTCAACTCTATATCTTTAGAACGGGGCCAAATTTGAAAAAATGTTATTGGAAGAAAATGTTTCTTTTGACGTCAAGAATCTATATTGGAATACCTGAATAATTGTAAAATAAAATAAATATTTAACTTTCATACGTTTTTTCCCTATAACCCTTGTAAAATCCAAATCATCTTCCTAATATTTTTTCATTGTCAAAAATATCACGCTGCCAATTATGTCTAACGACCCATGCATGAAACTCTCAGTAGATATTCTATTCATTTAATAAGATATATCTATCCAATTCCCCGAGATCTTAAAGAAAGCGGATTCATAACTGGTTCTCGTTCTAAATCAAACATGGTAAATCCTATTCAGAATGATTTTTGAATGCATTTTCTTGTTGTTCTAGTCGATAAAACTCATTTCTGGTACCAAATACTTAATTATCACATTCAGATTATTAACATTGTTAATTAGAGAGTTTTTTCATCCGTGAGCACGAATATTTAGAGAGATATATGGTAGATATGCATGAGGAGCTCCTTCAATAGAAAATCTTCTCCATTGAAATCTGCATCATTGATTATCACACGAATTATATTAGAAAATGAACAGATGTAATTTACACGAAGATTTGGATGAGATTTTATGTTTAGAATTTAGATTATAAGTTAAGATAAAGAAGAAAAGAGTTCCTTATTTATTAATTTTGTGAGGAGAATCCAAATAAGTACCGATGTGAAGGTAAGAGCTTTGCTGGTTCTACTAGTTATGCTGGTTGGTTGAAAAGGGCGCAGAATGAATACGAGGGTTGTCTTTTATATTTCAGGATTAGAGAACAAAAACAAATATTAATCATCGAAAATAGCTTTATTGTTTTTCAAAATATAACCCATTACGATCTATACACTTTTGCATGTGTTTGAACCAATTGACGAAGAACTTTTGCCACTTTGATTGAGGTATCTCCAGAACATGCATTCGGAACGCATCAACCGCTTCTTCAGGTGTCAAAAAACGATGACTTTTCATTTTATTTTTTATGGTCGGGAATATATATAATATATATATATATATATATAATAACTATTGTTTTCAGAGCCAAAATAAATATATTGAATGAATTGTAAGGGTCTTTAGGCTCGGATTTGGGAGTAAATGATTTCAATACTCTTTATTCTATGCCAAGCTTTCGCATTAATTTAATGCTTCTTCAGGGCTTCTATAAAAGAACAATAATATATAATTTATAAACAACAAATTTTTAAACAAATCAACTCACTGAATGTGAGGTTTTACATGAACAACATCTGCCACAAACGTTATAATCAATAAAAACAATGAAACACGTCATCTAAATCTATTTTAAAATTCGAAAAATTCTTTTTGTTGATGCTCTTATTTTTAAATTCACAATCAAGTAACCCTCCTCTAAGGTAACCTTTGAATAAAGAACCTTAGGAAGGAGCATACGTTTCGAAAATGTGCGTCCAAATGGGATTACTAATATGGCCGGAATCAGTGGCGTAGTGTAAAAAGAATAAGGGCATATCTCAAATCATAGGCAGTGAAATAATTCAATATTTGAATAGGGCAAAAAAGTTAATTAAAACCGGTTTCAACCTTTTGTTGGGTTTATCATTTTAGATGAGAAGTTAATCTATTACCGAATTTAGAGAAATTTAATTCCTTTGGAATTTTATTCGTAAAATTTAACGGTGCTTAATATTGAAAATGTACCTTCTTCATTAAAAAATGTAGAAAAGCACTGACGTAAAGTCAGGAGCTATTGCGGAGTTGTTCTTAAGTCTTTTACCCGGCAGTAACTTTAATGGAAGGTTTATTTGTGAAGAGTATATTCAAAAGTCGTAGATATTTAATCTTTATTTCGGAAAACAATAAAACAAATAAACTTCAGATAATTATAATAATAGATTAGAATAAACAAATAGTACACCAAAATTTCATCAACAATTTTGAAGACATATTGATTGCCAAATATTATCAATTTGGTATTAAGAAGTAATCGGATATGGGAATTTTGCACAATGATGTATACAAAAAATTATTTCTTCTTCAAAGAAATTATATGGTATAATCAATTAATTAATTCTTTACAAGGATAATTAATATTTAAAAAGTTATAAAAAATTGATAGAAAAAGTGTAGTCTTCAAGGACAAAGTTTGAATTAAAAAAAAATTACCAAAACATAATCAGAAATATCAAATAATGATTTTATTTACAATTGATGGAACAGCATTTGGCAATAGCCTAACCATAGCTTTGGATGTCCGATCAAAGCAGTTTTCATTAAAATGATGAGAACATAGCACACTCGAACTTTTTGGAATAAAATCTTTTTTCTTCACAAATTGAATCCAAGCTGCTCTCCTCTTTTCTTCTTTAGGAAATCTAAAATAATGTTAAAAACATATATATCATAAATGTGCTATGAACATACAAAAATTAATCAATTATTGCAGAGCAATCTTTGAGTCGTCTTTAAAAATATTGATTTTTATGTAGGAAAATTTTTATACACTATGATAATATGTAATTCATGGTATATTTAATGTAGAAGGAGATATCACAGCATAACAAAAAAAAATATGATAATAATATGAACTAAACCTACTGTATTTCTCCATGTTACACCAATGGTTAACCTCAAAATTTCTACAGACTTTGAATTCTTTGTATAACTGAATTTATCTTTCGAAACACTTACTTATGAAAACTTAAAGTATTATCCTGTGTTTTTTTACACACAGATCGGCCACAAGATGCACAACTAACCATTTTGAAGTCAAAATACCAAACTGTGATGAGTCACAATTGGATTAGTAATATGGCCGTTTCCGTCGCACGTTTATTCGTAGCAAATGAACCTTGTGCTCCTTCCTGTGGTTCTATGTTCTAAGAAGGTAACACAATGTCATTTTATTTTTTATGGTTATGTTTTCGCTTTTCAGGAAAACTAGTCTCTCACTTCTCTGTGTTCTTGGTCTTCTTTATTCATCTACTGGGCCGTCATAAAAAGGTTCCATTTTTATCAATTCCAACAAATAACTGTATATAGAGCTTAATTTGTTTGTATCTGTCTTCTTGTTTATGGTTTTATCTTCCTATCTACGACTAGTTTTCTCAACGAGAACAGGCGCTCAAAATATCAGTGGAGTTATATTCATTTGGATCATGATTGGTTTGCGACATATACAGTGTGGAAACCACTTATGGAATAAAAAAGTTTGAGGTGAAATATTCCGTATTTCTGTAGTTATCCTGTCTTTGAGGTCTACAATGTGTTGCATATACTTTGTTCTTGAGATAACCCCATAGAAAAAAATCCAGCGGCGTAAGGTCTGGCGATCTAGCTGGCCACTCAATAGTACCTCTTCGTCCAATCCATTTATTGGGGAAGATTTCCTCTAAATAAGTTCTTACCATTAAAGCATAATGGGGTGTTGCCCCGTCTTGCTGGAACCAAACATTTTCATTCGGTAAGCTAGGATCTATTGCTTTGAGATATAAGTTTGCCAACGCAGGAATAACTTCATTTGTAAGCATATTTAAATATTTTTCAGCTGTCAAATTTCCATCTATAAATATAGGACCAATAATATGGTCGCCTATGATACCGGCCCAAACGTTCACCTTTTGAGGGTACTGAGTATGTTTTTCACGCATCCAATTAGGATTCTCTGCTGACCAATATCTACAGTTCTGTCGGTTTACCTCCCCATTCATTGTGAATGTTGATTCGTCAGAAAAAGGAATGGTACCAAAAGCTATCTCATTTCTTTTCAGCTTATTCATCAATCTTTCGCAGAAATCCATTCTACGATCTGGATCGTCTTCTGTTAACTCCTGCACAAAAGTCAATTTGTAAAGATGAAGTTTTTCTTTTTGAAGACACCTTAGAACAGTTGTATGACTAACATTATTTTCACGGGCAATTTGACGTGTACTTGAAGTTGGATCCTCTTCGATACTTAACAAAATATTCACTTTCACATCATCTTCAGCGAAGTTTGGTTTTCTTTTTAATGGTTTGACATGTCCAAGTTCTCTGATTTGTGCATGAATTTTAGACACTGTGCTTTGTGAAATATTAGGCAATTCGGGATACCTCTGATTAAATAAGTTTGCCACTTCAACTTGACTTCTGCAGTTATCCCCGTACCTGATCATCATTAAAATCTCAATTCGGTGAGTCTCAGTTAAATATTTCATTGTTATTTCGACGTTTGTTGAAATCGGTTCATTGAGTTCATTAGCAGTGGCGGATTTACTGTACAATAGACCTGAATTTAAAAGTTGAGGCTCAGCTGCCTAGGTTTCGACAGATTTAGAGGAGCGGCAAATCTAGAGGAGCAGCAAATCTAGCAAATTTTTTTTTATAATTATACGTGTACACAATCTATACTATAATAAAATCGTAAACCTAAAATAGTCTGTACATTAATGATATTCGAAAAAAAAATCGCTAGGATGGCTTAAGATGAGTAACTGAGTAGAATTAGATTTGTTTTAAATTTCTTGTTTGTCTGTCTGTCTGTCTGTTTGTTTGAATAAACATCACGCAAAAACTACAGGGCACTTTTACAAGAATCTCTTTGAATTATGTAGTCTGAAGTCCGGTTTAACATTTAGCATAAAATATTTATCAAAAATTGTACCCTTAAAGGGGGGTCAAAAAGGGGTCAACGTTTGTATGGAACTACGTGATTCTTTGAAATTTTTCATGGATATTCTTTAAAGTAATTGGTGGAGGATCACATATTTATTTTTTCAATTCGGCGGTTTGGGGCGGCAATAGCGCTGGTGAATACCCGAGTTGAAGGCAGACGTTGTTGATGGTCGTGTCAAATATTGAATTTTGCGGGTGAACTTTTCACTATTCTTGGATGGTTCAAATCATTATGATCTTACTAATATTTTATAAATGTGCCAGTGAGTTTGGATGTTTAGTTGTTTGGATTGTTGCTCAGTGACACCAAAACTACTAGACCGATTTTGATAAAACTTTGCATTAATAGTAAAGTCTATCTTTGTTTCTGCGAAAACAGAATTTGGAGCATATTTATCCAAACTTTGATATAGCACTTCGCATGGCTCTGTGCACAGCGGTGACAAATTGTTCAGCTGAGAGAAGCTTTTCTTGCTTAAAACGGGTTAAAAATTATCTACGATCTACTTTAAGTCAAGAAAAGCTTAATGCTTTATCTCTTTTGTGCATAGAGTCAGAACTTATGGAAAAGATTTCATACGACAATTTAATTGATGATTTTGCAAATTTGAAATCTCGCAAGAAAATAATGTAAAACTTATTTGATGTCATTGTCTGTCACCATTAACTGATTGTTAACATGTTATATTTTAAAAGAAATTGTTTGTATTGTTTTTAAATTGTTAAGTGCAATAAAAAATATGTAACAAAAACAATGTTTTTTGACCACTCATTATTTTGTCTGTGTTCATATAGTGTAGGTATTTTTAAGTCATGCCTTTCCCCACCTTATGATTAGTACATGCTGCTATTTTTAACCCCCGACGCAAAAAGAGGGGTGTTGTAAGTTTGACGTGTCTGTCTGTTTGTGGCATCATAGCACCCGAACGAATGAACCGATTTCAATTTTTTTTTTTTTGTATTACAGGTGTTTTACGGGCGAGTGTTCTTAGATATGTTTGATGAAAATCGATTGAGCTGTTTAAAAGTTACAGAGGTTTTACGCTTTAAAGTCGGGGGTTTTTTTGTTTTGCCTGTCAAATAAACTTGTTAAGTCAACATTAAACTCTTCAGTACATTGCAAAAATAATCTAGTAACTGACAGAAATATCATTAAGTTCACAATCATACTAATAACAGGATTAAACTAACGTATTGAATTTCAAAAGTCAGTAGGGGCGGCAAAAATTGAATGATCTACTAGAGGCAAATTTGTAAATCCGCCACTGTTCATTAGGCAATGCTGGCTAGCTATCTGGTATACTATTAGATTCACAAAGGTAGATTCTTGTTGATAATTTTTCAAAATAGAAAGAACATGCACTTGTATGACAGAAATGCATTATTCAAAAATTGTTCGCAAAATAAAATGTTGATCATTCTTTCGAAACTAAAGGGCCTATATGGACGAATAATTATCTTATCCGAAATATTCAACCTAATAACTACCCTGAGAGTTTCAACTCTCAAGCACTCTAGCTCATTCTGTTCGGACAAAATCGCCCGAATGGACAGAATCGATTTTGATCACGGATTTTTAATCAGTGCGTCCAAGAAAACAGTTGATATTGAATGTTTCCCACAAATATTCGAAAAATACTGATATGATTCTATGCTAGCAAGACATATCTCATTATTTTCTCATGCTTTTTAACATAATCAAAGGAATTTCCACGGTTACAGGAAGGATCATATCCAACAGAACATTCGGCAAGGTGTAGTCTAAATTTCCATTTCAGCCAATTGGAGCTCTTATCACTTACCTGATTCGCTGAAAATATTAAGAGAGTCATAAGAAATGTAAGAATTGCATTGGTTTCGAAAATAACTGAATGAATTTTATCCAGACGTTTCATTGACCCTTCATCTGCATTTTGTTCATCGATCTAGCAGGCTATTGCAAATATGTGGTTTTTGGTATAAATTATCAAGTTCAGGCGATAGCGGTTCCGTCTGCTTCAAGATACATCAACATTTCTAACTACCTAATATAATATACTGCATATAAATAAATATTTCACTAACAATCAGATTGATTGAAGAATGTTTATATTTCATGAAAATCCACCTATAAAATGTAGAAAGGCACAGACTAGATGTAAGAACCTTTTGCGCACTTATTTTCTGAGGTGATATGGCCCTTACATGAATTTGTTTGAATATTGAACATATATTATAAATTACATTGAAAGAATTGGAAATTAAGGTGGAACTTTTCAAATCATTTTCATACATAAAAACTTTATGAGCCTTGAAGAGTTTCATGTTTTTGTCTACATCTTTCGTCTAGTAGATACACTGGATTCTTCAGTGTAGCTTTTTGATGTATGTGACATGCGACAGATTCTGGGGTTTTGTTCTATATCTTTGTGAAAACAGGAGCCCCCGTAATCTAAATCCGGCCCGGCACCTTGGGTCGCCACCTTACCACCTGAAAGCTGGACTATCCGAGATCGATAGTAATTGTCGGTCTGAGAACCTTATAGAGGCCACCATATAACTCATACCCAGAGCATGTTCATCATCTTGAAGTATCATTTTGGCTTACAAATTTATAACCAGAAGCTAATCACCTATTTAAGGGACTACATATATAAAGGATCAAGAAATATTTAGTATCATAAATAAGCAGAAGAGCTGATATATACATGTATTAAAAAAATTTAACAATCATTGTTTTGGAATGTTCAGAATATTAACAATTTCTGAAAATATTTTTGCTGAAAGAGAATCTGGTAGTTCGGTAACACAGGGTTTACCTCTTAACTTTCCAACTCTTGGGTCTATTGGTAACGTTCCTAATAAAGGCACATTGACTAGTTCTGAAAGTGCTTTACCACCATCCTTGCTGAATATATTTGTGCATTCTGTGCATGTTGGACAGACAAATCTGAAAAAACGGATAAGTATAAAAAAATTAATACATAATCTACTGAAACATATGTTGATTTATTTCCATACACATAACACCTACCCACTCATATTTTCAATTATTCCAATCACAGAAATTCCGGTTTTCTTACAAAATGTAATTTCTTTCCTAACATCTTCAATTGCTACTTGCTGAGGTGTTGTTACTATAATTGCTCCATCACATTTGACCCCTTTCAAACTTTCCATTATGGTAATGTGTTCATCAGATGTTCCTTAAAAATTACTAATGTTTTATTTAAATAGTGAAAAAATAATTGCAAAAAAGATATATTACCTGGTGGGGTGTCAATAATCAAATAATCTAAATCTCCCCAGCAGACATCAGTGAGAAATTGTTTAACCATGGCTGTTTTCTTTGGACCCCTCCAAACAACTGATGCATTTCTGTTATTCAATAGAAACCCTATTGACATTACAGATAATTTTCTTTCATCGTCTGTATAGACTGGCACCCAGCTATAAAGACCAAATTAAAGGAGCAATTTTGAAAGCAGAAAGACATACCCTGCTTCAGATTGGTGAACATCTTGACCCTCTAAATCTAATAAGTAAGGAATGCTAGGGCCACATAAGTCTATATCAAGTAGACCCACCTAAAATTACTTATTTAAGATCGAATATACAAAGAAAAAATGCAACTCTAATACCTTAGAACCTTTCTCTTTCAGAGTTAGGGATAGTTGAGTACTAACAGTAGATTTTCCAACACCTCCCTTGCCTGATAGTATCAGAATGATATGTTTTACGTTATCCAGCATGATTGAAATTAATGTTTTGTAATTTTCACACGATTCTATAGCCTTGAAATCTTGAACCCTAGATCAAAAAAGCTAAAAATGAGGTTATAAATGCTAGGTTAGGGTCAAAATTCACAGGTCACAGAATGATGGATGAAGATGTGAAAAAAATTTCATATACAACCAGTGGCGTCCTACGTTAAGATAGATTTAGCACTAAAAAGATCCCTTAAAAATATTATAGTCCTTCTGGCAATAACAAAAGTAAGTCACGAAATTCGCTTATTAAAATATCTTGCTAAGACCTTGGGAATAGATTGATTCACACTTCTCAGGGTAAATCCGATAACGAAGGATTATCACTTGGATACCAGGTGATGGTCTTTAACATCTCACCAGTATAGAGAGCTTATTTTAAGGGAATTTTCCAGAAATATATTCGTTTCAAGCGTACAGTTATGGGTGAAGCGACGTTTTGATGAATTTCATCATCTTCTTCAGGTTCAAGATCAACTGACAACTAATGAAATCAGCCACGTTAAACTTTTCATCATGTAAAAGAACATCAATCAATAAACGATCAACAAATGTATAAGGAGGCAACATCGATAATATACATTCTTTGGTTCATCAAGTACACAGAATGAAAAAATTAATGGGGTTGATTCCATTAACTGTCAGTTGCTTTTGAGTCCAAAGAAGATGATAAAATTCATCTAAACGTCGCTTTAGAATGAAGAGTTTTATTGGTTCCTCTACCTATAACTGTACAGCAAGTCTATTTTTGGGAACGAAAAATTACATTGACTAAGTTCCATATTAACATATCAATAAATTTATACGAGAGGAAAAGGTTTTTTTTTTGGTTTTTCCTAAAGCGGCATATTTGTATCATACGAAGAATTGTATGGTAGATACCCCATTACATTGACAATTAAATTATGAAACACAACAATGTTAACACAATATAGAATGTGAATTCAATATTTCCTATAATTCAGTAAGGTTCTAGAATTTTGTTGGGTTTTATAATCACTAGGTGAGATTAGGAGTTGGCACAGAAGAGCAGTGCATAATTTGGATAATTCTGAACTAAATCATATAACTGACTGTCAAGTCTTTTCTACAAAAAGATGTGTAAAAAATTTAGAAAGCACTGACGTGAGGTCAGATTGCTTTGGCGCTCTTGTTGAGCTACTTGCGAGTAAATATTCAAACCATAACAAATCTATAAGCACTCTGATCAGGTGAACAATAGTCTTTTCTCGTACTATGGGACAATGTGATGCAAATATGAACGCCTAATGAGTGAACAAACCGATATCTCAAATTAAATAAACTACTCATAATTTTGTTTTGTTCGATGCTATAATTCCCTTCCCCTAAAAACTAAGTCAGTGCTTTTCTGAATTTTGACAACGTTATTATTTCAGCCACCGAGATTGAATTCTATCTCTATGATTTCCCGTTATGAAAAATTTTGATTAATATTACGCCAACTGACACTGATTAACGAGCCCGGCATTTGTCAATCTAAGATGTCTAAAATAAAAATATTATATATAAATAATAAAATACGTATTATATATAAAATAAAATAAAAATATTTTAGACATCTTATGTCAATCGAATATCGATCTGTGATGGCCATCGTTCAGAGAAAATCACCGGGACTTCATGTCATTTCTCTTTTCCCTTGAGGAAATGAAAAAACTGATCATATCTTTAGATGGAAAAGAGCTACGACTATGAAATTTGAGGATAAGTAAGATACAGGCAGTGGGAATTGGTGATACATTGAGCAGTGATGAAGTGATCGATTGTGGAGTACCTCAGGGATCCGTTCTGGGACCAACACTATTTAATATATATATAAACGGAATTTTTTCAGTGGGCTACGGAAACATGGTCGGATTCGCAGATGACATTGCCATCTTTTACAGGGCGGACGACTGGATTTCTCTGAGAACAAAAGTTGAAGGTGAATTCTCTCTCATCAAGCACTGGCTGGATAAGAAGTTACTGACTGTGAATATTGACAAGACTCATTATCTACCTTCAGTGGCGTAACTATACCGTCCGAGGCCCGTGGCAAATTCATCGGATGGGCCCCCTGCCCTCCCATCTCCCCAATATATAAAAAAGCTGGACCAACAATAATAGCATTTTTTTATTTTATAATACCTATTCGTTTATACGCTTTTATTCATAAGAGGTAACTAATAAATCACTACGTGAAGTAAGTACATACAAACTTTAAAATTATAATTACTTACTTGATTTTCTAATAAGTCACATTAAATTAAAGGTACCTTATTTATTTAAAGTACATATTGAACTGAAATCACAATTTTATTGTAGTTTAAGTACACAATTTTTATTATTTAAATTCCTTTCTTCGGACTTTCTGTTCAGCAAAAGTGTTAATGACATCATCAAAGTTCAAATTTCGAGCCATAGAATTTTCGATGGATAGAATAGCTAAATTGCTCAACCTTTCTTGTCCCATAGAATTTCTTAAATAAGTTTTTATCAATTTCAGTTTTGAAAATGATCGCTCGGCACTAGCCGTAGTTACAGGAATCGTGAGAAATAACAGAAATGCAGTGCACACTTCAGGAAAGCTCGAAGATATAAAGTGATTCTTTATAATTAATAAGTCAGCAAGTTCTCTTATAGGAGATGACCTTTCTATTTCGTGTTTAAAAGAGGATCGAAAACTGAGAATTTCCTTGGAAAACGAGATAGATATATCTTTTTTTATATAGATGGATAAATTAAAGCCTTTTCCAATAAATCAGTATCATTCAAATTTTGCAAAGTGGCAGGTTGCAAGACACTGAAATTGGAAACAATTTCATTCATGCCAAGGAAACGCGATCTTAGTTGATTAATGATGATGTCTAATACACGATAGAATACGTTAACTTTAAACAAGCTTTCAGGATCTTGCAGACGTTCATCCTCACAAATTTCATCAAAATGACGTTTCACTTTTCTCTGACGAGTTTTAGGAAATTCAGGGTTAATAGACCATTTAACTGCAATGCTATTTGCTTCCGTTTTTAAATCTTCAAATTCATGTCGATACTTTTGAAGTTCTTCTAGACAGACTTGCAAACGCTTTGAAGCATTTGAAAGATCGGTGGCTTTAGATTGAAGTGCTTTAGAAGCCGCGTCTATTGTTTGTAAGACTTTGCAATGGAAAACCAGCAACATGATAAAATTGTAGTTTTCTACCTTTTTCTTTAGCAAGATAGCTTCATTTCTCTCATCTGATTTGGAATTTAATAAAATGGTTTTTGTTAGTGCTTTTGAACATCAACAAATCGAACCTTTAAGGCAAATATGGCATCAAAGCGTCCTGCCCATCTAGTTGGATTCAATGTTTTTAATGTTACTGAATTTGATGATACATCGGTTTCACCTTCTTTGTTGTGAGATATAAAACTAGATAAAATATTCCATCGTCTAATACTATGGCCAAAAAAATTATAAATTTGTTGCACAGTTTCGAATAATGTTTGTATTTCTATGACCTCTTTTACTGCATCATTTACTACCAAGTTTAAATTATGAGCTGCACAATGGACATACACTGCATTTGGCTCTATATCTCTTATGAGTTTTTGAACTCCGCCATAAGTGCCTTTCATGGTATTAGCTCCATCGTACCCTTGTCCACGGCACTTATTCAGAGAAATACTTTTGTCATTTATGGATTTTATTATCTGCTTGGACATTGCTAAGGCAGTTTGATCCTTAACCTCATGAAATCCCAAAAATGACTCTTTAATTACGAGTGCCTTTGGAGTTCCATTTTCATCTTTCTCGATTACACAGTAACGGTAAAGTTCACACAATTGATCTGTTTTGGAAATGTCTTGAGTGGTATCAAACAAAATGGAATAAAATGGTGCGGTGACTATTTCATTTACCAGAGCATTTTCCACTTTTTGAACCAGAACAGCAATGAGCTCATTTTGGATTTTTGGACTTAAGTATTTAATCTGGCCCTTAGGTTTGCTTAGCAACTCTTGTAAAATAGGATCGTATTTGGCTAATAACTCAACAATACTCAAAAAATTATAGAATATTATAATACCTATATTCTTTTTTACTTGTGTAAGCAACTAAGGAGGTGACAAATAAATTAAAGACAAAATTTTTTTTTTTACTTAAGTGTAATAATAAATGTACCTAGGGAGTTGAGATTTCCTCTGATCGGGGCCCCTTCGGGCTGGGGGCCCATGGCATTTTGCCGACTTGCCACCCTATAGTTACGCCACTGTCTACCTTTCTGTTGTAATGCAGCTGGAAACCCCCCATTCAAAGAATGAACAATAAACACAAATACATCATTCCAAATTTTTCCTGAAAAAAAATTAAATACCTAGGAATAATTGTAGACGCCAATTTGAGATGGCACCTCCATATTCCATATAAATATATTGTTAATAAATTGAGGACCATTTTATTCAGGTTCAGAAAACTCAGAGAACTTCTGCCCCTCAAAAAATTATACTTTTCGCTTGTGGAGAGTCATATTCGCTATGGAATTGCAGTGTGGGGAGGGGCTTCGAACAGTCATATTCACCAGGTTGAAGTTATGCAAAGGCGTTTCCTCAAATTGATGTTCTCAAAAAATAGTAGATATCCCTCTGATAGTTTATACATCGAAACTAGTATGTTGGACATAAGACAGTACTTTTTGTGTTCTTGCTCCAGATACCATATACATAAACATACAGCATCGCTGTCTTCACATCAATATCACACTCGTTAGAGGGATCAGTATACCGTACCTGGTGAAATTCGTCACTCAGAGATCATATGCTTACTTTGCACCTAAACTTTATAATCGAATTCCTGAGAGTATCAAATCCATTTCAAATGTCAGCCGCTTCAAAAAAGAGTTGAAACAGTATATTCTTCAGGATCCGAGACTTGAACTTCTACGACTTTTTGAATAGATGAGAGGAGAGTCAGACAAACCGTTTGCTCTGTTCCTCAGTATATCCGAGTTCAGTGGATATTATTGTTTTGACATTGATTCTGTGTATTTTTTATTTCTCATATATTTTATATTTGTGATTTTATACTTGTAAGACTGATTTTATATGTGCATGATTTTATATTTGAACGGAACTGGTGACGTTTCTTATGTTGCTTTACTGTTATTTTATCTCGTGTTATTTCAATTCTATATAACAGGCATTTTATTTACAAGGATGGACCTGTTGTCCATAGTTTATCTTTATATATGTGTACAAGATTTTATATTTATTATTGATTTTATGTGAGTAAGACGTGCTATTTGTATGTCACCCAGTGTTGTTACAACTTTATATTATTGTTATTTGATTTATATTGGCCATGGATCTATTGTTCATGGTTTATCTATGTTGTGTGTTGATAGTCGTGTTTCAATTTTTCTGATTTATCTTCGCCACATACAAGCAACATTTGATGCTTCTGTGGTTTCTACGATGTTTGTGGAACTGTATGTAAATCACTGTAGTTATATTTATATTTGAAATAAACATTATTATTATTATATCGATCACGATTCACGAATTTTAATTGAAATCGGAAAAATATCATATGAGATAGTGAGTATTGAGAAATTTTTTTTTGGGAATTTAAAAAAAAAATTTTAACGCGACGATTTCTGCAAAATTTTGCGAGCCGTTTTGCTTCAGCCTCCCTCAACTATATTTCAAGTATCAACTTGATCGGATGGATATTCGAGTAGTTATTGAGGAAACAAAATTTCAGATGCTCATAACTACTGAACCATCCGACGGATTTGGCCCAATAACGAACTTGACCGAGATATTTGGACAATTAACCTATTCTGAAAATATGAAAACTCTAGCTGATCTCGTTTGGATACTAGAGTGGATACGGCCGGCCGGCTGGCCAGCCGGTCGGCCGAACAGACTCATCTTTCACCACGGATTCTTCATCGGGGAGTCGAACCCAATCGATTGGGACCATTTTCGGCTCCATATTAAAAAATTACAGACATTTGGGCAAAATGATAGGCACTCTGTTCGGGTGAACAAGAGCGCCAAAAAGATGATCTAGCACCGGCCTCTCTCCTTCTGGAGAGAATAGACACTGCCGAAATGATAAAAAATGAAAGGAGCTTGAAGATGCTCTGGTGGTTATACTATGCCTTGTGCATAGAAAACCTACGGTTGGTCGATTAGCATGTTGATATTGTCTTGTATATAGCTTTGTAGGAAATTCATCATGGATTTAGGATAATTTCCATAAACAATATTGAAAAATTCAAGGATTTCGACAAAATGAAATTATATTATTTCAAAAAAAGAAAAATCAAGAAGTCTATTAAAATTCCAAAGGGAATTATATCATTCTGAACAAATTCAACAGAACAGGAAGTTTTAACATATTAGGAAGCATGCAGCATTTGGGATGGTGGAACCAAATTTGGGACGAAAAAGTATAGAGGGCCAAACCCAAGAACCGAAATCAACAGTCACTAATCCATGCTGCCCACACCAACAAGAAGATCAACCTCTATAAGACTTCAAGACACCCAAGGGCGTACTCTACACATACGACTTCGAAGAAACCTAGAGGGGGAACAAAGTTCTGTATTTCTCAAAATAACATATAGATGTTATGTTCTATTGAGTGAATAAAGAGTACCTACGTTTTTCTTAAGCTTAAGCTACCAGCAATGATGTACGTTATTGAAACGCTTACAGTGACCGACAGAAGTGTAGATGAGCTGCCCGTAATACAGGTAGCTATGGAGAGAGATGTATGCTAGTCAAGTGTCAAGGGGCGCGAACAAAGGATAGTGCTGTGCTGGCTTCTTTGAACCTAGTATTAGAGTGCTGAACTACCCCAGATGGAGAGACAACAGGCGATGGCTCTCAGGAAGGGGCTGGGTTGCGATAAAGATGACTGAAGACTGAGGAAGAAGACAGCGAGATCAAAGTGCTACTAGTATTAGTATCATAATAAAGAAGTAATCTGTCAAAAGTGCTTCTTCTGGGTTAGAGTTCTTTTCTTTACTTTCGCCTTTAACGTGATCGATTTACTTGAGTATGTCAGTCCGTATATTCTCTTCTTCCGAAAGAGATGAGCTAGAGTTTTCATATTTTCAGAATATGTTAACTGTACAAATATCTCGGTCGAGTTCGTTATTGGGCCAAATGTGTCTAATGGTTCAGGAGTTATGAGCATTTGAAAAAGGGTTTCCTTTATAACTTCTAGAATATCCACGGGACCAAGTTGTAACTTGCAAGATATTTGGACGAGGTTGAAACAAATAGGCTGGCAAAATTTCTAGAAATCGACAAGCTAGAAAATTTTCAAAAAATTCCAATTTAATACCTTATATCTCATAGGATATCCGACGTATTCAAACAAAAATTTTTGTATCTATCTATGGACGTTATTGGTATCTTACATATTCCCAAATTTAGTTTCCTTCCCTCAAAGATAATTATTTTCTTATTTACTTAAGGACAAGCAATCATTAATTAATATTAATTATTCACGTTCCGTAACAGCTCTAGTTCATTGAAACTTTAAGGCGGCGGTCAAAAACGAAACTATCGGAAATATTCCAGCTCCTGTAACTACCATTCGCCACAACTTTAAGAAAAACCCAAATTTATTCGTCTCGAAATACGAATTTTCGGTAAAAGAAGAGAGAAATGTCAAAAAGTCCGTCAGAAATTTCAATTCTCTATACTTTCACAGAAATGTATTTGGTTGACATCGGTGGGACCTATTAATTCAGTTTCAGTTTGGAAAAAATTAATTGAAATGGCTCATTTCATAAGCCATATTCGTGTTCTGAAACAGTTAGTTGTAGTGCTCGTAAAGGTCACTAAGGGATTTTAGGAGGTTCGTTTCAGACGAATCATCGCTTTTGTATAATTCGCTTTTGAATATACGTCATTTCAAAGACAAGCATTTGTCCGCCCGAAATTCTGGGATGATGATGAAAGAAGACCTTGTTTACAGATAAATGAATTTTCCTGATAATGTTGTCATATTGAAGTAATTCAATTGATTATATTTTGAATTAATACAGTTTTAAAAGAAACTAGGGCAGCGCTAAGCTATGAGGTCGCCTGTGTATAAAATATCTGGGCGCACCTGCTTTACTAACTCAACATTGTATTGTCTAATAAGAAGAATGAAAAATATGCATATAAAAAATATATAGAAAGGAAATATAAAATCAAGAAATATATAATCTCACAACACTGTTGCAAAATGTTCGTAAATAATCAAGAACTGAAAAGGGCACCAAAATAAGCTGTAAAATTAGCTAACAAAATAACCCTCTTGCGCACTTGCATTTGTATTGTAGAACAATGTGCTATCGTTTTGCCCAAATATCTATATTCTTCGAATATCTAGATGAAAATATTCTCTATCGATTGGGTTTGACTTCCTGATGAAGAATGCAGGATCATACTTCAGTATGTCCGACCGGACGCCGTATACCCTCTATCTTCCGAAAGAGATGAGATAGAGGTTTCATACTTTCAAAATAGGTTTACTGTCAAAATATCTCGGTTAAGTTCGTTATTGGGCCAAATTCGCCTAATGGTTCAGGAGTTATGAACATATGAAATTTGGTTTCCTCTATATCTTCTGAAATCATCGGTTCGAGTTGTAACTTGGAAGATATTTGAATTAGGTTGAAACAAATACGCTTGGAATATTTCGCAGAAATCGACACGCTAGAAAATGTTTATCAAATTCTCAAAAAAAAGTTTTCTAATACTTTATACCTTATAATGCAGAAAAGGTCGTCAATCGATTGGGTTCGACTTCCTGGTGAAGAATCGTAGGTAAAAATTGAATGTCTTCGTCCTGCTGTCCGTATATTGAGCAAGAGTTTTCATATTTCCAGAATAGGTTGATTGTCCGAATATCTCGGTTAAGTTCGTTATTGGGCCAAATCTGTGGAATAGATCGGAAGGTATGAGCATCTGACATTTGATTTTCTCAATAACCCCTTGTATATCCATCCGATCAATGTTTTAATTTAAGATACTCGTATAGGGTTGCTTGTTTCACGATCGTTGGTTGTTCTAATGTCACACTACTCCAGAATCCGGGAAGAGATATCAGAACAACCGTGCAAAAGCTTCTGACGTCACTGCAGTGCTATCCTATATTTTTTTGTTATCGACAGTTCAATTTACGAAGGTGTTTCTATCGATGGTACGAGAATCATCAGAAATGTGTTTTGAAGTGTGATGACATACCTCACATAAGAATACCTAAAAATTTAGGATCAGTTCCTCGAAAATTTCGGAATTTATGTCTAGTGGGTAAAAATCGATAAATTATAGCGAAATTGACGCGAATTCGAGTTTTGAGAATCAGGCTTATATTTGGACTGTAACTAAGAAAGGTTAAAAATTTCAAAGAATAATTGAAAAGTTACCAAAACTTGGAAAAACTACTACGGCCTAGAAGAACCAACTATGCTTCTTGTAGTACTCCTCTTGAACTTTCGGTTTGAACCATTTATCTAACTCTTTGGAGGACTTTGGAAAGACCCGGCTAGCAAATGCGAAGGTGAAGTTAGACTGTTTCTAGAGCTTCTGTTATCATTGGTTTAATCAAAAAGCTTCTTATGATTAAATACTACGATTACATAATTTTAGAATATTCAAAAATATCAATTACATGCACACGGAATTCCATCGACATCTGACGATTATTGAATTTTATTAAAAAATTGTTTCAAGGATTGAACAAATCTTTCTATCTTGATGATTTCTCTAAAAAAATGCAGTCATTTATTTCAATCTATTTGATATTATATTTCAGGAGTAATCGAAAAAACCAAAATTCGGATGGTCTGGAATGAACTTTTAAACGAATTTGGCTCAATAACCAACTCAGTCAACATCTTTTGACAATTAATCTATTCGGAAAATATGATAACTCCAGTTCATCTCCCTCGAAAGTTGGATCATATGCGATCGCACATAATTCAAGTTTGAAAACAAATTCTTTATCAGAGAGTGGAAAACAATAATATTTCGGGGCCATTTTAGGCTGGGTATTTGTTAATTGCTAGGATTAAGGCAGGACGACAGCTCAGTGATTCATTAGGAACAAGCGCGCGAAAACCTCAATTGCGCGCCTAGTACTTACGTTAAGTGCCTACCACACGCTCATGCTTTACGACAAACTTGCTTGCGCAAGCATCTCGTTCACTAAAACTGAACACAACAGTTGCTACCATACGGCACAAGTAAGTACGCGCAAGCCTCATTCATGTCGAAGTCGTCAGCGCGATAACAATGCCTCCGCACGAACTATTATTATACATGCCAGGCTTGCGCAAGTAAAATTTCAAACATGTCGAAATTTGCACAAGCCAAGGCGTGGGGTTTGCGCGGTATACAGTTTTCCCAACCACACGCTCAGTGTTCAGTGTTCAAGCCGGCTTGCGCAAGCAGGTTTGTCGTAAAGCATGAGCGTGTGGTAGGCACTTTATACATATTGTTCTATTTCTTAGCCCCTTTCGAATATACAGGGTGATTCATTTAGAGGTATTTAGTTCCAGATGGCACATGCGTCGTGTAAACTGAAGTAGTATTCTTGTTCAGTAGTGTCTGACATTTCATAATGGAACGACTTAACCCGGCACAGCGTCTACAAATTGTTCAGCTTTATTACGAAAATGGGAGTTCTCCGATTAATGTGTATCGAGCACTTAGAGCGACTTACGGTCCATAATCGGTCTACCGAACGCACAATTCGCTCTACCATCACTAAGTTTGAAATTTAATATACGTTATTGGATAATACTCGACCAAATAGACAAGATCCAGTTCGTAGTGAAGAGAATATAGCGGCGGTGGGGGAGAGTGTAGGTGATGCCCCTGAAGTATCCATTCGTCGCTGTTCTCAACAGCTTGGTCTTTCGTATTCAATGACTTGGCAGATTTTACGTAAGGATCTTTCTTTGAAAGCTTACAAAATTCAATTAGTCCAAGAAACTGAAGCCGACCGACCTACCAAATCGTTTAAATTTTAGTCGTTGGGCTCTTTACAAGCTTGCAGAGGATCCACTATTTTCGACAAAAGTTTTGTTCACTGATGAGGCCCATTTTTGGCTCAATGGGTTCGCGAACAAACAAAATGCCCGAATCTGGGGTGATGAACAACCCGAAGAGTCTCAAGAATTTCCGTTAAATCCAGAAAAAAACAATTGTTTTGTGTGGTTTATGGGCCGATGGAATAATCGGTCCATATTTCTTCAAAATAGAGGAGGGCCGGAATGCTTCTGTGAATGGTGATCGCGGTCCGCGGTCTCCACGAAATGTGGTTTAACAAGATGGTGCCACTTACCATACAGCCCGTGAGACCATGGCTTTACTGCGAGAGCATTTCGGCGAACAAATAAATCATTTCACGCTTCGGACCATCTCTTGATTTTTTTCTTTGGAGCTGTGTAAAGTCCAAAATCTACATGGACAAGCCGGCAACGATTCAGGTATTGGAGGCCAATATTACTCTAGTAATTGGTGAAATATCAGCCGAAATACTCACACGCGTCATCGAAAATTGGAACTATCGAATGGATCTGGTTAATCATAGTCGAGGTCAGCATTTGAAAGAAATTATCTTTACAAAATAATTGTAAAGAAGGGTTCTTTTATTTGTTGATAAAGATTGTAAAATAAAATTGTTTTTATTAATTTTTTTTTATTTAAAAAAAGTATCTCTATATGAATCACCCTTTATATCCAAAAACTAACTAGCCCCTATACTGAGAAGTCTCGTCCATTGATAAACTTCCATATTAGAATAATATATGGTATTCTGTGCTTTGCGTGCTTCTACCTTTCAGTAACCATAGAAACAGGCTTGACAACATCTAGAGAAGTGATACAAATAAATACTTGTGAATTTTCCGTTTAATAGTTGTACGCAAGTATTCAGAAGTTCAATAAAAATGGTAATTAAACTTTGAGTTTATTTCTCTTTTCAATCAACTACATCTACTTTGTAGATATTGAGTAGATCTAAGCCAGCCCTCAGCCAATCAAGTGCCGAACTAGGAAAAAAAGATGCTAAACGAAATAAGTACAAACATGTGTTTCAATTCGAAGAATTTTTGTCGAAAAGAGATTATACAGGAGCACTAACATTATTGGAAGTAATATTCAATTTTTTTCTTTAACTCATTTACGAATTTTTTGCAATTGTCGATTCCAGTTCATGCAGCATCAGAATCGTGAACCAAATTTGGATTTATGGACGGCTTACTGCTGCTTTCATCTTGGAGACTACAAAAAGGCTTTGGATATTTACGACAAGTTGAAAAGAGCAGATTCAGAAGTGAAGAATTTAGCGGTAGATATGGCATGCTGTTATTTCTTTTTAGGTAGAGCATTATAGTTCATATACTCCATCTGTTTCCATTCATTTCCTTTAGAGTTTGAAGTGAACAAACAGAAATCTAATTCATCACTATTGTTTTGATATCACAAGAATGAATTACATTGAAAAGCGAAAAAAAAACAGAATGAGTTTTATATTTGATGACGAGATATTGTTGATGATGGAGCTCGTGTTGAATGATTATTTGGGCTATTACCATCATCTATTGTGGATGTAATGTTTTCCGACGTTTCGATAGACATCTTCTATCTTTATCAAGGAGGAAAAGTAAAAAACCTTTCGAAAATTATCAATTTTCAAAAAAGTCAATATGACAGAAGTCATGAAAGAAAAATGAACAATGTTATATACTCATCTGTGATATGATGATCTTTTTAAGTTGGATCGAACTATCGGCGTCCAAACTTCTGGCAGATCTATAGATGGAGCACCTATGGAATCTGGTGTTATTTTCATAAATGCTGCTTCTTTGATATTCCGACAGATAAAACACTTATCATAGTTAGGAAAAAGCTTGAAGAAGATCAAACCCTTAGTGAAAGAACTACACTAAGCGTCAATGCAATTATGGAAATGCTTTCTCTTTGTATTGAAACAACATATTTCCAATTCGAAGACATCTTTTATCAACAAGAATTCGGAATGGCCATGGGTTCACCACTATCACCAATTTTAGCTGATTTATATATGGAAATTTTCGAACAGAAGGCATTAGAAAAATATGTACTTAAACCTAAACTGTGGAAAAGATATGTAGATGATACTTTCATTATTTGGCAACATGGAAGAGACACTATAGATGGATTCCTTCAATATCTAAACAATCAAGAGGAATCAATTAAATTCACAATTGAAATCGAGAAGGACAGACAACTTCCATTCTTAGATGTACTCGTACATAAACAAAATGGAATCCCAAGAACCACTGTGTATAAAAAGCCAACGAACACAGGACAATATCTACATTTTGAGTCAAACCACCAACTAAACACTAAATTGGGAGTAGCAAAATGTTTATTTGATAGAGCAATAAATATTTGTTGCACTGAAGAAGACCAAAATGAAGAAATAAATAACATCTCGAAAACTCTTAGAAGCAATGGCTACCCCAAAAAGATATTAGAAAAAGCTAAACGAACAAGAGAAAGTCAACCTGAACCAACATATATAAATCAGACCATTAAAACCGTAATTCCTTATGTAAAAGGTTTGTCGGAGAAAATGAGAAGAATTGGAAATAGATATAACATAACGACTGCATTCAAAACTCAAGACACTATCAGAGCTAAACTTACAGAAGTTAAGCCTAATAATGAGACACAAAGGACAAAGAACTGCATATATGAATTACCTTGCGAGTGCGGAAGATCTTACATCGGAGAAACTAAACGCCCTCTGAATGTACGAATAAAAGAACATCAGAAGCTTCTACGAGTACTAGACAGCGACAAATCCAGGTTAGTCCAACATGCTGTAGATGAGAATCATCGTATAAAATGGGATGAAGCATCAATAATATCCAAAGAAGAAAAAGAAGAAAAATCAAAGAAGCAGCATTTATGAAAATAACACCAGATTCCATAAGTGCTCCATCTATAGATCTGCCAGAAGTTTGGACGCCGATAGTTCGATCCAACTTAAAAAGATCATCATATCACAGATGAGTATATAACATTGTTCATTTTTCTTTCATGACTTCTGTCATATTGACTTTTTTGAAAATTGATAATTTTCGAAAGGTTTTTTACTTTTCCTCCTTGATAAAGATAGAAGATGTCTATCGAAACGTCGGAAAACATTACATCCACAATAGATGATGGTTTTATATTCATTCAAACTATACAGAGAAAAAAATCAAACAATACATTGTAAAAAATTATCCTCTTTGGCGCTCACCTCAACACAGTGCCGAAATGTCTGTATTTTTCGAATATTCTGGTGAAAGTGGTATCAATCGTTTTGTAAAGACTCTCTGATGAAGATTCCGTGGTCAAAATCGAATCTGTAAGTTCATCCATCCGTCCGTAGGCACGATTACGTCCGAACGGAATAAGGTCGAGAGCTGTAATTTTCAGGGTAGGTTAATTGTCCAAATATCTCGGTTGAGTTCATTATCAGACCAAATCCCTCAAATGATTCAGGAGCTATGAGCAACTGAAAATTGATTTCCTTTATAACCATTAGATTATCCATCGGATCAAGTTGTAACTTGAAAGATATCTGAATTAGGATGAAAAAAATAGGCTTGAAAAATTTCGCAAAAGTCGATTTGAAAAATTCCAAGTGAAAAATGTTTCAATACTTCATACCTCATAAGATATCGAACGTGTTCAAACTAAAATTTGTGCATGTATGGACGTTATTAGGTTTGTTCGGGTGGCAGTTCCCAGTTGTTCTGGGGTCACAGAGAACCGGGTTCTGTAACTCTTGGAATCGTCGCAAGTTGTTCTATGACACGAACGGGTGAGAACAGGTGGGAACAGATGATGTCAAAACGATTTCGTTAAGTGCATAGATAAGTGAAAGTAAGGTTATGTTGTACATCAAGGATCATATCATGGATAGGGTTACAAAGATATCGAATAACTTATTCAATATCTTTGTGTTATTAATACGGTGGAAATACGTTAGAAATTACAAATATTAAAATTGAACAATTTTTTTTTGTCATAAATAAATAAACATATCCATATAAATAACTGTAAATATATGTAATGAAATATTTAAATAAATGATTTAATTTAATTATAATTTGAAATTTCAATATATGTAGTAGTGGTCATCAGTGGAGAAATTATTTTTGTTAGTTCATATCTGGGTAAACTGTGAATTCTTTTAGTTATTTTATTGTAATTTTGGTGGAAACTGTGTACAGAAAATTTTATATAATAGAATTAGGTAATTGTATATGGAACTGGTGGCATTTGGGAAATAGATAAAAATATTTTCTAACAATTTTCATAGCTTTGTAATTATTTTTTAGATAAGAATTGTTTTAACAAGCCGTTGTTCTTGAAAGAGGTCATTCCTCCGTTTCCTTCCGAAATTTGCAATACATTTTGAGTGGTTAAAAAATAAAGATACTACACGAAATAACAAAAATAAACATATAGAATATATATACTAAATATCGTATATATAAATAATATAAAATAATTATCTTACATACTTTGTCTTCTTTGAGATAACAAAAATTTTGAGAAGCTATTTTAACGAATTGATTAAAAATTTATACTCACACAACATCAAATATACTCAAAAACAGCTATGCGAATATCCTAGTCGCCAAATATATAACTTAATTTCTAATTAGAACTACTGAAAATTTGAATCACCGATGATTTGAATTTACCGCTTCTTCTGTTTTACCTTGTACCATTGTACCATCTCTAGATCAGGAACCGTAAGAACAGTAACGAACAGTTCCGAAATCAAGTTTACCGACCACACGAACGACAAGGAACTCCTGTTCAGTCCCAGACGAACGGGTGGGAACCACAAATTACCAAAAATTACAGTTCCGAACTGCCACACGAACAAACCTATTGTTATCTCACATATTCGCAAATTTCATTGTTGTAGTTTCTTTCCACTTAAAGATAAGATTATTTTTTCATTTACTCAAGAGGAAAGAGAAATGACAAAAAGTCCGTCAGAAGTATCTTTGCTCGATGCATCATAGATACGTATTCGATTGACATCGGTCGGACTTATCAATTCAGTTGTAGAAAAATCAATCAAAAATTTTCATTGCGGTAAAATAATAGACGTTGTCACAACTTTGAAAAGAACTGAGGTTTTTACGAGGAGGGAATTGAAGATTCTAATAAAATTTTCGGGAAACTATGAGTAATTGTTTTCAATTTGAGATATAGGTTTGTTCATTCATAGCATAAAATAGCTCTTTTTTCAGTTTGATTTTCTGAAAGCTCAATTCACAGAGCCCGACTCTCCTTCATATCTGTAATGATTTGCCGGAAGTTCTTGCAGAATTTTTTCCATGATTGCAATAGCTTCTTAAAAAGTGATGCCATATGAATTCTTTATGTACCTGCGCTCTTCACCATCTTTGGAGCTGAACAAACAGCTCCAATACCCGCCAAAAGTTCTTGTTTCAACTTATCCATACCATTGTATAATCCATATTGAGGAAATGACGCAGACGTCGTCATCAACACATTCAACCGGTTCAAATTTTATTGACGAATTTGTTTTCGATACAGTTTTTGTTGCATCGTCAAAAATGTTCAAAAGCACTGACGTAAGATCAGGAGCTTTTGTACTCTTGTTCTGAAGCCATTTTCCAGATTCTGGAATAGTATAATACAAGGTGTCCAGAAAGGCTATCGGGTATTTGTTTTCGCGCCATATTCGGAACGGGGCGTCTAAAAGGAGCGAGGAGGGGTTCGTGGCGTCCTCCAATTTGTGGAGTTTTAGTCACGATGGAACAGTACTCGGGGTCGCATCGCGCATTTTGCGAACGAGTGTATTATCCTAATGGTGATTCAATAGTGACTGCTCAACGTGTGGAATATCGTACAAGCCACGTGCCAAGTGACGATAGCATTAGGAAATGGATCAGTATGTTGCGAATACAGGTGCGACAGATAAAATTCAAAACTCTGGTCGTCCTCGTTCAGTTCGCGATTAAGAAACAATTGAGAAGTTGAGGCGTCAGTTCGTTAAAATCGTTCTTCATCCATCTGAAAGCGAAGCCAAGAGTTGAACATTAAAATCGTCTTTAATTTCGATTTCAAAGAAATACTTACATATAAAAGCTTGTAAAATTCAATTGGTTCAAGAATTGAAGGATGCGGATCAAGCTAATCGATTGAATTTTGTGAACGAAATACTGCAGCGATTTAACGACTTCAACAAGTTTAGTGTTGTTTAGTGTTTAGTGACGAAGTAAATTTTCACCGGAATGGTCATGTTAATAAGCAGAATTGTCGGTACTGGGCAGTGGAGAATCCTAGACGGAAGCATGGACTACCCAGGCATAGCCCAAAGGTCGTGGTTTGGGCCGCTATGTCTGCATAATTGGTCCTTATTTTCATGAAGATACACGAGGCCGAGCAATTAATGTGAAAAGTTACCGATATATGTTACGAAATTGTTTGGTCTCACAGTTGCAGGAGTTTGCAGGTTTCAACTCAAGAACGTGGTTTCAGCAAGATGGGAGCACTTGCCATAACTCAAATGATTCAATGGAAGTTGGTAATTATTCCCTAATAATGTCATTTCGCGTAGGGGTAATATCAAAAGGCCTCCCAGAAACCCCGACTTTAGCCTACTTGACTGGAGATACCTTAAAAGTAAGGTTTATCAAAATAATCCGTCGAATCTAACCCAGATGAAGCAAAACATCAGGTCAGAAATGGCAGCAATATCAATAGCTATGTGTCAACGGGTTATCGACAATCTTCGCTTCGGTTAAGAAAAGTGTCAGCAACGCAATGGTCATCATTTGGATAACATCATCTCTTCCAAATAATTCGCTTTCTGGACACCTTGTACTTATACAAATGCTACAATGAACAGAAAACCAATATCTCAAATTAAAAATGACCGCTCACAGTTTTCCTTCGGTTTTGTTCGAAGCTCAAATTCCCTACTTTCAAATAATAACAACCAAAAGTTCATATATCAACTTCATCGAAACCCATTCAGAATGTCTTTCTTTCAGTAAGCACCTGTCCTTTGAAATACCTTATATATTTATTTCAGCATTTATATTTATATTCAATACCACGAAACAAGTGCTGTCCGCAAAGTTCTTCAATCAACTATGTCTTCATGTAGCTCACAGATGTTTTTATATAATGATGGAGCTTCGAGAACATTCCGGAGTATGGGTCCAGATCTTTCTCGAATATTCCATGTGGCCTCTTTGCTTCTCATAAAATGCGACATGTTATTGCCCTTAATGTTCATCAGACGGACAGCGGAATAATGCGTAATGTAATCTAATGCTAATGCCTCTTCAAAATCTGTCGTCGCACGCCATTCCACTTTATTGGCTCTTCCTTAATCCCTTTGTCGTCGGTTATTATGCGAGTGAGATCCGTATTCGATTTGTTAAGATAGATAACATTTCGAAAAGGCCTACAAATTTTAGCTTTACTCTTGATATTTAAAAAGTGAAATTTTCAATTAAACTATATATGAGTCTTTGACCACTGCCTTAATTTTAACCATAGATTCTTGACGTCAAAATACACATTTTCTTCCCATAACATTTTTCCAAATTTGGCCTCGTTCAAAAGGTGTTGTATTTTCACCTGTAATATTCGAACGACAATATCAATTGAAATGATCTCTTGCAGAAGGTTTTTTATAACAGCCATGCATATTCTGGCATCAATAGATTTATTCCATTTCTTGTGGGTTTCTCACTACTACAGTACAGATTGGTTAAATTGCATGAAAAATAAATATCACTTGAACTAAAGGTCCGCATCTTCTACTTCCTAGAATCATTCTTATTGCAGATAAAATCATTCGTCATCTTTTTTCCTGAATTGCCCCATTTTTGAGATATTTGAAGTTGAAAGGAATTAAATCGATATAATCATCTGACGAAACATGAGTGAGTGGATCATTTTTTAGAGGGAAAATAATTTTTTTAAACAATTCAGATTCAATAGTGGATGCTGTGGAAGGTAATTTTCATTCAAACTAAACTGGACTACAGAGGGGTATTTGCCCAATGTGAAAACTTAAAATGCTTATAACTTTTTAACGCAGCTAAATATGAAAACACGGTATGGAAAAAAATTTTTCTTTTGATCTCAAGAACCTATGGTTAAAATTAATGCAGTAGTCAAAGACTCACTCTGTATATTCTTCCTCGTTAGAGGGACGTAAACTTAAATAATTGAGGATGATGAAATTATTACAGGAATGTATGAAGAATCCAAGGAAATAGTAGACGAGGCAGAACAAAGTGGACT
This sequence comes from Micraspis discolor, assembly GCA_030674115.1. NCBI lineage: Eukaryota > Metazoa > Arthropoda > Insecta > Coleoptera > Coccinellidae > Micraspis > Micraspis discolor. Next base: position 649,402 of record JARTUT010000443.1, read on the forward strand.
AAAGACTAGACTAAATTTTCATTTATCTCATAAGTTAAGAGATGAGAGTGCTTTGATGACTTATCATCAGCAGTTGGAGGATATCCTTGAGGATCAGTTGAGTCTAGCAGCTATTCATTATTTGAGAGCTCACTATCAGGAAGCCATTGATATATACAAACGATTGCTATTACATAACAGGTAAATTTTCCTGTTTATTTTTGAAAATTTTACTATAATTTTTCACTTGAAAAAACTGATTCTCGTTACTGGGAACTTGAATCCACATAATATGTGTGTAAAGTTAGCTCAGAAGTCATAGATTCTCGAAAAAAAACTTGTGCTTGATTCTGATGTAATTCTATATTACTTTGTTCCTGTGAATGTTTTTCCTTTAAATCACGAATTTCGCAGAATATAATAAGTCGGACTGAAGTGCTGGGTAATCCTTCCCTGATTTTCCTCAACTAAACTAAATTATGCTGAACAAACAAGCAGGGATATTTCAGTTGAAATTAAAAAAAAAATGAACTCAACCTGAATAGAAAGATTTACTGATGAGTTTTCCATTCTGTCCGGCCGTTTTTTATATCTCTAACGCATTTCCGTCGGATTCTAGAGGACTGCATACAAATTGGCATCTTCAGTATGGCTTGTGTACGCAATGCCATAGACGCTGGCTATTTGTTCTTTATGATATTTGAGACAGGAGCCGTCTAGGTTTGAACCCGGCACCGGTCATGATGAATCGGCATATGACTATCCTTCTAGTGACGGGGAAAAGAAACCACAGAGTGTTCATATTTGTCGATGCAGCCGATAGATTGCCACCTGAGCTTAGCTGAAATTTGCGCTATCGAGCGCACGGAATGCTGATCCGCGATACCTCAGCAGACCAAGGAGCACGTATCGTATGTGCTGGGAAGAGTGTCTACAGTTTTGTTGGAAGTTGCAGATATGGGAACGAGTGTTTTTGCCTCCTTTTTGTAACTCAGCGTCTACCATCTGCTTTCCAGTCGTAAATACTACAATTCCCATCACGTTGGGGACACCAATGTAGGTTTTCCATATGGTTATATCCCTACGGGTACACACATTGGACTCTTCAGTATGGCTTGTGTGCGGGATGCCACAGACGCTGGGAATTTGTTATATTTGAGAACGCTGGAGACTTTTCTTCCAATCCTTCCCTGCTGGAACTCCGATACTGAAATAACTTTCAGCTGGTAGGTTACAGCCGTTTGAATATTTTCGACTGTCGCAAAATGATTTCCCTTGAGGTAATTTTTCAACTATCGCCTCACTAAGCCCCGCGCTTCCAGTGTTGACAGATCAAACGCAACGTTGCCAGTCTTATTACTTAATTTACAGACCTCGTACTTGAGACGATGTTAATTCACGCTATGTGGCTTATCATGAAGAATCGCCTCATAACTATGATATTACTTTGATTTGCGATTGAGAGAACGATTATTGGAGATCACCAAAAAATTCAAAAAGCATTGACGTGAAGTAAGATGGTTTTGGCGCTCTTGTTGAACTTTTAGCTAGTAATTATTCAAACTTTCAAGAATACAACTATGCAATAGTTGCTCATTCCAAACGTGTTAACTGCTCGAGTTAACTACAAGTAAAACTGGAAAATCCCGGGCTTCGAGAATATTTTAGCTCGGAGAGAATAACGAACAATACCATAATGTCAATTTTTAGATTTCAAATAGATTCAGTCTTCAATAAACGTCTAATTGGCACTTTAACTGGCAGCGCGCTGTATAATGTGTAATGAAAATGTTTCAAACAGATCTTCAATTTTATTATTATTTATTTTCTTATTTGTAAGTCATTTGAACCTAAATAGTAAACCATCACTACACAAAGGTGCATGACAAAAATTTATTTTCGGTTCAAATATAATTTTTTTAATCAAGTGTAGCAAAAATTATTGAGGATATTTCACAGGATTTTCAAGTACACGTAATGAATATCACCCTCATATTAATGAACTGAAACTGTGGTTCTGTTCTGCGATATCGAAGCGAAGTATTCAGGGCTACACTATGCGAGGTAGGTGATAGCAATAGGCCTTACTGATACAGACCCTAGCCAATAATTATTCAAAATTTTAAAGGTCCAAAATAAAAATGGTATTAATGTATTTGTATGATAGAACGGCACTACAGGAAAAATTTTATTCGGGAAGTGGCTTTTGAATTAAACTTTTCTTTTATTACTTCGAACCTACTGGACCAATCTGGCCGAATAACATCCTCTACTGAGTTTTCAATCGGTCAAATCAACCCTGAAAATTTCATCTCTCGGGCTGGACTGAATAGCTTTCAACCACAGATTCTTAATTAGTGAGTCTAAACGATTGATAACACTTTCACCCAAATATTTTAAAAATACCGACATTCAGGTAAATCTATAACAGTATTCAAAAAACAAGAGTGCCAAAAATCACAATAAAATTGTGATCATGGAGCTCAAATTGCCTCTTAAAGTGTTAAATTTAAAACTCTTCAGAAAATTTTCTGTTATTGCTTCACTAAGTGTCATGGATTTTTTTTTCTTATTTCATTTATAATTTATCTTCCTTCACTCGGGAACAAGAGTAACAGGGGTAATATTTGGTTTGCAACAAATTTTGCATTTGCTGCTAGTAATTTCCGAATTATCAAATAAATTGTTTATAGTTGCTACTCAGAAGTCTTTATTAGAACAATTCGTTTTCCTCATTCATAATCACTTTAATACATATTGTGGTATACAAATTTGAAATTTTTATATATTTCAATGGCCCAAAGGAGTACAAATCCGTTACAATTCTGCCCAAGAAAAACTTCGTTTTTATAATGAATATAAAGAGCAATTCTATCATAGCTTACAGCTGGCTACAGAATCTACCGATTATAAAAATGATTCTTGATTAACATATTATTTGAATGAATTGTTTTCTTTGAATAATACAAAAATTCATTTTATTTTCGGACAATTCAGAGACAACCTTGCCCTGAACGTTTACGTGGCTCTCTGCTATTACAAATTAGATTATTATGATATCTCACAAGAGGTCTTGAACATCTACTTGAACCAGTTCCCAAACTCGGTGATAGCGACAAATCTGAAGGTAGCTACTGTCTCATTTACTGCTCTACCTTGCCCATATTTAGACAGAAAAAAATTATGATTTCAGGCGTGTAACCATTTTCGATTATACAATGGCTTGGACGCACAAAATATACTTCGATACATTTTGGATGCAGGTGCCAACGTAACATTTGGGCATGATCTATTGAAACACAATATGGTCGTTTTTAAGGACGGTGAAGGTGCTATGCAGGTAATGATAATGACAACCACCCTTTATTTCCTTCGAAATATTTCCTCTAATATATATTATCACTTATTGTAATGAAACGATATATTACCTACATATGGCAAACATTAGTCGCAAAAAAAAAATAATAACACTCATCCAACAAATTAAACATAAGCAAAAAGTTACATAATCATATAATTCTTGTTGTGGAACTCCTGAGAAATTTTTGATGATTGAATCCAGTAACCATAGTATTTGGGAAGTCTTCTTTCTTATCGTTCTTCAGACATCTAATGTTTCGTTTTGAGACATTAGCTTTCAAAAAGCTGACAAAGTCAGTAAATATCTTAATTTTTACTTATTAGTGTCAAATTGACAGAACTATGAAAACTAGATGTAATTAATACTAATCTGTGGGTTGAATACTTCTTCAAGTTACTTCGATCGATTGATGGTGAACTTATGGGATTGAGAGCGATATTCATTAATGCTACCTCTTTGATTTTTCTTCTGGTGAGCTTATCTTCCTTGGATATGATAGATGCATCGTTCCCTTTCATCAGGAGATTTTCATCCACATCATGTTGGACCAACTTGGATCGATCGGTGTCTTATACTTGGGACAGCTTCTGATGTTCTTTTATTCTTACTTTCCAAGGGCGTTCTTCGATATAAGATCTTTCGCATGATATGGTATCTCAATATGTAAATCTTTTCATTTTTTTTTATAAACCTGTCACATAAGGAATGAGGCTTTTTATGGTTTGTTGCATATCTTCATGTGTTGTATTGGGTTCAAGCTGATTTTCTATTATTTGTTTCGCTCGTTCCAATATCTTTTTGGGATAACCATTACTTCTGAGTGTTTATCTGATTTATACAGGGTGAGTGTTTGACCACTGCGTTAATTTTAACCATAGGTTCTTGAGATCAAAAGATACACTTTTTTCCCATACCGCTTTTCCATATTCAGCTGCGTTAAAAAGTTATAAGCATTTTGAGTTTTCACATTAGGCAAATACCCATCTGTAATCCCGTTTAGTTTGAATGAAAATTACCTTCCACAGCATCCGCTATTGAATCTGAATTGTTTAAAAATATTTTTTTTCCCCTAAGAAATGATTCACTCACTCATGTTTCATAAGATTATTATATCGATTTAATTCCTTTCAACTTCAAATAACTCAGAAATGGCGCAATTTAGGAAAAAAGATGATGAATGATTTTATCTGCAAAAAAGACTAATGATTCTAGGAAGTAGAAGATACGGACCTTCAGTTCAAGTGATGTTTTTCATGCAATTTAACCAATCTGTAGAGTAGTAGTGAGAAACCCACAAGAAATGGAATAAATCTATTGATGCCAATATATGCACGACTGTTATCAAAAACCTTCTACAAGAGATCATTTCAATTGATATTGTCGTTTGAATATTACGGATGAAAATGAAATTTTTTATGAAATTTCAAAACCATGTATCTTTTGAACAAGGCACAATTTGGAAAAATGTTATAGAAAGAAAATGTTTCTCTTGACGTCAAGAATCTATGGTTAAAATTAACGCAGGGGTCAAAGACTCACCCTATATATGGAGAATTTCGAACAGAAAGATCTCGACCAATACATACTATAACCCAAAATATGGAAAAGATATGTAGATGATACTTTCATCATTTGGTAGAAGTAATGGTTATCCCAAAAAGATATTGGAAAAAGCGAAACAAATAACGGAAAAGCAGCTTGAACCCAATACAATTCAAGAAGGTATGAAACAAACCATAAAAGCGTCATACCTTATGTGAAAAGTTTATAAGAAAAAATGAGAAGAATTGAAAATAGGTACCTACTCCTTCAAGGTACAAGATAAAATCAGGGCTAATCCAACAAAAGTTAAACACGATAAAGAAAATCAAAGAACGAGGAAAGACATGCATATATGTGAAAGCGGAAGATCTTATATCAGAGAAACAAAACATCCCTTAAAAGTGAAAAAAAACAAGAACATCAGAAGCTCTCCTAAGTGTTAGACACCGATAGATAGACGTTGGTTCAACATGCTGTGGTTGAAAATCACCTGATAAAATGGAACGATACATCTATCATAGCCAAAGAAGAGAAGCCTACAAGAAGAAAAATCAAGGAGGCGGAATTCATGAGTTTGGTTTCAATACCATAAATTCATCATCAATTATTGAGTTTCCTGAAGTTTGGACGCCAATTGTTCGAAGTCACTTGAAGAAGTCTTCAAACCACAAATAACTAACAATGTTACATTTCCAGTTTTTGTTGTACTGTCAATTTGACACTTGTAACAAAGATAAATTTTGTTTTTTTGCCCCACGATGGGGAGCAGGTAAGATAATTTGAAAAAATATTGCTCCGGCTAGCAACAAAGCAGATAAGAAATTTTGATGCCTCTACCTAATCAATGAAAGTTCGAAATAGAACAGTCTTATTTATTCCACTTTTTACAAATATCAGTTATTTACAAATGTACAGTCAAAATTGAGTGGAATTGACAAGATGTTCGGTCATGTATGTTTCACAGGTAATCACCATCCCCTCACTGAAACTTATCTTGTTTATCCTTGTATACTGAGATTAGGAAAATTATCTCCTCTGGTGGTTTTTCAGTTCAAGAAACGTTCGGTATTTATCTTTTCTGGTGGTTTTTCAGTCAAAGAAATGTTCTGTACGCCACTGCTGCAAGTTGGCAACAAGCTCTCAACTTCAATGAATTTTGTACTTGATAGGTCGACGACAAAATTCCATAGCCCGACGGGTTTGGCTGTGAAAATCGGGTTTATCAGTTTTGACTTGATAAAAATCTCTTAGTTTCCATCGTTCTCTAAATGCATAATTTTACAAACGAAAATCTTTTAAAAGAAGAAAAAACAACCACGTGTTCAGAAAAGAACCCAATGGCGCAGATAGTTCGACACTAAAAATTCAGAGAACTCTGGACACCGAGAAAACAAAAAGATTAAATAATTGAAATTGAATAATAAAGGTAAGTACAATATCAAAGCAAATGAAGGTGAGCTGATCCACCAGATATTCTCAAATGGAAAAGTGAAAAATGGCGGTCCGACCAGAATTATACGACATCTTTTTGTCATCTACACAAAAAAATAATTAAATGCATTAAATAAACATGACATTTAGGATCGAATCTGTTGATCATAAAATGAGGGACTTACCGGAATAATTCATTCCGCCATCGAAAATTTGCATTTGAAATTCACGGGAAGAAATATAACACCTCTGACGTGTTTCTCCCAGCAACTCTGGCGGAAAAGATCTAAATTATCGGCCAACGATATCGACCGCGCAGCATTAAGGTGAAGATAATCATTCTACATAAACTTCCAGGCAGAATTTAGATTAAACTGAACCGGGAATCTTTATTACACACTCATTAGTGAAAATTTTAAATTTTTCTGATCTTGTCAGATTATTAAATTTTTTAAAAGCTAAGTTCTGCCTTTAAAACGATATAGATAATTAATCATTCTACATAAAATTCTTGCAGAGTTTAGTTTATTCTGTAAATATGAAAAACTCTGGATCATCTCTTTTAAGGGTGCTGCATGTAGGGCCGAAATACTCAACTTTGACCATATTCCAGAAGCGCGTAAAAAGCATATTCAGAAATGAAATTAAAATCATTTTGAATTTCTTCCAAAAGGAGAATAATATGACTCGGTCATTTCCCTTTATCGCTCAAGTATAAAAAGTTATAGTTCAGGGATCATAAGTAGTGAATGAATTCTCAAACTGAGAAAACGAAAATAAATTTGCCGAATGGTATACCTGGTACACGTCTGGATGCTGCGTTTATGTTTCAATTTTTGTCTGTCTTTTTGCCCCTGACTTGGCGATTTCGGATAAAAGACCATATTTTACCTATGGTACATTATTTTACATTTGGTTTGATGATGGCGTAAGCCGGAACATACATGTCACCGTTATACAATAATAGAGGATTAAGTCTCTCCAGTATCATACATTTTTTCAACCCTTTACAAGATTACAAGATCAAGATAACGGACATTGTTATCTCTCGAAGAGGTGATTATAATTGGCCACCTAGATCAATTCTTTGCGACTTCTTCTTTTGGAGTGAAGTTAGAGATACGATCTACGCCAACACCCCAGCGTCGATTCAAGATCTCGTAGATGGAATTCGTGAAGCTATTTAGGGTTTACAGCATTCACTTTGCGATATGGATATTATGAAATGGATAAAGTGCTCTAAGGGTAGTCGTGGCGGTCATTTGATTCATGTTAACCCCTCATTATTAATCGTGTACCTTACTCTTTACATTAAAATGAACACCCGGTCACTGATCTCAAAAAATGCCATTTTTTGCGCGATTGCTCTAGTCCAACGAATTAGTATAAACGGTATGCTATCGTTTTTCCCAAATATCTGTAATTATATGAATTGATGATCGAAATAAGATGCCTTATTCATGACACCTTGTATAACTTCGAATTTCAGGTATTTCCTTCACTCGTAGACATCGTACCTGAAGCTAGACTGAACCTTGTGATCTACCACCTTCATAAAGATGACATTAAAGAAGCTTTTGACTTGATCAGGGATCTCCAGCCAAGCGTTCCACACGAATATATACTGAAGGGCGTTGTGAATGCTGCAGTTGGTCAAGAAATAAATTCCGTAAGTGCTTTTTTTCCGAGGAACAATGGTATGTTGCTAATCTAATCCTAGGTTCTGAGTTATACCTACATTATTTTTGTAGTGAAAGGAAAATTGGAGACAAAAATTAAATGTTTATACCTTTACATTTAACAATTCCATATAAAAATATAATGGCCTTTGTGAAAGTGCTTTATTAGTGCGATCTGGACTCGTCAGTGTGCCTCAGTGTATGTACCATGCCCCTGATGCTATGCATTTATTCTTTTTTATTTTGGAAATCGGTAGCCGACAGATATGAATCAGGTATCTGGGGTACACCAGGTAAAAACACTAGATCTCAGGCTACCAAAAGCCCCCCATATATTTCGTTATCTTCGTCGATTTCAATCGTCAAGATTAATTGTTTCAGTGGCAGTTGTTTCTTGCATTATAATAATAATAAAGGTCTTTATTTATCGAAACTGAATTACAATTTAAGAAATGATATATTTGAAGGGCGAGATTTAGCTCGTACAGTCTCTGACAATATAATGATAAGTGTGTATTGAAGTTAATTTCAAAACTATGCGTCTATTCTTCCATGTAACCCGAAAATAATTTAGTACACTAGTGAAAAAAGAAAATAAGCAAACATGAGCGCAAAATCAAGAAAAAAAAATGCAAACAATGCCGCACGAAAAGAAAAAATGCCGAGCACCGAGACCACTCATCCCAGACAGCTCCTCCAGACAAAAATGGCCCTATAAAACAGCCAAAGCTGAGTTGTCCTTGAAGAGACACCAGCCTAGTTATATAATGGATCATTACGGAAATTGTTCAATATATGTAGTTTGAACTTATTAAGGCTAAACTTTTTGTATTCAAATTTCAACTTATTCATGAGGTGTGGTACCTGATAAGAAAAAGATCTCGTGAACATTGCAGTACCATGTCTCAGAACAGAAATGGCGCCTCTCGAACGAACATCAACGGAATGAAAACTAGATCTCCAAACAATCTTATTGAAAAGATATGATGGTAATTTATCCTTAATGATTCTGAAAATCAAAACCAATTATGGAATCATATTTCCTGATACCGTGAATGAAACGAAGGCAATAGTTCTGTAATATACCTGGACTCTGTTTATATCGAAGAGTCAAGCAAGGGTTGCAAATAACATCGCAGTAATTCATGTTCGAGAGTACCAAGGATTCAAAAAGCACAATCATAATTGATGTTCAAATAATTTCTGAATTGGTATAACAGCCTCAAATTCAGGTACGCCCTTCTCAAGCAGTTCGAAATGTGTTCGGCAGGAAAAATATGCATTAATAGTGGCAGCGGCAGACGCAGGGCTCACAAAGGAAATGAGAAAAAACGTTTATACTAGACGAGAGACTGGTTATCGAAGGAATTTTTTTACCTCATAAAACAGGATCATATTTATACTGAAAACGTTTTCAAGAGGTGTTTCTTCGTCCTCTAAAAACAGTAATAGGTTAAAATACCATAATTGTGTTATGTAAGCATCGCATGATCCTGTCCCCGACTTGTGAGTCTTTAATTTTTATAATTTATTCAATAAATTCCGACCCAATGATTCAATTTTTGTTCTCCGCTGTATGGATAGGGTCACTATTGTAGTTTTTTCGATTTTTCTTATCTACCTTTTTTGAAATTTGAAAACGGAAGCCAACGCAGTTAGAATCTGGTGGATGCCGTATTACAGGTAGATCTACAAGACCCTAGGCTATCTGAAGCACGCAACTTTCAGTCAATTAGTGAGACCTAATAAAATTTTTCAGGTCAAGAAACGAAACGAAATTTCCCACAACCTCAATCTAACTCAAGATAAAAATATATACCCTGAGAAAAATTTTATCTCTTGATACTGACATCAAAGCTATTTAAGTAAAAAACGTTTTTCTTCAGGAGGAGAATATAAAAATTGCTCAGGAGAATTTTCAACTAGTAGGCAGTTCTGCCAGTGAATGCGATACTATAAGTGGACGTCAATGTATGGCCGCTGCCTTCTTTCTGGATGGTCAATTCGAAGAAGTTCTTGTTTATCTATCATCCATCAAAAGTTATTACAACTCAGGTACAAAAAATGGGAATTACACCCCAATTAATTGTCTCACATGATTCTGGATTAATTGCACCTATATTGTATTATATACTATTTTTTTTCTATGTCTATCAATCCGTTCCATATATTTCTTCACTCTATCACACTAAAGCCTATTGTTGGGGAATATTATCGTCTGGCCACATTTTCTTGTAAAATATACCTCGTGTCTGTTTGACAGTTTGATAGACATCTGCGATATTATGAATCACATCACTAACTGAACTAATACTGTCAATATTTTTGCGCGCTTGTTTAGTTTAAAAACTAGAAAAACAGCGTGCTATCGTTTTGTCCAAATATCCATAATTTCTGAATGTCAGACAGAAAAACGATTGGGTTCGACTACCTAATGATGCATCCGGAGTATGTCCGTCTGTCCAGCCGGCTGGACGTATATTCTCTATTTTCTGAATAAGAGATGAATTAGAGTTTTCGTATTTTCAGAATAGGTTAGTTCAAAGCCGTTCAAATGTCAATAATGAGACAGTGCGTGCGAGTGTCGGTGACAATCCAGGAACCTTAATTCGGCGTTGTGGACAAGAATTGCAAATTTCAAAAAGCTCTCTACAGCGTATACTCACTAAATATATGTGTCTCCATGCTTACAAAATTAACGCAATAACTGAAGCCTAATGACCATGCACAGAGAAAAGAATTTGTTGAATGGAATATCGTGCAACAACAACAAATGAATGATTTTTTGAGCAAAATCATCCTAAGCGACGAAGCACCTTGATGGCTTTGTTAATCGCCAAAATTACTGCTTTTGGGGTTCTGAAAACCCACATGTGATTGTTGAAAAACAAATTCATTCACAACGTGTTACTTTTTGGTGTTCATTTTGGGCTGGAGGCATAATTGGACCATACTTTTTGAAAATGAGGCTGGTCAAGCAGTGACTTACTGGTTCTCGATATCACAACATAAGACAGTTCTGTTTGCCAAAATTTGATGATATTTATGTGGCCAATATATGGTTTCAACAAGACGGTGCCATGTGCCATATAGCCCGTGAAACACTTCAATTACTGCACGAGACATTTCCAGGTCGTGTACTAAGAGTATGCTCAGCATACCGGACTCAAATTATAGCAGGATTCATGCCAATTGAAATCATGATACAAGAAGTCTGCTTTCTCTATACAGTCGGTAGTAGCTTGGCCAGAAACCGAAGAATGGCCCGATCACGATCACTGAGAAAGTGGCAGCAGAGATGGTCTCGAGAGGAACAACTGCAGTATGGACACGAAAATTTATTCCAAATGTCAAATCCTGGGTTGAAAGTAATCATCAAAGAACCAATTATTATTTCACCCAGTTTCTCATAGGCCATGGCTCATTTAGCACTTTCACCAAAAGGTTCAGCAAAAGAGAGGAGGACCATGGTGCAATTTTCTAATAACAAGATGGACCCGAACATGTGTTTTATGACTGCAATATATGGAATGTTTAAAGAGAAGATTTGATGCGTGAGATCGGAGAATTACCGGAGATGTCGGAAATTATCCGAGGCTTGAAAACCCTGAAACCTGGAACAATATCTTGATTATATGTGTCGGATAATGGAAAGGAAAGAAAGAGAGGATAGAGACCGAGAATGCAGAGAAAGAGATTAAAGAGGCACAGATCGTGGTACGCACCTGATGATCGGGCTTTGTAGCCTTTTTTCAGGTGGCGTCGATACCCTGGGAAAGAGGAGGGTGGTAAAGTGGGTGCAAGTTCCACACAAATCCACATCAATCCTTCGAACATCAGAAGACCCACTGTGGAGAAGGTATTAGTTTCTTCCCTTCCCTCCCCTTCCTTCGTCAAGGCCGAAAAAAAAGGTCGTGTACTCTTAAGTTTCTGTGATCAGAATTGATCGTGTGATTTAACATCATTAGATTTCTTTTTATGGGGTTATTTGAAATCACAAGTCTATGTCAATAAACTCAAAACTACGCGTGCATTTAAGGAGGAGATTCAACGTTGCATTTACGAAATTCAGCCACATTTATGCAGAACGGCCATGGAAGAATGCAACGGAATGGAATGGAACGAATGCGTATGTGCAGGTATGCAAAGCTGCGTATGCCATTTGCTCGATCTGTTATTCCATAAATAACCCTATCCTATGTACTCTATGAATCTATAAATTACAATAATAATAAAATACAATACAATCGAAAAACCGTGTTTTCTATTTAATTCGAATCTTGTGTTAATTTTGGGACACCTTTACGTAGTCCTTCGAATATTCTGCATTTAATGTGTCTACTCTTATTGTGGTATCTCCAGTCCTCATAACTTTGGTTTTATTGACATTCCTAATCAAACCAACCTTCTTTGACACATCATTTTGCTGCTACAGCATTAACTCGTACTTCTGTGGGTCTGAATTGATGATAACGCGCACCCTAAGAAATAACATTTCAAGAACTTATGGTACTGCTACTATATTACATAATCAAATTTCCATGATTTCAATTCTGTTCAGAGCATCAGAGAAAACCCAATGCAATTACATTCAAGTTTTTCATACCAGTGGTTTTAATAATCTTGAGAATGTTCTCCAGGGGAATAATTTTATAAAGGGTTTCTTTTAAGGAATTTCAGAATATAATTTGATTGAATGCATTTCGATGCCATGATCTTTGGGTACAGTGATCCCTCTTTTTGTTTTAATTATCTTATAAATATTAATTTGCCTTCTTCAGATGATACCTTTAATTTCAACTACGGTCAGGCCAAGACAGCCTGCGGTCAGTATAAGGAAGCTGAGGAGACCCTTCTTCTGGTCAAAAGCGAGAAGTTGAAGAACGACTACGTATATCTGTCACATCTTTCCCGTTGCTACATAGCCAATAAAAAGGTTCAGCAGGCGTGGGAACTGTTTCTCAAGATGGAGAGCGGACCGGAGAGCTTCAATTTGCTGCTTTTGCTGGCCAACGACTGCTACAGAAGTGGTGAATTCTGGTACGCAGCCAAAGCTTTTGACATGCTAGATCGATTGGAGCCAAATCCCGAATTCTGGGAAGGAAAGAGGGGAGCAATTGTTGGTGTGTTTCAGGTAGTACATTTTTTTAATGTAGAATTCCTAGATGTTGTCATGATATTTTTTATTTTCTTACACCGAAAATTTCTTTTGTTGATTGGAAAACATTTTATTTAAGAAATCCTTGGATATTCCGCTGGAGTGTTTTTCTTTTGATTTTTTTTTATTCAGAAACTCATTCTTGTAATTGCACTTTTTTTTCCACCAGAGTTCTAGGCCACTGATTGGTTGTTCACTCTGACAAGTATATTATCCTTTTGATTTGCTTTGATTCTTGAATGAACAAGAACCCAGATTAAAGAGACCTTTTGTTTATACAGCAACTTGACTATCCCAGTCAATTACCACCCTTATATTATTGATACCTCCGCTGAAATTTGTGTAGAATGTTTTTTGGACCAGTTTCACCATTCTAATTCACGTCTACCAAAACATCAGGTAGAATAATATCATAAATATGGTGGAAATATCCCATAAAACCATTTAATAGGATCTCCATCGTCGCAAATATTATATCATTGAACCAATCATTTATCTGTATTTAATATCATAATATTAAATATTTTTCAGGGTGTCATCGCCAAAGTCTTTCCAGAAGAAATGCTAAATGATGCACTTTCTCTACTCAGCAACTCGTCCTCCTCACAGGCCGATCAAATAGCCAAAACTATGAGAAGATGGATGAAAGAAAGAAGAAACAGTGGTTCCTAAGTTATCCTTCATTTAATTTAGATCAAATAAAATATCGTTAGAAGATAGAGTCGCAGTTATTTTGTCAATCTTATTTTGGATAGTCATTAAGAGAACTATATCAATCAACTCCATTAACTGTTCAGCGGTAATTAGCAGTTGGAAATGTTGTTTTCAAAATGTTTGTATGAATACTTTTGATGCATATTAGCACAAGCTAATACAAAAAGTAAAATAAAAAATTTAAAAAATAATTATAAATTTCTTTATATACTTCTGTGGCACTGAACTCTTTTATGCACCCTCAGATAAAACAAGCCGTATCACATAAATTATCCATGCTATCCCCCAAAAGTAGAGATCACGTCCGGATACCATCAATATCATTGAATTTTAAAAATATTGATAACAAGCAAACATGCAAATGTAAGGATTGTTCAACTCAGATAACAAGCGCGTTAAAGCTCCTAACCTCAAGGCAATTTAATATTTTTCTTCGTGAATATATGTAACTATATCGAAGACAGACTTGACTGCACACGATGACAAAGGGATTGAAGAAGCAATAAAAGCTGGCTGGCGCACCGACAAAGGGACTGAAGAGGCAATAAATGATACAGCCATCCAATTAATTACCCATAAAAACTGTAAAATGTCACATAAAATAACAGAATCAAAAAAGCAGCAAGGAATATTCGAACACCACCTGGAATCAGACTATGGAATGTTCTAGGATGATTGGAGATGATTGAAGAACGTTACCCACAACACTGTTAGCTAGTGAAAAAAATCTATCTACATAAATAATTACTTTAAGTGGTGTAAATAAATTGATTGAAATAGCACTTGTTATTTTGATGATATTGGCTGGGAATAACGTTATCAATAATATAAATTGATTTTTGGGAAAAATCGTCTAGAATAGTGCCGCATTCATAAGCAAACTGTAATCAATATTCAAATAAATAATCCTGCTACAGTAATGTTATGTTAGATTTTATCAGAATATTTTCCAGATTCAAAAAAATAAATATAGTTCTCTTCATAATTACAACCAGCATAGTACAGCCTTTATGAAATAAAAGCTAAAGTAAGAGGCATTTCAATTTCTCTGAAAGAATATTTTTGTTAATTTATTCGCCAGAACGTTATCGGCAACTATACAATGGAATTTAATCGTAACGTTCAACCAAGAAAGCTTTGCTCATTTTAAAATAAAAAATCCGATGGCCCTCTTATTACCTCCTATCTCCACCCATGGATTTATCAAAGGGACTGTCATCGCAATGAGAAAAATCAGGGAATTTCTAACCTAACTTTTCTGCGAAATTGATCCAGAGATAAAAACATGCTGGTCAAAAGGAGTGACGGAACTTTAATAATTTGAAAACGTGTGATGAGTTTCAAGTGTTTATAATGTAAATTAATTCTTAAAAAATAGCTAATTATAATTAATAATTATGATGGAGCCAAATGAATCAAATCAAGTTGAAGAGGAGGAAGAGTATCAAATACTAGATGATAATTTACCTTTATGTTTTAATCGAGATTACCATTTGGAACCAATTAGAGGTAGCGATTATGTTGCACAAATCTGGAGAAATAAAGAAAGGGTAGGCAGAAAAGAAGGCAAATGCTTCCAAAAATGAGTTGAATAAAAACTGCTATATCTTTTGCAGATGAAAACTATGAGTGTTGCCTTAGTTCTGTGCCTCAATTTTGGAGTCGACCCCCCTGATATAGTCAAAACTTCTCCTGCAGCTAGAATGGAATGTTGGATAGGTACTTGACTCATTTAAAAACAGCATTTACTTAGTTAATTCATGCAAAGAAAGATTAACTTCAAATAAAAGAAATATATCTAGGTCCTGATATCCTAAGCCATTATGTACTTTTCAAGTCATGTTTTATTTTAGTATATACTAACATACAGCGTACATTACAGTCTGATATGTTATAAGATTATAGAAAATTTGTGACAATTTGGAGCTGAAAATTTGCATGTTGGGGTTTGAAACAATGATTTTTCTCTGAAAAGTTCTTGGTGCACTGGAAATATGTTTTCAAAAACACAGACTACAATACTATGAAATGGGATAGGGAAATCTGAAATTTGAAGCATATTGTCATCTGACATCTTATAGTAACTAGAGCCAAGCAGTTAATTTACGGAATGCACCTCAAATTTGACATTTAGAGGACATATTATACCTGGTTTTTCACTGCCAGATATTAATGCAATGAAATGGGCTGAAGAAATTTGAAATATACCTGTAAGAAAAATTATCCTCATTGTATAAAAGAGCAGCAATCATTATTGTTGGGTAGTTCAGTTGGTGATGATATATGGATGTCACACTTTATATTTTAATAGCAGTGCTATGATGTACTAATGATTGCTAGCAAGCCAGAAACCAGTCTATCTGCTGGTATTCTGTATGATGTTTCAAATATACTTATGATGGCTAACATGCCAAAAACCGATCCAGCAGCTGCTATTTTGCATGATGACAATTCTTTTCCTACAGGATGCTTAATATTTCAGATTTCTCTATACTATGTAATAATATATACCCTGGTCATAAGGTGAGAAACTTCATTCTGGAAAGTGGATTACTTTCAAGCCAACCCAACATTCAATATTCCTTCTGGATTGAAGAAATTTTTGACTTCCAAAAAAGGGAGAAAGTTATTAAATCAACCTAAATGTTCTGCGTTTGTTCTAGTCTATTAACTACTTCAAAAGCGTGCTATCGTATTGCACAAATCTTTGTTATTTTCGAATATACAACCCTGAAATGGTCTCATTCGGTTGGGTTAGACTTCCTGATGATGAATCCTTGGTCAAACTGAAGTATGTTTGTATGGCCATAATTATACTCTTTACTTTCCGAAGGATATGTTCTAAATTTATATATTGAATTATATTAAATAATAGATGATGATTATTGCCCTAATAAAAATTCTATATGTGTTCCATATTCAACAATTTCTCGTCAATAACTAGAAGTTCGGTATGCACCTGAATTATTTCAGATAGTCAGACCTTACGAACAGACTTCTATTGAATTGGCAAAAGAATGCAATCACCTAACATTCATTCATCTGGCCAGAGATTGAAATCTAATACCGAAAGGTCTCAGTGTAAAACTTCCAGTAAAAAGTAGAAGAGCAGATAGGATATATCTAAGGGAAGAAGAACAAAAATATTTGATCTTTATTGCCCAAATAATAATTCTATATGAGTTCCTTCATCAACAATTTCTCGACAACAACATACCTGAATGTGGCGAACAATAATCAAAATATAATTCTATAATTAATCATTATTATTATATTCAGTAATATAATTTATAATATATATAATTCCTCTTTAGAAAAGTGTAAAGTTATTGAATTCTAAATCTTCTGGGACACCCTGCATATTATTTGGTTTTTGGAAAATGTTCTTTATGGGTCAGGGAATTTATATTTTAAATTTTAGATCAAAATCCTGTTCTTCAAAAGTGACAGATTATCTTTTGAATGATTTCAGATCCTCTGAATACCTCCTCAAATAAGATATTAGAAAAGGTGGGAGCAACCTCCAAAATCAATATGAAAGATGGCAGCCTAGGGCAAGATATAAACCATGCCTGGACCCAACAATAGAGGATGTAAAAAAGTTGTGTCATTCTATGAGAAAAGTTGCAAAAGAAGAAAGATGCCTATTTCATTATAATGGGCATGGAGTTCCTCAGCCAACTAAGAATGGGGAAATATGGGTATTCAATAGGGTATGTATCTAATGATAAAACATAGATTTTGTATAATTTACATTGTAGATTTTATATAGTTATGGTCACCTTATAATCTTAAGTTTTCATGATGGTATTAATTTCTTACTCAGTTTATCCACTTGTAATAAGGGCATACAACTATATTAGGTTTTCCAGAATTCATGATGAGAGATAAGAACTTGTAGAACCATTATTAACAGTGATAGATTTCATTAATCTTCTGTTAGTTTTAAAGCATGGGAAGATAAAATGCTCTTATTTTTCTTGATATCATAAAACTAGTAACCGCTCAGACCAATTAAGTCGTGCCCTCTCTGCTCTTGCTCATACTTGTACTCTTCAGTCTTTGGCTTGTTTGGTATATTTGTGTGGCGCGACTGACAACAGGAGGAGCCACTCAAGCCGAGGGCTTGTATGACTGGTCCCCTTGCAAGACACCTGAGTTATTCGAGCACGAGTAACATTGGCCTGCCTTCACTTTCTGAAGATATACTGTCCTAAACAGCATTTCTGAATTCTTCAAAGACTTACGATTATATTGATGTGAGACCATAAGTGTGAAGATATCTAAGGGGAATTATATCATTGAAAGAACAAGCACACAAAAACTCCTGACATCACGTCAGTAATTTTCAATGAAGTCAGTTTTATAGCACCCAATGCAGTGCCTGATTTCTGAAAGGTGTGATTAATTGCTTAGATCAAAGGGAACTAAGTAATCAGAGCTGTATATGAAAATTCTTAAGAATTTCGTCATATAATAATAAAAATAGTGTTTTATTTCACATCTAGGCCTAGGAGTTCAGTTCTGACTCCCATCGTTCAAGAATTCATACCTTGTCATATAGGATGAAAATAGATTTTTTATTATTTTGTGCAGTGTGTCTCTGATAAGAGTAGTATTAAACCTTCTTTTATTTTCCTTCCAGCAATACACACAGTATATACCTTTATCGTTATATGACCTTCAAACATGGATGGGTTCTCCTTCAATATTCGTGTATGATTGTTCAAATGCAGGATTAGTTGTTAAATCCTTCCAAACTTTTGCCAAGCAACATGAGAACGAGTATGAGGTGATTATTATTCATATCTATTTCTCAAATAACAGTGCTCATTGATCCCTAAATGTATGTATAAATTTTCAGCAACAGTATGCAACTCATCAAATGCAGGGAACCCCATGTCCAAAATATAGTAGTTGTATTCAATTGGCTGCATGTGACATAGATCAATTATTGCCTATGAAACCAGACTTGCCAGCGGATCTGTTTACCTGTTGTTTAACCACTCCTATCAAAACCGCTATAAGGTGGTACCTACAAAAAAATAGGAACCTTTTAACACCTAATATTACATTGGATGATATTGATGCGTAAGTGTTTTTTCTTTTCAACTTTAATGTTTGATGATAAAAAATCATGTTGGAAATACACCACAGGTATGAAACAGATCAACTTCAAGGTTTTGAAAAGTGCAAGAATTTCAGTTGGTGTGTGTAGTACTCTTTTTTTTTTTTTAATGAAACGACAGGATTAAAACATGGACATGAGAGAAGTGGCGGCGGCACGCCCTCAATAGTGAAAATAGCACTCTGTACTTCTAGTTTTCTAAACTAGAACAAACACGCGAACATACAGATATACAAGGTGCGGCATAACTCCTATAGAGGTGGATAAACCACCTGTACATAGGTCTGGCTAAGGGTATAAAGCACACTATCACAGTATGCACCAAAGGTTATCTATTCAGTTTTTGGTATACTCACAGAGAAACCATTAAAGGAGATCTGAACTTACACTTCTTCTAGATACTTGTTCATTCTATCTTCAGCTTTATTCCAAGCAATACCCTCACTTATCTCATCTGTGTCGTTCGCAAAAGATATGTGTGTAGCAGGAATATCATGATCTAACAAGTTATTTATACATAATAAAAACAATGAAAGGCGAGAGTGGTACCCTGAGGTACGCTCATACGAACAGGAAAGAAGCTAATTTAAAATCTGTTACACAAGTAACCTTTTATAAGAGGAATTATGGTTCCAGTAGTGCGAGCTAGCCATGATTGACAGAATGTCCCATTGAATCAAGACCTCAAGTACAATTGTGGACCGGTTTCAGGGCACTGCCCCTCGTTAGTATAGTGTGGTACTTAAATCTTGAACAAGTAATAGTTGTCCCTTCACTCCATGTCTTTCCAACTTATTCCACAGTATCAAAAGTCTTTGCCGAGTCAAGAAAAGTTTTTCAAATGAACATAGGAATCCTTCATTGTCCATTTGAAAAACCATAAATAATATCGAACTGGAATTTCTACATTGAGCTTGATTCTTCGTGTGGATCCTTCAGTTCCTAATCCTCATCACCCTCTAACTCAAAACCGATTGACGGTAAAAAAAAATTGCTTGAGACGAATGCTGTAGAAAATATTATTATCTATCTGACTGGTAGGAAAGACAATGAAAAATTGTATGATATCCCAGAGTTTCAAGTACTTATTATTATCTATATCTCTCAAAGATAATACAAAAACGATTATAGGTACATGATGGGAGATATTTTTGAAAAATGCATTGTTATTTCGAAACTGTCAAATTGAAAAAACTCTTTGTTAGTTGTATTCATTCAATGATTAAGAACACATAACTTGAAGTTTGGAAAAGTATTTTCTCTATTTCAGTGTCATAATGAGTTCATTACAGTACTAAAAACAGTGCTGTAATGAACTCATTACAGCATTGTTTTTAGTTTTATTTTTCGTTTTGTGGTTTACAACACTGACAACCTATCCTTTCGAATGTTAACACGCGTCCATTGCATGTCAATTGTCAATATTAAACCATGTAGAGATTTGAACGCACTATTCAAATTCTATAATCTGTCAATTTTCGTATCAATCACACCAACTGCGAAAATAAAATACAAACAGCACTAGGAGGTATAATCTGAATTTTTCATTGAATTCCAATAAATTTCTCACAATTCTTGACTGAAATAGAGAAAATATCGTCTAATACTCGTTGCAGAAAGCAATTCCAATACTCATGCGTTCAAAAACTCGCTCCTTCGTCGCTCGTTTTCGAATTTCGCATTCCTTTTTATTTATTTATTTACAAGGGAGTACAACACAGGACATACCCAAATTGTGCACTCACTGGTATACAGATTTATAATTCAAATAACAAGAAAAAATTTATATTCTAATTGCAAGTTAAAAAACTAAGTCTTAAGTCTAACATATTTGTTGTTTAACTTGCTGGGTTTGGGTTTTCTGGTTTAATAAAGGTAGAGTCCAGACTTGGCAGTGATAAGCTTTTATTAACCAATAACAAAAGGTACCTTTTGTACAGTTCAATAGCGTTTGTTTTGTCCAACAAAACTGTCCAGCGACAATCGTGGATTGTTGCTTGTTACTTGCAATAATTTCAGATTTCAATTTTCGAAGCACACCTGTTCTTAATCTTTCAATTCCGCTGTCTAACAATTATACTGTGAAGTTATCTAATCTTGCCTATCAACTGCCAACTTAATTACATGAAAATACAATAGTGCACATAAGTGCCAACTTAGACTCTATACAACTCAAATGATAAGTCTGAAGTTAGGATGGGTCAGAGGCGTAGGTTGGGTAGGATCAGCTGTAAGTTGATCAATTTTCAACAATATTTTTACATTAGTAAGCTAAAAATCAGCATTAACCTCTCATGAACAACAACCTCAACTTATTTCTAAAAGTCATAATAGAGTCAGCAAATAAGTCAGTATCCACTAGATTTGAAACAGCATTAAAAGATTTCATACACCTGTTCAAAGGGGAGTTTAAATGATAATTTGTCGAACTCTTGCTAACATGAAATAGAAATTTATGTCTTGTGCGGTATAACGGCACATTGAGAGTCATCATGTTAAGAAGTTCTGTTGAATCTAAAGAGTGGAAGATGTTATGAACGAATTTAATATCTCTCAACATACGCTGATCTGTAAGAGCTATCAGCTTCATCTCCCCCATGATCTGAAGAGGAGTCCTTGCCACATCCCTATAGTATTTTCCAATAATATGCTTTATAAATTTGTTCTGAACTTGCTCTAACCTGTTAATGTATACATTATAACAGGGATTCCATATCACGGATCCAAAGCTCATTATACCGTTGACATATGCCATATATAATGCTCTGATAGATTGAGGACTTTGAAAATTTTTACATGATCTAGTTATGAATCCTAGCATCTTTTGAGCTTTTCCACAAGTATAATTTATATGTTGGTCAAAAATGAGCTTAGAGTCAAAAATAATCCCCAAATCTTTAATCTCTGATGTTCTTGCCAGAAGTTTTTGTCCAATTCATATTGACAATGAATAATGTTCTTATTACGAGAGAAAGTAATGAGATGGCATTTATTATTATTGAGATATAACTTATTTTCTCGGCAAAACTGGGACAATCTATCTAAATCATCTTGCAGTAAAATCGAATCAAGCGAACTAGAGATGCGACAGAAGATCTTCAAATCATCAGCGAACATAAGAAATTTGGCGAATTTGAAACATTTATAAATACCATTTATATACAATAAAAAAAGCAATGGTCCCAAATGTGATCCCTGGGGTACCCCAGAACTTATATTTCTATAACGGGAACAATAATTCCCCACAACAACGGATTGACGTCGACCAGAAATATAAGATTCAAACCATCGCAGCAAACTACCGTTCACACCAACACCAACAAGTCTCTGAAGCATAATCCGGTGATCAATTTTATCAAAGGCCTTGCTGAAATCTGCGTAAACTGCATCGACCTGAGCGCCCTCATTCATGCTTTCAAGAAGGAATTGGGTATAAACAAATAAATTACTTTCTACTGATCGCCCTTTCATGAAACCGTGTTGTTCAACATTTATACAAGTTTTAATATCACTATATAGAAAATCGAACATCACAGCCTCGAAAATTTTTGCTATAATGCATAATTTGTGAATTGGTACTACAAGGGCAGTTTTCCAGATCTTCGGAAAACATCCTTCACGTAATGACATGTTAAAGAGTATATGTAGAGGGGTAACGAGAGCTGACGCGCAGTTTCTCAGGAGGCATGTTGGAAGTCCATCAGTACCACAAGGTTTATTAGGCAAAGACTGTAACCTCTGCAAAATAACTCCCGGAGTTATCGAATAAGTGTTTATCGAATGAATGCATTGTTGCTTGAGCAGATCCAGGTGGGTTAAATACAGAATTAAAATGTGCTGAAAATTCTTCAGCAATTTGCTGACAGTCGGTTATAAAAAGTCCCGTCTCTTTCCCTCTTAAAGCAGATATTTCGGTAGGTTTGCCCCTCCTTTTTTTTGTAAATTGCCAAAAGTATTTAGGATCCGAAGTAATTGAGGATTCGACAGATTCTATATAATTCTTGTAATCAGATTCAATGAGAAATTTAGATCGACTTCTCAAAATTTTAAATTCATGGTAATCTAAGTTGTTTTTGTAACTTTCCATTTTCTGTGTGTGCTTTTTTTTTGTTTAATAACTTTTATTGTGGAGAGACTAAACCAACTAGGATAGTTATTACAACGTTGAACAGATTTGGGGACACAATTCTCGACTATATTGAGAACTTCCTGGTAAAATGTTTCAACAGCTGTTTCAGTATTCAGCTGACCTAATTTATCATTCCAGTCAATTGAATTCAACTCATTAGAGATTTTTTCGTAATTGGCTTTAGCATAACTGAAACATGAAGTCTCATCCCCCCTTCTATTCATCACAAACGCCCTCAGAGGTAAATACTCGAATTCCAATGTACAGTGATTTTTGTCTTCATTGACTAGAGGAGCACTTGAAATATTAACTTCATTAATAGCAAAATTATTATTCAATATTAAATCTAATGTATTATCTGAGGTGTTCTTGAAGTGATTAAATTGAGACAAACCACAGTAGGAAACTGTGTCCACGAACAAATTAGTGTGTACATCTGTAAAATTGAGGGGTATACAATTAACTATCCCGACGCCAATTTATAGTTGGCAAATTAAATTCACCACAAACAATGAAATCGTCATCAGGATGTTCAGCTATTATATCTTCTAATTTAGAACAAAAAGCCCGGAGGCGATGAGAATCACCTGGGGGAAGGTAGACACAGCAAAGATGAAATCTCGAAGACTTGTAATCTATAGTCAACCATAGATCCTCCGCCTCAGACATCCATTCACAACAGAGAGCACAAATGTATTTTTTATTCACTGCAACCAGAACTCCTCCACCCTCTCGTTTGACGGAGTTAAGCTCGTCTCGATCTCGGCGGAAAATACCGAATGATTCAGAAAACACTTCACTGTCATTTACCGAGGAATTGAGCCACGTCTCAGTCAGGCACACAATGTCATGATCACAATTGAGAGAATTATTGTAAACTATCTGCAACTTTGACTTCAGTCCACGCACGTTCTGATAAAGAAAAGAAATACCCATAAAAAAACAGAAACAGACAAAATTATCACAAACATCTAAGTTAACTTTTCAAGGTCACCTTCTGATGATATTTTCAAGACTCTTGTTCTGTCTTCCTTTCTAACATAAATACCACCATCTCTGACCCAAGTGTACTTGTAATTACGTGCTCTAGCCAATTCTTTCGTTCTATTAAGTAGCATTTTGTTGTAAGATGTCAGGTGTTCGTTAATAAAGAGCCGATCCGAAATATTGTCAATCTTCATCCCAGATGAGACTGGCGCATTCGATTTTCGCTTAATCCTGGACGCAGTCAAGAAATCGTCCCTCTTAACTTTTCTGTTGAATTTTACAATTATCGGCTTCGGCTTTCCGGCTACTGTAGTGTTGGCCCTAAACATCGATTCAACATCAGTGGGGGCCAACGGACAATCAATATGTTCAGAAATCTTCAGCAAAACGTTAGTTAAATTCTCATTCTGCTTTTCCGGCACCCCATGTATTTCCAAATTATTTAATCTCATTTGCTGCTCCAAAATATCAACTCTCTTAGTCAAGTTGAGGACATCCTTTTTCAAACAGATGTTCTCTTGCGTTAACTTCTCGATGAGATCTAATTTGTCGCTAATTTTGTTAACGACAGCTTCGAATGATGACATTTGGTCACTACAAAAAGAAACAGAATGCATTATATCTCTCTGCTTCTTGTTCAGGGTTGAGATGTCTTCCTGGGTTTTTTGCACTATTTTCAATGTGAGAGCAGATGTGGGTTGATCAGGATTATCCTCCTCCTCATCTTCAGGGGTACCGCGGCGTTGTTTTCCATCCTCTCTACATTCCGGACCCAACCATGAAGCACCGGGAAGTTGAAGATCTGCGACCGACTGTTTACTCAGTCCGACACACTTTCCGTGGTAAAATGAGGAACAAGATCCCTTACATTTTAAACCGGGAGTTTTGGTTGTTAAACCCGATGTGCATGTATTACAAATGACCATGTTGCTCCCGTACAGTTAGATCGCCAGTGTCGTGGTCCAGATGTGCTGTAATATGTTGTGTTTTCACCTCGATATGAAGATGTCACGTTCGAATTTCCGAATTGTAAATAACAATAATTAACCGAAAAAACTACCCTGAATTGCTTTTCGGTGTTATACACACAACAATCCGATGTACGAGTCAAAGGTAATCCAGCCTCACACGACTTCAAAATTAATTTCTCCAAAATATAACACTAAATAACAAAATTCACTGAGAATTACTTTCGCTTGCACTTCTCGACGACGATTTAAAATTCTTGTTGGAATAGGTGCCCATTCTGCAACTTGTTTTAGAATATACTATTATTTACACTGATACATAATTGATTAATGAGCGCTTGGTTTGAGGACAGTTGACTTAGGTGCACTTGTTAATTTGAATATTTCAGTAAAAAGATAAGAAATTTCTGTAACAGTAAAACGTAATGAATCTTTGTGGAAGTGAACTGAATCTTTCTTGGGAGTGAACTGCTTTTAGCGACAGGGCTGAACATCTTAATGGGGGCGACACAATGACTATATATGGTCCGATCGGCGTTGCATTTTTGGCGACTCAAGGGCGCCTTATTTGAAGGATGGTGAGATTTTGTGGCACCTGAATGTTGACTCGCTATATCAATGTGAAATGCGAACATTAGTGTTAAAGTGATCGGTTAAATGCGTGCAACACTGGATATTATATCTAAGGAGGTTCAATAAAGTGGGGATTTTCACGCAAATTTGAGAAATTGTAATTGGATTTGGTGACCTCGTAGGATCATCTGATTGTTCCATTTGCGGAAATAACACTTTAGAGTTGTTCAGGTGAGGCCGACACGTCTGTTCAGTTTGTTATCTCCAAGTCGCATGATTATTATTTTCATGTATGATGAAGATAAATTTTTATTATTAATATTAAACATAGCCGTTTTACACAATTGTGTTATTTTATTTTAGATATTTATATTAGAATTTATAATAATTCTTTCTCTGTCCGATTAGTATTTAAGTGTCGATATGCACAATTTCGATTTACAAGTCATTTTATGCCAAAATAACACGAATTAGGCGAAGAAATTAAAATATTTCATGTTGCATGAGGAAAACAAAATCAATGTAACTTTTGGTTCTTACGAAGTGAGCACTTTATCACTTGATTTCAGAATGCCTGGTTCTTACGGCGATCGTAAAACAATGAGGGGTGAATTGAATTGGATATTTACGGCAGTAACTGACACAATAGCATGGGATACTTTACCAACAGGTGAGTTATTAGGAATTACATCATTAGGGATTGGGCAACCGTATTTTTCGAATTTGACAACTGACGATGATAACGTAAAGTTCGACAGGTTATGTGTACTCAGAATGTTTTGATATACCTGCGTCATTTATGTTTTTGAGCGCCAATGTATTCCTCACTGTAAAATTCAAGTTTGCTACTTACTTTTAAACTGACAGTTTGCTGTAAATGGGTTTGAGTTCACTAAGACTAATTACTGCTGGATAATTAGGGAGCAGTATGAAAAAAGTAAATGTTTTCAAACAGTTGATAAGGATACGCTAAGGATCAATTAACATATAAGACAGAGAAAGCAGTTCTAAATGACAGTCTGTGTCAGTATAATAAAGAGAAGACGACATGACATGCAATCGAGCAAGAAAAAAATGGCACCACTCGTTTGACACGAAAGTAGCACCAGTATGGCGGAAAAATTAGGTTCAGATTATGTTAACTTCAAATCAAATGATTGCTCTGGTGAATGAGCCATTTAAAAATACTTGAAGGGAATGAGTGGAATTCGACTGCATTCATTTATATAATCGATATTTTATTAAGGTACACAAAGCCGATGAAAAATTGAACAAATGTCAAAATTTGACTGAAATCGCGTACCAAAATGGCGGAACTGATCCCATTTTTCTCCATTCATGTTATTTTTTCACTATTCTACCTTGATGGTGTTTTGTGACGGTTATCTATTCTATAACCTTCAACTTTGGTATATTTCAATTAATTTTTTGATGAATTTATGTTGGTTGAATTATGTTAGTTTAGTTTCCGCTTTAGAAAGCAAAAGTTCATTTGGACAGTGTAATTATTTACTATTTATTATTATCAGTGTTGTTAAAATGCGAAAGGGAATTTGTTGATTGATTATTTAGGTTAAACAATCAATTCAGAATATTATTGTTATCTTTTGAATTTTATGAAAAGATTAATCAGAAATGACCTAAGTTACACAAGAAAAGAATTATTTTTCATTGAGACAATGCTCTTGTTTTGTCAATTACTAAATTGAATGATTTTAATTTAAAGTACGAATTGCTTGAATATCCTCCATGTTCATAAGCTTTGGCTACCAAGGATTCTTGAAACCTGAATCAATTAACTCCGGGAAAGCGTTTTACGTCGAATGAAGAAATTGTTGTAACCGAGGACTGGTATTTTGTAAAGACCCAAGAAGATGCCTTAAAATTATTGGGTGAGGTTTATAGAACTTCTAGGAGATTATATCTCGAAATAAAGCAATTTTCTGAATTCATTTCTGTTATGAGTATAGAGTTGAATACCAGTGCTCATGCACGTATTGTATCTATCTTCACATGTATTCGTAATTGAAATTAAATCAGTGTAAATGAATCGTTTCTCAATTGATGATTACAATTTATATTCCGCCAACTTTTCAACCAATAATTTATGTCTTTTTGTACTTTTTTATTTGTTTTTTCCAGAGCTCTTTCAGAGGCTCTTCAGACAGGATCTTCTAGTTGCCAGTCTATTTAGGAACTTCTTACTTGCTGAACGAGTTATGCGTTCCTACGATTGCACACCTGTCAGTTCGCCAGCTCTACCGCCTACCCATGAGCATCCCATGTGGGCTGCTTGGGACTACGCCCTGGACCTAGGTTTGACCCAGTTACCCAAAATGTTATACAAGAACGAAGACTTTGTACATTTGCCTTTTTTTGAGCATCAGCTGAAAGCTTTCGAGGTGTGGCTTGACGTAGCACAATATAGAGGTTAGTGAACTAATAAATCATTTTATTGCGATGTAGAGTATGATTTCGAAGGTCTATGTTGATTTGCGTGATTAAGAAAAGAATTGGCATCAGTAATGTTTCTCACTGGGACTTGTGAATCTTTGAGGTTTTTATTGGATTTTTTTTTGGTTTTAATATCTATTTATCAAATATATTCAATCCAGTGAGGTAAACATTAATCTTCTTGTAGTTCTATGAATCTCTTTTAAAGCTTATTATTCATGTTATTCAATGCTGTGTTCTGAAGTAGAACCATGTATGTTTTGCAATCTCCATCTCTCTTCTACTATCAGTACTTTGAATGGCTGCATCTTTCAATATATCAGTAAATCCTTAAAGTGTCTTATGAATATCTCTAATTTTCCATAGTCCCACAGCAAGAGAAACATTTTCGTCAATTATTCGGTATTGTTTCCAATTCGTTTAACTGTTATGTATTTTGTCTTGACATTTCTTATTACTAAGGTATTCAGTGTTGCTCAATGTGACCACAGGATAGTTCGTACCCTGAATTCATCTCAAAATATTGGTGCTCTTATAAAGAAGTGAGGTAGACTTGGTGAAATCTTCTATCTTATCTGAAGGAAGGGTGTGATTTATGCATGTACAAAACTTTTTACTATGTTCTGAAAGGTTATGTTTCCTTTAGTTTTGTTGATTATTCATTCGTATGCAATAAATTGATCACAAATTTTTCAGATGCTCAAACGTCTCCACGAGAATTGCCTATCGTTTTGCAGGTGCTTTTGAGTCAGATCCACCGACTGAAGGCACTAGAACTGCTTGGTCGATTTCTGGACCTTGGTCAGTGGGCAGTCAATTCCGCTCTTTCGGTTGGAATATTTCCCTACGTACTGAAATTGTTGCAGAGCAGTGCTCTGGAATTGAGACCACCTCTGGTT
Source organism: Micraspis discolor (assembly GCA_030674115.1). Taxonomy (NCBI): domain Eukaryota; kingdom Metazoa; phylum Arthropoda; class Insecta; order Coleoptera; family Coccinellidae; genus Micraspis; species Micraspis discolor. Next base: position 678,404 of record JARTUT010000443.1, read on the forward strand.
TACATTTGGTCGAAAATATTGGCCGTCGATTTAGTGAGTAAACTATCAAATTTATTGCTTCTGAACTATCAATTAAGTGGGATGTTTGCAGACTTGCCAAAATGAGTTAACTAAAGAAGAGAGTCACAGATATTTTTTGAGAATATTGCAGGATAGTCAACTTGGGGTGAGTAGCATTTAAATGAATGTTTCATTCACTTTCACTTTGTATTAAAAATTTAGTTTAGTTCAGTCAGTTGCCTATATCACACAAACATGATGTTTTATGATATCCTCGAAATCATTAATTATGATTATGTATCATTAATGATATTGGGAAGTCTAAATTGTTGATCATAATGTAACATTCACTACTCTTAAAAAAAAAGAGAAATATTATTATAAAACTAACTACAAACCCGGAGTTAAAATGACTTTAGATACAGATATTTGGATATTTAATGTGATTATAAAGCAAGTGTAGAGTGGGTTATGATTGAGATTAGCGAAAAATAGTTGGTGAACAATGATGGTAAATAAAACACAATAGTTAGAACCAAATGATTAACTCTTTATTTAGGGTCTGAAAAAATGAATGAGAAAAAGCCTTAGGCAATAAAAAATTCCTTTAAGATGAATGCTGAGAGAGCGCAAGATGAAGCTATATGAATCAATCTATTTGATTAGAACTATATTGAACCAAGTAATTAATGTGGAAGTAATTTTAGGCTAATGAAGGCACAAGGCAATATCTCTGAGCATATGTGTAACTTCGATTTTCTGGTGACTTATCCATCGTAGAGGACAGGGCCATTAAGTAACTTGTGTTACTCCATAGTAACAACATCATTCTATCCTAGTTAACAAGCATTGAGGTAGTTCTAAAAATCAGGCATCAAAACATTATGATTACACAAAACCATGAATCATAGCATTATGGGAACAACTGCAAAGAAATGGAATATACAATAATCATAGTCATGGTAACAATTCAATAATAGATTAAGCAAGAATAATAGCTATTAGTCCAAGGGTATACGAGCCATCACCTATAAATATAGTATGAGCCAAAATAGAGGAAGAGGTGTAAGTTCATTGAGTTTCAGCGGCGGCTCTAGTGAAAAAAAAAGTAATTTCTCTCATGCCTTATAGCATATCATGTATTACAAACATATAGATGAATAAATTGCAGTAGGAAAACATAGAAATAAATAAACGAAAGTTTCAATAGAAACAGTAAGACATATAAATAAATAACAGTGAGGAAACAGACCTAAATAACACTAAGAAAACAGACATAAATAGCAATAACACAACATATACAAACTAAGGAAAAAAACCTAAAAATAAATAAACAAAAGATCTCCCGCCATTTGATATAAAAATAACTTTCCACAAATAAGTTATTGGTTACATCAACTACTTGGGATGAAGCATATTAGCAGTTTTACTGGTTGGTCGCTAAATATGACTTTAGAGACTCTGACAAGTTGAACTAATAATAATAATAATATTCATTCATTTCAAAAATTACTCATACAAATTAAAAATATTTGTACAAATAAAGCTGAAATAGGTCAACAATAAAGAAAAAAATATCATTTCCTTCCATTACAAAAAAACTTCAAACTCCTTGACGGAATAGGATTTACATTGCTTAATCAATTTGTGAATCTCTTTCCTGAATGACTCACGACCAGAAATCAACCTAATAAACTTCGGAAGCGTATTATAGAGCTTCAGTGCGATGTATTCTGTCCCCTTTTCACATAATATGGATGAATGGACAGGATAGAAGTACGAACATATTTGCCGTGTATTGGTAGTGTTCTTAAATTTTTAAAAGTAATGCTTATTCTTATGGACAAATATAAGTAATGTATATATGAAAAGACCATACAGAGTCAGAATATTATTTTCTCTAAAAAGGCCACGGCATGATTGCCTATAGCTAAGACGAATCGTTCTAAGTGTCCATTTTTGACACACAAAAAGTTGATTAGAGTGAATAGAGCTTCCGCAAAAAATAACACCATAAGACATAATAGACTGATAACTTGAGAAATATAAAGCCTTGAGGACATCACAAGTTAACATTATCCCTTAACATGAACAGGGTATATGAAACAGAATTTAGCTTCTTTTTTAGTTGTTCAATGTGTATGTCCCATCTCAAGTGCCTATCAATGATAACGCCCAAGAACCTTACCTCATTTGGCACAGGTATTCTGTCCTGGGGACCTCCCAAAAAATTCAGGACACTCAATGCTAAACCTAGACCATAACGTGAAGTTTAAGTACTCTAGATTTGTCTATCACAAATTAATTTATATGATTGGCTGAAAGGAGAGCATTATTATTTCATTCAAGCTGGAACAATAATATCAAAGGGTTGCTACAGCTGAAAGCATATTACTGATGGCTAGATGTTATCCTTGTAGTCTCCTAGTGAAACAGACTCAAACTATCTAAAAGGAAGGTTTGATTAACTTCCCAGGTCCTGATGTCATCGAGTCTTATCTGATATAACTTTGAATTGCCATAACTTCTTGAATATTTTTAGAAGTATAGCAATAGGGCATTAATAAACCATCATTTATGAATAATCAACCAGTGGTATAAAAGTGGGTATTATATTATATATTATATTCGAATATACGTGGTATATTTATATGTTACAAGCATGAGTTTATAAATGTAGATACCAAAAAATTCCTTGTCAGCTAAGTTCTACGTTTAAAAGGTAGATTCCAGATGCGTAACAAGCATAGGGTGAAGTTGGAATTTATTCTTGGAACTACAAAATCCTGTGATGTTACAGAGGAAGGTATCATCCAATAGGGATTTGATTAATATTTTCAAAAGGTGAATATTGGTTCACTTGTAAGCAGTGGCGTAGCTAGCATAGGTGGCACCCGGGGCGGATTTTATAGGTGTCACCCTAAAACTCAATCGAAACTGTTAAAATAAAAAAAAGTTATAATCATTTACGTTTTATTAAAATATGAGTACCTATTACAAATATTTGTTTATTATGTAAAACAAATTTAGTTTGTAAAAAATTAAAATTTCTTCCTTCTAGCTTTGACACTAGCGAACTCCGAAATCACGTCTTCAAAATTTATATTTTGTGTTGCTTCATGTTCTATCGTTAAAATACCAAGATTGTTTAATCTGGTTTCGGTCATTGTAGACCGCAAATAATTTTAATTAATTTTAATTTGCTGAAACTTCTCTCACATGAAGCTACTGATGCACATATTGTTATAAATAACTTTAGTGCTACCGTTAGATTCGGAAGAGATTCTGTAAAATCCCATTCCACAATAAATTTCAAAAAGTCCAGTATCACCCAATTAGAGACAGTAATATTAGCCGCTTTTAAATGTCTTCTCAATCTTGGTATTTCTAAAAGGAGTTCTGTTTCTGATACTTCATCGTAAAGGTTAGTGAATTTTGATATAGCTAATTTTAACTGTTCAGTGTTTGCCGAAAGCAAGGTCTTTGACTGCACAACCTCAAACAATGAAGCTACGTCTTTAATGGACTTTACTCTTGTTTCGAGTTCAATATTGAATCTGTCAATGCATTCTAACATGTCATTTTGAAGTTCCGCTCTAAGTGTAAGTCCAGCATCGGTGGATGACGCTAACTCACCGGGCATGCGTTTCTTGCGACGAATTCGTCGTTCCATCGAAATGTTGTATTTTTCCGATTTTTGTACAGCAAAATCTATTGCCTCTTCTGCTAGATGCAACCGTTTCTCTCCAATGAATAGACGAAGTGCTTCTAGTTTTATGATTATTTCATCAACACATAAACCTTTACTTTGTAATGCAATCTGAGCATTGTTCACTTCCCTTAGCACATCATTCCAAAAGAAAAGAAAACAAAGAAATGAGAAATTGCACACAGCAGGCATAAGATTTTGTGCAGCACCTCTAGTTTCTAAATTTACGTCTTGGTCACATAGTTCCTCAATTGCAGATATTATCCCATCAAAATTTTCAGCCAATACTTTTACTGCACCGTAATGAGCACTCCATCGCGTTGTCGAAAGTCTTTTAACAGATGCTTTGCTGTGATTGAGGAGCACTTCCCAACGGCTTGTGGAAGTTGAAAAAAAGTTAAATATTGTTTCCACTGCTCCGAAAAATGTAACACAAGTCACATTTTGTGCGAACGAATGTTGGCCGCATAAATTAATTGAATGATCTATACAACCAATAAAAATTGCTTTATTGTTTTTTTCTTTTATAATAGCTTGTACTCCTCCGTGTATACCACTCATAACTGCAGCATTATCATAACCTTGAGAACGACACATCATAATATCTAAGCCATCGTTTTCAAGCTTCTTTAGTATTTCAGCGCTTAAGGCCCGGTTGTACAGTGGCAACTCAATTCGAAGCTCAACTGAGCTCGGTTCACTCTTGAGCCAGGTTCAGATATGTCATCCGGTTGTACAAGTTATGTTTGAGGCGAGCTCAAGTGAACTTTCCTTGAGTACAATTCTTCAGAAAATGGCAACGTCGCTTCCTTTTAGACATGCGTTTTTGATACGAATAGTAACAAATTTTGGACAAATGGAAAAAAGAAGAAGAATTAAAATTCTCCTATGACAAGAGCGCAAATATAATTTTAAAAATTTGAATTGTTCTATTTGAACAAGATTAGTTGATGAGTGCTGTTGTGGTTGTGATTGAAAAAAAAAGTGTCAGTAATAATGCCAGACGTAAAGCGAAGCGCAAATTTCACGTGCTCCGAAGAGAACATTTTAATAAATCTTAAATTAAAAAATACAGCAATATAATTGAAAATAAACAAAATCCATTTCTATTAATTTCATATTCAAAATTCTGTTTTTGAGTGAAACACGAACACAACTCATTCACCAAAATACTACCTTAGCAAGCCTTTCAACTACAACTATTTGACATATAACCTATAAATTGTAAATTGAACTCTATGACTGAACTGAAATTTCTGTTGAACCAGGCTTGAGCGCCCGATTTTGGAAGTTCAACTTGAGGGTCGGTTTGAGTGAAGTTCAGCCTTGAACTCGCACTGTACAACAGATATTTCTTATTTGAGTTGGGTTCAGTCTTGAACTAGGCTTGAACTAGGACTGTACAACCGGGCCTAAGTCAGCTGCTTTTTTCCATGTAAAGGAAAGAATCCTAAGAATACTTCTTTGACTTCTACTTTTCTATTATTAATTTTTACATAACGAATCACTTCAGACATTTGATCAACATGTGAAACGTCAGGTGTGCTATCAAACATGATTCCGAAATATTTGGCCGATTTAATTTCGTTTACAAGCTGACATTTTACATGATTAGCTAAAACATTTATGAACTCATTTTGTATTTCTGGCGATAAATATGTTACTTCAGGTGATTTTTCCTGCTACAAATATAGTATATGTTCTTTGAGTACTGCATCACACTTTGACAGCAGTTTAACTAGTTCTAAGAAATTACCTTTATTAGACGACCCTTTGGTTTCATCATGTCCACGAAATGCTAGGTTTTGTTTAGCCAAAAACAATGTTATATCTAATAATCGAGATAAAAGATTTTTCCACTTCTGTTTTTCCGTATTCATTAATTGCAAGGCTGCATCATCTATTGTGGTGTGAGATTTTAATCTCATTTCCAAAGTTTTCCACTTTTCGAAATTTTCTAAATGTTCACATGAAGTTTCATGGTCCAATACTTTAGGATTTAGTTTCCACCACTTCTGAAATCCAGTTGTAAATGTTGTTTGTATGTTACTGACAGCAAATAAACGACAACAACAACAGTACAGGTTATTTGATATAGGAGGAAATACCATCCATGATCGTAGAATTTTTTTCACCACTAGGCATCGGTTTATAAAACCATTCCTGTGAAAGATGACGAGAATCACCTTTAATCTTTGAACCATGACGAGATACAGTAGGAAACGGTCCTTCTTTGTTCTGGAAATGTTCACTGCCCTTTTTTATTATGTCAATGCGAACATTATCAGGTACCGGTAAACTCCAATGTGAAACATCTCTCAAGTGTTGAACTGATTCTTCAAAGCTAATGCTATCTCCGAAAGTAGCATTAACGGCGTCATTTTCATTATTTATTTTGATTCCGTCAAGGTCCTGGGTCGTCTTCATTGATTCTGTATTGTCGATGTTGCTATCTGAATGTGAGTCTCCAAGATGTGAATCATTACTTTCGTCAGCAGGAGACTCGGGTACTTTACTTGAACTTTGGCCGCTATCTGCTTTTGTGACATATTTGAAAAGAGAACCGGACATGCTCTGAATTTCATCCATTTTAGCCTTTTTGGCTTTTCTCTGTTGAAACCCGCTTTATCTTTTCGAAGTATGAATTCCTGAGGCATATTTCGTTCTGGGTATTCTAAAAATATTTTTAGTTAGTAAGTGAAACGTTGATTTCATAAACTAATTATAACAGTAAATAAACACCTACACGTTACGTAACTAGCTTTGTGAAATATATTTTCCCAGACGCAGGATTGTTAATTTATATTACCTAACAATCCTGCGTCTGGGTGTAAATATGTTTTTAAGTATTATTAGAAAAATATTATTTAAAAACTCCACCGTTAATTGTGATATCCGTGCCACGAGTGCTCGAGCTGCTCATCTCGGAGCAAAATCAACGTACGCGAAGTTGTATGATATGATTATGATAACTTTCAATCAAAAATCTAAACTTAATGTATTCCGTTTTTGTAAACAAATCCCATTGCTATTAGATAGGAAAATATTAAGTAAGTTCATAATAAATAAGAATATTATTTACAATTAAACATTATTACCTAAAGTAATATCGTAAAACGTGTAGAAATATAAGTAAAATCTTTTTACACCAGCAAAGTCTTTAAAACCTATTTTAATAAATGAATACCTTTAGTAGATAAGTAATACTTGCCCAGGCTAAACAAAAAAATATTATTGCAATCCGTCTGAAATACCTTCTTTAGGTACCTATTTATCATTTAGGACGTCTCAATAATATAGTTTAAAATACACAGTAAAATTGAAGGGTTTTTCAAAATAATCTAAGATACTGCTATTAGAAACTAAATGGATAAAAAATGTAAATATTACCTGTAATAACAAAAATAATTCACTTACCTTGTTTATTTTCTTCAAGAATCGACTTTTATACAAAAAATGTTGCTTCTAATATCTAATAATTAACAAACACTTTGCACTAGACTTTCACACGTTCAAGTAAGCGAATATTGAAATGAATGCGGTCGGAAACAAGTGAAGCCCAATCCACAATACAAGTGACGAGCGCTATATCGAGGGAATCCCCTGACTAGCGTTGGTTATGCGCGAACGGGGTATTAAATTTTGGGGGAATCCCTGATCGATTGACACTGTGCACATTGTTTTTTTTTAATATCAATTATTATGTTCGTGGTACGATATTATAGTTACCTAGATAATTTTATTAGTGGCGGTTATGCTCTCTGCCGCAGATTTACGATTTTTTATAAATAGAAAGAACTATAACTGATGGTCATAGTCGGGCTCGGGTGTCACCCCTAAACGGGTGACACCCGGGGCGGGCCGCCCCCCCTTAGCTACGCCACTGCTTGTAAGCAACCAATCATAAAGAAAAAGATGAATCAACTTTACTGTGATGAACTTTTTTTTGGTATATCAGTTAATCCAGTTTCAGGGAATAATTCTGATTGTATGTTGAGAAATATAACTCAACCATGTTACGTCGGCTACAATCTATTGATTGATTTGATTAATTAATTTCTTTCACACCTGGAAAATTCGTCGAGGTATTTGACCTGCTCAAAAGAAGTAACAGATTATGAGCACTTGCACAAAGCAGTCAGTTTAACATGCATACAGGTGAATAATCTATCGACCTCTAATACTAAATGTTTTTCACTGGATGTGAATTAGATTTAATACTTTTTTTCCTTCGGGATTCACATGTAATTGGAGTGATTCAGTTTATAACATTATGAGAAAAAAAGGAAAAAATTTGAAATAACCAATGTTGAACCTTAAAATGTAGCTTCATACAATAATGGCATACATACCACATTTCAGAACAATTAGACTTCTTTGAAAGCCATCATATTTGTTATAATAAATAATTGATCAATTGAATATTTGCTGGCGAAAAAATTTTACCTGTCAAAGGATTTCGAAGCTAAGTGAAGATTCAGCTAAGCTAGTAAATAATCTGTAATTATATTGGTGGTAGACTCATTTTCTTTTCCGTTTGTATTTTTATTTCTCATAAAAATATCTTGTGATCTGATTCATGGTGTATGTTCTTTCTGCAAATCGGTCATAATGGGACTATTGTTTTATTCTAAGAAATTTGTATCTGCAATGAAATTCAGAACTACCTAAAATCATGGACATCACCCCGAGAAACCTAAGTAATAATTATCTTTGCACTAGTTGTTAATAAATTGATCTACAAATATATGGATTTTTCACCTGGATAATAACAATTATAAATATTACTTAGGTATATATTATAAATGAATAATACAAAATGAAACAAATTGGAAAAGTTTTTTTTTTTACATTTGGGGTAGATCCAATTAAAATCAGTCATAAATTCCATGAGTTCTTGTATAACACGGTAACCGTAACTTCTCTTTGTTTTTTTATTAATTTCCTTTTTATTTGAAGGACTGTTTGCAAGAATGAAAACAATTTGCCATCATACCCAAGTATCCTTTACACCTTCCTGTTCCCACCATGTTTGAGGTAACTTTTCTGTTTATTTGTTGTTCTCATGACCGATTTTATATCCATACACCAATTATAGGTTGAAACGAGAACCAATGCAGTTTTCTGTTTGGCATTGATGGCATATAACTATCACCCTGGGCAGTTGGCTGCCAAAAGAGAATCAGTACCTAGCAGTTGTTTGGAAAATTTAAATGACTCTTGTCCGAAGTTGAGACGTTGGTTGGCAATTTGTCTTGGCATGATGTGGGACCATTACGACAAATTGAAATGGATCTGTTGTCGAGACAGAGCTCATGATAAATTGTTCACTCTTCTAGAAGATCCATACCCAGAGGTAAGAATAAAACCAGAATCTACTCTATATGTAGGTAATGAAAACCACTAGCAGAATATAGCACTTGAACATAACAGTATTGCAGTCCTCCACATCAGATTACGCTTCTTTGAACTTACACAGCCTCGCTACTCGCATATCACACTCTTTGTCCTTTGGAAGAGGTGAAAACAGCAGTCCAGATAATTTACTGAATATTCATTGAATAAATAACATGATACTGCTAGCAAGGAACTGAGATCCTCAAGTTACGTGCAAATTCAAACAATCTCCTAGAATCTCCGAATTATTTTCGTTATCACAGCACACATGAGGGGGGAACACGTGTTACCTAAGAATTTCCTTGTTTCAAGTGATAACAGATAAATCTTTTTCTCATTGCTTTGTGCTCTTTGTGGTTTTTTTTTTAATAGTTGAACATCGTGCTATCATTTTGCTCAAATGTCTGTAATTTTCAAATATCGAGCCGAAAATGGTTTCAATCGATTGGAATCGCTTTCCTGATGAAGAATGTGAGGCCAATCTTTCCTCATACCTTCAACTCATATATGCAAGCAATATTGTGAGACAATCGATAAACTGTAAAGCTCAAGATCAAAAGAATGAATAAGTTTGTTGAAATTGCCTGTTGAATTTTAAGGTTAGGACAGCAGCTGTATATGCTTTAGGAACTTTCATCAATGCTACTGAAGAAAGAACTCCCCACGCCAATGCAACAGATCAGTCGGTAGCTATGATGTTGATAGGTCTTATAAGTAACGAAGCTAGTCCTATGGTTCGCGCAGAAATAGTCAACACACTGCAGTATTTTGTTCTACATTTCGAATCGTCCTTCATCGTTACCGCAGCGGCAACTAGAGATTATGGTTCCTTGCAAGATGTCAATACTACGCCAAATTTGAAAAGAATTGAAAGCAGGTACGTTATCTTTGAAATAAATGTTTTTCTAATTACAATCCTTGATTTGCATTATCACAAGATACCATAGGGGCTAATCTAACAAAAGTAATCCTGATAATAAAAATCAAGGAACGAAGAATTGCATAGATGAGATACCATACAAATGCGGAAGATGTTATATCGGCGATACAAAGTGTTCAAGTGTTAGAACGTAGGATATTTGTTATATTATTTCAAATCGGTATAAGTGTTCAGTGTTTATTCGAGAAAGTTATATAAAATATATATATATATATATACAGCGTGAGTCTTTGACCACTGCGTTAATTTTAACCATAAGTTCTTGAGATCAAAAGAAACACTTTTTCCATTACGGTTTTTCCATATTCAGCTGCGTTAAAAAGTTGTAAACATTTTAAGTTTTCACATTGGGCAAATATCCCTCTGTAGTCCAGTTTAGTTTGAATGAAAAATACCTTCCACAGCATCCACTAATGAATCTGAATTGTTTAAAAACATTATTTTCCCTCTAAAAAATGATTCACTCACTCATGTTTCATCAGAAGGAAGATACAAAATACTAATTTTCTGGTAAAAAAAATTCAATACCATAAACATAGATTTTTGTTGTTCTACTATAATTTCTTTTTACTTTAAGATTATAAACCATCCCTTTCTAATGTGAAATCCAAAAAAAAACCTCAGAATTATTGGATGTTATCATCATACATTTGTAATTTTCTTCTTAAAATTTCCAAATCATGAAAACCACCATTTCTATGAAAACTTCCAAGACAAGAGGTTGTCACTGTGCTTTTTTTTCACTCAAAGCCAGAAAAAATCATCTATGATTTTCCAACTGATATTTCTGAAGTTCCTTCCCTTGACAGAGACCAGTGAACAGGTCTATGAGGTCTCTTGATATCATACTGTTAAAAATATGAAAATCTTTAACAACAATGAATGATGTCACTACGAATAATTATTTTAAAGTGATGTTACTTTGCTTGATGATTATTTTCTGTACTGAATCCCAATAACAATTTACTTGGATAGATTGCAAGTATTCCCAGATTTAGGTGTGCATTTATACTTGCTTGAAGAAATTGAGTTTAATCACCTAAATTTGATTCTGAAAAATCAACTTTAACAAAAAATTTTTTGTTAAATCATTAATATGAATCTATTCTGTTTAGACTATAATTAATTACTGAACATGCGTAAAGTTTTGGTTTTTATAATCAGAGTATCTGTTTTAATTATGTAAACAAAAACATAAATATTGAATAACGGTTATTCATAGATTATGTCAAATTTCAATTCCTTACCATAGAATATTACCGAACCCCAGGAGAGAAAAAATTAATAATTGCAAAGTTTTTTTTAAATGAAAGAAAATATCTGTAACCATTATTGATCTTTAGTTATAATTTTCCTCAGAATAACTAGAGTGAATTATTATCACATTAAAATATTATAACGTCTCTGTGGTGGGTAGTTCCCAATAAAATAGTGTTCTGTGGTTCCTTGTTGTTTTGATTCTGTTTGAAACTGTCAACAGTTATTTGTAGCTTTCTTTATAAAAATGTGGAATAGTATATTCTAATACAAGTTGCAGAATGGGCACCTATTCCAACACGAATGCGAAATTCGAAAACGAGCGACGAAGAAGCGAGTTTTTGAACGCATGAGTGTTGGAATTGCCTTCTGCAACGAGTATTAGACGATATTTTCTCTATTTCAGTCAAGAATTGTGAGAACTTTATTGGAATTCAATGAAAATTTCAGATTATACCTCCTAGTGCCTTTTGTATTTTATTTTCGCAGTTGGTGTGACTGATACGAAAATTGACAGATTATAGAATTTGAATAGTGCGTTCGAATCTCTACATGGTTTAATATTGACAATTGACATGCAATGGACGCGTGTTGACATTCGAAAGGATAGGATGTCAGTGTTGTCAACCACAAAACGAAAAATATAACTAAAAATAATGCTGTAATCCATTCATTACAGCACTGTTTTTAGTACTGTAATGAACTCATTACAACACTGAAATAGAGAAAATATTTTAAGGATAATTTCGGTAGTTTGAAATGATTCAATTCAGTATGAAATGATTATGGTCAGAAAATGTATTCTATTCTAAACTTTCTTGTTTATGAGCTTATAGCTTCCACTTTCAATATTGATTCAATTTTAATTAACCATGCATCATAACAAACATTCAGAAATATTAAAACTAAGTCAAATTCTATTATCTCCTAAGTTTATGAACCAGGTTGAATCGGTGTATGAAATAAAGATGTGAAAAAACTTCTATAAAGGTACAAAACAAATCTAGGAGACTGGGTTAGAAGTTTTTGAAACCTATATGAGCTTAATTTGAAGCATTCCTATTTTAGAATAGATATAATTTGATGAACCCTGAAAGTCTGAAGCTATAAAGAACCAGCTCTTCATAAAGACAAGTCTTCAATTTAACAGGTCCTGACAGAAAATACTCTACCTATTTCAACGCTTATTACGACAATATACCGAAGTACCTATGTGAGTGATGGAAAACTTTTTTCTATTTCTATTTTATCTGGATTAAATATCAAACAAGGTGCTAAACATCATTAATAATGAATACAGCAAATGGCAATTTAGATTATGTGGTGAATGTAAGACAAAAATTGTTCAGTGGTTAATTTCATCTATAGTGTTTAGTTGTGGAACCATAGACTGGAGAGATTTCCCCAACCTTTTGTAGAAATATTTAATAAAGACATAAAATATGGCAACAATGAATCATTTCAGCACAGAGTTGGATTTGGGAAAATCAGAAAATTTGGACAAAATTATATCGATTCAATTCCTTTCAACTTCAAATATCTCCAGAATGGTGCAATTTAGGAGAAAAGATGAAGAATGATTTTATCTGCAAAGAAGACTAATGATTCCAGGAAGTACAATATACGGGCCTTTAGTCAAGAGATATTTGTTTTTCATGCAATTTGACCAATCTGTAGAGTAGTAGTGAGAAACCCACAAGAAATATAATAAATCTATTGATGAGTACCTTTTGGTGTTTGGCTAATACCAACAAATCAGTATTGTATTAAAACAAATGCAAATTAATTTAATTCGTCCACTTTTCCTTATTCGATGCCGATGCTCTCACTTCAGAGATGCTTTGTCCTCTCCTCATAATTTTCATTGAAACTATTTCATCCCAATTCAGTCTTGGTCTCTCTCTCTTTCCACTGCTAGCACTCTCGCCTTACGTATCTGACCCATAGGTCTCTCTTCTGTTTAATCTTATTATGCCCTTTACCCTCCTCAGAAAGTTAATTTCCACTGACTGAATCTAGCTCTTGCTTCCCCATGAAGTGACCCATGTTTCGCAGCCCTAAGTCAGTACTGGCTGAATACACTCCTATATACTGTCATCTTAGTTTTCTCTTTTATTTCCTTCCCCAAAAATATTTTGTTCAGAGCAAAAAACAATTTATTGCCCTTTTCTACTCTCTTTTCAATATCCTTTTCTTAATTTCCACTATCCACCCCCAAATAAGTAGAATTACCGACTTGTTCAATCTACTCCTGGTCTATCGTTATTCTCAAATCTTATTCCTGCTTCCTTCCCGCAATCGCCATAACCTTAGTATTCTTCTTATTTATTTCTGTTCCATATTCCTCTCTGTCTGAATCCTTCTTCGGTGTGGAAACACCTTGACCTCATATTCCTGTATACTATGTAATTCTCTTTGTATACACTCTCTATGCTTTGCAGCAGTTGTTCTGAAATTCCTCGCTTCCTCAGTATCTCCCACATTTCGTCTCTTCTTACTGTGTCAAAAGCCTTGAAAAGATCTACAAACACAAAATACGCATTTGACCAGTTTTCTTCATTTTCTCCGCTCCTCTGTACACTCTTATATCTTCAATTTCCCTTCTGCTCTCCTCTTCTATCAATACATAGTCTATAAACGATCTTAAATTCAACTTATATCCCTGTCATGTGAACTTGTGTTTATCCTTGTGCTGGAAGAAGGTGTTGGTCACAATCATATCCTTGACTTTACCATAATCCAAAAACCTAGTTCCATTGTTACTTCTCTGCGTTTCCACAGTATTTCCCCAGTTTATCATCTTTTACTTCCCCTTTTCTAACTCTCCCATTAAAAACTCCACAAACTATAATTCTCCCCATACATCTTTCGGTCACCAACTTAAATTTATGATGATTAGAAAAAGTTTTGTTGTTAATTTCCATATATTAATACATTTTTTAGGTTTATGGATTCACAATGAGGTTGAATTTCGCATAAAGATTTACCGACTATCACCTATTGTAATGATAAGTTTCAGTTCAAGCTTTAAACTCAATATGGTGATATTCATATATATTCTGAAAGTTGAACCTGGTTTCCAGATATTTTATCCAATAATGCGGTTTAATGAGTTATTTATATGTCACATGGAAATATTAATTTTGAATCGTTCAGTTCACTGTTTATAACTGCAAAGCTTTTTTGGTTTGAGAATGAACGATATTTTCCATGAAAGGAAAATTACTATTTATTCTATTCCAACTTTTCAGGGATCTTCTAAGAGTAAGTGAAAGCTCTGATAATATGCGAAGAGTGGCATCGAGTTCATCGATTCAAAGTCTCAACAGTCCTGGAGGAAATATTCAATCGGCAGGACAGAATCCTCTATCCACCCAAGGGTTCGGATCTGTATTTCATAAAGTGTGGACAGCTTTGTCGATTTTAGAAATGGATCCGCATCCGCAGGTCGCTTCTATGTCAGGCAAAATTATAAACCATATTAAAAAACAAGTGAAAGTGAGTTTGTTTTATTGATTTTTTATGAGTATGTGCAGAATGTTTGAGAAATAATTTGGTGATCCAAAGTGTTATCTATTATTGAAATGTAATGTTTTTCAGGAATCAATATCTTTGAAAGATAGAGGAGATAGAAATTCTAGCATTAGCTTACCACCTAGTCCAAACAGAACAAATTATTTGGCGGAGGAAAGTCCAACGAGTTTATCTTCTGGATCAAGGTAAAAGAGCTCATCTTCTAAATTTTTCTATTCAGACTACGTCGCATGATTTTCTTGAGATCCTTTCGACTGCTTGGCATTATTAAAATGAATGTCTCCTAATCTGAAAGACCCGAGATAAGAAATTCGACAATGAAATTGATTATTTCGAATGGTTAGGACACTGTTATCTGTCAAAGATGTTTTATGACGATAAGGTACTCAACTTCTGGGAAATTTCAAGATTCGAATTGATACCTTTTTTCCCTAAGAAATCTACATAATTTATTGACAAACTAATACAATATCAATATACAATATAATTTCTTTATTGCACTATCATAATGAATATGATTAGAGTTTTTAGTGCTCTATTACTTTTTTGTTTCATGGTTGCCAGCATTGACATTTCTATCAAAATTTAACATAATAGTAAGAAACCACCTATTCTGGAAACAAACGATGAACCAAATAACGGTGTATGCGCTTGCCATAATTTGAATGGAAACGTCATTCCAAACCTTGGGACGAGAGGACTGTTTCTTATGGCATTTACGTTTGGGCGCAACTATGCTAGTTATTCATGAATATTTGATTGATCTTCGATTTCATTCATTCAAGGAATGTATGACATTTTGCATTACAGAATTCTACATTTCGAAACTTGCACTATATTTTGTGCAACTTTTGTTGACTATAAACAATTTTTCCTGTGGAACTGAATTGCCAAAATTCAATGCATTCCTTTATTTCAGCTAATATTTTCAAATATGATTCGTGAAAAATTTGACGTGAATACTATGTGGCGACATCAAACGAAAATCAAAGGAAGGAGTCCCTTTGTCGCCTGTAAAACAAAATCGAATGAGTGCATATGTCATTATTCTAAACATCTCAGAACGATACAAGTTCAAAGTCTTTTTCTGTCAACTGTCGTAATTCTCGCCAACAATCAAGATACAATACAAAAATAAAATACCAAGTTTTCATTTAATTTCAACAGTTTTTATGAACATTTATTGAAACATACAAAATCTCGTCTGAAAGCAATTCCAACACTCACTCCTTTGTGTCTTGTTTACAAATTTAGCATTAATATTATATATTAATTATTCTGAACATCATATGTGTTACCCATCAGTTGATCGAAAGTACAAAGTAACAAGGTTTGAAAGGATTTGACAGAATTATTCATGTGACTAATTATCAGAGTATTTTTATTTATTTTTTTTTGTCTAGAACTTTGCCTAATGCTAGAACAAGAAGACATTATCAGAGCACAATTAATGAAGAGCCTGATATAAAGAATGTGACGAAGAAAAGCAAATTGGTATATACTGAATACATTGAATGGTCTTTGAGATTCTTTGCTGAAAGTTCCAAACAGAGGGAAAGGTATGAATCAACTGATCCAATGCACCAGCTTTATCACGAGAGGGATTGGCGTTTTATGAGGTAGATCATTAGCTTATACATGGCTTTTTTCTGGGAAAATTTTACTTTGCCTAATAACATTTTGTCATTCAAATGGGATATACCTAGTATTGAAATAAGTTCTGTCGCAAAAGTAGGCCACCTGTGTTCAAGGTCAAGCAGGTGTAGATGTTATCCATTGTTAATCTTTGGGTTATGACTCTAACGAAGTCTATTTACTGCTCATTGTTTGACAACTCATGGAGTGATTATGGAATGAGGGTGTCAAAGAAAAACGTATCTCAGTATGGCATTGTACAGTCGGTATTTTACATTTGCTATTTTAGAAAATTTGGGTAGCTCAAATTAATAACAATAATAATTTTATTTATTTAGAGAAGGATCATTTACATTCAATAAAAGCCTTCATTTTGTCTGTCAACTTACATTCATCAATATTGCAACGTTTTTCAATCAGTAACAATAAGTAACAAATCCTGTTGACAATAACTACTTTATTCACTCTATTAAGTAATTTATTTACATACAATTTATGTTCAGAATTTTTGTCTCTCTATGGAGGAGTATCTCCGCTTAACTACCCCTTGGAACATTCCCCCTGTCGTTTCCTTGTGCATTTCTTTATATTCCATAAATAATTCGAGATCGCTCCATCCCCACTCAAAGATTTCAAAAAGAAGTTCTAGACATCGAAGTATCCTAACTGTCAATTTTGTGAGACTGAAATTTTGACTGTTAATATTTGCGCGTGCACAGTTGTCATTTTTTATTATTATTATTACAACAAAAACTAGAGCAGAGGAAATTTCCTATAAATTCAATACAAATTAAATTTAATTGTCGAACAGCTCCATCACAAAACAGGTCCAAGTCATTTTTAAACCCATTGACATTTCGAGCACCAACCACCGCACTTGGTAAACGGTTCCACCTCTCAAAGATTCTGTAGGTAAGAAAACTATGACGCTGGGGAGTTACAAACCTCTCCTTTGCCAATTTGAACGGGTGACCTTTCAGATTAGTGGTGTTTAAAGTATATAAGCCTCGGATATCATCACCAAAGTGGCCACGTAAAGACATGAAAGAAAAAATGATGAGTGCTATAGGTGGGGCTGGACCGAGTGCTCGTACTTTTTAATTTTCATTTAATTTAATGTTTTCTGCATCTGAAAAATCCCTTGAATTGATAAACATATAAGGGTGTGGCTCAAATTTTTCTTGCACTGGGGTATCATTTAGAGTAAAGAAAATATAAGAGTGAATTTGAAAAAACATCTGGAGGTAGTTTTCTGAGGGATATTGATCACAAACGAAATCCAAATAATATACTCTCGTAAAGTTTTTGATGCCATTAAAAATACTTTTTGTTTGAACGTTCTAGCTTGTTTGAGAGCTGACATATAGGTTGTATGGAAAATGTCGGGATACCCTGTTTTCATTCAAAGTGTTTGGAATTACTTTCATATCTGTGGCACACCAAACTTTGCGACAGAATTTACGTCCAGCCTAGGTAGTGAATGTTTGGTACTCATCTATCATTCGATTTAGATAGGTTTATCATGAAATTTACATATTTGCAAACATTGAAACTCCTATTGATTTAAAGGAATAGTGCAATAAGACAGGAAGCCAAAGAAGAACAGAAGAAAAAAAGTGGTTACAAGTTGGAATCTCAAGTGTTCAGTACGAGAACACCTGTGCCTCCATCGATCTTAAAGTTCCACCCTTATGAACAATCGATTGCAGTTGCTGGACAAAACGGATTCAGGTGAATGACATCATTTTTCTTATATCATCTGTGAAGTGTACTGATAATCATCAATGAAACACGCATGTCTTCATTTTACGAATGCCTTTATTAGACTGCCTGATTATGGTACACATGAATTGACATGAACGATGCATATGTTATCCACAATATACCCCAATCTGTCAATTCATAAATGAGATACTCCATTCGAGCATAAAATTTTGTCTCTTTATATTTCGAAATTTGATTTTAGCTCATTTTTCTTTGAGGGAACAAGCTATTATTTGTGGCATGCCCATCCGACATTCCAGCGAGCTACGTTCCGTCTCAATTTTTTCTTGATTTTTTTTACCAGGGTTGATTCTAAGTAGCTTGGGGATACTAAACTATAGGATCAAAAATGGGGCCAGAAAACCATATACATATGTATATAATCAATACTGATGATATTGAGAGATTGTGCTTTTGTAAGTCACTTCTGACTTCTTACTCGTTCTTTGTGTGCTTATTCTAGTTTGAAAAAATATAGAAAAGCACTAGTGTGAAGTCAGGAGCTTTTGTCACTTCTTCTAAAGTATTTTTCCGTACTCCGGGACAGTGTGCTACTAATACGAGATATCAAGTATTTGAAGACATTTCAAGTCATTTAAAAAAAGTTTCTAGCGTGACGATTTTCACAAAATCTTGCAAACCTATTCGTTTATACCCCATTTAAACATCATCCAAGTTCAAAATTGCTCAGATGGTTATTCTGGGATTTATTGAGGAACCTAATTTTCAGATTCTCATAACATCTGCACCATTTGACGGATTTGACCAAAAACAAAATTGGCCGAGATATTTTGACAACTAACCTATTCTGAAAATATGAACACTCTTACTCATCTCCTTCGGATGATAGAGAGTAATATTTTGATATCATTTTCGGCTCTATATTCGAAAATTACAGATATTTGGGCAAAACGATAGCACGTTGTTCTACAAGTTTTTAAACTAGAACAAGCGCTCAAATATTAGTAGAACAGCGTGCTGTCGTTTTGTCTGTAATTTTCGATTATTATGCCGAAAATAGATTCGATTGGGTTCGTCATTTTCATGAAGAATCCGTGATCAAACTTGAGTATGTCCGGCCGATTAATCAAGTGAAGAAATTTAAATTTTTTTGCTTTGTTCAGATATTATTGAATTTCATGTCGGTGCTAGTTTCTCGTGTATAGCGAGGTAACGAAAGACTGGTCAGCTCAATAGAGGACCAGGTTCAAGAGACTGTGAAAAACTCCTGGACAAGCTCCTGATCTCACATCAGTGCTTTTTTACAATTATTCCTTTACTTTTTCAGTTTAGAAGATATATGTTTACATTATCGACATGTGACCACCCTGTGTATAGATGTTTTCCTTCATTACAACTGAGTGAATTCAAAAACAAAATTTATACTTTCATGAAAGCTTAAAAATATATGCTGGTCCAATTTTTATGCTAGGTAGGGGTTATGAGTAATGTCCCAGCTTTCTGTCACTTCATGTAAAAACAGTATACCTCATATTAGCGTTTGTTTTCACATTCAAAATTGTAAAAGTCTGAGGTTACCTTGAGATTCTAAGCTGTCAGTCAGACCATGAAAATTACAATCTCTGAAAGGGGACTGTAAAGTTTATGAATAATAACAGACCACACTAAGAATCAAATTGGGAACATAATGATATGTCCTATGTTGTAGAGAGTAACTTTCATTCAATTTCTCAGTATCAAGTTTACCTCGAAATAATTTTTTTACAGCATTTTAGATTGGGGAACAGGAGCCAAAAACACAACTTTTACGAACCAATCTCTGAAAGCTCCAAACAGTGTAATTAGTTCCTTAGAATGGATGAATTCCCATGATGTGTCGCTGATAATGGCTGGCATAAGCGATGGGAGTGTCAAAATCTTCAAGCCTATCATCAGTTCTAATAAAGATCCACAACTTGTATCAGCCTGGAATGTGTTTAGCGATCTAAAATCTAATTTTTCAAGTAAGTTTATTCAACAGAAAATGCTTTTTTTGTCATATTTTGCCGCATAACATTTAGCTACTTATATTATAAAAATTGCATTGCCTCAACATGAAGCCACACGCTGCAAAAAGAAACAAAATAATAACCGTCTTCAGTGTTTGTAGAAATATGTGTAAGGATCATATCACTTCAGAGAACATCATATCAGTGCCTTCTATGTTTTTCAAAGTATTACAGGCTGAGTCAGCAGAATAATTATTGAAAGACTGCTAAATTATTTTTTTATTGCACATATTTATTTGTAATCGGTCTTATAGATTTGAACTCAAGTATGATCCATATAACTATGTAGATTCCATTTCAGACCTTATACTGAATTGGGAACAATGGACTGAGACTGTGATTGCGGCATCAGACACCAAAATTCTGCGATTTTGGGATACGGTAAAGGAGCTAAAAGCCTTCGACCTATACCTTGGTACTGATTCGCCTGTCACTTGTATGGACTCAACCTTTTCAAATGCGTTGAACGATAATCTGTCTTCCTACATATCTAAAAAGGAGAACTATTGTACTTGTGCCAAAGATGAACCTTCCAGCGTTAGAGCCTGCAGTACTCCCTGCCACGGATGTGTTGCAGTTGGCTTTGAAAATGGTTGGGTTAGAATATATGACAGGAGATGTAACCCTGTTGATGGAAGAGTGAAATCATGGGAGGAACACGAATTTCCGGTTCTAGGAGTTAATTTTATCAGAGATCACATGATTATGAGTGGATGTGCTGGAGGTGATGTGAAGATATATGATATGAGAAAGAAGCATTCTATAGGAACCTATCGGCGTTATACTGATGGCCTGTTATGTTTTGATGTTCATAGGTCTGCTGGTCTTTTTGCTTGGTAAGTAATAAAGCTTTGTTCATTTCAATACTTGTTGTTGTTGTTGTCTTGAATTTTCAATACATTATCCCACTAAGTAGACAGTTGCCAACAAGTGCCAATTTCTGAAGAACTGAGATCTAAGAGGCCAAGGCTGGGTTCTAAGGCCAAAATTATTCATAGCGAATTTAGGTTTTCTTTATCTGAGGACTTCTCACCAATAATATTTCATCAATTTCTAAAGAACTGAGTTCCAAGAGGTGTTCCCAAAGGCTGGGTTCCAAAGACAAAATTGTTCATAGCTAATTTAGGTGTTCTTTATCTGAGGGCTTCTCACTTATAATGTTTCATGAGACTAAAAAAACCCTCTAATGTATTCTTTCTAAATTACAGAAAAAAAAATGGTTGATTAGAAAATGAAAAATTTTTTTCCTGAGAGTTGTCGAAATGAAATATGCATTGAAATTAAAATGTATTCGAAAACTAAAAGAAAATTTTTGACAAGTGAAAGCAACTCCATTTGCGTTTGGTCCTTTCAAATACGATTTGGTATTATTTATTTTCTGTGCCCTGAAATACATTTCAGGAAGATGTATTTATTTCACGTAAAAGTTTTGGAAATCATATGGGGAATCCACTCGCAAGGATGGAGAAATTGCACGGTAAATGCGAACCCATTGGATGCAAAAATTTTGCCTTTTAAGTTAGCTAACGTTTAGTAAGAGAGGAACTCTATAGATGAATAACTTATTTAAATAAAAAAAAAAAACTTCGACCAGTCCTACCTGATCCTGAAATAATACCTCTCCAACAGAAACTTCTCAGTTAGATACAATGACTCATAGTCAAACTGTTAATATATCACATCTGGTGTACCAAATGGTAGGATACTGAGGCCACCTGTATTTACACTGCTGGTATATCAGAAGATCAGGATACAACCATTACAGGCTAACTGTGAATTATGTGATCACTTTAAATTTATTAATTGAATGAGAAAACATTATCACGCTTAGTTTCAATAATTTTAAATAACTCAAACCTCATATTCGGTAAAATCTTAGTCAAAGCAATATTACGCAAGACTCTCCTCGCCCATTCATCGTCCTCAAATTTCAAAATTTGTGTCTTTCTTATAGCTTCAACTCTGTTGATGTCATCCTTTTCTTACATCGACTTATTTTAAGTGTGACGAATCATCGGGATCTCATCTCACCTACTCCTCGTCAGCCTATATCTGTAGTACGTATTTTGTCCCGACTCTCTATCATGTCATGAACGGCTGCAACGCCTTTCCTCGGCACAAAAATAAGGCGCCTCATACTAACACAATTTTAAGACGTGTATTCTCCAACTTCTTAATACAGTCTTGTAATGGATGCTTCTTTTTTCATAGGCTGAAGGACCTGAGGTTGATGGCCATCAATAAACTTGAATTTCTTTTTTTCAGTGGTTCAGTATCTCAACCCATAGGAGTTTACAACCTCGAAGGCTCACAATTTGGCAGCATCAAATTTTATGAGGGTTTCATGGGACACCGAATAGGTCCCGTTAACTGTCTAGCTTTTCATCCGCACAAGATGATTTTGGCAACTGGAACTTCAGATTGTTCGATTAATGTTTATGGACTCCAGGATAAAAGATGACGCGAGTCTCGTCCCTAGTAATTTGTTTGGAACCAACTAGGGATTTTATAATGCAATTATAGTGATCTTGCTTAGTGACTGATTCGGAAAAATACTGCCACGCAAACAGAACTGAAACAATTCGTTTCATTATCCCATTTTAGTGTGGACTCTTATATTTTAAGTGATTATTATCTTCTTGAAACCTTTTTTCAACTGAGTTTACTGAATTATTGAATTGTTCATTGAATATCCAGAAGTGCCTCACAATAGAATAATCACTTCAGTACCCTATAAAGCAACACTAGGTACTTACTGATTTTGTTATGTATGAAATTTTTTTTATATCTTCAGGTTTGATGAATTTCGAAATTGATATTTGAAAATATTGTATCTTTTCCTAACATAAGATTTCGTGACATTCATCTGAGATTTATGAAAATTAAATTTAGTTTTTCACATAACAAATTTCAAAGCACTGCTTGAATGTCCATAAACTTTTCTCATAGAGGCGAAAGAACGAAATTTTTACTTCTTCAAAATATAGCATGTTTGATTGGGAAGTATCTGAAACAAATATGTGTTCTTGGAGTAAAAAGCTACTTAAGATATTTCAGTACAATATTAGCAATGTTATCAATATCTAAGGTGCATATTTGAAATATGTTATGTAATTTTGATCCTCAATTTGTCTGCCATTTTGTTAACTAGGTATAATCATTTTTGTGATGTTAATTTTAGTACTAAAGGTTTATGTTCAATTCCAATTATTTGTCAGTGCATACTGTTACTGTAATATGACATTTGACAGTTTCAAGTATGATTGAATGAAATAAATTTTTGCATAATTCTAAACTCAAATTCAAACCATTACTTTTCATCTAGCAAAAACTTTACTAAAGCTTCAGGAATAGTACACTGTCCAGTAGTGTCACAGGTAATACATCGTATTCAATGCATATGAAACAATTTCATCTCCGTGAAAAAATATCATAGAAAAGGTCAATACATATCACTGAATTGCTATAAAAATGTGCTTGGACTATGACTCAATCTTAACATGATGAATTTTGATAAATAAACCCAATTAATTGGGTTTCAATGAGTTTAGTATTTTAGAAAATAGGGTCAAACCTATATCATTCTAAGTATAATTAAATTTCACCAATGATTGGCGACACAAAAACAAAGTAAGCTGCATTTCTTAATATTTAGAAGATGATTCGTTATGTCGAATTATACAGCAAATTTGCTTGCCTCTGAAAGAACAGGCAACCATCATGAACCCTCCATCAAGTGACTTCCCAATATCGTTAATAAACAAATTAAACAAAAGAAGCCCTAGCTGACTACCCTGCGGAACTTTCGAGGTCACTGGAAGTTTCTTAGATATAAAGCCCTCATACCTCACGACCTACGTATGACCATACATAAAACTACACAGTCAGAACAATAGAGGACTCCCAACACAGATTGACACAATCTTTAAAATTGAAAGATTAAGATTCAAGGAATCAAACTTGGGTAAAGTCCATATAGATGGCTGACTCCATGCAGTCACCTATATCTCTCAGATACAGCAGATTCGACTCAGTAGAGCTACTCGTCCAAAATGATATTGTCCATCAATTAAATCTGCTAACACACAAGAGAAAAAATTAGCAAAATTATTCACTTCTTTTCAACTACGACTATAAAAACCCTCAAGAGACATGGTGGCTGGCTGATCTGAAGTATTCTACATGGTGTTCCAAACATGTTTCGACAATTTGCATTCTGTCCTCAACTAACGAAAATTATCATAATCTACCTATCTGAAAACTTATTACACAGATGGGCTAACTTGGGCGATAAATTTAAACAGCATATTCCGAATTCTGACAACAAAAAGAGAACCTTATGGAGAACAGTAGCAATAATAAAGAATAATAAGAATTCAAACAAAGAGATTTCTGGTAACCCCACTGAAATGGCACATAAATTTAATCTGCATTTTGCTACGTCAGCGAAAGAAAAAATTAGTCACCAAAAAAACATACCATTTCATCATGACATCAAAAAAATTGACAAAAACTTCAATTTTTACCCAATCACTATTAGGTGGAAACATTGAAATTAATAGGAAGGCTCAAAAATAAAAACAGTTCAGGAATAGATCATATTCCAATAAAAACAGTAATATTTTGTATGGAAGAAACAGCGACACCACTCACTCATATTATTAACAATTCCATGAGTTTTTCCTGAACATCACTTTGCACAAAGCTAGCTTCCATCTGCTACTCATTGGGCGTTTCAAGAAAATATGTGTCATCCATGAAATCATGCGACATTTGAATCGAAACTGGGGTATGGAATTATATTTTATGGGAGTGGAAACACAGTGGATCGTGTTCTAAAGATGCAAAAGAGAGCTATTCGAACAATTATGCAGATGAACAGCAGGAAATCATGTAAAGGATTTTTCGTAAGAATAGCTTGATGACTGCAATTGCAGTTCACATACAAGAATGCCTTATATTTGCTTTCAAGAACAAAAATAACTTTCATACAAAATCAGCAACAACATATAACACAAAGACAACAAAATTAAAATATCCTCAGCGTAAACTGACATTAACAGAAAGGGGACCAGAATATAGTGGTATAAGATATTACAACAAAATTATATTAATCATATTAATGACACTACAACCCTCAAAGGTTTTAAGAAGCAAATTTTCAAAATTTCAATACAAATTGAACCATACACTATAGGAGAATTTCTGATGCATGATATGAAGAGCAGGCACAGGGCTTCTAGCCAGTAAAAAAGTGGAATCTGACACTATTTCATTTCAAGATGTTATGTACTCACATTTCTACTTTACTTGAAATAAAGCTTATTATTATTATTATTAACATTTTCGTGCGATTATTTTTCACTACTATCGACGTGGATTAACTCAACAATAGTGCGTCGATGAATTCAATTCAATTTTTGGCGATGAAGCTCCATCAAGGACCAGTGTTTATATATGGTATGGTGAATTCAACAGAGGTCATAGTTCACTGCAAGACAAATTTCGTGAAGGCCGTCCAAAATCATTTGTTTTCCGAGAACTATTTATGCTGTGCGCCAACTGATATTGCAAGATCGTTATGTGACCTATGGTAAGATTGAAACAACCTTGGGCATTAGTGGGACCAGCATACATTCAATATTGCATGAACATTTGACCGTCAAAAAATTTGTTTGCGTTGGATCCAACACAATTTGTCAATCGCTCAAAAAAAGGCTCGTGTCGATTTGTCGTAAAAAATGCTCCTAAAATACGATCGCGGTGATTCGAAGCACGTCTATGACATCGTGACTGGTGAGGAATCTTGGATTTACAGGTATGAACTCGAAAGTAAACAGCAATCGACAGTATGGGTCAGTGGCGGCTTGTCCTATGAGGCAGGTGAGGCAGTGCCTCATCAAAAAAATTCTGAACCGTATATTTCTTCATTCCCTTTCATCATCACTTTTTTCCTCAATATTTTTCCCAATCTCACGTTCCTTGTATAATATTCATAACAAATCAAATCTTCTTTGAATAAACGGTTGGAGGCAAGCCTAACGCAGGCTTCTTTGACTGAATTAGCGTGTTATCTACTTTGATGACCTACGAGAACGTAATGGAAAGCCGTTCTAGGATTAATCCGAGGCTGGCCTATGCGCGACTAGGCCGATCTGAGATCGTTCCGTTTCTGCGATGTCCAGCGGGTTATCTTCGTCGAAGCGGTGAGAACATATCTACGGTTTTGAGGGCGGCTTCTCGAGGAATTAGAGGCCCTCAGGTTTTTATTAGAGTTAATCGGGAAGCGGGAAATAAAAAAATAGGGTTAGTTCACTTTGTCGTTATTTAGTGGTATCGCGTTTGCTATGTATCGCTTATGATTATAATTTTTTTCAGGTGAATTTTTTCTGAAATATAAATCTTTTTTATCGAAAGTGACTACCAGATCGCGAAATGGATTCAGCGGGACCTAGTAATAGTAAATCTTCTGAAATTCCTAAGGAAGATATTCGGTGTACTTGTGATATTGTTAATTTTTTAATAAATAAGCAACATTTTTCGACTCATTCGTATGATGATAAATTATATTTGATTAAGGAAGTTAAGCGACCTGTTTCAGATTTGAGTAAATCTCTAGTGTCTAATGGTGGGGTCGGTAAATCAAATCGGGGATTCCAAAATACGTGGTATGACAAGTACGACTGGCTTACTGGAAGTATTACTTTGAAAAAAAATTGTTGGCCGTGCATTTTATTCGCAGCAACTAATGGAAATTCCGACAGAGTTTGGTCGAAAAGTGGTTTTAGTGATTTGAAAAATTTATCTCGAGATCTATCGCTACACAATAAAAATGCTCAACATATTTCATCTAATTGCAAGCTTACCGTTATGAGAAAGCAAAAACAAAATATCGCCACAGCAATAGACAATGCGCGACAAATAGAAATTGAAAATTTCAATGCTAGAGTCAAAGAAAATCGACAAATTCTAAGAAGTTTAATAGATATTACGATGCACCTCTGTATGCAAGAGTTACCTTTTAGGGGGCACGATGAATCGAATGAGTCTTTAAATCGCGGAAATTTCAAAGAATTGGTAGTTCTTGTTAGTAAATTTGACACGAATTTAAAAACCTTTTTAGAAAATGACACCAACAGTAAATCGGTATTTTCTGGTACATCTAAAACCATTCAAAATGAATTAATTGATTCGGTTGCTTTTGTTGTGAATAAACAAATCGAGGACGAAATTTCACAATCATTGTTTTTTTTTGACAAGTTGATGAAACAACTGACATAAGCTGTCATTCCCAGTTATCAGTCATTTTTCGTTATGTAATAGATGACTAACTTGTTGAGCGCTTCATGGTATTTTATGATGTTAGTTCTGGGAGTTCTGCTGAGATCTATTTCAATTTTTATCTTCAAAATTCGGAAAATTTGACTTGCATTCAAAATTAGTGGTTCAAACACGACGGAGCGAGTGTTATGTCCGCAGTAGTGAACGGGTTACAAGCAAAATTAAATATTTAGCACCACAAGCAATCTTTACTCATTGCTATGCACATGTATTCAATTTGGTTTTAAGTAATGCTTGCAGTTCAATTCAACAGGTTAAAGTTTTTTTCTCAACCTTGTCAGGATTTTCATCATATTTTTCCAAATCAACAAAGCGTACCCGAGTGTTAGAACAAATTGGAGGAACACGTATTCTTTCGAATGTGGCAACTCGTTGGAATTTCACATCACGAGCCGTTCATACAGTTTTCAATAATAGAGATAAGTTACTTGAAACTTTTTATTTCGTAATCAATAGTAACAGTCGCGATTTTGATCAAAAATCTATTGGGGAAGCAATAGGTTTGAAAAATTTTGTAGAAGATGCTCGAAACATATTCTTTTTAGAAACGTTTGTATTGATTTTTGATCAAACCGATACTGTTTTTTCTGTTTTACAAAATAGAAATATAGAAATTTTAAAGGCGAGAAATTTACTGCAAACAATATTGAATAGAATACGTGAATTCAGGAGTAACGGCACTTATTTCGATACAATTTATGGAAAACTGAATACCGCAGATTTACATTCGAAACGTCGTGAGAGATTTGAATTTGCAGATAAAGAACAACAGTTGAGACAATATTTTTTTCAAATTTTTCTGGACATTATAATGACTCAAATAGAAGTTAGATTTTGCGACATTGATAAACTACATTTCTTCGATCTCTTAAAAAACTCAAATTTTTCCAAATACCAAAAAGAATTCCCTCATCAGCTTTTCAAAGACTTGACAACACAATATAATATTCTGATAAAAATCAACTGAAGAGCGAATTAACTGTTCTGTACAGAAACGATATAGTAGAAAATTGTACAAATCCCTATGAAATGTCAAGTTTTTTTCACGATACGGACTTGAAATTTAGTTTGCCGGAACTCTTAAAATTATTATGCCTTGTAATTGTTTTGCCAGTGACGACTGCTTCCACAGAAAGAAGTTTCTCTGCGTTGAAAAGGATTAAAAATTATATTAGAAATACAACTGGACAAATTTCGATCGAAAAAGGATTCATAAAATCACAGGATGAAAATATTTTTATTGACAAGGTTTATAGATCATTTCGCTGATCAGAAAAATCGTAGAATTCCATTGATTTACAAAAAATTTTAATATTAAGAACTCAATTTAGAATGATTTTCATTTATAACTTTCAGAATATATCCTTTTTGGCGCTCTTGTTCACCTGAACAGAGTGCTTATCAATTTGCCCAAATGTCTGTGACTTTCGAATTTTTGGGCAAAAGTGGTATCAATCGTTTTGTTTGGACCTACTGATGAATAATCCGTGGTCAAAATCGATTCTGTCCGTCCGTCCGTTCCGTGAACACGATAACTCTCGAACGGATGAAGTTAGAGAGTTGAAACTTTCAGAATAGGTTTGAGGTATAAATATCTCGGCTAAGTTCGTTATTCGGTCAAATCGGCCGAATAGGTTCGGAGTAACAAAAAAAAAATTTTTTTTCAAATGACACTGTTCAAATAAAAACTTTTTTTATGGTGCAGTTTTATCAGACGTATACAAAAATACCACTCTCGACTTCGACAAGCTAATAGTTCTGGAGATATGATTTTTCAAAATTTAAATAATTGTAAGTGGTTTACAAGAGCGCCTAAGCCAACTGACCTCACGTCAGTGCTTTCTAAATTTTTTTACACTGCCTTTTTAATTATTTTATTCAGTGTTAATTTTTTTAGAGTTTATTTCGTTATTTTGAAAATTTCCAACTTGATCTGATCCGATTTCCTTCATTCCCATCCCACACCTGGCAGGAATGCTCTACACCTCCTCGTTGGTTCTTGCTGTACAGCTGCATAATAATGGTTTTCATATTTTTGAGCAATTTAGTATATCGAAAAATAAGCTCATAATATATTGGGAATATTAAATTAATGGCTTTTTTTGCTGAATAAAATAAAGTAATATGTATATAATTAATTTGAGGATTCATCAAAAATTCCAAGAATTAGTGAAGAAAATTTTTTAATATATTTATTATGTAACTGACGAATAAAGTTCACTATATAAACTTTGTTCGACGTAAACCCTATATATATATATATAATTTAAGAAAATTCGTGACTGAATATAAAGTATATAGATGATTCTCGTGGGTTAGCAGTCAAATAAAAAGTAGAAGCATCCTTTACTCGAGCTTTCAAAACAATTTGAAGAGTGCTGCAAATTATTAAAAATCAATGAACATTACAGATCTTCAGATGATAGCGAGATTGATTATGAAATGATGTTCATTAAATCTTAATCTAATTAACATGAATTCAAGACCTTAAATTATGATAGCTCAAAAAATATAATAATGATTGACAATTTTGGATGATGTGATATACAATACAAGCTTTAATTTAGAATCAGATTACTTAGAATAAGAACATATGTTCGGTGTTAAAAGATTTTGTTATTCACTTATATCTAAGTTTGAAACGTTAGTCACATTTCTTTATCTTTTCTATAGAAATCAAGTAAGAATACATTGTGCTCAAAGAGTTAATATCCTTCCTAGAGTTCATGGAGTTATCATATTGTGATATTCTCACCATTTCCATAAATGTTCTTTTTTGAAATTAGGTTCTGAATCTAATATTTTTATATTTTTTTCATAATCAGGATGATGATCTTCAGAATTCACATGATTGGTAAGAGCACAGGAATTTTTAAGAGTTCTGATATTGCTTTTTGTGTAGTGTTATCCTTTGTTGAAGTTTGGTGGAAGTCTGACCTATGTATATTTGATCGCAATCCTTACATGGAATGCTGTAGACAACATTAGATTTATTTAAGATCTTATCTCTGTCTTTCAAATTAGTGAATATAGACCTAACTGGTTTTACATTTTTGTTGCAATTTTAATTTTATCAGGTGGTAGTATTCTTTTGAGATTATATGTAAGGGTTTCTATGTAAGGTAGTGTTAGGTATAAAAATCTTTGTCGTTCTGATGGTAATAAAGGTTGTATATCAGCATCTAATCGTGGTGGTAGATCATTAGGTGTATTGAATAATAATTTATTGATTAAGTTAATAGGATAACCGTTTTTTTTATAAAAGATCTTTGAGAATCAGAAGATTTTTATCTTTAAATTTATTATGCGATATTTTCAAAACTCTTGTTTTCAAATTTTTGATAATGTCAATTTTCATTTTCATTGGATGATATGAAGCGAAATTAATGTATCTTCCTGATGCTATTGATTTTCTGTACCAATCTACTAGAAGAATGTTATTATCCATTCAAAAATTCAATTCACAGTTGAGACTGAATCTAATAACTCAGTTCCTTTTTTAGATACTAAGGTTATCAGAGATAATAACATTCTTCTAGTAGATTGGTACAGAAAATGAAAATTAACATTATCAAAAATTTGAAAACACTTTTTGAAAATATCGCATAATAAATTTAAAGATAAAATCTTCTGATTCTCAAAGATCTTTTAATAAAAAAACGGTTATCCTATTAACTTAATCAATAAATTATTATTCAATACACCTAATGATCTACCACCACGATTAGATGCTGATATACAACCTTTATTACCATCAGAACGACAAAGATTTTATACCTAACACTACCTTACATAGAAACCCTTACATATAATCTCAAAAGAATACTACCACCTGATAAAATTAAAATTGCAACAAAAAAAAATGTAAAACCAGTTAGGTCTATATTCACTAATTTGAAAGACAGAGATAAGATCTTAAATAAATCTAATGTTGTCTACAGCATTCCATGTAAGGATTGCGATCAAATATACATAGGTCAGACTTCCACCAAACTTCAACAAAGGATAACACTACACAAAAGCAATATCAGAACTCTTAAAAATTCCTGTGCTCTTACCAATCATGTGAATTCTGAAGGTCATCATCCTGATTATGAAAATATAAAAATATTAGATTCAGAACCTAATTTCAAAAAAGAACATTTATGAAATGGTGAGAATATACAATATGATAACTCCATGAACTCTAGGAAGGATATTAACTCTTTGAGCACAATGTATTCTTACTTGATTTCTATAGAAAAACAAGAAATGTGACTAACGTTTCAAACTTAGATATAAGAATAACAAAGAAGAACATATGTTCTATCTAAGTAATCTGATTCTAAATTAAAGCTTGTATTGTATATCAATATCTAGCTCTCATCCACTTCGAATAAATGACATCCAAAAATTGTCAATCATTATTATATTTTTTGAGCTATCAAAGGTCTTGAATCATTTAATATATTTTAATATTATGTAATCTGTAACCTGCAATTGAAGTAAAGTTCACTATATAAACTTTGTTCGCCACGTAAACCCTATATATATATATTATTTTTTTTGTTTAAAATTTCTTGGGTGTATAGCACTTATTCTACTAATATATGGTAATTGTTGATTTATTATTTTATTTTTCCAACACATGTTTCGGCGTGTCTACGCCTTTTTCAAGGAATATAATTCAGTCGACAATTTCTTCATTCAAATCGTCCGTCAAGATATTATTTTCTCCTATAATCAAACTTTAAAAGATCTTCAAATATTAAATATTTTCGTCAGCCATGAATAAAATAATGTATATATATTATATTACATTATTAAATTTTTTTTCATATGTGCCTCACCATACTATATTGTCACGAGCCGCCACTGCCGCATTTATCCTTCGCTTAAGCTCCTCACGCAAAGTGCCGAGTTCCTTGATTTGGCATAGTTGTCTTATCGTTCGAGATGCTGAAATGTCGGCAGTCATATTTATTCTCATTGTTTTATACTTCAGAATCTTAGCAACTATCATAGAATTAGAAAATGAAACTTTTAAAATTCTAGGACGATCGGTAGAAGGTGCGCCAATTCTTGAAACTGAGATCGGTGCGAGTTCGCATCTGGAACCACACAATCAAGAACCCTCGAAACCATAGATAAATCTTCATTGGAATCCATTTCGGTTCTTCCACGGATCAAAACATTGTGAGATCTTCGAAGGCGATCAAGTAGTTCTGATGGTTGAAGGTGTGAACTATGACATGCCCCAGATGAGCGCGTTGTTAATTCCGCAATGACTCTTTATACAAGACGACTAGAGATTTTGCTTAATGGGCAATAAATAAAATCGCTGAATTTCAAATATTCAGTAACAATCAAAGAGGTGAATTAGTGTTTACATAAACAAAACAGTACATTGCCTTTAAGTTAGGATAACAGCTAACACACTTGAACTAACTAGACCCAGGAAAGAAAAACATACCTTCTTATATAACATATATATTTTCTAAATATATTGTACTAATTCAATAATGAAAAGTACAGTTAGTATTTACATATGAATCTAAAAAGCAGACAATGCCAAAAAATATACTTAGAACTAAAAATTGTCCTGCTATTTGTTTTAGGAAATTCCTGGCAAAATCTTCAAGATGCTAATATGTACAAATTAAATAAAGTATCTCAAAATAAAATTAAACTAGCTTATAACAATAAGACACATAAAAATGGCATCTCATATCAGTTAACAAAATACTATATTCCAATTATCAGAGAAAATTGAGATAAATATCTATGCCCAGTATTCCTCAAGTATCTGTCTAAAACAGTAATTGAACTAATATATACTGTTGATGCAACTTAAGGGCTTCAGGAAGTTACAAAAATTTTCATTTTCATTGATGTAGGATTTTAAATATCATGTGAATGGATTTTCAAACAATAAAATGATTTTGTTATAAGAAGGAAGCAAAGTAAGAATATTAGCTCTATTTCAAATTTTTTCAAGAATTTTTACCTCACAAACCACAATTTTTTCCAATTCAAAAACGATACAAAAATATTTAATTGAATAAGGTATCAAATGCCTCTTTAATCAACTATATGTTAGAATGAGTAAGTGAATCATGAGCAATACTTTCTAAAAGGGAAACGGATTTTTCTTTTTTCAACATACACAGACACTAGAAGTAAAATAATTTGACAAGTAAATTAGAATCTGAAAACGAAATTTCATCAATATCTATGTAAATCAAAAAAGAGAAATACGAAGTTGTTGTGAAACTTAATTCAAATTAATAATATTGTATCTTTTTCTATCCCATTTATTTTTAAATTGGATATGTAATTTTCTGTCGGGCTTTTTCCAAACAGTTAAATGTTAAGTTCTCAAGGTAATCCAATTGTTAAGGACTGCAACTTTAATGAACAATTCTTTCATGCTTTATTTTTATATGTATTTTCATATGTGAAACAATTGAAATAAATTATCCGGGTGATGATATTTAAATGAAGGAATTGAGGTAATTAATACAAAATCTATTGACAATTTGTGTACTGGCCCAAATATTATAGAGGAATTCATGCTAAGTTGTATTTCTCTTTAAATGGCATCAGTTTTTAATTATTATCAGAGTCCCTCAGTAACAACAGATAAAAATATGAGAGTTTGGAGATTCAAATGTATTTCTTCATTAAAAATTATATTTCTGACCAGGTGATCTTCAATAAAATCTTCATTTTAAGGTGAATGCTAGAAAAACTTTGAATGGTTGAATTTTCATGAGAACACAGAAAATTTATTGGTCAGAACTCACACCATTCGGTAATTTCTTTTGAAGATAGCACCATTTGTGATTTATACAAGTCGTAGAAAACCAACTGAAAATTCAAATTTACTACCCATAAGTATGTTAATAATCAATAATAATCCCATAATCTGAAATAGTGAATTGCAGCTCTGAGCTTAAACTCATAGTTTGAAATATACACCAATATAAAATAATCCTTAGCAGAAAAATATAGAGTCAATACATAAAAACTTCGGTCATCTTAAAAGAACCGAACTAACAATGATTGAGATGAATCTGTTCCACATTCTTTTGCCATGAAATTCATTCAAAATTTTTTTTAATACAAAGATTGTTGCAATTTTTTCCATACAAGTAAAATTCCAATTATACCGAAAATTTGCAACATTTCCTTCACGTAAACATAACAATTTACAGATATGAATGGAGTGCTTGTAGGTAACAAATGAAATAATGCCTGTCTTGTTGAACTTTCTTGTAGTCACGAGAAATTATCGAAGATCCAAATATGGGAAGATGCTTAAGAGTGGTAAGGCATGACATATGTGGCTGGGAAGAGTCCCTTGCGATGACCTATTTCTCCATGCCACCAATGCTGATCTGAACGGTCAGTCACAGTAACCACATCGCCTTTTCTAAATTCCAATTCACCTGCCTCTTGAGGTTGGAAGTCATAGAGAGCTTGTACTAAACACTTAAATAGAAAAATTTGGATTACAAAACAGGGACTAATGAGTTACAGTAGAACAATCTGAGATAATACAAAGTAAGAATAACTTATTACAATATTTATCAAATGACCACAACGTTTCTGTGACATAATAAAGACATTTGTCAGGTGTCAATTGTTTGTTGAAAAATTAACCAGTCCCAAAGATTTCATGAACTTAAGTTTGTGAGGAAAGTATCAATTCCTCACACTCCAGACCAAAGTTTACATACCTCACGAAGTTGTCCCAATTAGATTTATTTATAGTTTTGTTCTTCCTGTACAGAGTATGTTTTTACTGATACAAAAATTAAAGAATGATCAGCTGAAAAATCGTGAAATTTTTCTATTTCTATATCATTCGCTGATATACCATTCAGAATTATTTTTGTTATAAGGGTTTCAATATTCATTTAAACAACATATTTCAAGGTTTTAGCTCTTTATTTCTTTAATCGGACAAAGGTTTAGGCTCTGGAAATTGCATTAATGGTACAAAAACATTAAACTTACAACAATGTGAGACTCAACCATCAACAAAGAAATTTGTCCGAAAGTAAGACAGTAAAGAGCTGAAACCTTGTAAAGTGACTACATACCCTTTAAACCTTTTAGATTAATAATTGGATAGTCGAGATTAACAACCACTTAACATATCATTATTTATTTCATTTATTATTTTTCATTATTTTATACACTCCCTATTTTTACAGAAACCGAACATTAAAAAAAAGTACCACTAGTGCCATCTGTTGTAATATTTTACCCATAGAGGGCTTAGGCCGGTTGTACAGTGACAACTCAATTGAAGCTCAACTGAGCTCGGTTCTCTCTTGAGCCAGGTTCAGATATGTCATCCGGTTGTACAGGTTATGTTTGAGGCGAGTTCAAGTGAACTTTCCTTGAGTACAATTCTTCAGAAAATGGCAACGTCGCTTCCTTTGAGACATGCGTTTTTGATACGAATAGTAACAAATTTTGGACAAACGGAAAAAGAAGAAGAATTAAAAGTCTCCTATGACAAGAGCGCAAATATAATTTTAAAATTTGAATTGTTCTGTTTGAACAAGATTAGTTGATGAGTGCTGTTGTGGTTGTGATTGAAAAA
Source organism: Micraspis discolor (assembly GCA_030674115.1). Lineage (NCBI taxonomy): Eukaryota > Metazoa > Arthropoda > Insecta > Coleoptera > Coccinellidae > Micraspis > Micraspis discolor. Next base: position 714,586 of record JARTUT010000443.1, read on the forward strand.
AAGTGTCAGTAATAGATAGTTCCTTGAAGAAAATCATGAAAAATCACTTCCTCGGGACTTATTAATCAGTTACCACCACCTTATACATCTAATTAAGACTGTTCTTTTTGTCAATGTTATGCACCTGCTCTGACTATATACTGTTGTCGAAATTGTTTAGTTTTAGTTGGAAATAAGAAATCTGTCTTTTAATTTTAATTTACACTTCTGTAGATGAATTTTGTTTTTTCTAATTTGTGAACACATTTTTTGGGTATTTGATTACCTGTATGTGATCCATATGAATAATAAATAAATAAATAAATAATGTCAGACGTAAAGCGATGCGCAAATTTCACGTGCTCCGAAGAGAACATTTTAATAAATCTTATTAAAAAATACAGCAATATAATTGAAAATAAACAAAATCCATTTCTATTAATGTCATATTAAAAAATTCTGTTTTTGAGTGAAACACGAACACAACTCATTCACGAAAATACTACCTTAGCAAGCCTTTCAACTACAACTATTTGACATATAACCTATAAATTGTAAATTGAACTCTATTTGATGTTCTGTGACTCTATGATTGAACTGAAATTTCTGTTGAACCAGGCTTGAGCGCCCGATTTTGGAAGTTCAACTTGAGGGTCGGTTTGAGTGAAGTTCAGCCTTGAACTCGCACTGTACAACAGATATTTCTTATTTGAGTTGGGTTCAGTCTTGAACTCGGACTGTACAACCGGGCCTTAGTCCCTCATTGACAACTGGTATAAATAACATGACATTTGGATGCATACAACAAAAGTTATTGCGTTTCAAATGTCAGTGTGTTTTGTACATCAGTCTGAAAATGAGTTTCAAACAAAGAGCTCCAATTGATTTTCGTGTTAAACTTATTAAAACTAATACTGAAACGCACCAAATGCTACAAGATGCATATGGTGATGGTTGTCTATCCTGAACGCAAGTTTACGAGTGGTTCAGGCGATTCCCAAAACCGGATTATCGGAAGAAAACATCGAAAAAGTGCGTGAATTCATCAAAATCAAATAACAAAAAATCGTCGGTGAAGGTAGTTGAAATGGAACATTCCTCAAATAACCGCATACAGCTGACCGAAGTTTTGGGCCTTAAGAAGGTTAATTCGCGGTTTGTAACACACAAACTCACCGAAGACCAAAAAGTTGATCGAATTGAACATTTCAAAGACATTGTTAAGTGCTCCGAAGGATCAAAACTTCTTGAAATCGATTGTAAGTGGTGACGAAACGTAGCGTTTTAAATATGAGCTTGAAACAAAGCAGCAAAATGCTAAATTGAGAGCACCGGATGAAGGAATACCAAAAAAAGTCGCTTGGTGAAGTAAAAACTTTGTTATGCTGATTTGTTTTTACGATTCAAAAGGAATTATCCACAAAGAATTCATTCCACCCGGCCAGACAATCACTGAAGAGTTTTACTTGGGCGTCATGAAGCGTTTGCTAGCAAGAATTCCTCATATTGCACGATAATGCCGTCTTACAGGCCATGGAAAGAAAAGATCTGGCAATGGGTTTATTTGTGGACTTGCCAAAAGCAAATGACTGTGTTAACAATGAAAGACTACTTAGCAAGTTGAGTATGCATGGAATAAGAGGAAAAGCTTACATGTGGCTGCAATCATACTTGTCGGGAAGATTACAACAGACTGTGATAACAAAAAATGAATTAGAGAGGACGACAATAAGAATTGGGTAACATAATTGGTAATGTTTTGTTTATTATATATATTAATGATGCACCAAAATCTGTTTCATTTCCAAGTTATTTTCAACTTGTTTATGCTGATGGTAAAAATGTCTTAGTCACAGCATGTAATTTACAAGCATTACTTGATAGTTTGTAAAACAGTTTTAGGGCAATATCACATTGGGTCACCAATGAATGTCTACTAATGATAATAAGACAAACTGTGTAATGTTCCACACAACAGAAACAACTTAGGATGCCCAAATTCAGTTAATCTAAATGAATCAGAAGTCAAAGGGAACACAGAAACAAAACTCTTAGGTTTAACAGTCGATGAAGTACTGTCATGGAAGCCACATGTAGATAATTTGCACAAAAAATTGAATTCAGTGTGCTATACGCTGAGAGTCATGTCCAAATATCTTGATGAAAGTGGACTTAGAGGGATATATTTTGCAAATTTTGAGTCGAATGTGAGATATGGCCTTGCCTTCTATGGTAGTGCTAGGACAATAGAAAAGATATTTTTATGTCAAAAGAGAGCAATCAGAATAATGAGAATTAGAACATCTTGTAGAGGCATTTTCAAACAGTGTAATATCTTGACCATTGCAGCTCTTTATATTGAATATATTTATTTATGTATCATGTTTCTGTTAAAAAATAGGCAATACTTCAGAGATGGTTTGCCAGCTCACACGCATACAATAGCAGAAATATTTATTATGTGTATCCTGTCCACAGGCTAAGTGTTACAGAGAGAGGAACAAAATACTCCACCATGAAATTCTTCAATAACCTTCCATTGAAAATAAGATCCATTACCAACCCCAGGACCTTCAAAATAGAGCTCCATTGCTCCAAATGGAGCTGCTGCTGGATTTTTGAAATAAATATTATTATTAATGCACCATCACATTGTTCGTGACTTGTAACTGAATTTTTGGTCAAAAATCACGACGTCCTATTCCAATAAAGGACATGGAGAAGTCGTTTTACAACTTATTGGGGCGTCCAAATTTGTGTATCAATGGAGAAGGGTAATACATTTTTAATTAATAAAAATTATTTGTTCCAAAATTTACATTGGTTTTTTTTTTAAGTTCGGTTCATTTGGAATGTAAGGTGTAGTATCAAAATCAAGTGGAGTTAAAGTCGAAATTATTTTTTTCAAGATTTCTGATCTCAGACATCTTCAAATACTTTTTTCACATAGGTTGTTGATCGGTAATTTGTCATCCGTTTTCGTTGTTGGGACTTTCATTGTTCTGATATTAGTTTGGTTTGGGAATTAGCATAGTTTTTTCCGAAGATTGAGTTGAGGTTGTTAGTTAGGACAAAGATCATGTTAAAAATAGTTTACAGGATCAATGAATGCATAAAGATTGTTTTAAGCAATCTGACAGCAAATTTTCACCACTGATCAAAAAAAGTTACCTCTTCTGCTATCATATCACGAAGTTTGACGTCTTGCGATCTGGAGACTGACGATGTACGATGATATTCAACCAACTCATTGAGGGAATTGAACTTAACGACCCATAAGAAGAATTTACCTTGTGCGTCTCGAAGTACTTTGAAATGTTGCACACCATCTGAGCATCTGCAATAAACAAGAAATTAATAAGACAATTGAAAAAACTCTCTACAGTGGCAATTTCAATAAATTACTCCCTTCTCTGAATTTTTGAAAGGGTATATCAAAATTAATTTTAATTTGACAGATAACACAGGTCAACAAAAAATTTCATTTTTAGTGATGAAAAAGTAAAAACTAACATAAGGTAATTTGGATGTGTTGATTTCAAAACAAAATGCATGTTTTTTCTGTTATCAGTATAGTTTCCATGTTATAGACGGGTCCATGAAATTGAATTCTGAAACTATATCAAATATTTAGTGTTTAGTTCTAAGTTACTTGAATAAGTCTTCGAACCACAGATAAATAGAAATTTGATCTAGTTTTCAAAGTTTTGTCAATTTGCACGTGAAACTTGAACATTTTTCTAATATTGTCAGCTATTTTAAAAGGAAATTTTTTGCCTTGACAATGACAGAAGATGTCTGTCGAAACGTTATAAAAAAGGACAATAAGATATGATGGTTTTGGCCGAATAATTCTAACAAATTTCTAGTCAACTTCTTCGGTATACTTGAATCTACTCTCAACACTGTGATTTCAATTTTTTCAGAAACAGTTGGAAATTCGGAAGAAGGATTTCATTATGCTGGGAAGATAATACTTTATGATTATAAGCAATACCGATTAAACCGTAAATAATGGTTTTACGCCCGCTAATAATTTCATCCTTAGAGATGAAGCTTGGCAACATTGCAGCATAGCTAGGCTCACATGCTTCACTAAAGAATCATAGTCAATTTACTGGAAAGAATGATTGGAATAACTTTGGATAGATGGTGACTTAGTATGAAATCAAATCAATGCGTTGATCTAAAAACCATAATGCCTCATAGAAAGTTTTACGAAGCACCAATTTGACTTATTAGGCACTAAATATTGGATGTTGTTTTATAATTATTACAACTTTTCGCTAACTTCACGCTTGGAGAAAAATAACTTTCGACTATAGTAAAACTAAAAATAATATTGCAGCCGTTCTGGAAGCACTAATATTTACTAATTAGGCTCTAATTAATGCAGCAAAAATTTCACGCAATTTTAATACGTTGGTAGTGAGCGTGAAATCAGCACCAAAGAAAATATTCTGTGATATTTTGAAAACAGTCGTTTTCTTCCATTGGTTCCAAAAGCACCAATAGGCACTAAATATTAGTATATTGATTTTGAGGTAATTTAGTGCTGGACGTGAAGTCAGCACCAAAAATTTGGATTGTCAATATCTTAGAAACGGCGCTTGTGCAATGAAAGTTCGATGAAGCACCATTAGGCAGTAATTGAGCACTAAATATTTGACATAGTTACTAAATTAGTGCTTCCATCTTTTTGCTAACTTCACGTACAGACAAGTAAAGTGAGTTGATACCACAATAGGCTATCCTGAAAATATGGCGCCGTTTCATTGACAGTCCCAAACGTAGTTTGAAATGTATTATTTCAAACAACAAAAGCAAACAAATATGGATTAATACTAATTGGACATTCTACTAGTATGAAAGAAGAATATGAAATCATATCATTTGTAATGAAATAACTCAAATATGAGTTATAATATGATAAGAGAGCTCATTCATGACCAACATTTCATTGAATCAATTGAATGATTGGTCGATTGAATCCAACGATTGGTGCTCATTTGCACAAGTAGTGCAAAATTTTCTTGAAAATTTTTAGAACTGTTTCAAAGTATGCTTGATAATTTATGTACTCTAGGTTGTAACTTAGGCATAAAAGTACATTCACAGCCATTTGGCGATTTGAGTGAATCATAGAAAAACAATATGAACGAAGATGGGATAGCCACATTATGACAGACTTTTGTTGGAGCGTTCAGTGAGATTGTCATAGTAAAAAACATGACCGAAAGTAAAAAATGTTTGAGTTATTATAAATGTATATTTTCGAAAGTTGATAGTACAAAACCATTCAATAAATGACCGAATGTATTCTGATACCAGACGAAATCTTCAATTTCCGCAAAGTTTACGAGAGCTACTTGCCACTACAAAATTTACACAGGGGCTCATCAACTTCCTTCAGACAACTGGCATACTCTACAAACTTTAAAATGTATTTGTTTCATATAAATATCGAAAAGTATTATATAATATTATTGTAACTAATATACAGTATCTGTGTCAATGACCTAAGATGTCGAGACACGTTAATTAAATAAAAAAAAAAAATAAATGACCAGGGTTCAAAGTGGAATAAATTGAAAAAATTGGCAATGTTTTTTTTTAACGGTCAATATTGAATATCTGAAGAACTAGATATAATAGAAAGAAACTGGAGGCATTTTTTAATTTTATACTAAAAATTCATCATAATTCAGTTAATGAACTTGGGGTACCAAAATATGTGTTACGCTGTGTAATTTGTTATACATAAGTTTGTACAAATTCGAAAATGACTACCATTAAAATACTATTACACTGTAATCAAAATACATATGGAATTGTTCTGAGAATGAGATGTAGGTCAAGATTAAGTGCTGGAAAATGAATTCTGCAACGGATGGACTTCTTATCTTTCGTAGTTCCCCTGCGTGATAAGAGCCCAGTGAAACACCGTTACAAATTGATTAATACAAAGAACAAAACAACTTATCAAATTTAAAACTAAGAAATTTTTTATTTATAATAAATGACTTCATATTTTTGTTGTTTCATCATGAAAATTTCACTTTTATGCACACTTCATTTAGACATACTTACTTCACAGATAAGGAGAAATCTCCTGGACTAGACTCACTAATGCGAATTAAAAAAGCTCCTTCATGTTTGTTCATCAGAAGTTTTTCTGCATCAGCCCTTGTTATCCTTCCATAATACCAACTGAAAATCAACGTAAATTAGAAAAAAAATCACAATGCTCTTCAGCTGGAATAAGAATAAAAATATTCTTTATTTAAAATAAAGTTATATTTTTATTAAGTAATCCTGGATGCCATGGTAAAATGGTAAAATATAATAATGAAGAATGTTATTTTTGTTACATCCAGAGATGAAACTTTGAATGTAAAATATAATATCAAGAATACTAAAAGGTTGAAGAAGTTTGAAGATAGATAATTTGTTGATGTTCTTAATATAGAACAATGAACCATCTAAGTGGAATTGGATTGATATTTTTTAGGTGGAGATGGGTGGAAACAGGTTGTTGCAACATTACAAACATTTAAGAAAGGCAGCTCTAATGAATATGATGAACCTGAAGATGTAGGATATTTATTTGGAACAAAATTGATAATTTCAGTTCTCAGAAAAATAAAGTTTTCTTTATCATCCATTAGTGTAACAAATGATCAATTGATTCCTAGGTAATTTCTGGTTGAAGGAAAAATCCCTTTCATAAATTTGGTTAGAAAGTATAACATATTCCTTTGATATATTCTAGTCATAATATGTAGATTTTAATCATACAATACACTCCTTTTTATTTCGGCGGAACAAATAGGAAACAAGTGGTACATTTTCAAGACAAAACTTTTGCATATATTCAGCTTCCATTATGCCTCTGAGTATAAATTTTTGATTCATTTAAGGGTAGACTTTCAAGAATTTTCATTAAGAATTCTTCTGATTGAAGTAACATGTATCTATAATAAAACTTCAATCTACATAAAATGAAACATCTCTTTCTCCTCACATAGCTTCAATGAGTTATAATATTTGCTATAAAATAATTATACAGGGTGAGTTTGACTTTTTTTACCTATACCATTTTCTGAAATTCGGCACTGTTCAGAAGATACAGGGTATTGACATTTAATTAAGAAAATAGTTTTTTGCTTATATATTAGTAATTAGTAATCTGAATGATTTCAAATTTTGCAGAAGAGGGGACACACTAGTCAGATTAAACACACCTGCTCTATCTTCCGAGATATTTGACTTAATGCATCACAAACACATAAAATCTTCAAAACTTGCCATAAAATGGGCAGTTAAGAAACATCATAGCATTTTATACATGCTTCAACATTTCAAAAGAATTTATTACTCCACACTTATCTTTCTAAAATGTACAGTTTTCAAGATATTCGATATTGAATAATTTCAAATTTGGAAGAAAATTGAGGAGATTGCTCTTTTTCGTGCATCTGACCCTCACCGAAAAGAAAAATCACTAAGCCGAAATAATTCCACATTGCCATAGTTCTTTCTTTTTCGAAACGATCATTTTCATTGAGAATTTTAAATTTAAAGGATATGAAAAATTTCACCTGGTCTGTAGATCAATAAAAACTAAGAAGGCATTCAAGTTTCTTCTTGATGGTGAATTGAACATAAACATTTCTTTCTTTTTAATTGTAATCTAACTTGTATTTAGATGTAGTTTATATGCCTAGTTAGAATTAGTTTTTAATAATAAAATAATAATAAAGTTTAATTTAGGGATTTTGATCTTTGAACAAAACTGGAGGAAAACTATGGTAGGTCACTCTCAATTTGAAGTATATGTTTGTTCTTTCATTGTGGCGGTTATATTAGGCCACACTGTTCCAGAGTACGGGAAAAAATTTAGAAATAACCCGCGAAAGCTGACCTCCCGTCTGTGCTTTTCTAGATTTTTCAAAATTGTTATATTCCAGATGAACAACAGTACTTTTTTAGTGTCTTGCCTCTGGACTCAAATAAGTAAATTGATAAATTGTCTCAGGTTGAAATTGGATATGATTCAAATTAAAGCTGCTTTCCAGTCACCAAATAAGGCGCTCCGAGAGCTCTATGATCTACTCTAGTCCTTTCCAGTAAACTTGTTTCCATTATAAAGATGGCGAGAACCTGAATGGAAAGCCACTTAAGAGCACAAAGCTACGAGCCCTTAAATATTATGGCAGTATTTTTTTTCAAATCGGACAATAAAATGAATGTTGCAGAAATTGATGTAGGAACAGTCCACATGTATCAGACAACTTTTCCTAACTCCTGTCTATTCATTCATGAAGATAAAATTCCAAATTTCATTCCTTGAGACATTGCACTGATAAATATTATCACAATGAGTGAATCATGGCTGATATTCTATTGATAAGTTTATGGCTTATACAATTCTCCCTTATCAGAACTGAGTGTTCACAACAAAAACTCTAAATGAACAATGGATGAGAAATATGATTAACTCTGTAGTAAGGAGGAAATTCAATGCAGAAGAAGTAACATTTCTATTAGATAAATAGTTTTCAAATCAATGTTAATTAACCAATATCTCTCTTGTACATAGTTTGCATTAATTATATGTAGACAAAACGTGATTGCAGTTTAAAACAACTCTAATGGAAATGCAATTCGATGTACAAAATTTTAAAAACACACTTTTGCTTCAATTCCCTAAAAGACAAATAAAAGAAAAAACTTTCAAAACCACTTTTTGCGCGCTTGTTTTAGATTCGAAAACGAGTGGAACAGCGTGCTATAGTTTGGTCCAAATGTCCGTATTTTTTCGAATAGCAAGCCAAAAATGGCCTCAATTGATCGAGTTCGACTTCCTTATGCAGAATCAGGTATCAAACTCTAGTATGTCTGGCCGTATATCCAATGGTGAAGAGCTAGAGTTTTCATACTTTCAGAATTTTATTGCCAAATGTCTTAGTCAAGTTCGTTATTGGGCTAAATCCGTCCAATATTTCAGGAATTTAGGGAATCTGAAATTTGGTTTCATCTATAACTTGCGGAATATCCATCCAAACAAAACTCGAAAATAACATCGTAAGAAATAAGTCTGCCAAATTTTTTCAAAATTCCTAAAAATATTTTTTTAAATATTCGATTACTCATATGAAATTTCATCTTCATACAGTAAACTCACAAGAAGATATAAAAGTCTCTTTTTAGTTTCAAAAACCAGTAGAACAGAGTTTTGCCTGAATGTCTGTAATTTTCGAAAGTCAAGCGAAAATGGTCTCAATCGATTGGGTTCGAATTCCTGATGAAGAATCCGTGGTAAAAATTGAGTATGCCCGTCCGACCGACCGTGCACTTTTTATCATTCGAAAAGTCGGCTACAATTTTCATATTATCATTATAGAATAGGTTAATTCTCCAAATACGCGGTCAATTTCGTTATTGGGCCGAATCCTTCGAATGATTGAGCAATTATGAGCATTTAGAATTTGATTTCCTCAATAAGTCCTAGAATAGTCATCCGATCAAGTTGTAACTTGGAAGATGTTCGAATAAGGTTGAAAAAAATAGGCTTGCAAAATCCTCACTTGGTATTTCATAAAATATTCGTCGGATTTCAATAAAAATACGTGCATGAATGAAAGATACTTAGAAATTCCAGAATTTCATTATCGTAGCATTCTACCAAGAAAATAAAAGTTTTTTTTTACTTTTGGCAGTCACAGAAGTTCCTTAAATAAACTGAAGGATGGAAGGATATTTATACTAGCTTGTCATGAGCTGAAATTTCAAGTTGTCATTCTGACAGGTCAGACCAATAATCGTGCTCTGTCTATTCATTGATCCTCCTTAGAGTTCTGTACGTTTCAGAAGATTCGATTCTGAAGAATTATCACTTTTCTGTAATTTTGACTTGAAAATATAAAGCATTTCAAAGAGCAAGAGCTCACTGAAAGAAATAGTCATTTCTAAACGATTTTCGATTAAGTCTGTATACCTACTTTTGTGGGTTTTGAAGAGAAAAGAATTTGAGCTTCAAACAAAACTGAAAAACTCTTGAATGGTTATTATTTAATTTGAGATGAAGGTTTGTTCATTCATTGTGGCGGATGTATTATTACTACCCTGTTTCAGGAACGTGCACAGGAAACATTTTCAGGACAAACGTGCAAAAGCTTTCGATTCCATGTCAGTGCTTTTCTATATTTTTCTCCATTTATTTAGCAACTTTGAATTAGAGCTCAGTTTTTGAATCCCCCTTGAAGCAATGATACAGAATGAGTCCTAAACATGAGATATAACAAATCTGGGTATCATTAACTGAAAGATAGCAAGTATAAACTGTTTGTACTATTTGTATTTAGGGGGAATTTTGTTTCAATATGATGGATGTTGAACTTTGACAAATATAATTCAAGGTATTTGAACAAGGTTCAGTGTGAAAGGTCATCAGATCTATCAATCGATGTTGAATGTCCCACCTTCAACAACTACAGTGACATGAGTGGCCGAAATAACATTTTACGTTTTTTTTTAAATGGAAGTTGGAAATATCATTTATTCCTATATTTCCATTTTTTTGGAAAAATATGTTTAGTTAATATCCATCGAAATATATGAATTCTCATGATTCCAAAGATTTCAATTCATATTTACGTGGAATTATTATTTGGGCAATATCCACCATCTCTTATTGTGCTTATTGATAGACATCTTCGTTTTCAAGACAAAATTTGTTTTTAATTAACACTTGGCAAAATTTCTTCTGAAAATTATATCTTCTTCAAGAAATTATTACATTTATGATAAAAAAATAACAAAGATTTTCTAGAAATAATCAAAAACACAAAAACTTTCAGACATGATGGTCAACTTCAATGTCGCGAGTTTTTTCACCAATATTCCAAAGGATAGAACACTCACAATAGTAAACAAAAAGCTTGATAATAATCAGACACTAAGTGAAATAATTACAAATGCAATAATGGAAATGCGTTTTATTTATTTCAAAACGATATATTTCAAATTTGAAGACACTTTATATCAACAAGAATTTGGAATGGCCATGGGTTCACTACTGTCTCCTATTCAAGCTAATTTAGATATAGAGAATTTCAAACAAAACAACTCTTAACCAATATTGACCCAAATTATAGAAGAATTACATTATACTTTCATCAATTAGCAACATGAAATGAACACTATAGATGGATTCCCTCAACATCTTAACAATCAAGAAGAATTTATTAAATTCAACTTCCATTTTTTGATGTACTTGTTCATAAACAAAATTGAATCCCAGAACCAGAGTGTAAAAAAAAAAACAACAAACACAAGTCAATATCTAGATTTCAATTACAACCATCAACTGAATACTAAATTGGAAGTGGCAAAATGTTTGTATGATAGAGCAACAAATATATTCTCAACCCAAAATGATAAAAATTAGGAAATTAATAACATCACAGAACCACTCAGAATTAATGGCTATCCATAAAAAATATTGAAAGGAGCCAAACAAATAAGACAATATCATCTTGAACCCCATAATGATACAAAACAAGCAGATATGAGACAAAGCTCAACCAAAATGGTTTACGTTAAAGATTTATCAGAAAAAATGAGAAGAATTGGAAATAAGTACGAGACAACAACCACTTTCAATTTCACAAAATACTATCAGGTCCAATCTAAAAAAAGTTAAACCTGATAATGAAAATCAAAGAACAATGAATTGCAAATATTAAATACCAAATGAATTGGGAACACCTTATATCATTGAAACAAAGTTCTTCTTGTAACTAAGATTAAACAAACATCAGAAGCTTTCTTGAGTTTTAGACACCGATAGATAGAAGTTGGTTCAACATGCTGCGATTGACAATCATCAGATAAAATATAGTGATACATCTATAATATTCAACGAAAAGAATCCTACAAGAAGAAAAATAAAGAAGCAGCATTTCTCAAATCGCTTTAGATCCCATAAATGCTCCATCAATGGAGTTGCTAGAAGTTTGAAGGTCGATTGTTCGAAGTTACTTGAAGTTTTAAAATCACAGATCAGGACATTTCAGATCTGTTTTCAGAGCTCTGTTAAACTTGACATCAAATAAACATTGAAAATTTTCAAATATTTTCCGCTTTTTTGAAAGCTAATTTCGCCTTGGAAATCATAAAAGATGTCTATCCAGACCTTGTTAGCATAAATAACAATTTTAAATGGTAAATATTGCCCGTATGATTCTACATGAGTTCATTTATAATTTTATTTCTCATATTCATTATAATTTATTATTTCATAAACAAATTCATATTAAGTCATAACTGAAGTGTTAAAGGCATTCTAGATGGGTTCTTGGAGTAAAGATTAGGATTGACACAAGTGAAAGAAAACTGTAGGTTTGGTTATAGTTGATTAGAGTATATGCTTGATGATTTGTTTACTTTTATTGTGTCATCTTGGTTAATAATTCCAGAGCTTTAAAGAACTCAAAATCGAGTTGAAACTGCTTGGCATTGTTTTCCTCTAAAAACCCAGTTAAATATATATAACATTTTCAATGTTTATATGAATTTGTGTCAAGATCAGATCATCTACAAACAAGCATGACAAAGCTCCTGACCACACATTTCTTAGGTTATTATGTTTTACGCTTACACACAGACAATTCTGTTAGACTATTAATATATTGTAAAGTTCTAGATGCAAATAATGAATTTATAACCTTAGTATTCTTAATTTTGTTCAGCTTAATCAAACTTTTCTTGAGCACACTACATTTTGCATAGGTAAATCAAGAATATATGAATTGCCTACTAAATGGTTGAAATTATTATGTGCACCACCTAGTAAAAAAACACAAACTGCAACAGAACCTTTACAATTTTGAAGAGGTCTATGGTGACCTTGAGAATCCTTGGAATGCATTGTGGACAATAACTACAAGCAAGTTTGAATAAAAAATAAATCTCTAATTGAATCTGATGAAATTGAGTAATCAAAAGAAACAACCTTAGATTTCACAAGTCAGTGGGAATAAGATGAACCGTCATTATCAACAATTGATAAAAATGAATATTAATGAAACAAACTATTAATTATACATCTTCAAAGCAAACTTGATCAAAAAAATATTGTATAAAAACATAATATACAACCTTTGATAAACTGATAAATCACTGACTTTATATTCAAGACACAAAATATTCTTTTTATTTTAGGATTTCAATACTCAGTTATGTTTCGTATAAACATATGATAAGACACATAGAATCAATATTTTCTACTAAAGCCAATATTGATGAATGTATTTCTGCACGCTTGTTTTCACAATTAGGAGATACATGCAGGTATTGAAGCACCTTTACTTCTTATTAAAAAATCTATCATTTAATTTTTTATAAGAGTTGATTTCAAACTATTATCTTACCTATGAGCCCTCATTTCAATATAGTTGCTAGGAATAAGACCTTCTCTGCCATCAAGTTCGGCTCTATACCAATTCATATCATCTTCCATGTTCAATATCTACAAAATTAGCCATGAAGGTTCTTGCAAATGCAAAGACAGAGAAGTTAGTACTCACTTTCAAAACCTGGGATCTTTTGAAACTTAGTTCATCATCGGCCGTAGCATTGAATTCGTGCTTTGCCACAGCTTCCATTGTTGAATATTGTTGAGAATTGTTATTACTATCACAAAGAAAAATTCACTTGTCACTTCACAATTATTGCACACAAGTTTTTATTGCATCAAACGTCACACTAATTAGCTCTTATTTTCCACAAATAACTGAATAAGCTTTGAGTTCTATTTCTCTAAGAGCTATCCATCTCAACATAATTTGTCTTTGATTGCTGTGTGCTAATTTTTCTGATATTTTCGTTTAGTTGCTTAACGTAACACTCCCTATAACTAGTGTCTATTATCGAGTAGTCAAAATACGTCATTCGACCATACTGGTTGAGCATGAAATCGAACACTGGCGTAGAGAAATGTGAACAAAACAAAACTTTGATCTACCAATTTTTACAATAGCAGTGTGTTTTGAATGCACGTAATCAACTGAAACTATAATTTTTGAAAATGTATGCTCGTTTTAAGAGATATCATACATATAATTATAAAATAAAGAAAAATTAAAGTGGGTCTACTTTTCGGAAACCTGTCAATGTCATTTCATTGTTCCCAACATAGACATTTTGCCATAAAACTCACAAGCACAGAATCATATCACACTAGGATTTTTGCACGCTTGTTTTTGTTTATCAACTACCAGAACAGCCCGCTATCAGTGCTATCGGTTTGCACAGATGTCTGTAACTTTCGAATATCGAGCCGAAAATGGTATTAATCGATTGGGTTCGACTTCCAGATGAAGTTGAGTTTGTCCGGTCGGATGTATATACTCTATCTTCCTAAGGAGATGGGCTCAAGTTTTTGTATATCTCCTATAATATGCATCCGATCGAATTCAAAATTGAGAATTGATAAAATAAAGGAGTCTGCCAAATTTTGTGGAATTCCTTAGGCCAGAATATTTTTTTCTTTAATTTAATTTTTTTAATGATTCGGTTAATAGTGAGATATTCGTCAGATCTCAACAAAAAATTGATCATTTATGGAGGTTATCGATGTATTGCCAATTCCGGAATTTAATCTCCGTGTTGTAAACCCACGAGAAGATATAGGTGTTTCTTTTTGCTCTCGTATTAATTCATCAAACCAGTAGATCAGCGTGCTATCGTTTTATCTGATTTTTTAATCCGTGGTCACACTTTAGAATGCATTAGTTTGCATAGGGAAAAGGGGTCGAGTAGCACCTAGTTGGAAAGGCAAATCAATTTCCCGCGTGTGTTTTTTTTTCATCTCTTTATTATTAAACAGAGTGACTCAATATTTCACCAATAACTATCACTCGCCAAATTTGATCATTTGCGATGGAAAAACGCTCGGACGGGTCAAAAAATGATTTCGATATCACTACCCCTCTAGCTCCTAACACTTAAAATACGTATTTTTTAGTAGAGATAAAAGGTTTTCAATATTTTTTCCATTGTAATCTTCGCAGACTACCACTGAGGTAGACTGGTCGTAAACAAATTAGTTGACAGACCGCGACAATGTTTGGCATAATAGGTACTTATTACGAATAGCCCTACCAACATTTAGAAACTTCGAATACTTAATAATACTCAACGCGGGCAATAAATGCCAATTTATTCGGATAGTTTTTAGAGTGTATAATTATAAATGTTTCAATCATAGAGTTTATGCAGAAATAAATAACTCATAATGTTTTTCGAGGGCCTTGGAGTTTAGAGCAATGTGATTGTTTCACAATATGAGTTTCTGTGACTTCCTCATATAAATGAAATATAAAAGGTAGAAAAAGGAGGAATCAATCTTATGTAACAGCTGATCAAAAAGTTTCCATCAAAATTGCACAAATATTGATGTCTCTTGTGTCTCTGGGTTACCTCATTAATTGTTGTCAGTAGCTGTCATTCATAGGAGATTTTTAAATATCAAACAATTTCTTAAAGCCAAAATTATTTCCTGGCCTTTCATAGCGCTCTAATGAGAAGTCACTTATCACGATGACCCAGAATTCATTATGAATAATTTCATATGTTAAAAGTCCATTGTAATTCTCAATGAAATATTATAAATAAACTTCAAGACAACAAACACTTGTTAAAAGTTGATTATTCAGTGTCCAGATAAACTTCCATTCTCCATTGTGATCGACCTTCAGTCGAATCACAACACAAGTGACATCTATGTCAGTGCAATTTTTGTTGCGACAAATATCTTATGAGATATCGAGTATTAGAAAAAAGTTTGGAATTTTTTAAGAATTTTATAGCTTGACGATTTGCATGACATTGCGAAAACCTATTTCTTTCAACTTCAAATTATCTTCCATGTTCCAACTTGATCGGATGTATATTTCAGGATTTGTTGAGTAAACCAATTAATGATGTTTATAAATGCTGGACTCAGAGACAATTATCTCTGGCTGGACTAATCGACGGATTTGGCGCAATAACGAACTTGACGGAGATATTTAAACAATTAACCTATTCCAAAAATATGAAAACTCTAGCTCATCTTCTTCGGACGGCCTACCGGACATTGTCAAGTTTGATCACGGATTCTCATTGAGAATTCGATTATCGGAGTTATGGAGGAAATTACGTTCCGAATTCAATGAATAAAACACCCCGAAGTAATAGAAATTCCTTGTCTGTTGAAAAAACCCCAAATCTAGGGAAAAGTAATTTAGTTGGCAAAATTGCCACTTCAGCTCATCTGTCATTTCAAGAATGAGAAAGATGTATTTATCGATACCCATGATAAAAAGAATAAAAATGAAAACAAACTAAAAAATCGAATTATCCATGTTCTAATTCTAAATTATATCAAATACATGGTGGCAGGTGAAATGTGAATGCATTGTTTAGCATAGAAATAAACTGTTGTGTAATAATTTGACATCAGCTCGTCATTAATAAATGGCAAGTAGAAACTCATGTTTCCATTTTAAAAAATAAAATTTTGTTTGTGCCCGTTATTATTTATTTAGGTTATAATTATAATTTTGTTTACATCGTCTTATAGACATCATGTCATGAATTTTACTAATATTTAATTAATATTCCATTCAGTATTTGTTATCATTTCTATAGAAAATTATTTTTTTTAATAATTCAGTACCAAGTTAATCCTCTAACTTACCATATTTTGGTATGGTTCAACAAGAATTATTAACCAGTTTCGGATGTTCTTTAAAGAACATACTGTTTTTTTTTATCTAATCCCTAATAAAGGATCCTAAAAGTAGATTTATATTTGCATATACATAGTATGATTTCATTTTGTACTTTGAACTTTCGCGTTTATAGGAGACTCAGGTAATGGAAGATGTTTTTGTTGGTTCAGTCGATTATACGGTGTCTGAAATCTGATTTTTTTCTTTGGAATACCTTTGAGTTTGTTTGGGAATTCCTCCGTGTTAATGTTTCATTAATTGGTGAGTGAAAACCATCATGACCTTCATTTGAACGATCTTGTTTGTTAGAATTCATGAATAAAATTTAGTATTCCTTAAACTTACTGTTTATTTCAAGAATTCTAATTTGGAGAAGTATGGATTAATTTTTTTTTTGTTGATATCCATTCATATTAGATTGATGTGCATTCCAAAGATTTTAATTGTTGAAAAATATTCAGAATAGGCCAAAACACTCTTCAACAAAGTAGGAAAGGTATATGTATTTTGGTGTATTTGAAGTGACAATCAATAAGTATATTTTTTTTGAAACCTCAAATTTAACATTTAATACAGAACTTCCCTTCTTCTTAATCTATGTACCTATTGCCAACATAAATTCATAGATATAGAAAATATAGATGTCTAACTCGAGGTCGAAAAGTGAGGTATTTAATTGAACTGACAAAATGGCGGCCGTCTTTTGTTGTTGATATGTCTTCGAACTTGCTTCGAACGAATTGATTAAGTTAAACTGTAATTACGGTGGTGTTTTCGTGTAGTATTTTTTTGATTAGGCTTGTTACATCCACGAGGGATCTAAATAGAAATGATGAGGTTATGAAAGTATCAACAAACCAAAAATCGGAGAAGCCAGAGACACCATGCGGCGGCACATTAAACTATTATTGTGAACCATTTTTCCTTTCTCAGTTTCCACTCTATATGTAATTACTTTATGTATCTGATTTACTATTGATAAGTTTAGTAAAGTCACATAGATATAGAAACCTTTTCTATCTATGGCAAAATCACCACTCATCATAGATGTTAAGACTAAATAGATGTATTTCACCGATTAACTGGCTGTTAAATAAATATTCTTGTGATGCGAGTTCTGATCACGTAATGCTTTCAATTAATATGGTTTATCCATATTTTTTCTAATACATTGAAGTATAATTTTTTTCACTAATAGATGGTCTCTTGCTCAAACATAAATGTTTTCAGTATTATTTTATAAAGATTTTACAAGCCTGATTTATGGTAAGTTGAGGCTCATTTAAGTATTTTATTAATTTCTGATATGATCATTTTGGCTAAGCAGGAAAAGGTTTGTAATATCAGTAGGAATGTTTTCTATTGGGCTTGGGAAGGAATGATATGGGAGGTCCGGTTCAAAGTAGTTACTACAGGATGGCATGGGTGATTTGGGAGCTCTTTTTCTGTAATGATGAAAAAAAAGTATTCTAATTCTAAAAAGTTTTAATTCAACATATAAAATAGATAATTTCAATATATATATATATATATATTCTTTTGAACTTTTGGCTCACAATATTTGGTTAGCAAACAATAAAGCATATAGAGCAGGGGTTAGTGACGGGGTGCCATACAATTCGGTCTACGGAAAAACCACAGTAAAAAAACCTGACTCCCGCCTAAGTGTGAATGTGCAAAAATAAGCTGAAATATAATTGAGGGACTTCATTCTTCAAGAGTGGTCTTCTATTGGTGAACACAGAGGCTTCTTCAAGTTGTCCACAGTGAATCTGGAAATGAAAAGACAAAAGCAGAAAAAAAGATCATTTCTACTCACCTTTGGCACACTAAAAGTTCGTGAATTTTCATCCGCAGCACTAGGCTGTCCACATAAAATACAAAAACGCATTATATAAAATAAATAATTACTTTAAACACATCTTTATACAAAAATTCCGAATAACGCAATGAATAATTTATTCTAATCAGAAACTGACATTCAAATAAATTTGAGTGGCGCTACCTGGCGGAGATAAAATGAAAGAATCCCCATGTCGCCAAACCTGTAAGTCAAAATAGGAGGAGTGCACACACCAGTATTTTAGACATCTTAATAGATGTATTCATTTCTCTATGACCAAAATTCGGTGGCCATTTTGTCAGTTTTGTCCATCAAATGCCTCACCTCTAAGGGACGATTAGTGAGAGTTAGACATCTAGTTTCTATATCTATGCATACATTTGTAGCACCATAGACTGACGGGGCTGAAAAACTTTCCTAGAATTAATTATTGTGTGTGCAAACCCCAGATGATGAATGAGTTCTTCATTCATGGTCAAGGTGGTCCTGAAGACCGGTCTTATTCAATCATTTTCGAAAAAGATGAGGTGAACTCAGAAATTATAGTATTTGTTGGCTGCGTGAACTTGGCAGACTGTCTGAAACACCTGAGCTCGGACCCAGTGGCGTGCAGAGCTATAATGAAATTTATGCTGTAAAAGGACATACTATTATTCGCACAAATAAAACAAATAAAAAATAACAATAAATAAAATGAAGAGCTCAGAATTCATTGAATTTCTATCGAACCATGAAAGTTTTAAAGGAAACAAGGTCTGATTAAAATATATATTGGGGATGATTACTTACTAAGCATCTTATCATAGGAAAATAGATGTTTGTCTATTTCAGTATCGTAATGAGATAATTAGAACATTGTTTCTAGTTTTTTTATGTTTCATGGTAGCCAGCACTGATATTTTTATCTAACTTAAACTCACGTTAAATGCCAATATAATATGATTATTTTTCCGACCCAAATATCGACCAATAGAATTGCACCATTCGACGTCACGTGGTACAACCTACATGGTATTATACTGATTATTTTTCCGACCCAAATATCGACCAATAGAATTGCACCATTCGACGTCACGTGGTACAACCTACATGGTATTATACTGATAATTTTTTGAAAATATTCTCTGGTAGTTGCTATATATAACCAAAACATGATCCAGTCAAATTAAGCACACGTCAAACTGACAGGTTGAATTCAATTGTGAAAATTGGAGATTTTGCATGAAAATGAGTCGATTTGGAGTTTGTTCTCTGTCCACCATCGATAAAAAAGTCAAAGGAAATGTTCCCATTAATACGGAGAAGGCAAAAAAAAACAGTTTGGAACCAATTTACTACTTTTTGTACTGAGAGGGAATACACGCTGAAACGAGTGAAGCGCAATTGGCAAAGATTGTGAAAGATTACGCTTACAATATGAAGAAAATGGATGGAGAAGACTATAAGGAAGGTACAATAAAAACAAAGTGGAATCAGACTGCCAAATTACTTCAAGAAAAGTATTTGAACGATTTCGACATCAAAATCAACCCATTTTCGGATGCTGCATTCAAGACCGCTCGAGGAGCTCGTGATGCCAAGCGTAAGGCTTTACAATCTATTCCGGAAAACGGAGGGCAAGTGCAGCAGCGTTGGAGGAAAAAGATTGGGATGCAATGACCACTGTTTGGGACGAGGAAACTCTGATGGCCTCCAGAAAAATTATTCATGATAATATCAGTGGAATTGGCTTGGAGAGGTGGTGAGGGCAGCATGGCGTCAATACATCACTTCAAGGCAGAACAGCGAAATGACGGGGAAACAACTGGGAGAATTGAATACAATCCAATTTTCAGCAAGACCACACAAGGTGGTGATAAAAATTATCAGACAGCTAGTGGCTGGTGGAGAATCAGGAAATCCTGACAAGTGCCCAGTGAGACTGTTCCAGAAATTGAGAGAGAAGAGAGATGTCAATATCAAGAGCGACAGACTATTCCTGACCCAAAATCCATTCTGGAATAAAGTTCCAGGCGCTAGGTGGTACAAGTATTCCCCAGTAGGCCAAAACACGATTTCAAAGTGGGTTAAGGAGTCAGCAAAAAAAGCTTGGCTTGACCTTGGTAACAAAAAAATCACCAATCACTCCAGTCGTGCAACAGCCGTCTCCAATCTAGCGAAATCGGGCCTGGGAGAGCAGCAGATAATCAAAATAACTGGACATGCCAACAGTAACTCCATCAAGCTGTATCTCCAACTCGACCAGGAACACCACGAATTAATTGTCAAGAAACTGCGAAGGAGTGAGCCTACTGCAGAAAATGCCATCAACAGCATAAACCTCATGCCATCTACCTCTTCTGGGACCATTACCGATAACTCTGACTTGAAGAAAACATGCACCAATGTTTACAACAATTGTCCCAATATATTAAAAACAATAAGGAATATTTCTGTGGTAATCCACAGAAGGAGATCGAAAAACTTTGGGTCGACGAGGGGTTCAGAAATGCGATATTTCGAGGTAGAAAGGGGAAGGAGATCTCGCGAGCGAAGCGAGCACCGTAAAGTTCATGAGACGGACTTTCGTTAGGTGCATTTCACATGCCTATACGACCACGCTAACATTTTCAAAAAAATTATCTAAAACACCGATTTCCCGGTTTTTCGCGAAAGATGGTCCGGTAAAATTGAAAAAGGCTTTTTCCACTGACGCGATCGGGAAAAGCCGTTTTCATATGTGTCTTCCTTGAGAATCGGACCTTTGGATAAAGCTATTCATATCTTCCAATCGAAAGTAAAAATATTTTAAATTAATTGCTGAAAATAGCTTACTTCGGCTCAAACACAAATTTCCAGATCATCAGTCACGTCCGACGTTCACAGAACATTGTCACATATTTTCAATTACAATTTTAATCCATACTCCGTATAATATTTTGAAAATTCTTCAATTCATACGATTCGTAAGAACCCTGGTGAGGTATTCTCTTATAGTTTAACAGTCTACGATATGTATTTATGAAATTAAAAAATGTACCCAGCATAGATCCAGTTTGGCCATCCCTAGCCAATTCATTTCACCCCTGTCGATTCCTACTCTGAAATGACAATTGTCGTTGACATTTTAATCTTATGTATTGTAATCGCAACCAAACAATAAACAAATCAGAATGAATATTTCGCAGGTAGGGATTTGCAGATAGCAGATTATACCTTATTCGGGTTTTACATTTCAATTTTAACTCCACAAAGAAACTTAGGAACGATCGTGTAAAATTCATCGTGCTTGGTTGTATGTATTTATATAAATGAATCTATCAAAATATGACTACCTATATTAATCATTCGTAATCAATGGATATTTTCATAAAAACCTTTTTGCAGGTAGGATTTCCTCACGTATAGTGTAATCTTTCTTTTAATTCAGTTCAAACGGCCTCAGAAATCACAGAGAAACGAACTATATTTCTAAAATAGTGTTTTAAAATTCCATTTCTTCAATTTCCATCTAACGTAATCTTGACATTTCTGTTATGTTCGGGCAGTAGAAACCCGTTTTCATATCCAAGTAGAGAGATAAGACCGAAATTTTCCGTTTTGAAAGTCGAGAATTATTCCATTCTGTCACAATTTCCACGAAGAAACCCGAACGGGTTTCGAGATCAATCGTCTTGAAAACATAGACCTTGCAATTGTATAGAATCACAGAATAAATCCGTTTCACTCGGTTTATGCTGGAATAACTGGAAATTGAGTAGCCTCTATTTATGTGCACATCTTTAGAGCTTTATCGAATAATAATAATTTTTTTATTCAACTTTAGTAAAATTCACGGAAGGTGAATCGATGCTGGAGTTGAATTAATATTATTTCGGTTTTTTTTTTTGGAGAAAGCACCCACTGCGAATCAATTATATACTGGATGTCCCATATGCATTGCCTATTATTAACAAATACTTTCCATCGAGTTATTTCGGCTGTTTCTGCTTACGGGTTCTTAATTCGATAAAATATTTTCGATTCATATACAGGGTGTCACATCTAAGATGCGCATTCCTAGCGCTGACTTTCACCAGAGTTTTCCTCAAGTTTTCGTGGTTTTCCGCGTACGGGAGCTAATTTCAATAAAATTTCATACAGGGTGTACGATTTACATGTCATTTTGTTATTTTTTGCGCTCTTTCGGTTTTTTGTGCTTCTTCGGGGTTTTTAGCGTTACTTAGAGTTTTTACGCGCTTTCGGTTTTTCGCGCTCCTTCGGGGTTTTTGGGTTCCTTTGGATTTTTGCGTTCTTTTTGTGTTACTTCGGGTTCATTCGTTTTCGCGTTCTTACGTGTTCCATCGGGTTCTTTCGTGTTTCTTCCATTTCTTTCATGTTTTTCGATTTCGGCGGGGTTTTTTTGCGTTCTTTCGAGTTTTTCGGGTTCCTTTGCGCTTTTGCGATCTTTCATGATTCTTCGCGTTCTTTCGTGTTACTTCGGGTTCTTTCGTGTTTCTTCGGTCCTTTCATGTTTTTTCGCGTTCTTTCGTGTTTCTTCCGGTTCTTTCGTGTTTTTTGGCGTTTCTTCGTGTTTCTTCCAGTTCTTTCATGTTTTTTCGCTTTCGACGGGGTTTTTTGCGTTCCTTCGAGTTTTTTCGGGTTCCTTTGCCCTTTTGCGATCTTTCGTGTTTCTCTGCGTTCTTTTGTGTTACTTCGGGTTCTTTCGTGTTTCTTCGGGTCCTTTCATGTTTTTTCGCGTTCTTTCGTGTTTTTCGGGTTCTTTCGTGTTTTTGGCGTTTCTTCGTGTTTCTTCCTGTTCATTCATGTTTTTCTCTTTCGACGGATTTTTTGCGTTCCTTCAGGTTTTCTTGGGTTCCTTTGGGATTTTTGCGATCTTTCGTATTTCGTCGCGATTTTTTGTGTTTCTTAGTTTTCATTCGTGTTTCTTCGCGTTCTTTCCTGTTTCTTTGGCTCCTTTTGTGTTTTCTTGGGTTCTTTCGTGTTTTTTCGAGTTCTTTCGTGTTGCTTCGCGTTCTTTCGTGTTTCTTCCAGTTCTTTCGTGTTTTTCGCTTTAAACGGTTTTTGCGTTCCTTCGGGGTTTTTGGGTTCCTTTGGGATTTTTGCGATCTTTCGTATTTCGTCGCGATTTTTGTGTTTCTTAGCTTTCATTCGTGTTTCTTCGCGTTCTTTCGTGTTTCTTTGGCTCCTTTTGTGTTTTCTTGGGTTCTTTCGTGTTTTTCGCGTTCTTTCGTGTTGCTTCGCGTTCTTTCGTGTTTCTTCGTTCTTTCGTGTTTCTTTGCTTTCAACGGATTTTTTTGCCGTGTTTCGTGTTTCTGTGCGCTTTATTGATCTATGGGCCTCATTTATCTATGGTCTGTATTGATCTATGGGCTTATGGATCTACTGGCCTATATTGATCTACGGGCTTATTGATCTACGGGCTTATGGATCTACTGGCTTACTAGTATTTTTAATTGCACTACCCTGATTCTTAATTAAATGTTGTTTTATTCATTATGAAATTCTTATTTGTTAACTGTACATTTCGTCTCATGGTGCAATTCTATTGGCCGACATTTGGGACAGAAAAATAATCCCCCGAATACCACACGAGCTTCAAAATTATCTGGTATTTCCCGATAGGTTCCTGCAAACAAATAAAATCGTCAAGTTTTTCAGGAAAAATCACGAGCGCGAAGCGCGAGTGATTTTTTAACCTGAAAAACTTGACTCCTTCATTTGTTTGCAACGAACCTATCGGGAAATACCCGATAATTTTGAAGCTCTTGTAGTATTATAAGTGATAATTCGAAACCGATGTTCGAGACGTACGATTCAAATTCAGATTCCGTAATATGTCAAACATCGTAAGTACCGTCAACTGCTAAGATACAATATAATCGTCACTATGATGTACAAAGTGGTCCAAATTTGACAATTTTTAACGAAAACACCAATTTCTAAAGGAATTCGATAAAAACTAGCCTACAATCAACGAGGTCTATTTTCGCGAGAAAATGAATGCCGAAAACCGCACATTGATATATCGACTTGTTCGAAGAATACAAGGCGTTTTTCAATTTTGTGCATTTCTGACCCAAATTCGTAACTTAAAAATTTCTTGCTTCTGTGAAAACATTCTTGAGACACCTTTTTGAAAGGAATCCAATGGTGTTCCTAGTTTTCAATTAAAAAATATGGTTTTGGAGCTATAACGTAAACTTGTATTTTTTCTTATGGATCACCTTATATTTTTTACATATTCATGTTTGAAATGAGATTATCTTTTTCAAATAGTTATTTGCCGTGGATAACATTCGTTTAGTTGCCGTTTTCGAACTTTTTTAGAAAAAATTTTAAAATCTGGGTTGCCATGCCTAAATACGAAACAAAATAGTTGTACATAACAGCTATTAAAAGGAATAATTTTTGTCGATTTTGTAATAACTCATCAATATAACCAAAAAATACAATAATAAGTACAACAATTTTTTTGGAAATATTTACAAAAGTGTTTGAATTGAGCATCATTTAAATCAAAACATAATTGACTTTGCTTGCCAACATTACTGACAGCATTAATTTTTTTATATCAATTCAGTTCAATACTGTTTCATACGTCAGTCCTCCTTATGAAGACCCTAGGCTTTTTTTTTTTCATAATTTGCAATTGAATAAATAAGGCATTTAAGAGGACAAGAACTCACTGGAAGAAAGACATGTATTT
The DNA here is from genome assembly GCA_030674115.1 of Micraspis discolor. Taxonomy (NCBI): domain Eukaryota; kingdom Metazoa; phylum Arthropoda; class Insecta; order Coleoptera; family Coccinellidae; genus Micraspis; species Micraspis discolor. Next base: position 739,877 of record JARTUT010000443.1, read on the forward strand.
TGTATAAAATCGCTTTATTGTTTTTCAAAATATTCCCCATTAAGATCTATACACTTTTGCACGCGTTTGAACCAATTGTCGAAGCACTTTTGCCACTCAGATTGAGGTATCTCCAAAACATGCATTTTGAATCCATCAACCGCTTCTTCAGGTGTCGAAAAACGTAATTTTATTTTTTACGTACGGAATACAAAAGTCAGGACTATAAGGCGGATGACTCATCAAATCGATCTTTTGAGTGCTCAAAAATGCAGTTGTGCGGGTACAAAATTAGGAGTAAATAATAATCACCCGCTTAATGGAGAGAAGCGCACTTCCTGAGTCGCTGGTTATACTCTAAGAGTAGATCCAAAAATTATCTTTGGTAGAAAAAATGTCTGTAATGTGAATAAAACAAGTTTGTAGTTGAAACAAAATTATGTATTCACAGATAAGAAGAATTAACAATGTTCGGCACTTGAGAGTTTATATTCACAGAGAAGAGTTTTTAAATTTCTACAAAATCCAAGGACTTGAACTTCTTTGCTCTATCTTGGGCACTTCTGGTGAGACTAGACAATAGAAAAATCTGACCTTATTTTCCTGATATGAAATTCACCACAGCTCTGATTCATTCATTCATTCAAGGTATAAAATAAGGTGCAGGTACCTTGGATGAAACTTCCACTAACAAATTGTGGCTTGGCAATATGCAACTGCTTCACAGATTCACAAATCACAACTTTCTTGTTTCACTTGGGAGGATTGCAGCTGAATAACTCAGATTCACAATGTACTAGGGTATCTAACTGACCCAACTGGAGAAAATGTATAACAGAGAGATGATATTAAACTACTAGGAACTTTTAGAGTTTTCACGTTATTCGCTGCTGAAAACTAACTGGTAAAGTAGAACTGACCACGCTGGTGGTCAAACTAGAACTTTACTGAGAGAGGGTTCTTGAATAATTGAGAACCATCGTAGGAAGTACCTCCTGAGCTTAGGGATTCCCAAAATTCCGTCCGATAGAAAGCATTCTTGGAAGTAACGACCGCGGCCCAAAATCCCAGAAGTGTCCTTTGTTGCGAGAATATCGCAACAGAGGGTTCTTGAATAAAATGAGAAAGGTCGGACGTATCGAAAGTACCTGCACAGCTTAGGGATTCCCAAAATTCCGTCCAATAGAAGGCATTCTTGGAACTAACAGCCGCTGCCCTAAATTCCAAGAACTGTCCTTTGTTGCGAGAATATCGCAACAGCAGTTGTTTGAGCCGATGTGTGAGAGCTCGCATTGTCGTGGTGAAGGGTGATCCATCTTCGGCGGTTGGTTTTCCTGATTTCTTGAAAGACAACTGGCAAACAAATGGTTGTGTTCCACTCAGAATTGACTGTTCTGCGTTGTTCTAGTGGTATGATTGCGACACGTCCAGTTTTACCGAAAAAACAGGCGACCATTTGCTTAAAGTGCTTCGTGCGCGAGCAACTTTTGTTAGATTTGGCTCATCTTGAAACACCCCTTTTTACTATCGTGCTCATATGCGTAAATCCACGATTCATAGATACAATGTCATAGATGTGCTTCGAATCACCGCGATCGTATTTTTGGAGCATTTCTTTCTACCAATCGACACTAGCCTTTTTTTGAGCGATTGACAAAATGTGTGGGATCCAACGCGAACAAAATTTTTCAAATGTTGCAATATGCAATATCAGTTGGCGCACAGCATCAATGGTTTTCGGATTAACAACTGATTTTGTACGACTTTCACGAAATTCGTCTGGGAGGGAACTACGACCTCGGTTGAATTCACCATACCATCGATTAACACTGGTTCTTGATGGAGATTTATCGCCAAAAATTGAATTAAGTTCATTGATGCACTGATGTTGAGTTAATCATGGAAATGTTCACGTTGAAAGTTTGTAAACAACAGAAATAGCGCTCTAAATGGAAATGTTTTCGGTATAATACCCGCTCAATTCCATTTTTGCCTCGCTGAAAGATGAATCATTTTTTGAGTTACATGTACAGAAAATTTCATTGAAATGTAGAGGACGCTGCGATCTACTTTTTTGTCATTGGTGCAATATACTGTTGTACGCAGTATGAGTACACATCGGTAGTGCACGTTTGAATCAAGATTTTACTAATTTAATTTTTCTTAGCAATTAAACTTTAATAAATAAAATTTTAATTTGTTTTTGACAAGTATTATCCATTATTTGATTTTTTGAGTCGCATTCTGTTATGAATTATTTTGTTGAACTCTCAATGTTATGAACAAAGACAATTTTTAATGTTTTTCAGTTTTGTTTTTCATTTTTTTAAAAATGTCATCAATTAAACAGATTTTTGAAGAGGTTTTGAAAATTTGGATAAGGGAAACAAACAACAATTCAATTAAAGTCATTATTTGAGTTTTAATTTTCAAGTAAACGTTTAGTTCATTTTTGTATTTGTATTTATTAACAGGTGTATAGAAAAAGCATACAAAATATTGCAAAAATACTTACAAATCTAAATCGCTTACAATTTTTCAACTCTTTCAGTGGTCGCATGAGAAAAAGGCTACTCAGTCCACCTTTTTTATGCTACCAATGAAGAGGTTCTTTATATACTAGGTGATCGTTTTTATGTACATGTTTTCATTTCATAATGATTGTTTGACAGTTTTGAATCTATGCTAACTGGTTGTTCCGCATTGCTAATTTATCTTTTGTTAGAGCTTCGTAGTTTTTTCTCAGTGGTTCTTGCTCTGGAGATTCACTTCTGGCGCTTTCTGAAGAGGAACTAGCGGCCGACCGTCTATCACTCTTTTGCGCCTTATTATTGCTCATTTTCTCCGAACATGACCTTGATACTAAATGTACTACTTGGGAAGGAAAATCCAAATCATCGTCATCAAGAAAAGTGTCTTCTTCCACCTCAATAACTGGCGCGTTACTGCAATCTTCGCCACAACAGTTTTTGCAGGCAACTGAGCAATGGACACCTACCTTTCTGCATCCACATCTTGAACCGCAAAAATCTGTACCGTTTGTTTGACATGAACAACTGATAAGATCCATTACTTCAGATGGTGCCGGGGTTTATTGACTGCTCGTATATTAAAATGTTCTGACTACGTATAACCTCAAAAATGTCAAGCTTTGCGATAGATCTGTCAGTTGGTAGATTGCAACACTAGGGTGGTCCAATCCCGAAAAAAAGGCAACCCTCGTACACTTATCTGCTCTGTTACCTATCAGAATATCAACATGGCATTTCAAACCAAGATAAACATTTTTCTTCAATTCACGGTCACTTAATTTTGTGATAACACCTGATATGATTACAAGCACTTAGTTCTGGTTTTCATTTCTAACGAAAAGACAGTAATGAATCATCTCTGTAATATCTTTCCTGTTTTTTTCGAGTTCCTGTATTCAATGAAATAAATTGCTACAAGTGGATATTGTGATACTTTAAATAATTGGTGTGAATTTCATCGCTCCAAATCAATTATCCTTAGTGCACTTATTCGTTTCTTATCGTATGATTGATACATTATTTGTTTTCATTCTGCAGTGGGCAGACATGGAACGTATCATATGGATGTTGAAATGATTTATAAAGGTGAGATATTTCAGCCCCTTTTCTTGGTATTTACGCCTTTCAAAATTATCATCAATCTATTCTCAGTTTGTTAGAGTGAATTCATAATAACACTGAATATCCATATCCATACAATTGGTATTAACTAATCAAAATGTGAAAAGCACTCATGTGAGTTCAGGAGATTTTGACCGCTTATTCTGTGACTCTCGTTTTTACGAACCCCTGTTCAATCTTGCATTCGAAACAGCGAAAATGGAAATACAGGATGTCCCAAGAGATACTTTAAATATATATATATTTCGGTTTTAAAACTTCCAACGACGTTGTCCGATCCCCAACTTCCATTCCTCTCTATCGTTCCATTGGCCCTCTCTTAGGTCTCTAGCACTCATAGCTTTATTTATTCCTTCCTTCCATGATTTTCTAGGTCTTCCTCGCTTTCTACGGTTTGGTGGTACCCACTGCATAGCCAACTTGGGCAGTCTGTTTTCGTCCATTCGCTGTACGTGTCCGTACCATATCAGTTGTTTCTTCTCAATATCTGTTGTCACTGAGCCGTCCACTCCCATTCGTTGTCTGACGTCATCGTTTCTGATTCTGTCTCTTCTGGATATTCTAAGAGATCGCCTAAACACATCCATCTCAGTCGCCTCAATTTTTCTTTTATTGCTTTCTGTAATTCTCCATGTTTCTGAGCCATAGGTTAAACCACTTTTTACAAAGGTTTCGTAGATATTATATTTTCTCTGTTTCCCAATATCAGAGCTCCCCCACACCCCATTTAAGCAGCCTACTGTTCGCCTAGCTTGTGCTTTTCGTTTCTTGATTTCGCTGTCATCTTTTCCTGTTGAATCAAATTCAACTCCCAAGTATGTGTAATCGCTACACGAGCTTATTTCTTCCGTTTCTAATTGGATATTTTCCGGTTCAGCTCCTATTAAAAGATATTTTGTTTTCTGAGTATTCATTTCCAAACCCCATTTCTTATACTCTTCATTTAGTTTTCTTGCCATATATTCAAGATCTTCTTTGTCATTCGCTATGACGACTTGGTCATCTGCAAACTGTAGAGTATATAAACACTTTTCTCCAAGATCAATACCCATTCCGCTACATTTTTTCTTCCATTGGTTTAACGCTCTTGCCACATAGATCTTAAAAAGTGTGGGCGATATACAACATCCTTGGCGCAAACCTTTATTTATATGGAATTTCTTTGATACTTTGTTTCAATTTTAATTCTTGATGTAGATCCATCATAAAGATTTTTAAGTGCTTCTATAAGGGTGTGGCTGATATTGGTTTCTTGTAACGCCTTCCAAAGTAGCTCAACGGGAACTGTATCATATGCCTTTCGCAGATCCACGAACAAAAGGTGAGTTTCCATATTAGTATTTGATCTTTTTTCTATAATTTGTTTCAAACAGAAGACGTTATCTGTACAAGATCTTCCTGCTCGAAAGCCTGATTGCTCTTTTTCTTCTTGCTCTTTATATTCAACTTCAATTAGGTCCCGCAGAACTCTTCCATACAGCCGACTAATAGTACCTGTCACCGATATTCCTCTATAGTTTAAGCAGTCTAGTTTGTTACCTTTTTTATGGATTGATGTTATATGGGCGACCTTCCACTCTTCTGGTACTGGGGTTCCGTTTAAATATTTCTTTATACACCAGGTAAGTATGATATAAAGTTTTTCTGACCCATTCTTAATCAATTCTGCAGGAATGCCCCCCGGACCTGCTGCACGTCCATTTTTGAGCTTTTTTACTGCTTCTTTAATTGTATTAACCGATACGTTAATTGGTTCACCCTCAATTACTATCTCTGTTGGTGAGGTTGCAAGGTATTCGTCTCTATCTTCTGTCAGTAATTGTTCATAGTGATGGATCCATTTCTTTGTTGGTATAAGTTGAATACTTGCACTGTTCCTTCCCTTCGATCTAACACTTTTTATGAACCTCCACGATTCCGAACATTTTCTACCACCGATATACACATTAATTTCCTGACATTTTTTGTCCCACATTTCTCTTTTTGCATTAACCACAGTTCGTCTTGTGATTCTTTTTATGTCTAGATATCGATCTCTGTCTTCCTGTAAGTGGGTGCTTGTCCATTTTAGATACAGTTGTTTTTTTTTTGGGTAGTTAGCTCTTCTATGTCTTTGTTCCACCAGGTTTTTTTACTTAGAGTTTTGGTTTTAACCCCAATTGCTTCATTAGCAGCCTCTTTGATACTACTCACAACATTTCCATACACCTCTTCCACAGATTTATTATCTAACTCTGATACGTCAACGAGTTTCTCATCTAGTCTGTTGCAATAAAGTTGTTGTGTGCTTTCATGAGTAAGGCTATTCAAATTGTACTGTTCGTCCTTTATCTCTTCCAATTCTTGTACATCTTTGTCTGTATCGCTGCTTCCTGGTGTTGGTCCATAGGGGAACATTATTTTTGCTTTGACCATGTAATGATCTGATCCACATGTTATCCCTCTAAATGCTCTGACATCGTTTATTTGCATTGTAGTCTTTTGTTTTACAATAACATAATCGATAATAGATTTCAGGTTTCTCGTGTGTTGTACCCATGTATATGTATGGATCTCCTTGTGTTTATAGAATCCATTGGTTATTTTCAGTTGATTGTTTTGACAAATTTCAATCAGTCTTTCTCCGTTGTCATTTACGTTCAGTTCTCCATATGGACCCACTATACTATCCTTAATTTTATGGCCAACCCTACTGTTAAGATCTCCCAATATTATTATTTCTCTTGTGTTCCCTATCTTTGCAATTTCCTCATTGGCTTGTTCAAAAAATTCATCTTTCATTGAGACAGGTTCGTCGTCAGATATTGCATATAGTCCCAGAATGGTTACAGGCCTCTGATATATATTGATGTTAACCCTAATTATATTCTCACTTATACTTTCGAAGTCGGTTATCCTACTTTTATACTTTTTGTGAATCATAACAGACACTCCCCATTTTGCTCTTTGATGTTTCGGGACTCCACCATATATATGTATATAATCATTTATCATCTCTGTGCCACTCCCTTTCTTTTTTGTCTCTGTTAACACCACCAGATCGACACACCAAGTGCCAATATTCATAGTCCTTTTTCGTAGCTTAATTCGTTTACCATGTGATCCGTCCGAGTTTCCGAGGCATTTGTTAGGTTTTTTAGCAAAAGCCCGGATAAAGGAGGAGGGTTGTAGCAGCAGGCTGGCTCCCTGCTATGCGTAAAAACCTATTTTCCTAAAAAACCTAACAGATACTTTACATATTCCTACCATATATCGGATGTACCAAGATGGGTGGCCTATCAAATTATTATGGAAACGATGCATGCAATAAATTTCAAATTTTGTAAATCAGCATGAGGTTATGCAAGGTACATTTTTGAAATACTTCGAAATTTTCATTGTTGCGAGATGTATGCAAATTTGGCTAAAGCTTCGTTATTTTAAGTATAAAATTGGATTTTTATGGCTCTCTATATAAAATAAAATTAATTCACTTCCCAATACCTGTCTTTAATGGTTTTGAATTATAAATCATTTTTAGAAATTCAGAATTTGAGACTAACAAAAATGACTATATTTCATCCAATGTTTGAGGTTTCAGTTCGAAAATTTGCATGACTTTAGATAAGAGTTTGATTCATTTTTTCGAATCTTAGTTGTCAGTTATACAGAATGGTAAAAAAATAACCATTTGTCAACGCAGATAATTTCAAACAAGATAGATAGAGGGAATTGGATAGAAAAATTGTAGTGTGTTGTTCTCATTCTGAAATGAAAAAACATACTGGGTGTTAAATAAAAAAAAATTTTTTTTATTTTGGGAGTAAACAAATGGTATTTCTTTTTACCACTCGGTAACTGACAGCTAACAGTCAACCAATGGCGCAGATCAAACTTTTATTTAAGGTTATGTCAAATTTCTAACTGAAACCTCAAATTTTTAGCGATATATAGTCATTTTCTCAACTCTCAAATTAGGTGTAAAATTTCTAAAAATGATTTAATCCTCAAAAACCATTGAAGATAGATTTAAAGAAGTAAAAGTAAATTAATTTGATTCTGTATTATAGTCATAAAATATAAAAATCGTGGTTCATTTAATAACAAGACTGCATTCATTTGGCAACACTGTAAATTTGAACAATTTGAACTGTAAATCTGATACAGGGTCTACTTCGATAAAATGGCCACTTAGACATGTCTCCTATGTTTTCTTGGTAATATACAGTATGATATATTAATTCTGAATGAAATTTCATTCGACTATATTTCTGGTACCTTATGTCAGAATATAAAGATTTTATCAGAATTTGTGAAACTTTTTAGCATCTGTTTGATTATGTATACCGAATATCATATTCCTTGTTCCGTACTCTGAGGAATCAATTTTGACTCCGATTGAAAATGACCACTCTATGGACTATATGCAATTCTTACATTTATTCAAGATCTTGAAATAGAGACTATACCAAATTTGGTTATAATTTGTGCCTCATGATACTCAAAATTAATATATGACTCAGTTTCACTTGCACCCCTGGGAGGCTAGCCGAGTTTTCATTGAAAAAATTCATATCAACCAAACTATACATAGAATTGATATCAAATTCGGATTAAATATCCAGTGGAATCTCCCCATGACTACTGCATATGTCACATCCACTTGCACCCCCAGAGGGTCGGTAGATAGTCAGTCAAATAGTAACATATCATAAATAATCCACCTAACACGGAAACTTTGGATGAGCTTTGAACAATCATCTATAAATCAATTAAAACAGATGTCATCACTTATCTCCGTCTTGCAATTTTATGGGTGGACGCTTTTCAATGATGAGACCCTATAGAATTGAAGGAAGTTTGGAGGCAAATTTCTTTATATAACTTGAGAAAATCTTCATATCACATATGATTGATAATTATTATTTAGTTTTATGAGTTCAGGCAATCTTGATTTGTAATGAAGACTTAATAATTTTTATATATTCTATGTTTTTTTTAAATCACTTCACCACTGAAACGTAGAAAGTAACCACGTAGACGTTGATTAAAAGAGCAAATACAATACAACAGACGGTTGAAATAGCATTTTATACGACTTTTACCATTAAAAATATCTCAACATAAAGATTTTTGTTATCTGCCAACATTTCACAATTAAGAATATTTTTAATAGAGGTTTTCATTATTCCAGGCTTCCTGTCAAATATGCCACCAGTACCACCTCAGAAAGAACTACCCAACTACGCAGATTCAATATGGGTTGCCTACTCAGTTTCGGTTTTAGCAGCATGGAATTCAGAATTTGGTAAGTCCATTGGCAATCATCAAGATTATCCGAACGGACTTGATGAGCTCACTGGATTCCACAGTTAGGAGTGACGTCTCTTTTCTTTACCGTTAAAACCAGCTCTCTCTCCTTTCTCATCCTCCCCATAAAAAGCACCAAGAACACACAATCTCACCTTCAAGCTTGAAAAAAGGTATCTCTCGCATAAAAATCGTATCATTTTCATGAAGGTTGCTATTGCATGCTCTATTTTCATTCCTATTTCTTCCTAGCAGTCAATATCATGATTTAGAAGAGTTTCGAGGTACTTCAAAAGGGTAACTGTTAGATTTCTCATGGCAAGATTCACATTTGCTGGAGGATTCTTCAATATTATCTTGAATTTGTTTTTTTGGCAATCAAAGTGAATCCATATTGTTAAAAATCTAGCTAAAAAGTAGAACTTTTTTAAATTTATTTTCTACTTTTTAGATAGATTCACAAAAGCGTGTTTTTTAGTTTTTTAAAACTATTATTTATTTACTAATTTCAAAGAAATATTGAAATGAATGCTTGAAAGTTACCATAAATCGCCTTGTCTACATGACATCTCACCAATTTCTATATAAATCAACTACAGAGTGCAACAAAGTATGGACGGTTTCGAAAAAAAAAACATAAAATAGCTTATTTTTACTCAAAAACAAATTTATTGATGGAATCATGTTCGTGAGGAAATAGTATAGGAGACGTTCAAATTTGGAAAATATCATCAGACATGTGATGGCTGAAATCGTTGATGCAGCGCTGGAGGTGTTCTTGGCAGTTCGCATAGACATTAGTTTTGGACACATCTCATCTGACGGCTCATTTGTTGCGTACACGACGAAAAAATGTGAGAGGGGCTTATTAAAAAAAATATCACCACAATTCGACTGTCACACGACGCCTCGGGGCTCACTGAGATAAGATCCTAGTGTCAAGAAGCCATCGAAGAAAACGCGATACATGGACCCTAAAGAGAAAGAAAGAATGGAGTCCTGGCTGCCGGTCAAGAACGAGAGACAAAAATGAAGGAATTTACCTACTGAACTATTGAAGGGTTTCATGATTTATACTACGCTGATGTCATAATGGATGGAATTATGAAATGTGCAATTTTATATTCAACCATTTTACGAGAATATTTATTCTTCAGATAAAGAGCAAAATGTTCAGATCTCGATTATAATCTGCTACTTACGTACTTTTTTTTCTGGCCCTGAGGAAGGGGGAAGCTAATGCCTTTCTCCGCAACTAGCCTCTTTTGGTGTTTCAGAATTTGGTTGCGGGATTCGTGTGGGACTTTCACCCAACTAAACCCCCTCCTCTTTCCCCGAGCATCATCGCCTCCCGAATATGCACAGGCAAGCCTATGCTTCAGGTGCGTAGCTCTGTTTGATTCTGCTGAATGACCATCGGGAGAGGTGTTAATCCATTCATCGATTAGTTTTTTAACAGGAAAATCTCCCATCGTGTTCAATAGACATATAGGCCTGAATCCCGAGGATTCCTCCAGACTTTTTCCCTTCTTAGGGAGAAGTATTACTTTCCCGACCTTCCACCCTTCCGCAAATTGCTGCTTATATAGTAATTTATTGAACGTACTTAGGATTACTTGAGGAATTCTTTGATGAGCTATTTTTATTGCTTCCGTTGTTACCCCGTCCGGTCCTGGGGCTTTCCCGTTTTTTTGAGAGGATACAGCCTCTCGTAGCTCCTCCTCTGTAGTGTCTCTAGTTTTGTTGAAACGTTTTCCATCTGTTGGGAACAGCTCCCTTATGATTCTCCTCCTCTGTTTGGTATGTATCTTATATGGCAAACCTCCGCTTGACATTTTTTTCATGACTATTCTGTAACCTTGTCCCCAAATGTCCGTGTCAACCTCCCTTAGCAAGGTCTTCCACCTTTCTTTTTTTGCTCTCATCATCTTTGTCTTCAGTCTGTTCTCCTCCTCCTTCATTCTATTCCTCAGCACTTGTCCCTCACCGCTGTTTTCACCTCTCGTCATCCGATAGTACTCCCTCCTTGCTCGAATATACCTTTTCCTATGTTCTCTGATAATGTCATCCTACCAATATGGCTGGTTTGTTCTTGCTCCCTCCACCGCGGTCGAAGAGCGCTTAAAAGTCTCCACTATTCTGTTATATACATCTCCATTCTCATCCCCTGCCAGCTTATCCATCTCTCTGACAAATTCCTCCACATTTAGGTATGCTCTCTTATTTTCTCCTCTCGATATGTTCCTTGTCGTTTGGATCTCATAAAAGATGTGTCCATGGTAGGTGTATGGGTTCTCAAAGTGGACTGTCCATCCTTTGATCTTGCGAGCCATGCTTTAAGAGCATAGGGGCACGTCTATGTGGCTCTTAGACTTTGCCTTCTCAAACGTATGCTGCCCGTTATCCATCGTCGTCCACGCTAGTTGTGAAAGCCACTCCTCTATGTGTTCACCGCGTGCGTCCGGCCGTGGAGATCCCCAAGCTTGCGACTTCGCGTTAATGTCCCCTACTATTAGAGAATTTCTTGCGTGCTGTTATGCCTTCTCAAAAACCCTGTCAATTCTTCTCTTGTAGTTGTCTAGATTTATGTTCGGTGACACATAGATTGCGTAGATATGCATCCCGTATAGCTCCACATGTACATATCCTCCTTCAAAGCTTACCCCCTCTACTTCCAGATTACTGTTCAGTATCACCACAGCAACATCACCATTTTTATTTCGGTAGATTCCTTTGCCAGAGCAGATCCTCTTATTGGGCTCCGAAATTATTATTATGTCTTGTTTTACTTTCTTGGGCTCTGCCCATGCCATGTCTTGAGCTGCTCTCGATCTCCTCAAATTTGTTTGCATTATACGACCAAGCTCGGCGAGAGAGTTTTCATTTCCGATGCATTCACACACACCAGGCCAAAAACAGGTTCGCATGAACACACACAGACCAGACAATACATTATTGTAAAAATATAAACAAGTAAGGAGTTAAAATTATGTACAAGAGTATAAATAAAATAATATCTCATTAAAATTGTAAATTTGTGTATAAGTTAAAAACTCTATCTGTACAAGTATAGGGAAAGTAGGCTTGTGCGTAGCCCTGTCTCCTCGATCGTGCACATCCATGTGGATCTGCTTTGTTTTGTGTTACCCTCACCTTTGGATGACTTTTCCTTTGCAGTTTTCTGACCCCCTTCGGTGTCCTGTTATGGAGCAATCCATACAGTTGGTGTTGCGATATTCTCGCAACAAAGGACAGTTCTTGGAATTTGGGGTAGCGGCCGTCACTTCCAAGAATGCCTTCTGTCGGACGGAATTTTGGAAATCCCTAAACTTAGCTACCTGAACTTTTGTGCACGTCCGAACTCTTTCAATTATTAAAACTCATTCTGTCTACACTTCTGAAGGTGGTCACTTCTAGAAGTATTTTCTCTCAAGAGACTCTCGTGCACAGTACTCAATAAAGTTCTCCTTTTATCAATTTACTTTCACGAGTCTATAACGGCACTCAGAACTACAAGTTCCTCTAAAGATCTCTCAAAATAATCTGTTTTCGGGTCAGTTAGCTACCCTAGTTCATGTGTATGTGAATTATTTGTTGAAATTCTCTACGTAAATCATAATTTAAAATATAGAAATAGACTGAGTTATCGCATTTTCAATTTCCCAACCAAATATATCAATTTTAGCCGAATAATTTTCAAGAAAGTCTTTAAAATCTTTGATCAAATCAGAACTCAAAATCTTCTACTTTATTATTATTCCTAGTTAAAATTGCGTTCCTTCTACATTGAGGATCGGTCCTTTTTATTTGATTTTGTTTCGAAAAGGTATGACGGTAAATTTGGAAAAATTTTTGGGATAGCGCCTTCTTTCAATTTTGGGAATCTTAAAGAAAGTAATTTAATGGTTCCATCGGCTTGCAAATGTTTATCAAATTTAATTATATCGTCGGAATCAAAATGTTCTCACAAACAAAACTATTAATGAATGAAATCTCGCAGAATGGCCCTCCTCCATAAATGCTTAAGTTTTCGTCTTTCGAGAAACTAAAACAACTAAATTATCCTTCTTTTTTGTAGACGGATTATTACTTTTACAGGATGAAATACAACACGTTTTGACCATTCGGGACACGAATGATCTCAAGTCAATTGAATATTTAGGTTAGATATTTACCAAAAGACCAATTTAAAAAAGTTATTCCAATGTAGATTTACTGACACCGATATCACAAACACTTTCACTGTTCACGGCACTCGAATAATCGCGAAAATTCGCTAATCTTTCACATAGATTACCCGAAAAAACAAACTAAACTAATGACATTACAAAAACGCGGGAAGTACCCTGCGTTTCGTGTGATAAAGATACCCCAGTACAGTGTTGCCGTGTTACCAATAGCCGGGCCATGTGTTAAGACGGCCGTGGTCCATGGTAGGTGTATGGGTTCTCAAAGTGGAGTGTCCATCCTTTGATCTTGCGAGCCATGCTTTAAGAGCATAGGGGCACGTCTATGTGGCTCTTAGACTTTGCCCTCTCAAACGTATACTGCCCGTTATCCATCGTCGTCCACGCTAGTTGTGAAAGCCACTCCTCTATGTGTTCACCGCGTGCGTCCGGCCGTGGAGATCCCCAAGCTTGCGACTTCGCGTTAATGTCCCCTACTATTAGAGAATTTCTTGCGTGCTGTGATGCCTTCTCAAAAACCCTGTCAATTCTTCTCTTGTAGTTGTCTAGATTTATGTTCGGTGACACATAGATTGCGTAGATATATATATGCATTCCGTATAGCTCCACATGTACATATCCTCCTTCAAAGCTTACTCCCTCTACTTCCAGATTACTGTTCAGTATCACCACAGCAACATCACCATTTTTATTTCGGTAGATTCCTTTGCCAGAGCAGATCCTCTTATTGGGCTCCGAAATTATTATTATGTCTTGTTTTACTTTCTTGGACTCTGCCCATGCCATGTCTTGAGCTGCTCTCGATCTCCTCAAATTTGTTTGCATTATACGACCAAGCTCGGCGAGAGAGTTTTCATTTCCGATGCATTCACACACACCAGGCCAAAAACAGGTTCGCATGAACACACACAGACCAGACAATACATTATTGAAAAAAAACTACAAACTTGTTTTTATTCACCTTGCAAACATCTTTTCTACCAAAGATAATTTTTGGATCTACTGTTTTAGTATAACCAGCGACTCAGGAAGTCCGCTGCTCTTCATTAAGCGGGTGATTATTATTACTTCTAATTTTGTACCCGCACAGTAGGGTTCTTCCTTACAGTCTCGAACCATGTGTCCCTCCTTACAGCAAATTCTGCATTTCTTGCTCCTGTCCTGCCAGTACCTGTTACATTTAATCAGGGGTTTTCTTTCCTTTATGTCTACAGAGGATAGACCAATTTTAACGCTTGCTTTTTAAACCATTTTTTTTTATTATTTCCGGTTTGCTTACTACCGTGGCTGCACGCCTTCCACCATACATTGGCCTAATGGCCTTTATTTGGATCTCATTATCGTCAACCAGGAAACTGCATATTTTTCCAACGAGTCCTTGATTTCCTCTTCTTCTATGTCAATGTCCATGCCATATATGTTCACGGCCTCTTTCTTTGTTCCTCCTCTATATCTCTTTACCTGTTTCCCACTCATATTCTCTTTAATTTTCTGGTAAATATTATCCGTTTGTCTAGTACCCCTTTTTATTTCTAGTAGCAAATCTCCCTCCCTAGTTTGTCTGATTCTTTCTCTTTTTTGTAATACGTTTGTTTCCACCTATTTTGCTTTTTAGGCTTGATCCCATTGGAGCATATGTATTTTCTTCGGCTCTTTCAATGACAACCGCGTCTGTTTCATGTTTTTTCTCCGTCTCTATTTTTCTCTACCCGTATTCATCTTTTCATGGAGAGTTATCGTGTACTCATGATCATGGAAAATACATTCCACCAACTTTCTCTTCTTTTCCACTTCGATATCCAGTAAGATAGCAATGTGAATAACCTTATTTGGTCTTACAGTTAATCTCTCTCTTATTTTCTTCAATGCCGTGTAGAGATAATTTTGTTTCGTTATTTGATCGTCTTCTGTAGCCAGTCCTATGAAATGTACGGCGCTTGACTAACTTATCGTATCTCCGTCTATCGTTGATCTTCCGTCGGTTCTGTGTGTTAGAATTTTTCCATCTTTTAAATTTATCTTTTTTAGATAGTCATAAACCCGTCTGTGTCCACCAGTCAACTGTCAATGGAAACGCACTTCGTGCATTTTCGTTGCTTCTGCCGCAACAACTATGTCACATTCCTCTTCGATATTTGTGATTCTTTTATCACTCACATTTATAGTACCTATACATCTGTTCTGAACATTCAATATTTAAAACATCTTCTAATTGCTCTTAATTTAGATCTTTTTTCAGTTCCGATTCTATTGTGCCCACTTCCTCCGAGTAACATTTAAAGTTTCCTCATCATAATGTGTTTTATTATTATAGACTTTTGTTCACTGTAAGGTTTGTTGAGCATACTAATGTCATTCAATCCTGTTTCTTTTCTATTTTTATTGGAACTTTGTTCACGCATATCCTTGATGATATATTCAACTTCTTTCTGGGCAATGTAAAATCTACGCTGGTCTTGGTCTTCTAAACGACGTCATATTCAAAAGAACCTACAATATAATCCAAATTCAGTGCTATTAAATTGCTGTATTTATATTATTACAATTATGCTAATTTTTCAGCTTAAATATTATCACGATGGTTTGTTCTAGTTACCTACCCTTTAGATCTAATAAAAACAAGACTTCAGATACAGGGTGAAATTGCCAATAAACAAGAAGAAAGACTAGTAAAGGTAAATAAAAATATTTTTAATTATGCATTGTTATGAATACTTCTTCATTTGTTTTAAGGCTCCAAAGAGGGGTATGATCCGTACAACTGTTGGAATAGTGAAAGAAGAAGGAGTAACCAAGTTATGGCAGGGTGTCAGTGCGGCGTTAGTGAGGCATATGATATATTCAGGCACTAGAATAGTTTCGTATATAACCTTTAAAGAGAAAGTATTCAAAAAGGGCAAAAAAGACGTTTTTCCAATATGGCAATCTGCAATATGTAAGTCTTTTCTTTTAATTTCCTGGACATGTAATTTCATATTGAATTTCCAAAAGGTGGAGTTAGTGCTGGAGCTTTTGCCCAGTTCATAGCAAGTCCAACTGATTTGTTGAAGGTCCAATTGCAGATGGAAGGAAAAAGAAGACTAATGGGCCTACCACCCAGAGTTACTGGACTATTTGATGCTTTCAACAAAATCGTCAAGTCGTCTGGATACAAGGGTCTGTGGAAAGGTAATTTATTTAACGCTTTATAATACCATGTCAATATTTAGAAGAAAGATGCTATGGAGTCTCCTTTGGAGCTTGAAGTAGAAGAGCCGCTTACAAGGAATAAACGGTGTGGTTCTAATTAAAAACGTTGTTACATTTAAACTTTTTCCCAATGAGAAGAAATGTGAAGGTATCTATCTATTTACCGTATGGTTTACATCACAGTTCACATTAATAACAATAGGGTACATATAAATATATAAAATTGTATATCGGACAGTACTTAACAATAACACAATTAAAGAAGTACAAATACAGATACATATGGTGGGCTATTTTACAAACAGATGTCTAATCTTGATATATAATCAATTGCCTTCTGTGTTGCCATCAGGAAATCTTCTGAATTGCCAGTGTATGCTTTTATTGGTCAGTCTTGTACTATGTGTCTGATGGTCTGTCTGTAGGCCCCACAATCGCATGCTGCTGAAGGAAGAACACCCCATCGTCGATAAGTGATTTCCAAGTTCGACGAGGAAGATCGAATCTTTCATGTATGTTGGTGATGCACGGCATACTGTGATACGTTGGGGCAATTTACTGTTCCCATCTCTCTCTCCATCTCTTATTTATGTCGAAGTTGTTTTGGTGTAGCAAATGAGCAGTCTTCAATGGGGGATGTCTTGATCGAAGTCGATGTCGTCCTTGGATATCTGAACATCATTATGAACTTTCAGCTGTGGGTTGCTCATAATTTATTTAAACTTTCTAACGAGGGCATATTCTCGACGCAGATCAGAAGGAGCAATGACGCTAAGAATAGGCAGGCATATTGTGTGGGTTGACTTTATTGTCCCTGATATAGTGCGCATGGTTTGGTCTAATTGAGTGTCGACCATATGTGTGTGTTTGCTATTAAGCCACACTGGAGCGCAGTACTCTGCAGTTGCAGGCATGTCCGCGATGTACAGGCTGAAAAGTATAGGGGCAAGAACTGAGTCCTGTGGAAGACCGTCATTAAGTTTCCTCGTTTTGCTTCTATTATTCCCCATAATCACTTGAAATGTCCTATTGGAGAGCATATTATTAATAAGATTGGTAATTCTTGTACAGGGAATGGTGCGAATTTAAATATCGAGCCCTGTCTCCAGTTAGATATATAAATGCTGTCAGTGACAATACTTGATCTGTACAGCTGCGGTGTGGGCGAAATCCTGCTTGTTCAATGGGGATGGTAGCTAATATCTTTTGACTGATTCTGTTGAGTAGCAGTCTTTCCAAAATTCTATAAACCATACTTAGTAGGGCTATGAAGCGATAGTTTTCTGGCCTGTCGTTTGTTTTCCCTGGTTTCAATATTGCGATTATTTTCATATGCTTAAGTTCAGGGTGTAGTCCAGACGCCCAGAAAGCTTTTCCTAGTATGCCTTATTGAAGTTCCACCTTCGCCGAAGGTGTGACCCTATCATCGGTATGGATAGGCCTATACTAATGATCACTTGACGGTGTTAACTATGTGGAAAATTCGAGAGGACATTTCTCGAAGTTGGCAGTGGTCTATCATTTCCATCCCTCGAAACAAAACACAGATCAGATACATTGCAGTACCTGGCATCTTGGTCTACTTATGCCTTCAATACTAAAACGGCAGATTCGGATACAGCGTCCAAAATCTTTAGTCAATGGGTCCTTAGAAGAGCCGGTGTTTGAGGATTGCATATTAAGTCTGTGATGTATGGCAGGGATTTCTTTCTACGTCCTTTTCTTCCGCCTATTTTGTTAGTTCATTTAGCGTTAGCCAGGGTGCACGACCAGGAGGCGAACTAACTTTACACCCCAATGTGAAGGTATTCGATGGTCTTGCTGGAAACAAGTGTCCATTGCATTAAGACTAGTTTGAGTTTGTGTCCTTCACGAACTGTACAATGAAATAAAAAGTTATGCAGGACTGGAACTGATTTACTTTTCTCTTGAATGGTGTTTCATTTACATTCCTTTGTCTTCAATTTTTTGCGTTCTCCTTATAACGAAAAATAATGAAATTTCGAATGACCATCAGTCATATTAGGAAATATTAGAGCTAATTCAATGATTTTTCATATGAACAATGATAGAATGAGAACGCGAATCTGTTTGAATGAAAAATTCGAAATAATCAGATCCGGACTTAGAAATTTTAGTTTTTCTGAAATTACGAAAAAAACACCCTGTACGCTGTTTTCAAATTTTTTGACTTCAGATTTTGAGAGAGCAGGAAAAGTACTTTCAAACTGTCATCCAGAATGGCACACAGTTTCCCTGCTTTCTCCTACCCTTCGAATATCAATCTTCCGATTTTCGCTTCCATATGTTTTTCTCGACATTACAGAAACATGAGATCTCAGATAATTTCTTATAAGTAAAAAAATAGTAACGAATAAAAAATTTTATGAAAATGATCAAAAAAGCGAAAAACAGTCAAGATTTGAAAAATTTACGTCAGTATTTCTGAAGTACTAATTGATGATTTAGTAGGAACAAAATTAATAATTAATTCTTCAAATATTGTTCAAAATGAATACTGTCAACTTATTGTCTCTTAGTCCATCTTTTAGATGAGTTTGGATCGTTTTTTCCTGTAATATCCAAAGTTTCATTCGTCATGTTTATATCTCCAACATTAGTCTTGAATAAAGTTGCCAGTTATGTCAATTCTATGGTTTGCTATGAATTATGATGAGAAAAGATAGAGCATTTAGTTACCTGTTTTAAAGTAACTTGAAATAAATTGGTAAAGGAATGATATTTATTCCAAGAATTCAGAGCAGCAGTCTGTCTGCGAAAATGGGGTGGAACAATGTTAGACAAAACTGGTTATCAATGGACCTTATGTGGATCTTATGGTTTCAGTAATTAATCTCATCGATGTATTTAATTGTGCATCGATTTTTTGAGTATGTACACTATTGAACCAAACAGAGCAACAATACTCAGCTGCAGAAAAGACTAAGGCTAGAGATACTTTACTTACGCTGGAAACATCAGCACTCCAAGATGATACAGCCAATTTTTGAACAATATTATTTCTAGTTTTCAGTTTCAGTTGCAGATAATCTAAAGATGAGAGATCAGTCTACAGTAAATTCAACTCCTAAGTACTTAGGATAGAAATTATGTTCAGAGAATCATTGAAAGTTACTGCTAATTTACTATATTTTTCATGATTATTCAAATGACAACAATATACAGCTGTTTTGTTAGGTTTTGTAAGGAAATAAACCCCATTCAACAAAATAATTCCTTAAAATCTCCAAATCAGTTGATAGTATGTTGTCCCAATTATGGAAATCCGAATGGTGGTGAGGAATAGCAATATCATCAGCATATATTAGTTTACGAGATGAAATATAAGGTGAATCACTGAGATATAAAGTAAAGGCTGAAAAGTAAAGGCACTAGAACTGGAACACAGTTTTTCAATCTTTGTAAATTGCTATTCTTATTATCAACAAAAACCGAATATTTTATTACCTATTTTCTAATAATCCTATCATTCTCCATCCTTCAGAGGGGTATAGAGTTTGAAAATTAACCCATCTTTCCACACAGTGTCATATGCCGAAGATAAATCTATGAAAGCAACTCCTGTTCCTAACCTATTCTTGAAGCCTTATTCTATGAAAGTAGTAAGGCTAAGGATCTGATCTGAATAATTTCTATTTTACCTAAAATTCTAAATTTTCGCTCTATTGGCGTTTTGATTTGAATTTTATTTGTCATAGAACTGTGACATCATTCCTGAGACCTGAACAATAATAATAATATAAATAATAATTTTCTTCATTTCGCCAACAGGAATATCCCAATTACAGGGTAAAGTAATATATATTTGTACATTATAACGTGTTATAGTATTTATAAAATAACATAATCCAAAAAGAAAACAGTTTATGCCTGAAACCACAAATAATGAGAAAAACACTCAATCCCTGAACTCCACACAATTCAAGTCCTGAAGCTAACCAAACACACCCATCCCCAGTCTGTCAGCACTCCGACATATACTATAAATAGGACATCGTTAGAACAAATTTGTACGTGCTGTAGGCAAATAAAACGTACTCGTAGACCTTGACAACAAACCTTGGAACATTGAGCATAATTTTGGACAGCAAATAAGGACAGTCAATCCTGTAATTTAGGAGTCTCTGAGCGAATCTTGCACATTGTTCTTCAAGCAAAGATGGTATTCTCATCTCAACCATGATGTCTGATAAATCCCCTCCATGCTTAGGAAACCTACCAGTACGCCTGAATATAATGTATTTGAAGAACTTCCTGTGTATACGTTCCAATGGCATAAGATGACAATTGTAGATGGGAAACCAAATAATGTTAGCGTACTTTAGTTTACTGATTACATGTGTAAAATACAATCTTTTGATATTCTCGAATTCTGCCGTTGCTCTTAGTACAAATCCCAATTTTCTGCTAACCCTGGTACATATCTCTTAAATGTGTGAAATGAAACTGAAAGTAGAATCAAACAAGACTCCAAGATCGTGAATCTGATCCATCATGGGTTGACTGAAGCAGTAATGAATCCGAAACATCCATTATCCTCAGGTAAATTTTGATGTCGTCCGCAAATGCCAACGCTGGACATTTCAGAGAGGTCAATTTAGGAATATAATGAACAACAGTGGTCCCAATTTAGATCCCTGTGGCACGCAACAAGACAGAACGTACTGAAATGATCTAAAACCATTGTATAATACATTATTCACTCTTCCCCTCAAATATGATCCCAAAAGCACATAAGCAAGGCAAAGTAGTGTATAGTACGTCAACCTGACCACCATCATCTAAACACTCAGATATATTATAGGAATTTCAACTCTAATTCTCAGTTATCTCTAACACCCTAGGCCCTAGATAACGTCGAATCCTGTCTCCGAATAGAAGCTACCTTGGTAATTTTGCTGTTGTCCCTGAAGAACAAAGAATAGCTACGCTCGAAAGCTGTAACCGGAAAAATAGCGTTACATTATGCCCTAAGCGTCTTATATTCAAATATCCAACCAGAGTGGCGTCACTGTGAATATACAAGATCGCACCATGTACTTCTTCCACAATGATTGTATTATAAAGATGCCTTTTTGTTGTTCATTGGTTTTATAACTGAAAAATTATTATGGTCAGCTCAATTTTACCACTTTATTGTCTTTCAGGTTCAATTCCGAATGTACAAAGGGCTGCCCTAGTTAATCTTGGAGATCTGACAACGTACGATACTGCCAAACGTTTTATATTGCGAAATACCTCACTTGAAGACAACCATTTTTGCCACTTACTGGCTAGTGCATGTGCAGGTTTGGTTGCTGCAGGACTGGGCACGCCTGCAGATGTTGTCAAAACTAGGGTTATGAACCAACCATTAGATGAATTTGGAAGGTATTTATATTTTTAGTCTTATATGAATTTTTATGGAAGGTTGTCCTGCGCGTGTATCGGCAAATTGATACAAGACAAATTCTTACATATAGTTAATAGAACTTGGGTGAACAAATGTGATAACTATTGAGTGAGAGTGGTCTAGAGCCTATGATGTAAGCACAATAATCGGTACTCATCATAGGTGTAAACTAAAAATAATTTTTACAAGAAAAAATTCGGACTCGCATAGATGTTGGACGCGTGCATCGCCAAGTTGATACAATACAAGTACAAAAGCCACTCCCAAAAGTTTGTTCGATACGGACAGAAAAACGTGTGCACATCATTGGCTGAGTGCGGAGAAATGCTTTTGATAGGTTATAAAACCCGATACATAAAAAAAACTTAAAGGAAAACGTATGAATCATTATGAATAATTATCAACATTTTATTTTATTTATTCAGAAACAAAAATACATAGTGGTATTTCAACCCAATAACAGTAATTTCATATAAATATATTGTGATAATCTCTTCACCCATTGTGGCACCTTCTGTCGCCATACCTGTATCCTGGCAGGATCGCCATGTGATAATCTCACTTGTTGGCATTTAAAGTTAATCTCATATTTCGGAGATTAGGGTTGGAAAGGAAAACACCATGGTAGTTGTTCTACGTCTATTCGGTCATTGATATCAACGCTTGCATAAATATATTACAAAGGAAGTTGACCTACTTGCAAATGCATGGTCATCAATAGCATCAATTGGTATTTGCGAGTAATACAATTTAGAATTTCATAATGCCTTGAGTAAAAACAATTTATTGATTCGAAGAGAGGTAAATTGGATTTTTATTCGATTTATAAGAATATTTATGAGTCCCCTTACAATATGCAATCCTTAAGCATTAACTCAAATCTAGTGGAAATATTCTTGAAATATCGAAATTATCCTATCATAGGAAAGAAACAAAAAACAAATATCTTCGATCCATTCGGTAGAGAATAATAACACAAAAGGTACGTGAAGGGAATTTTATTGAACTAGCCCAAGTTGAACCCCCTCAAAATTCTTCATATGGCTTCATTTTTTGTTACAGTTAAGCTTGAAATAAGAACGGCGAACTATTTCGCTGAATTGCAGAATAATCATTTGGGCTCTTTCCACCATCTGTTATTGCTCTTCTTCCTACAAATGTTTTGATAAACATCTTCTGTTGTTCTGAAGGTTTCAGCTTTCGAAAAAGCAGCAAAAGCAAAACATTGATGCAGTGTTTATATCAGATTCATATTGGCTAATATGCGCCTTTTGTGGTTTTCTACATTGTAAGTTGTTACAGAAGGTATCTTTAAATATTTACGTAAAACACAATACCTCTGCTATGTATTCTCTGCTAGAAAATCACATCCAATTGAGTTTTTATGATCATTATTGACTCTAAGCTCTTGAACATAACATATCCAAAAAATATACCATGTAAACATAAAGTTTAGAATTGATTATTATGATTTTTTACTCTGTAATTTCGAATCATACAAACAAAAATTTTGTTGAGGTTCGGAACTGACACTTAAGACAGGGCTGATTTGACTGTGGTCGCTTCGCTTCTCCTCTTGGTATATTTACTCTATGATCTATCACAACTTTTTGAGAATATTGATCCTCATTTCCAACTAAGTTCATTGTTTTCTTAATTTGTTCATCCTCTGTTCTTTTTTGCCGTAGTTATAAGTTATTCAGCCGTAAAGTTGAAAGATTTCTTTGCCGTCTAGATATTTAGAAGTTATTTTATAACCAATGTGAGTAAAAAAACCGATTATACTCCTCGGAATACTCTATAATGAAATTCTCTCAATGCGTTCTATATTTTATTTAGAAAATGGAACATAAAAAGTGATGTACTATTTGCGATAACAAAAACAAAGATAATGAAGTACTTCATGCTTGAGTCCGTATTCAGGAAATTTCGTCAAACTGATCCTTACTTTTTAGTTTGCTAAATCTTCCCTTACTTATAATATATCGAGAAACTTTTGTTGTGAATATATACCTTCATTCAAAAAACATAAGTTTTCGAAAAAATGGATCTGAAGTAATCATTTTCTCAAAGAAGATTACCTAAATTCTAATCACCTCGTTCTAATGGTGCGAGCTAGCCACAATTGACGTAGGATGTTCCAGAGAATCAAGACCTAAAGTGCAACTGAAGGAGGCTGTTAGTCTTAAAGATTGAGACGAAACTTCCAGACAACAGCAGAAGAAACGCCATTTATAATTAGATCCGAACAGCACAAGATCGAAGCGAGTGGTACAGATTACGAGAGGCATATATCCAACAATGGACGCGAAGGTTTGGGTGATTTTGATGATGATTCACCATAACTTTGGGTATATGTACAACTTTTTAATATGTCGTAGAAAATGTCCGCACTATCGTATACTTTCATCTTTTCTAACTAATAACATCAATCGAGCTCGAAAAGTTTAGATTTCATATAATATTCTCCAATTCCGTTTCCCCAAAGAAGTCACATGATGATCGACTCACCGATCCCAATGATGCACAATTGAAATCGCCTTACATCATCAACACATCCGAACCACGAATCCACACTTACTCAAAAAGACAACACATATGAATGTTTCTTTTATCTACGTTGATTTTGAACCATATATCCTGTCCTCCACTCTCAAATTCGTGCGCCCAATTAGCGTTCAATTTGTCACGTACGATCAGAAACACCAGAAAAAATTTCAAAGATATCACTTGGGGTTGTGTCAATAAAGAAAACAACTCTGACTAAGGATACACCAGAGTCTGAATACATAAAAAAACAATATTTATTAAAAGTCAAATGAGACATAATAGCTGAAATGCTGCAATCACAAATATTGAAAAAATTACAGTAGATATAGCTCTAGTAAAAAGAAAAAAGAGTATCCTAGGTATTTCCAATACAAAAAAATCGTAGTCTCATTCCACTCTATGCTGATACGCCCCTGGCGGTTACCAAACCGTGTAAATGAAATTCCATGGTCAGAGTAAAAGAAGAACATGGCTGTCACTGCCTAGTGCCCGCGTCGATCTGCGCGAGTGCTTGAGAGAACAAAAGAAAGAAAGAATGCGAGATGGTGAACCATTACCGGTGGAGTTGTGAGAGAAGTAACATAGACCCAAAAGAAGTGTTAGTGTCTTTGTGTGAGTTCGAAAACGAAGCCATCTTACGTTGAGTGACTCTAGAATATATCTCGCAAGTATAATTGAGACTATTTTAAATGTTATTAGTTGCTTGTCCATTTTATTAACCTTTGTTGATAAATAGCATTGAGAACTGGATTGGTTCAGTGAATTTATTATTTTTCTATTATGTTTGTAAATTAATACTGTTATTATTATGAAATATTATTTGGTTTCATGATGTATTAGGTGGTGTTTGGGCCTTTGTCATTAATGCTGTTGCCTTGTGAATGTAATTCTTTGCTCATATAGTCCTTTGTCTAATTTCATATAACTTTATTTCCTTTGTTCACATAATGCTTTGTCTAATTTCATATAACTCTATTTCCTTTGTTCACATAATGATTTGTTTAATTCATATAACTCTATTTCCTTTGTTCACATGTTTTGTTTGTTCTTGTGATGTTTTGTTCACTTTATATCATTCTACTTGTGCCATAAGAAACAAACTCCTTATAGCATGTGATCCCTTTGTCTCCGATATTACTACTCTTGGAGTTCAGGTGTCTACCATAACAATGAATGCCTTATTTTTCAGCTTTCTACAATGTGTTACTGGAGGGTAACAGATCAATTTTAGTTACTGTACCCTATGGTACGATAGGAACTGCCAATCGTTCGGAGGGTCTGTACCTGTGATTAAACTGGAACATATGGAGACCTCCACCAATAGTAGTACTAGTATGGTTGATATGGAATAATGGATGTAACCAGTGTACGTAGCACCATCGTGTTATATCGAAGGTTAAAGTTGTTAAGTTACCCCTGTCTCATGTAATCATTATGTATATTTCGTATTGTGTAATGTACTTGCCTTACTATTCACGGTTATTGTTGTGTATATTTCGTACTGTGTGAACTTGTTCTTCTTATGATGTATCTTCTTGTTGTCGTTATGTATATTTTTCATTTGGTTGATTATGTAGATTCTCTGCTTTCATTATTTTTATTGCTTATTATCGTTTACCTATATCTGTTTCTGTTATTTATGTCCATAATGTATTCTGGTTATTCTGGTCCTTATTATTTACTCGTGATGGATATTCAATCAAAATTTGTTGTTTATTTATGCTATGATCTCGTACTGCTATCTATTTATCTATATGCTCGTATTACATGATATTTCATTTAGGGGTCTCGAGATTGTAGACCATTCCTATACTGTTGTATGAGATTTCTTAGGTACCTGGATCGAAGGCCTTGAAGGGGAGCTTCCAAGGCCTTAAGGCAGGGACCGTTACTAACATGTGCTATAAGGCATGAGAGAATAAACCTTTTTTATCAACCGCGAAACTTTCTGTAATTTTTTCAGAGCCGCCGCTGGAACTCCATGACCTTCCCCGTGTTCCCAATTCCTTAGCTCATTCAATATTATAGTAATAATAGTTAATCATTATAGTTATGGCTCACATACCCTGGGGCCGTGACCATGACGATGGTCATATTTATTTGCCATGATTATTATCCTGTTGTATTATTGAAGTTTACATATTTGCCATGATTATTATCCTTGTTGCATTATTGAAGTTTACATATTTGCCATGATTATTAATTCTTGTTGTATCATTGAAGTTGCCATATTTACCATGTTTATTATTCTCTTTGTATTATGGAAGTTGCTCTGGTTATTATGATTACTATCTGTTTTGTATTGTTCTAGTTTTCTCAGAACTGTTATATTTGCTTTTGCTAGCTGTTAATGATTGACTATTTAGTTTTAAACAAGTGCCCTAACATCACCTAACATGAGGGGTTTTCTGCCTGAGGCTTTCCCCTATATTTTTTTAGACCCTGAATAAAGAGTTGATTGTTTGGGTCTAAGTGTTGTGTTTTATTTACCATCTTTGTTTCCCAATTATTTTCACTAATCTCAATTATTACGAACTTGAATCATAACGTAAACATAACGTAGAGTCATTCCCTTGCTAGACGATCACATTAAATGGCCAAGTCTTTGTATCTGAATCATTCAGACTCCAGTGTCGTAGTTAGTTTTAAAAATAATATTTGTCATTCTTTTCGAAAGAAAAAGTGGCAAATGTTACAGAACTATTCGTTATTTTCCTTGACTGCAACTCAAGTAACCTCCAAATTCAAAATAGATAGGTTCAACCTGAAAACAGTATGTGTCCACACTATTTTCGATTGGGAAAGGAGATAGAATTTTGAAAGTGTAGAATCCTGGGTTGTTACATTGTTTCTAACTAAACTTTGACGTTAAGTAGAATTAGCTTAAATTCGCAAGTTTCGACAGTGAGTTTATGACTACAATAAATGTTCGAATTCAAAACTATTTAACATATACAGTATTCACAATTGTCAGAGAATTAACTATCAGCTGTTCGTGGAGGCTGTTTGGAACAGATTTGTTCGACATCTACTTCACACTGGTTTGTTGACAATCAGGAAACTTCATAGGGCATAATCGTAAAGAGTTTAAATAAAAGTAAAAGACTTATTAAAAAAATTATTCATGTATAAAACGGATTAACTGCTAAGAAAAGCAAGATCTGAGTTCTGCGTGTTATTTGTAGACTACATACAATATTTATGCTATTATACAGCAAACGCGACGATAATTTCAAAAACTAGCAGAAATTTTTAAGATTTGTAGGAAATCGAATGGTTTACAATATTGTTTTTGACAAGTTCTTCCTAAAATTCAAAAATTAAGAAGTTAAAAGCAAAGGTTAATGAAAATTTTTCCAAAAATTCTCTTTTGCTTTATAGGCTTTTTTAAAAATTTATAAAACCTATGTACAACTTTTTGCCAAGAAAATGTTTGGATATGGAAAATTTCTCCGGCATCATGAAAGAAGTCATCTGCTTTATTTTATCTTTACGTATATCAGGTTTATGTATTCAAAGAATAATTTTTTTCTAGGGGTATGATATATAAAGGATCTATAGACTGCTTACTAAGTACAATAAAAAATGAAGGATTTCCTGCGCTTTACAAGGGATTCTTTCCGATCTGGTTTAGGATGGCACCATGGTCACTAACATTTTGGATATCATATGAAGAAATATTGAAAACACTAGGTGCAAAACAATTTTAGTTTTAGTATATTTGTATCAAGATTTACAAAATGTTCGCTAGAGGGCACATATACTTGATTGACCTGTAAATTTTATATGTGCAATTTTTAGTGGATATAAATAAAGATGAAGTATATTAGTAGTTTTCCTCTAGTTCTTGATCTTGACTGCTCCATACTGACTTGCCGAAGCAGATCGTCAGCATGAAGTTGTTAGTCCTAATCGATCGGAAATTAAGCCACGAGGTAGCAGTTGCTGTCTGACACGTTACTCCTGACTTCCACGGGTCTGGAACATCCTACGACGGCTCTCCCCAGGCCCCAGGCAGTTCCACCACTAACGTTACTCCTTGGGTCTGCCTTTGTCCAAGGACTCAGGAAACCGTGTAAGTCATAGTTAGTCGTGTCATTTGGTACTTACTTTAATTCTTCGGTGTGCCCAATGTCCGAGAACACGGAGGGCCAAGAATAACATAACTAACTACGATTTTATGCTGCGATGTACGGCACTGACCCAACTAACTCACAGGATAAGGTACAGTCACTTTCCTAGATGACGATTTCGGCAGGGGCTGTATGTGTGTTGAGTCGGTGGCGAACATCGCACCGTGAAGTCGTAGTGATGTTCGTCTGCTGGGCAATCGGGCCTTAATTGCCCGTGGTCTGTATTTGCTCGGTCAATTAACAGTCTCTTCTATGTCATTTCTGCCCTTGTGTGTTAGCAAAAGTGTTATAACCTAAGCGCTTCTAATAGGTTCCTTCAATTGTTTCTCATGAATATTTAGTTCATGATATTCACGGCATCTTTAATGTTTTGCCCTCTATATCTTCTTATCGTCGCTTCAGTATTTTAAGAAGACCTTGCTTTGTCTGTCTCATTCTTGCAATTTTATCCTCGACTGAATCGATAACTCTCATGTTACACTTAAATTTATACGTAAATTATACTCGTAATTGATTCTATGACAACAGTTCATTTTCATACAGTCTTTCGTTACTGTCTAGTATTTCCTCATTTTTGTCGTGAAATATTACTTCTCCATTGCATTCCACGAATTTATGTTATAAACTACTAAAATGAATGTACATTAAAAGAAAATACATTTATTCACAGTCAATAAATAGATAAGTCTAAAGAATTTATGAACTTAACATTATATAATATTTTTCTTCAATCTTCGAGTAGGGGTATTTTTGTATCAGACTTTTCAACCGGATCGAACATGTGATCGTATAGTGTTGAGCTGCTATGACAATATTTCATTTGTTCACATTCTGTCAACTTTTCCAAAGCCTCTCGAACGTTGTTGCTCATATTAATCAAAACTAGTTTAATTTTGTCTTGATTGTACATAGTTAGTAAATTTCTTAGAGCCTGAAAAATTGTATTCAAAATGAAAAGTATTCTGATTTTCGTGCAATAATGGTTCAATAAGATCAAAAAAATTTATTCTTACTTCTGCGGCTGCATAATCGATTTTGAGAATATTGGAGCAATCTATAACCATAGGGAGATGTTCATGTTGGGTTTGTGCTTCGATGACTTTTTCTGCTAAATAATCTCTAGCTGGATAACACAGTCCAAATTCAGGTTTGATTAAAATATAAGTGTTCGATTTACCCCACTGAAAAAAATATAATATAAAAATGGATCGCAAAATGTGTTGGTAAGCGCATAACTCAACAACGCCTGGACCAATTTGGCCAAATCTTTTTTTAAAATGTTCGTTGAAGTTCAAAGATGGTTTTTACGGCGAGAAAAATTAGAATTATTGCTGGAAAAACCCTAAAAATAGCCCTTTTCTTTTTTCAATACAAATGATATGTAACTAAAACGTAGTCAATTTGAGCTTTATTGCTATGCGTGTCGCATAGCTTAGTGGAATAAAGCCTTGACCTTTGACGTGGAAACCCGTCGTGTCGTAGGTTCAAGTCCGGGGCTAGGAAAGAAATTTTCTAGCTTTCGGTATGCGGCCACCATTCACTGTTGGGTCTAAAATTAACAGTGCTGTGCCTAAGGTGGCGTAAGGACACAGTGTCAAAGCCTTACACAGAACACACACTGGTTAACCTAACTCGCACAAGCTTTAATTAGCTTCTGGGGGGTGTACATTGATATATGTATACCTAGGTAAACCAGTATAAACATAAACATAAAGTTCATATTAAATTACAAGCACTCACTGTTGTCTAAGCAATGTAGGTGTGTTCCTAACGTCAAAGATCATATCTATCAAAACAATGTGCGTGTTTGCGTTGGAGCAATGCATGACGCTTTTAACCAAGAGTTGCATCGAGAAAAACTGTATGATCTCAACGCTTTGAAAGAATTAATTCAAACAAATCTTCCACTGTTAAATGAACAACAGAAGTATGTATTTGAAACTCTTATGAAAGTAACAAATGATGAAACTGGGGGGATTTACTTCTTAGATGCACCTGGTGGTGCAGGAAAAACTTTTTTGATTTCATTAATATTAGCAACAATTCGCTCACAAAATAAAATTGCACTTGCACTCGCTTCTTCGGGAATCGCAACAACTTTGCTTGAAGGTGGTCGAACAGCCCATTCAGCACTAAAATTGCCATTAAATATGCAAAGCAATGAAACTCCAACCTGCAACGTTTCGCAGAACTCTGCAATGGCAAAGGTTTTGCAGCAATGTAAATTGATTGTTTGGGATGAATGCACGATGGCACATAAAAAATCTTTGGAGGCTTTAGACAAAATCTTAAAAGATCTACGGAGCAATAATAACCGATTTGGTGGTGCAATGATTTTATTAGCAGGAGATTTTCGTCAAACATTGCCAGTGATTCCACGATCAACGCCAGTTGATGAACTTAATGCATGTCTAAAGTCCTCCAATTTGTGGAAACATGTCAAAGTACTTCATTTAAGCAAGAATATGCGTGTCGAGTTGCAAAATGACCAATCTGGAAACATATTCTCTAAACAACTCATTGACATTGGTAATGGCAAATTTCCTATAGACATGTTGACTTGCTGCATTAACTTTCCTCAAAGTTTTTGTCAGTTAACTCAATCAAAAGATGAACTTATTCAGAAGGTGTTTCCAGATGTTTCTCAAAATTACAGAAACCATGATTGGTTGAGCGAACGAGCTATACTGGCTGCAAAAAACATAGATGTAAATGAATTAAATTTCAAAATTCAAGAACAAATTACAGGCGAATTGAGGATATATTAATCAGTTGATTCGGCTACTAATCAAGATGATGTAGTCAACTATCCACCGAAATTTTTAAACTCGCTGGATTTGCCAGGATTGCCACCTCACAATCTTCAATTAAAGGTTGGATCGGTAGTTATAATGTTGCAAAATATCAACCAACCGCGTCTTTGCAACGGTACACGGTTAGCGATAAAAAATTACTAAACAATGTGATAGAAGCAACTATACTCAAAGAAAAGTGTAAAGGAGAAGATGTTCTCATACCCGTCATCCCAATGATTCCGACTGATGTGCCATTTGAGTTTAAACGACTACAGTTTCCAGTGCGGCTTGCTTTTGCTATGACTATAAACAAGTCCCAGGGGCAATCATTAAGAGTATGTGGTATTAATCTAGAAAACCCATGTTTCTCACATGGTCAATTGTATGTTGCCTGTTCCCGTGTTGGAAAACCATCAGATTTGTTTATTTATGCGCCAGGTAATCAAACAAAAACATCGTATACCACAAAGCACTACAATGATGATAATAATAATAATTATGATTCACATGATTAACAATAAAGCGATTACTTATTTTTAAATCCTTATATATGTTTTATTTAATTATTTTTTATTCACAACGCCCTATCACCAGGGTGACGGTTCTGTTCAGGAGAATTTTTTAAAATACGTAGGCACAAAAACTGCCACATTACAAATCTTTTTGACTGAATATAAAGGGACGTGGGAAGTCTGTCGGGTCAGCTAGATTATGAAAATATAAAAATATTAGATTCAGAACCTAATTTCAAAAAAGAACATTTATGGAAATGGTGAGAATATATATGATATCCATGAACTCGTTGAGGTAACGTTTGGTTCTTTTGGTTTGAGTTACTTTGTGCAACTGATTCTGTCATTCGATCTTTATTAATTAGGGTGCTTCATTTTCGTGAACAATTTTTTCAATCTTAAACATTTTTAGTAGAAGTAATTCAATTTAAGTTTTTATTTTTCTTCCGTCAATAATACTTTTACTCACAGTACTCAATTTGATGATTATATTTGGTCTCGACCAATCTTTGAGCAACACCATCAAGTTCATCATAGCTCCTACTATCAGTCCTATATCGGCTCCATAAAGTACTCCCAGTCCACACGTTATCAAACAGAATGAGAAATCGACTCCTAAGAAAACAAAGAAATTGTTGAAGTTGTCGAAAAATTTCTGAGAAAATTACGGAAAAAATACCATTACATTTGGATTGAACTGAAATACTTTTCCTGCATTAGCGTCGTTCACACACGCAGTCCGGATTGACGGATCTGGAATTATTATCTATACTCAAGTCTGCCCTTAGACCATAAAAAGAATAATTATTTATTCTAACGGTCTGCAATTCAAAGTGTTGTTAAACGACTTACCCCTTAAGGAATATTTGACAATGTTCTTTCTATTTCACTCATGATTTTCAAAATTTGGAATAAACAATTTGAATAGCATCTTGGAAGGTGTTATGATTGTTGTGAATGTTGACAGATTAGGAAGTCAAATTTGAATTTTATTGGGCCTTCTGACCGCGAGGGTTAACTTCACTCGTATTCAGGAGACGAGTTTGACCCTTGAGACCAAGACCATGATTAACTATGATCTACTCAGGGATCGCCAGTCTGATGTCGAGTGGGGGGAGTGCTTATCTTCGGAGGACGTTAATGTTATGTGGTGCTCTTTAAGAATTCTGATTATTCGAGTGGTTTTGGCGTGTTCGTGCGCCAGAGCCATCCAGTTGAGTCCGTCGAAGCCGTGAATCAATCGTAGTATTCCCGGCATGGTTCGTACCAAAAAAGTTTTGCAGCGCTATTTGCGAACCGAAACTCAGAAAAACGTCGACACGCATAGACAGTATGATTTCTGCTATTATTAGTGAGGCTCCAAAGAAGTATGAGATGAAATTAGTTACTTCAAAGAACCACGAGAAATGTTGAATCAGTGGCTATACTGTGGGGATCGACTGGAAATGAGTGGCGATGATGGCCCATTCGCGGATGTGCTTCTCGACTGCTTCTGCTTCGTTTACTTGTGAACCTCTGGATGGCTTGCCAAGTGTTGGTGTTCTCCGGTTAGGCTTTGATGGTTTATCGAGGTGAGAGGTAGAAGTGACAGAGATTCTTACTGATCTGGATTTTTCCTTCTACTGATAGAAATGCGGCGATGTTGCTCATTTGATTGCTGAACCTATTCCGGAAAAAATCCGCCGTGTGTCCGATTGAGTGGTTACCAAGGGCATGGAAGTCTGCAAGGGTTACCCTTATTTATAAGTAGGGTGATAAGCAACTCTTCGACTATTGTCCAATAAGTCTGACAACCATTGATGTAAAAATTGCTGGAAGGACCATTTACTCGCGAATGGTACCTTTCTTGATATCAATGGGACCATTCCTGACTATCAGCACGATTTTAATCCGGGACGCTAGGTCATCACATGTTTGCTTCAGTTCCTAATGCGTAGACATTATCTCCTTATATTTATTGTCCAGTGGACTTTGAATACAGTGGCGTAGCGTGGGTGGGGCGGAGGAGGGCGGCTCGCCCCGGCGGCAGATTCGCGGGGGCGGCAAAATGTCGCCGGTGAAGCGAGTTGAGACCACTACATACGAACGACAACATCGCATCATGCCGGGCGCGTGCGAGTCGAGTTGACTTGAGATCTTTGTTTCACGCGTCGGCCCGTGTCCATTCGATGCCTCTCTTTCGCACTCATTGAACATTGTACTGAACTTTGTTTGTTTTAGTGCATTGTGAAGTACCGTCACGCAATCACGCATTACTCGTATGTTTGTTTCATGAGAGTTTTGGATACGGAACGAAAGTCATTTATATTGTGTTTCGATCTTCTAAATACTGTTAAAGCTTTTAAAACTAAACATTTAGAACTTTACCTACCCAATTTTTGAACTAGTTTTTGAAAATGAAAAGAGTCAAAGAAAGCGGTGCGGAATTCCGCAAAAAAGGCTAAGAAAGATGCAGATGCGAAGAAGTCTCAAGGTGCATTACTGAAGTATTTCAGTTCCAGTTCTGGTTCGAAAGCCACATCAACGTCTTCGATGACATCCTGCAGCAGCGAAAGTGATTCCAGTGTAAGTATATGATTCCTCCATTTAGAATCGTGCGTGGCCTAGAATTACTCCAGTTATTTTAGACTAGACATAACATGTATGGGTTACTCGCAATTAATTGCAAGGTTGTAAGGTTCTATATCTTTATCACTAACTGACTCCGAAAAAGTAAAAATCAAAATGTGTATGTATGTATGTGTGTCTGTTTTTAATTGCCAGCCTAAGCCGCTGAACCAAATTTGAAACTGATGAAATTTTACATGAGGGGATTTTTTCGTAAATATCTATGAATATTTTTTGGATAACTTGATTATTTATTGGTACCTGTCATACAAATAAAACATAGTTTTTCATTTAGCTCAAAATGGCACGAACGATTTTATCAAATTTCTGGTAATTTTATCTTTAATAACATCTATATTAAGACATACTCAGTCAGTTTTACCGGAAAACTGTAAAAGGTAGCTGCCTACAAAATCAATTTTGTTTGTAAATTTTCCTATAAGTCCGGCAAACCGTGCTGTTACCAAATTCACTTTTGTTTTTGATAGATAAAATAGTTATTTCAAATTGAACGTGTCCTCCGGCCAATATTCATGAAAATACATTTATTTTACAGGCACAAGAAGAAGACGTGCCTGCCGTCGCAGTTGGAAAAAGTTCTGGTTCCACCAAAGAGCAGGGTCAACACGCCGTCGAATCACCAGAAGTACCTCAAGCATCTAGTCATAAGCCTGCAGAAAAAGTGAATGTTGCCAAAGAAGACATAATTGAAATCGTGCCTTCTGCTCCTGCCGAAGTCAAAGATGTGAATCTCGACGATGTAGGTTGCTGGCCTTCTCCTATAACCGACGAAGTCAGAACTCTTCTAGTACGTCGCGGATCTGACTCAGTACAGTACATCGATTCTAAATTTGCTGATGTTGTTCGCCCAGGGTCTTCAACCAAAGGCGGTACCCGAAAACTAACCAAAGAGTGGTTCTACAAACCATTATCTAACGGCGAAAAGGTTCTCCGAACATGGATGGTGTACTGGCCTTTGAAGCAATCCTTGTATTGTTTTTCTTGCAAGCTGTTCGGCAATTCCGGCTCGAACTTCGCATCTGAAGAAGGATTTAACAAATGGTGGAAGCTAAATCCAAGAATCGGAGACCATGAAAATAGCCTGGGCCATGAACAGAGCTTCTTGAAATGGAAGGAGTTGGAAGTTCACCTAAACTGTAAAGCAACCATTGATCAGAAACAACAAGAAGTTTTCGAAAGTGAGGAGAAGAAGTGGAGAGATGTACTGTACAGGTTGCTGAATATTATCCAGTTCTTAGCCAAAAAGAATCTGGCCTTCAGAGGACATCGAGAAGACATTCGAGGAGATGATAGTGGCAATCGCGGGAACTTTTTGGAGTTAGTGCACCTCCTAGCTAAATACGACCCTCTTTAATGGAACACCTGACAAAGATAAAGCTGGGAGCTAGGGTTTCAGTTTCGTATCTATCTCCAGAAACCCAGAATGAATTTATTAACTTACTGGGACAGCAAGTTCGATCCACCATTATCCGTCGTATACAACAAGCTAAATATTATTGCGTAATCTTCGACAGTACACCAGACATCTCCCACAATGACCAAATGAGCCAAGTTCTGCGATACGTGCATATCGAAGGAGAAAAAGTCGCCGTGGTAGAATCTTTCATTGATTTCTTCGAATCAAAAGGAAAAAATGCAGAAGATCTCAGCAACGATATAATCGCGAAGATAACATCAGACGGACTGGACATACAGAATTTGAGAGGACAGGCTTATGACAATGCTGCCACCATGTCAGGGATCCACAATGGAGTTCAAGCCCGGATTAAAGCACTGAATCCGAAAGCTATATTCGTTGCATGCACAAACCACTCACTAAACTTGGCTGGGGTACACGCTGCTTCTGAATCAGTGGATTCCGTGACGTTTTTTGGAACTCTGGAGAAGCTATTTGCCTTCTTTTCTGCATCAACTGCTCGATGGAACGCTTTGGTTGCCGTCACAGGTCAAGCAGTGAAACGAGTCACTGAAACGCGCTGGAGCGCTAGACATGTAGCTGTCAAGATGCTTAAAAATAAGTTTGAGGTAGTTCTTGAGGTACTGGAACAATTAACAGATTCATCTCAAACTTTCGAAACAAGATCGGGAGCCAGTCTTCTCCTGACAGCCATGCAGTCATTTAACTTCCTCACTTTTCTTGGCTTTTTGGGCTGCAGTGCTACCTGAATTAGATGACGCACAGATTTACCTTCAACAAAGAGGACTTAGTGTGGATAGGTGTGCTCAGAAGCTCTGCGCTTTGAAAACCCTTTTAATGGAAAGTAGAAACCGTTTCGTGCAAGAAGCAATTGACTTTGCTAAGACTGTCTGCGAAAAACTCGGAATCGAACTCAAAACGAGAAGAATTCGCAGGAAAAAACGCATGCATGGCGATGAATCTTCTGAAGATGCAGCTTTGTCTCACGAGGAGGAAATCCGACGAGAGGTGTTCGCATCATTCGACAAGATCATTCAAGAAATGACGACTCGATTCCAGCAACTTCAAGAAATATCGGACAAGTTCGGATTTTTGATGCCAGCAAAACTTTTGGACAGCGAGTTCGAGTGTGATCTTTCCCATGTATTAGAAGACATCGACAGGGACGAGTTTCAGATTGAGCGGAAGCGACTCCAGCAGTTTGTTGCCTGTTCTGAATCAGACGAAAATATAAGTGATAAAGGACCACTGGAGCTCCTCCAGTTCATTCAAAAACTAAATCTCGGAATTTCGGTTCCAAATATAGTCGTCTTGATTCGTATATATTTGACTTTAGCGATTAGTGTTGCAAGTTGTGAGAGAAGTTTCTCGAAGTTGAAGCTACTCTGTGAACTATCTGCAAACTGTCTGCGAGCTGTCTGAGGCGGTTTTGAGGTTGTCTGGAATAAGTGAGTCTACGTAGGATCTACGTTCTGTACAAACCATCTGTACTAGCTATCTGAACACATTCTACTTGGAAGATCGAACAATAGACACCCTGGTTGCCATTTGCCTTGTGGAAGTAATGTGAATTATTGTATTACGAAGAGCCTGAAGTACGTATTGACCCAATTTCCTTTCTACGAGGGTTGAAGAGTGAATGTTGGTTGAGAACCCATAATATCCTTTTGTTCACAGTCACTGTACATCTTAGACTGTTATGTAAGGTTAGTCCGTAGCATTTAAGTTATCTGAGAATATAAACGACTTAGGTCGAGACATTGATATAGCGATAAACAGTTGACCTGTTGTTCAGTCACCTAGATATAGACCGTTACATAGGTGTTTTATTCATGCTGGCCAGTATTAATCTAACTTTGAGGTTCACCTTTGGGTGATAAGTTTAGTAATATAATTCGGTTAAACGCATATTAAGATATTTGACTAGTAAGTTCGATAGAGATATTTTGTGGTAGGACATTGATTAGTTGTAGTGTTATCACCACATTTTTGGTGAGATTAAATTGTTAAACAATTGATTCTTTTTTTCTTCCTACCAGTCACTACTCTCATTTTGTGTGATCGAGCTTGTTCTGGCTTCTAGAGAGTGGGTTTTCGTGTACGTTTTCTCTCTTTTGTTTTCCCCCTGAGATCTGTGGTGATACCTCCCTTTTATTTAACATCATAAAAGAGAGTGGCGCCCTAGTAAATAGTCTCAGCTCTGAGAGCTAGTCCGGGAGGTATTTGGTACACTCTCTGGAACCGGGCGGGCTCGTGACAGTGTTAACTTGTTCTTCTTATGATGTATCTTCTTGTTGTCGTTATGTATATTTCATTCGGTTGATTATGTAGATTCTCTGCTTTCATTATTTTTATTGCTTATTATCGTTTACCTATATCTGTTTCTGTTATTTATGTCCATAATGCATTCTGGTTATTCTGGTCCTGATTATTTACTCGTGATGGATATTCAATCAAAATTTGTTGTTTATTTATGCTATGATCTCGTACTGCTATCTATTTATCTATATGCTCGTATTACATGATATTTCATTTAGGGGTCTCGAGATTGTGGACCATTCCTATACTGTTGTATGAGATTTCTTAGATACCTGGATCGAAGGCCTTGAAGGGGAGTTTCCAAGGCCTTAAGGCAGGGACCATTACTAACATGTGCTATAATGCATGAGAGAATAAACCTTTTTTTTATCAACCGCGAAACTTTCTGTAATTTTTTCAGAGCCGCCGCTGGAACTCTATGACCTTCCCCGTGTTCCCAATTCCTTAGCTCATTCAATATTATAGTTATGGCTCACATACCCTGGGGCCGTGACCATGACGATGGTCATACTTATTTGCCATGATTATTATCCTGTTGTATTATTGAAGTTTACATATTTGCCATGATTATTATCCTTGTTGCATTATTGAAGTTTACATATTTGCCATGATTATCAATTCTTGTTGTATCATTGAAGTTGCCATATTTACTATGTTTATTATTCTCTTTGTATTATGGTAGTTGCTCTGGTTATTATGATTACTATCTGTTTTGTATTGTTCTAGTTTTCTCAGAACTGTTATATTTGCTTTTGCTAGCTGTTAATGATTGACTATTTAGTTTTAAACAAGTGCCCTAACATCACCTAACATGAGGGGTTTTCTGCCTGAGGCTTTCCCCTATATTTTTTTAGACCCTGAATAAAGAGTTGATTGTTTGGGTCTAAGTGTTGTGTTTTATTTACCATCTTTGTTTCCCAATTATTTTCAATAATCTCAATTATTACGAACTTGAATCATAACGTAAACATAACGTAGAGTCATTCCCTTGTATACGATCACATTAAATGGCCAAGTCTTTGTATCTGAATCATTCAGACTCCAGTGTCGTAATTAGTTTTAAAAATAATATTTGTCATTCTTTTCGAAAGAAAAAGTGGCAAATGTTACAGAACTATTCGTTATTTTCCTTGACTGCAACTCAAATAACCTCCAAATTCAAAATAGATAGGTTCAACCTGAAAACAGTATGTGTCCACACTATTTTCGATTGGGAAAGGAGATAGAATTTTGAAAGTGTAGAATCCTGGGTTGTTACATTGTTTCTAACTAAACTTTGACGTTAAGTAGAATTAGCTTAAATTCGCAAGTTTCGACAGTGAGTTTATGACTACAATAAATGTTCGAATTCAAAACTATTTAACATATACAGTATCCAAAATTGTCAGAGAATTAACTATCAGCTGTTCGTGGAGGCTGTTTGGAACACATTTGTTCGACATCTACTTCACACTGGTTTGTTGACAATCAGGAAACTTCATAGGGCATAATCGTACAGAGTTTAAATACTTCGGTAAAAGACTTATTAAAAAAATTATTCATGTATAAAACGGATTAACTGCTAAGAAAAAACAAGATCTGAGTTCTGCGTGTTATTTATACAGGAAACGCGACGATAATTTCAAAAACTAGCAAAAATTTGTAATATTTGTAGGAAATCGAATTGTTTACAATATTGTTTTTGACAAGTTCTCCCTAAAATTCAAAAATTAAGAAGTTGAAAGCAAAGGTTAACGAAAATGTTTCCAAAAATTCTCTTTTGCTTTATAGGCTTTTTTAAAAATTTATAAAACCTATTTACAACTTTTTGCCAAGAAAATGTTTGGATATGGAAAATTTCTCCGGCATCATGAAAGAAGTCATCTGCTTTATTTTATCTTAACGTATATCAGGTTTATGTATTCAAAGAATAATTTTTTTCTAGGGGTATGATATATAAAGGATCTATAGACTGCTTACTAAGTACAATAAAAAATGAAGGATTTCCTGCGCTTTACAAGGGATTCTTTCCGATCTGGTTTAGGATGGCACCATGGTCACTAACATTTTGGATATCATATGAAGAAATATTGAAAACACTAGGTGCAAAACAATTTTAGTTTTAGTATATTTGTATCAAGATTTACAAAATGTTCGCTAGAGGGCACATATACTTGATTGACCTGTAAATTTTATATGTGCAATTTTTAGTGGATATAAATAAAGATGAAGTATATTAGTAGTTTTCCTCTAGTTCTTGATCTTGACTGCTCCATACTGACTTGCCGAAGCAGATCGTCAGCATGATGTTGTTAGTCCTAATCAATCGGAAATTAAGCCACGAGGTAGCAGTTGCTGTCTGACACGTTACTCCTGACTTCCACGGGTCTGGAACATCACTACGACGGCTCTCCCCAGGCCTTGTTCCACCACTAACGTTACTCCTGCCTTTGTCCAAGGACTCAGGAAACCGTGTAAGTCATAGTCGTGTCATTTGGTACTTACTTTAATTCTTCGGTGTGCCCAATGTCCGAGAACACGGAGGGCCAAGAAAAACATAACTAACTACGATTTTATGCTGCGATGTACGGCACTGACTCAACTAACTCACAGGATAAGGTACAGTCACTTTCCTAGATGCCGATTTCGGCAGGGGCTGTATGTGTGTTGAGTCGGTGGCGAACATCGCACCGTGAAGTCGTAGTGATGTTCGTCTGCTGTTGTGGGCCTTAATTGCCCGAGGTCTGTATTTGCTCGGTCAATTAACAGTCTCTTCTATGTCATTTCTGCCCTTGTGTGTTAGCAAAAGTGTTATGACCTAAGCGCTTCTAATAGGTTCCTTCAATTGTTTCTCATGAATATTTAGTTCATGATATTCACGGCATCTTTAATGTTTTGCCCTCTATATCTTCTTATGGTCGCTTCAGTATTTTAAGAAGACCTTGCTTTGTCTGTCTCATTCTTGCAATTTTATCCTCGACTGAATCGATGTCTCTCATGTTACACTTAAATTTATACTTAAATTATACTCGTAATTGATTCTATGACAACAGTTCATTTTCATACAGTCTTTCGTTACTGTCTAGTATTTCCTCATTTTTCTCGTGAAATATTACTTCTCCATCGCATTCCACGAATTTATGGTATAAACTACTAAAATGAATGTACATTAAAAGAAAATACATTTATTCACAGTCAATAAATAGATAAGTCTAAAAAATTTATGAACTTAACATTATATAATATTTTTCTTCAATCTTCGAGTAGGGGTATTTTTGTATCAGAATTTTCAACCGGATCGAACATGTGATCGTATAGTGTTGAGCTGCTATGACAATATTTCATTTGTTCACATTCTGTCAACTTTTCCAAAGCCTCTCGAACGTTGTTGCTCATATTAATCAAAACTAGTTTAATTTTGTCTTGATTGTACATAGTTAGTAAATTTCTTAGAGCCTGAAAAATTGTATTCAAAATGAAAAGTATTCTGATTTTCGTGCAATAATGGTTCAATAAGATCAAAAAAATTTATTCTTACTTCTGCGGCTGCATAATCGATTTTGAGAATATTGGAGCAATCTATAACCATAGGGAGATGTTCATGTTGGGTTTGTGCTTCGATGACTTTTTCTGCTAAATAATCTCTAGCTGGATAACACAGTCCAAATTCAGGTTTGATTAAAATATAAGTGTTCGATTTACCCCACTGAAAAAAATAAATATAAAAATGGATCGCAAAATGTGTTGGTAAGCGCATAACTCAACAACGCCTGGACCAATTTGGCCAAATCTTTTTTTAAAATGTTCGTTGAAGTTCAAAGATGGTTTTTACGGCGAGAAAAATTAGAATTATTGCTGGAAAAACCCTAAAAATAGCCCTTTTCTTTTTTCAATACAAATGATATGTAACTAAAACGTAGTCAATTTGAGCTTTATTGCTATGCGTGTCGCATAGCTTAGTGGAATAAAGCCTTGACCTTTGACGTGGAAACCCGTCGTGTCGTAGGTTCAAGTCCGGGGCTAGGAAAGAAATTTTCTAGCTTTCGGTATGCGGCCACCATTCACTGTTGGGCCTAAAATTAACAGTGCTGTGCCTAAGGTGGCGTAAGGACACAGTGTCAAAGCCTTACACAGAACACACACTGGTTAACCTAACTCGCACAAGCTTTAATTAGCTTCTGGGGGTGTACATTGATATATGTATACCTAGGTAAACCAGTATAAACATAAACATAAACATAAAGTTCATATTAAATTACAAGCACTCACTGTTGTCTAAGCAATGTAGGTGTGTTCCTAACGTCAAAGATCATATCTATCAAAACAATGTGCGTGTTTGCGTTGGAGCAATGCATGACGCTTTTAACCAAGAGTTGCATCGAGAAAAACTGTATGATCTCAACGCTTTGAAAGAATTAATTCAAACAAATCTTCCACTGTTAAATGAACAACAGAAGTATGTATTTGAAACTCTTATGAAAGTAACAAATGATGAAACTGGGGATTTACTTCTTAGATGCACCTGGTGGTGCAGGAAAAACTTTTTGATTTCATTAATATTAGCAACAATTCGCTCACAAAATAAAATTGCACTTGCACTCGCTTCTTCGGGAATCGCAACAACTTTGCTTGAAGGTGGTCGAACAGCCCATTCAGCACTAAAATTGCCATTAAATATGCAAAGCAATGAAACTCCAACCTGCAACGTTTCGCAGAACTCTGCAATGGCAAAGGTTTTGCAGCAATGTAAATTGATTGTTTGGGATGAATGCACGATGGCACATAAAAAATCTTTGGAGGCTTTAGACAAAATCTTAAAAGATCTACGGAGCAATAATAACCGATTTGGTGGTGCAATGATTTTATTAGCAGGAGATTTTCGTCAAACATTGCCAGTGATTCCACGGTCAACGCCAGTTGATGAACTTAATGCATGTCTAAAGTCCTCCAATTTGTGGAAACATGTCAAAGTACTTCATTTAAGCAAGAATATGCGTGTCGAGTTGCAAAATGACCAATCTGGAAACATATTCTCTAAACAACTCATTGACATTGGTAATGGCAAATTTCCTATAGACATGTTGACTTGCTGCATTAACTTTCCTCAAAGTTTTTGTCAGTTAACTCAATCAAAAGATGAACTTATTCAGAAGGTGTTTCCAGATGTTTCTCAAAATTACAGAAACCATGATTGGTTGAGCGAACGAGCTATACTGGCTGCAAAAAACATAGATGTAAATGAATTAAATTTCAAAATTCAAGAACAAATTACAGGCGAATTGAGGATATATTAATCAGTTGATTCGGCTACTAATCAAGATGATGTAGTCAACTATCCACCGAAATTTTTAAACTCGCTGGATTTGCCAGGATTGCCACCTCACAATCTTCAATTAAAGGTTGGATCGGTAGTTATAATGTTGCAAAATATCAACCAACCGCGTCTTTGCAACGGTACACGGTTAGCGATAAAAATTACTAAACAATGTGATAGAAGCAACTATACTCAAAGAAAAGTGTAAAGGAGAAGATGTTCTCATACCCGTCATCCCAATGATTCCGACTGATGTACCATTTGAGTTTAAACGACTACAGTTTCCAGTGCGGCTTGCTTTTGCTATGACTATAAACAAGTCCCAGGGGCAATCATTAAGAGTATGTGGTATTAATCTAGAAAACCCATGTTTCTCACATGGTCAATTGTATGTTGCCTGTTCCCGTGTTGGAAAACCATCAGATTTGTTTATCTATGCGCCAGGTAATCAAACAAAAACATCGTATACCACAAAGCACTACAATGATGATAATAATAATAATTATGATTCACATGATTAACAATAAAGCGATTACTTATTTTTAAATCCTTATATATGTTTTATTTAATTATTTTTTATTCACAACGCCCTATCACCAGGGTGACGGTTCTGTTCAGGAGAATTTTTTAAAATACGTAGGCACAAAAACTGCCACATTACAAATCTTTTTGACGGGACGAAGTCTGTCGGGTCAGCTAGTATATATATATATATATACGTTGAGGTAACGTTTGGTTCTTTTGGTTTGAGTTACTTTGTGCAACTGATTCTGTCATTCGATCTTTATTAATTAGGGTGCTTCATTTTCGTGAACAATTTTTTCAATCTTAACATTTTTAGTAGAAGTAATTCAAGTTTTTATTTTTCTTCCGTCAATAATACTTTTACTCACAGTACTCAATTTGATGATTATATTTGGTCTCGACCAATCTTTGAGCAACACCATCAAGTTCATCATAGCTCCTACTATCAGTCCTATATCGGCTCCATAAAGTACTCCCAGTCCACACGTTATCAAACAGAATGAGAAATCGACTCCTAAGAAAACAAAGAAATTGTTGAAGTTGTCGAAAAATTTCTGAGAAAATTACGGAAAAAATACCATTACATTTGGATTGAACTGAAATACTTTTCCTGCATTAGCGTCGTTCACACACGCAGTCCGGATTGACGGATCTGGAATTATTATCTATACTCAAGTCTGCCCTTAGACCATAAAAAGAATAATTATTTATTCTAACGGTCTGCATATCAAAGGTTTGTTAAACGACTTACCCCTTAAGGAATATTTGACAATGTTCTTTCTATTTCACTCATGATTTTCAAAATTTGGAATAAACAATTTGAATAGCATCTTGGAAGGTGTTATGATTGTTGTGAATGTTGACAGATTAGGAAGTCAAATTTGAATTTTATTGGGCCTTCTGACCGCGAGGGTTAACTTCACTCGTATTCAGGAGACGAGTTTGACCCTTGAGACCAAGACCATGATTAACTATGATCTACTCAGGGATCGCCAGTCTGATGTCGAGTGGGGGGAGTGCTTATCTTCGGAGGACGTTAATGTTATGTGGT
This sequence comes from Micraspis discolor, assembly GCA_030674115.1. NCBI lineage: Eukaryota > Metazoa > Arthropoda > Insecta > Coleoptera > Coccinellidae > Micraspis > Micraspis discolor. The sequence goes on from JARTUT010000443.1 coordinate 784,810, forward strand.
GCTCTTTAAGAATTCTGATTATTCGAGCGGTTTTGGCGTGTTCGTGCGCCAGAGCCATCCAGTTGAGTCCGTCGAAGCCGTGAATCAATCGTAGTATTCCCGGCATGGTTCGTACCAAAAAAAGTTTTGCAGCGCTATTTGCGAACCGAAACTCAGAAAAACGTCGACACGCATAGACAGTATGATTTCTGCTATTATTAGTGAGGCTCGAAAGAAGTATGAGATGAAATTAGTTACTTCAAAGAACCACGAGAAATGTTGAATCAGTGGCTATACTGTGGGGATCGACTGGAAATGAGTGGCGATGATGGCCCATTCGCGGATGTGCTTCTCGACTGCTTCGCTTCGTTTACTTGTGAACCTCTGGATGGCTTGCCAAGTGTTGGTGTTCTCCAGTCTTAGGCTTTGATGGATTTTATCGAGGTGAGAGGTAGAAGTGACAGAGATTCTTACTGATCTGGATTTTTCCTTCTACTGATAGAAATGCGGCGATGTTACTCATTTGATTGCTGAACCTATTCCGGAAAAAATCCGCCGTGTGTCCGATTGAGTGGTTACCAAGGGCATGGAAGTCTGCAAGGGTTACCCTTATTTATAAGTAGGGTGATAAGCAACTCTTCGACTATTGTCCAATAAGTCTGACAACCATTGATATAAAAATTGCTGGAAGGACCATTTACTCGCGAATGGTACCTTTCTTGATATCCAATGGGACCATTCCTGACTATCAGCACGATTTTAATCCGGGACGCTAGGTCATCACATGTTTGCTTCAGTTCCTTAAATCGTGGACCTTGTCTCCTTATTTTTATTGTCCAGTGGACGTTGTATACCTGCTTTTTTCGAAAGCTTTCGATCGTGTTCATTTGAGAAGACTACTCATCAAGCTTGACCATTTCGGGATCAGGAGCTAGTCGTTTTTGAGCGATCGGGAATTCTTGGTGAAAATTGGCGGATCCTTTTTTTCTATTAGGCCTGTGGCGAGTGGTACTTCGCAGGGCTCGGTGAATTTTCTTGTTTTTGTGCCAATCTTGGACTAGTGATTTTGTCTAAGTGCTGTGCTTATCCGGATGATTTCAACTTTTTTTCCGATGGGTCCACCTCTACACTTCAAAGTGACTTGGACAGTATATCTGAATGATGTAGGCAATGGTAGCTTCCTATAAATGTCTAAAAGTGAACTGTCCTTCTCCTTGGTCGGAATATCCCTCGACTATGTTATAGGGTCGGTGTGATTTCTTGTGGTCAGCGCATATACATAGACAGTGTTATGGGATACGGAAGCCATCCCCTCGATATACCGTTGAGCTGGCTGGAATCCTTCACACCACTGCAGATGCACTGAGTGTGAATGCCTTCAAGAACCAGCTGAATAGGCCATGTTAATTGAGATTTCTGTTTTTTTATGTTTTTCTCTTGTATCGCATGTATGGCATGGTTTTCCCCCTTTTCTTAGGGATTATAGGCCTCCCCTCTTATTTACCCGTTATAATAATAACAATAATTATTATTATCATTATAAAACACGCAGGATGGTTTACGGAATGCGCCAATAATAAATGGATTATCAGTTGAGTGCTATCAACGAACAACGGTCGAAATACTTTCCAAAGTATCGCATATTATCGGCACAATTAGTTGATTTAAGGAATATACCTATATCATTTCGACATTTGACTTTTGGAATTTAATAGGATTTAATATCAGTGTTAATTACAGCAAATTCAAAATCAATGCTTAATGAGTTCATCATCGGACCATTTTGAAGCTACTTAGTATGTTACTATACTGGAATAGAAATGTTTTCCTCCAGATATTGCTTTAGGTATTTATGAATGCGTTTATCAGTTTTTCAAAATTGTTCAAATATAAATGCTTACTGTTAGTCCTCCATAATACCGGTAGTAAGGAAAATTCAATCATAGTTGATACAGCTGTTATCAATACTGCGGCAATTGTAGCTTTTGGAATATAAGAGAAGTACGGTGTAAGGAAGCTCAAGGCTAGTATTATTATTGTACCTGTGGAAACAAGGATATCAGTTTAGGCTGTAATTTTTGTAGCTCTTTTTTATTTCAATTGTATACAGCTCCATTTAATATGGTCAATTTATCATCCGATAATCTTTTCTCTTTTATGAATAATAACTATTTTCTATCCACTTACCTGAATAAATGCCTTGCATGGGAGTCCTTACTCCACTTGCATTTACAACCGCTGACCTTGAAAAAGCTCCAGTCGAAGGCAAAGCCTGAACACAAGATCCTAGTATATTGCACAATCCCAAAGTCATCATCTCTTGAGAAGCGTCAACAATTACCCCAGAAGCTACAAAGTATCAAATCTTATGAAATTAGACTCGATGGAATTAATTTTAAAATTTTTAATTTTGAAAGGGCCCACTCACTAAGAAAGATATGCGCGTGGTTCCGGATACAGTGAAAATGGTATGGCGTTCCTCCGTTCGAAATTAGGAATTCGCAATCCGCTTGGTCAGAATCAAGATTTTGATGTTGTTTTGATTTTTAGCATATATATAAAATATATTCTGTATGCTTTATTGTTTGCTAACGAAATATTGTAAGCCAAAAGTTCAAAAGAATATATATATATATTCTTTTGATCTTTTGGCTGACAATAATCAGTTAGCAAAAAATAAAGCATATAGATCAGGGGTTAGTGACGGGGTGTCATACAATTCTGCGTATGACATTAAATGCCTAGGGAACAAACCCCAGTAAAAAAAAAACCTGGTTCCCCGTCTAAGTGTGAAAATACAAAAATAAACTGAAATATATTGTAGGGACTTCTTTCTTCAAGAGTGGTCTTCTATTGATGGAGACAGAGACTTCTTCAAGGTGTTCACATTGAATCTGAATAAAAAGACAAAAGCAAAAAAAAGAACTGAATAACAAAAATACGTATCATATTCTTTTGAAATTTATAACCCATTCCAAGAAAGAGTTGGAAACATCATGAATAGCCCTAAAACCATCTTGAAATTTATATATGGGTCAACTATTGATGAGATGAGGTATTGTTTCTTCTACTTCTCCACATTCACAACTTGCGCTAGGAACTGAGTTTCATCTAAATAGCATGCCATTGGTACGACCATGACCTGCTCTCAAACGATTGAGAACTGTCCAAATTTTTCCTGGAAGATCAAAACCAGAAACTTTTTCAGAAGGATCAGAAACCAGATACTTATTGAAAATTTCGTAAGAGTTCCACTCAGTCTTCCATAATTTTTTATCACTTATGTTCATATTGAAGAACGTATTATGCCATAATGGTTTACGTGACTTCAATCTGGGAATTCTATTTTGTGGAAAATATGAAATAATTGGGAATAAATTGGGAAAAGAATGATATTTATTCCAAGAATTCAGAGCTGCAGTCTGTCTGCGAATATGGGGAGGGACAATATTAGACAAAACTGGTAACCAATGAACCGGTGTAGATCTTATAGTGCCAGTAATTATTCTCATGGACGTATTCAATTGTGCATCAATTTTTTGTGTATGTGCACTATTAAATCAAACAGAGCAACAATACTCAGCTGCAGAAAAAACTAGGGCTAGAGATGCTGTGCGAAGAGTAGAAGCATCAGCACCCCAAGACGATCCAGCTAATTTCTGAACAATATTATTCCTAGTTTTCAGTTTTAGGCTCAGATCATTCAAATGAGTCTTGTAATTGAGAGATTAATCTAATTTAACACCTAAGTATTTTGGATAGAAATTATGTTCGATAGGAGAATCATTGAAAGTTACAGCTAATTTCCTATATTTTTCATGATTATTCAGATGGAACAGGATACCTCTGTTTTGTTGGGATTTGGACATAATCGCCACTCAATAAAATAATTCTTTAAAATTTCCAAATCAGATGACAGTATGTTTTCCTGGGTATGGAAATCCGAATGTTGGTAAGCACTAGCAATGTCGTCAGCATAAACAAACTTTTGAGATGATGTAGTGGGCAAATCACTTAGATATAAATTGAAAAGTAAGGGAGCTAAAACTGATCCTTGAGGAAGACCGTTTTTCAATGTTTTGAAGTTGCTACTCTTATTGTCAATAAAAACACGAAACCTTCTATCAGATAACATATTTTCTAATAATCGTACCATTTTCCCACACTTCAGATAGGTATAGAGTTTGAAAATTAATCCATCTTTCCACACAGTGTCATATGCCGAAGATAAATCGATGAAAGCAGCTCCTGTTTTCAACCTATCATTGAAGCCTAATTCTATGATATATATATTTTTTTAGGATGTGCAGTGCAGATACTTGATTGCGCATTCTTCCTTCCTAGTGAGAGGTCGCCTTTAGTTAGGAGAAATCAGTTATTTTCGCACATTTTGAAAGCTTTAATTATCATTGCTTTGAGTAATCCTATCAAGGTCATATATGCACTATTTGGATGGATAGGTTCATTGTTTGTCAACAGAGACAAACTATAACAGGAATCGAGTTAATATTGGAGATGGGAAGGTATTTAAATAAAGCTAATTTGGAAGGATGTTTCAACACATTGGTTAATAAGTCCCGAACCTATTTTTGTAAAGAATTAAGGTGAAGGCTTTTCCGATGAAATTTGACATTTGAAATTCCGTAAAACGTGCATCCTCGGACGGGACTCGAACCGTTTATCCAAATTGCCGTTCTGGCGCATAATTAATTCAGCTACCGAGGAGATGTGTTATCGAATCTTATCCAGGACCCCTTTCTCCCAGAATTCAAATGTTGTTAGTATTACCTATGCGAACCACGGTGTTCATGGATAACGTATCTCCTATGCGGGTTCGAGTCCCGTCCAAGGATCCACTTTTTACGGAATTTCTAATGTCGAATTTCGTCTGAAAAGCCTTATCCTTAATTATATATTTTATCCCATTTTGGCGTTTAAAGACGACAATATTCGTATAATCCATGGTAATAAGGGTAAGTTGACGTTTATCCACTGAGTGAATTAAATTTTTTGATTCACTAGTGGAATAAAATGTTCACTATTCACTTTCTGGAAATTATTTATACACACAATGCACGTAAAACTCTTTTTAAAGTATGTTTCTTAAAATTTATCGAAAATTCTACATTAACAGTCATTTCTATCATTGAAGTAAAAATTACAATTATTAAGATTTTGAAAATGGAACTGGAAACCTGCACCTCCTCCAAAGGAAACACGCTCAGTCGTTATAGCACATGTGTTTGAGAACTTCTCAGGCCCTGCTGGAATATCCATTTCTGCATCAGGAACTCTGGTTTTTGTGATCCCACCAAGTATTTGTTCAGATATATTTATTTTGTTTTGTAGTGAATCTTCAATATATCCTTCTGCAACAGAACTTGAGCACCATCCACCATGTCTTTTCAAAACTGTCAAATCTACCCCAGAATTTGCGAGTAGGGTTGCAGAAGAACGCCTGAAACTGTGCCCTGTATATTGTTCAGCATCAGAAAGGCCCAAATATTTTGCAATAGTAACATGCATTTTCGTAAATGCATTCACACCTACAGGCTGGACGGTACATTTTTCATTTTTATTATTTACAAATAGTCGCTTGTGATCAACTTTGCTTGGCCTCAAGTTCCTATACTTGCGGAATATATCGAGTGCAGCAACCTTATTAGTACCATTGACCACAGTGAACACTCTTTTCTTATAAGTTTTCGTATCTGGAATCTGAATAACCAATACGCTGCTCCGATCGTCCACGTCATATACGGTCATAGTCAGCAGCTCGCCGATTCTACACTCTCCAGCAACACCCATAATAATAACTACCTTTATCAATAAATATTGCTTATCAGGAGCAGCATCTAAAAAGTATTCAAACTCCTCTCGTGCGAATACCTTCGACTTCGTTGCTACGTATCCCCTGGAATGTTGCTTCAAAAAGGCGGTGACTTGGTGAAATCTACCGATGTCTATTTTTTCTTTCAAAGCCAACATTTTCTTAAGTTGCGAGTAGTAGGACCATAAAGACGACGACTTAACTTTCTTGGATTATTCGGAAATATACGCCAAAATTATTTTTTCGTTGACACCTTTGGCTTTTTTATTATTTCTCCAGGCACAAAATGCCGTATATTGCTTTTCGTACAATATTTTTGATTTTAATGGAATTACTGCTTCTGCTGCCTCATTTGCTTCTTGTATAATGCACTCAGGAACTATAACCTCGTCGTCACCGCTCAACATTTTTTCGAAATTAACATTTTTTGACGGTTCTATAATTTTCATTGACACATGCAAACAATTAATTACATAGTGCCCTAGCAACCATCGATCGAAGGGAAATCTCGTTATGAATTTGAATTATACCTGATATTTCCTCTAAAATGTTCTCATTATTTGAAATTTCATCAAAATGGGATAAAATTTTGTATACGACACGTGAGTTAAAAATGTTTATTCACTCGAAGAAATTAACCCACTCGCCCTACGGGCTCGTGGGTTAAACCTTCTTCTAATAAATAAACATTCATTTGAGAATTTAATGTCCTTTAACTCACTTGTTGTATAAATAACTATAATTTCACAGACGGTAAAATCAATTTCAAAATATTTTTATGCCAACATTTGTTTTGTGTTAAATTATTATTTCGGCTATATCCACCATCTCTCATTGTTCTTACTGTCAACGTTTCGATAGAATTTCTCAAGGCAAACTCTTTCGGAGAAACAGAAAATGTTCGAAAGTCTAATCTAGCACAAGAGAAAGTTTCTGACGTAATTTTATTCCTATTTTTAAAGGGCGGTTTTTGTTTCGGATATAAGATCTTCATTCGCATGGTATTTCATATGTGTTCGCCAGGCGTCCGTCGCTCGGTTTTTATGAATACGTACCTTGAATCGCGGGTTATATTTATTTATTTCTAATCTATATGTATGGATTTCTCTTTACCTAACCTTCTATATAGATACGTACCGAATGATTTAGCTATGGCTACATTGGTGAGAATAGCGCATACAGGAACAACTATTACTCCTGAACCCAAATTGTGGATCATTTCCAGAAAACCCATGGTCTGGTTGTTGTAAAATATGGAGAATTTCGGTAAAGAAAATCTGGGTAAACCTGAGGGTACTTTTGCTGATAGTGCGAAAGGGGCTTCACCGTCGATATGGCAGTAATAGAATGCTATGGTTGACGTGATTAGCACTATCATGGCATTTCTTGAAATGGAGAGAAACCATAACATTTTTCGGATCCTCCTGTCTTTTACTGGAATTGAGTTGAGTTTCTGAAATTAGTTGATTTTAGGCTTCCACACAATCGTCCAACATCATTATACTCAATAGTAATTTTAGATAATAATAGATAATAGATGAGGTATTTCAAAGGACAAACGCTTACTGAAAAGAAGATATCAATTTCAATATGATTTCCGGTACTATCAATAACTATTGTTTTGAGAATAAAGATGAATAATTTGTTGTTATGCTTCTATCTGGCTATTTTTGAATAAAAACTATTTTTTATTTCGTTTGATTTATATTGTTGAATGATCTTTCCAAATACCACTTTTTTGAGAACACTCTGTCGTCGTTTAAAAATTATACAAATTTCACTCAACAAATGGATCCCGAAATACCACTCGCCTTCGGCTCGTGGTATTTTAAGGATAACTTTCTTTCATGAAATTTAAACGCATAATTCCCAAAAAACAAGAGTGTTCTCAAAAAATTCTCACCTCTAGTGGTATTACCCTTGAAAATTTTCGGTGCAAGATATTTAAAACTTCTTTGGTCTATACCTTTGTTACACATAGGTGGTGGGTTATTATATCTTCCTCTAGTAGTGTAATTGTGATTTAGTTTTGAGATGGGAATCCTCCCTGAAACAACGTTGAACAGAATTCTTAAAGCGTACAATTGCCTTACATCTGATACTTCTGACTCCTCGAACAACCTCTGGCTTGGAAAAATATAGCCTTTCTTATTGATTATTTTCAGTAACCACTTTTAGGTAATCTCTAAAGGCTTGATGTGGTTGTTATGCGTACCACCCCATGCACTGTAGGTGATCTGGTACTCCACCAAGGCTTGATAAAAAATTATTGAAAATTTTTTTGAGATCAGATGTTTACTCAAGTACCTAAATTTGAAAAGAAGACCCCCTTAGCTTGTTCACAACATTTTTTATATGTATATTCCATCCCATTTGGGATTCAATTGTTATTCCCAATTAAAGCTTTAAATTCAATAAAGTTATAGTAAATTACTTTTACTTCGATGGCATTATTTGTCGAATTTCAGGTGAAACTATGTTCACATATGGATGAAGGCTCTAGTACTCTCCAAATTGATATTCCATTCTCAAGAGAATCATGTTCTCAATTAGGCACACAAATATCTTTTCGTGAATAAAGAAAATACTTTTTGACGAGAAATGCTTGATGATGGAACGCGTGTATAATTATTATTTGGACAATAACCATAATCTTTTATTGAAAAAAAAAATACTGAGTCAACTTCATACTCACCTTTAAAAGAAGTAAGAATAATATTGAACCGAAACCTAGAATCATGTCTCCAATATTGGCATTACCTATGTTTCCAAAAATTGACGTCAATGTTCCTGAAAAATTTGAAGATTTGACGTTCAGACCAAGCAGAGATTTGAACTGCGACACCATTATCAAGAAAGAAATCGCAGCAGTAAAGCCAGCACACACAGGAGGAGAGATGAAGTCCACCAAGAAACCTGAAATTTTTAAAAAATCATGGAAATCGACTAAATTTCCAAGTAGAACAGAACACATAAGTAAACAATAGAAGTGGGAGTTGAAACAGGCGAATTTCCCGATGGCGATTACTTCGGAAGTTCCCTCTAAAATTTAGATCGAGACCTGCATGGTACGATCTCTGGGTTTCCGTCTGGCGCGCATGATAAAGATGTGGTGTTGACTTCGATCGACCTTCTTTGATTCTGCATCATTTCTCGTGTGAAAAAGTTAAAAAGTACATGTGTCTTTCTTGTGTAATGATCTTTCTTGAATTGAAATTAAGTTTCAAATAGAGAGTTTGTCGTGGCGAATAGTTTTACAACGTTTTATGTAAAGGAGATGGCAAAGGTTTCGTGCATTCTTTTTCAGATCGCCACATTTAGTTCTTCACGTGTCTTTCGGAGAGATGTCTGATGAATCAACTCACCTTCCTAATTGTTACAATATTCGTGCTATACTTCGTTGCTTAATGATTAGTTTTTTTCGTTTCTCAGTTTCTATATTTCCCTGATGAATTTCTTATCGAATTATCTGTATCATTGAGTTTTTTTTAACACATGGACATTTTTTCTTCTCTTAAATTAATACCGTTTTGTGAGTCAATACATTCATGGATCACTGGAAACTGTGCAACATTATCGGCTCATGTACTTGTGAAATTGATTTTCACAGCCAAATTTCCCGGAGCTGGAAATTTACCGAAGAATTGAACAAAACCTGCCAAAGCTGAAAATTTGCTGGAGTTGAATATTTACCGAAGAACTGAACCAAATCTGCAGGAATTAGAATATTACCGAATTCGATATAGCTGAACAAATTTGCCGAAGTTGAATTTTACGACTACTAACAGATGTTCCCTGAGGACTGGAGGACTGAGAGAAGAAATAATTTTTGTTGGAAAGTTTGTTTACAGGGTGGAAGACTCAAGACCCATTTTTGACACCAGACTCATCCCGAACACCCAGCATGGTTGTATGGTCCTGATATCACATGAACTAGGACTCAAGACAGACAAGATAAGTTCCAGCAACAATTTTAGATGTGACCTGTTGATTTTTATAGCCAGAAATTAATCATTTCCACTTGCAACTTCTGAATTGGTAAATTTAATATTTGTACATGCTGTAAATATCTAGTATTTGTAAAAGAGGGAAAGAAATTTCGATTGTTGGAGTATTGACTATCATTAACTGGGGGGGAAGCATCTATTTAAACTCTCTGAAGATAGATGTGAGATGGTTTTGTGCTCTAGCTAGCCGGAGCATTTTCAAATTAATCAAATCAAATTAAATAAATATAACTTTTTACCGTTATAGAGTCATTGACTGCTTCATGAGTTTAAATCATTTGTTCAGGATCAAAAGAACGCTCTTTTCTATAAAATTTTTCGAAATTTTGCTCCGTTCAAACGATACAGGGATCAATCATTAGTCAGAACCGTAAAAAATTGGGCGACTAATAAGAGAGTGACAATTTCATAATGCATTGAAATTATGTACATTAATTTTTGTTAAATGGAAAAGATCAAGACTAAGAATATAGAACAACGATGAAGTAGGAAAATTAAATTTTCTAGATACTAAGTCAAAAGCAAAACATGACTAAAACAATTCGAACAACGAGGAATGGTGCTGCAGAGTCGCATCGAATGCTTGTCAAGACATGTGGTGATCATGCTCTATCAGAAGCATTATGCAAAACATGGTTTCAACGATGCAGAAATAATTATTTTGATGTGAGAAATGAATAACGTGGAAGACCACCAGAAAAGTTCGAAGACGCCGAATTGCAAACGATATTGGATAGAGATGACACTTCAAATCAAAAGCAAATGGCAGAAATGTTAAATGTTGCACAACAAATAATATCTGACCGTTAAAACGTTATGAAAAAGATCCAAAAGGGTGGAAAATGGGTGCAACATGAATTGAATAAATGACAACCGAAAAAATATTTTGCTTCAGAGACACAAGTTTTGCATCGGATTACTACCTACGATGAAAAATGGATTTATTTTAAGAATCCTAATTGGAAAAAAACATGGTTAATTCGGGACAACCATCAACATCGACTGCAAAATCAGATCGATTCGATAAGAAGACAATGCTGTGTGTTTGTTGGGACCAGGAGTTTCATTAAAGTGAGGAAATTAATGAAATAACAGAAATTCATGGGATACAGTTGGAAATGGATATCTCTCTTTCAACTTTTACGAATGATGAATGGTACGAATCGAGAGTTGATAATTTGAGTTTTTAAATTTTCATTGATTTACCTAAACATCAAGCTTTCTACCTTTAGAGAGAAAAATTATACAATTCTTGGACATTTCTATAATTCAATCAGTTGTCAATAATGTGATTTTTTTCGTGATTGAGATGAAGTGTTTTATTTCACACAGTTCCAAAATCCGGGAAAATACTTTTGCGCAAAAAAGCTTCTAACCTCACGTCAGACTTTTTTACTTCCTTTGTCTTTACCAAATTGGAAATTCAGCAGAAATATGAATTAACGGCTATATCTTAAAAATTATGGGACTGATTATTTCTAAATTTGGTTTAAAATGTTCAAAAGGATACGCCTAATAATCTCACTGAATCCCTATATCACTCTTTCTAACACCCTGTACCTATATCTGTTTTCATTTCCACTGCGCGGTATTTTTAACCCTATTGTAACCACTTAGTATGACCAGTTAAAAAAAGATACGAGGCATGTTTTTTAAGTAAGTACAGTTTTGGGATTAAAAAAGAAGTGTAAAGATGTCGCAATAATTTTATTTTTACATGAAAGCCTGTCTCTTAATCTACTTTTTAACATAATTTCCGTGAATATTGACGCACATGCCATAACGTGGCACCAGTTTTTGGATATCCTCCTCATAAAATTCTGCCGCCTGACTTGTTAACCACTATGTCACAAATGTTTTGACTTCATTATCGTCTTGCGGACGCTGACCACCCAGATGTTTCTTCAAGTGCAGGTACAAATGGGAGTCGCTGGGTGCTAGATCAGGGCTTTTCGTCCACTTTCTGCACCAAATCTTCATTAACGACCGAAGGACGCCCACTCCATTCTTCATCATGCACATTTGTGCGGCCATCTTTAAATGCTCTCACCCTTACCATTCCATCACTCATAATGTTTTGTTTGTAAACTCCACAGATCTCACGGTGAATATCGATCGGTTTTACGCCTTTAGCACTTAGAAATCGTATAACAGCGCGTACTTCACAATCAGCGGGACTCACGATTGTCGAAGGCGCCTTAAACACTCAGTAAACAACGTATACAATGAAGAAACAGACCTTAATGGCGTCAGTGCGTAGACAAGAGATGTAGGTAACCAGCGCGCATGCTCGGAACGCCGATCGTAGCGCTACGGCGGCGGAATCGCAAAACAGTACTTAATTAAAAAACATGTCTCGTATTAAAAAAATATTCTCTTTGCTTTTGAAATCTATGGTTACAATATGTGTAGTAGTCAAAGAATTACCTGTATACAGTATGTTACTCATCATAGTATTGTTGAAATTTACCTAGATTAAGCAGACCCATAGCTAACTCCACACAGCCGGCTAAAAAGGTAAGAAAAATCACATAATCCACAGGGTATCCATGAAGATAAGTGAAGGTCAACATAGATAACAGACTAGTTGGTCCTATAGATACTTGTTTAATGGTTCCAAATAATACGTAGGTGAATGAACCCACAAAGGCGGTATAGAGACCATATTGAGCTGGTAATGAAGCTAATCCAGCATAAGCTATAGATTGAGGAATCAGCATCATTCCTACGGTAAGTCCTGCCACCAGATCTGATATGAAGTCGAATTTCTTGTAATAAGGAAGCCATTGTGTTATTTGAAGTCTTTGGAGATAGTTCTTCTTCACGTGTCTGAACTGTCCACTACTGGTAGAGAATTTACGCACTAAAAGATGAAAAGGTATTGAAGTTTGTTCCATTCAACTGAGTAGATTTATTATTGTTTGATGTTGATTAGAATAGGTTATTATGTAAGCGTCTATTTATGCACTTCGATATTGCAGATTGCATCCAATTTTAGATAAGATACAGGCTCTTTTTAAAGGATTATAACCGAATATCAGCAGAGGTCGCTTTGAATTGGTATTTGCTGCTACAAAATAGGAGACAATATCATGATATCATAAAATTTTAGCAGCTGACATTACACCTTGGAGGATCCAATCAAATGGCTGAAATTATGAATGCGCTTTTTTGCATAAGAAACAGCAAATTATCCCGAAGCCATTACATTCATTTATGAATAATCTGTATAATCGATTGTTGCTTTTAAGCATTATAGTGTTCATGATCCCTTTCTTTTTGCGTGAACCTTGCAAACTATGGTTTTCCTAAAACTACTGTTGGCAATTTTCCTATATCGCGTCGAAAATGTACTGGAACAATTGCGTATAACTTACTTGTTAAAAATTCGTGGTCAGAGTCTGGTAAGTCCAGCCGTATATGCGATAACTTTCTAAAGAAAAGAGCTTTCGTTTGAAAATTTTTAATTCAGTTAACTCTTGAGAAGATCATAGAAGCACTTGGGAGTACTTGCCTGGAAACAGACTGGCACAACACCGAATACACAGTCTGTACTACGCGGATCGGATGACGCCCTCTTGGTCGCAGAATCTGAGGACAATCTGCATCGTCTACTACATATGTATATGCAAAAACATCGCTGAGAGATACAACATAAAAATCTCTATCGCTAAATGAAGTCAATGACAATTTGTTGAGGTGTGAATTATTAGGGCCACATTGCGTTACGTAAGAAATCAAATTACTGTAACTTTATACGCCTCGATAAAATCATTTTTAGCCAAATTAAGCATTTTCAATGTATGAATACTCAATAGCAATACCAAATTACTAGTTCATCCTTTAAGAGTTGTTTGAGTCGCTGTAAGAATATCTCCAATTTTTCTAATAAATATTTGATTCTATGAACATGTGCATTTTTTCTAGATGTCTGTGAACTAGAATTGGTAACCTGCTACACGGTCAAAAAAATGGTATCTATTATAGAATATGTGAATGAACAGCTAGTTTATCTATGGCATCTAGAATTGTGTAGAGCAACGGCGCTTATAATAACTTAAATATTGACAAAAGATCTGAGCCTTGCAGATTTATTCTAAGCACAACATATTATTCTCTAAAATATAAATTCAAGGTCATAGCGTTGCATAAAGTAATATCTATTATCTCTTTCTAGTAAATTATTAGTTAATCATTTATTTTTTTTGTGACACTTTATTTGCTCTACGGAACAAAAGTAACGCACAAGTATGACACGCTTGGCACGTGCCAGAAAAAATTGTATAAATAAGGCAGGTATACGATGAAATGAATAAATTCTTCTTCTCAAACTTTCAACACAAGCAGGTAATACTGTTCGACAATCGATATATTATTGTGATGCCCGGGATTGAATGAATAAATAAAAAATCGAGATACTTGAACACTCGATACTTAATCTTTTCTGTAAATCTGATTATCTTCGAAACCTATTGCATGCTTGGAGAATTGACCGCATGGCCGGCAATGTCAACTTTGCTTTGACCACGTATTTTTTATCTGGTAGTCGAACCGAACCGTTTTAGACCATTTTTGGCACCTTTTTAGAAAATCAATTTGAGAAAATCGATAGCGCGTAAAATGGGAACTGGGCACCACCAAGGAAAGTTGAGACGACTCATGATGTAGAACCATATTCCTGGCAGAAGCCAATGAAATTTAAATCCAAATAAAATGTTGTTTGTAGAATGGAATTGATCATGTGCGTTTATTGAGAAAAAAAAATTATTCTAATATTGGAAAAATTCTGCGTATTTCTAGTGAAACTGGACTTGACTTACTTTTCACACAAAAATATTTTTTCTGTAGAAAACCAGCTCTCCAATTAACCACTCAACTGTTGAACTATGTTGGATTGAGTAAATTGGGAATTCACTATGATGATAAAAAAACAAAGAGTAGGATATAAATCTTGAACAAACAAATTTCGCAGCATTTGTGACAAACAATAATTACTGTATCATAAATCTTTTTACACCGGGTATATTGGCTTTATCTTAATCAGTTTCAATGAAAATTAATGTTTACCACATGCGAACCTTCAAAATTCGGTTGCATGTTGATATAAAAATGCCGAAATTCTCAGCTCAACATTTTTCTGCAAACTGAAATATGGTTTCTTCAAGTCATTATCTTTATATAAAATGATTCCCTATTTCCCTCGGTCACACCATCACACTGGACCGATTTTACTATTTTTAGTTGATTTTCATTGTCAGACAATGGTTCTTATGCGAAATTTTGAAAATTTCGCGGAATATTACAAAATTGAAGAATACTCAACAGTTATATCATAATATTGCGTCTCAGAACATCTAATGCAAATTTGCAAATTATGGAAACAAAAAGCCAATTTCAATTGAATATGTTTGATGTTGCATGCTTACCAACAAAGGATCAAAACAATCAGGAATGACGTCGTCAGCCAAACTTAAATACCTTCTGAGTTAGAACTTGATCTAATCGATGTTCTGGGAGATATAGAGGAAACCAAATATTAGATGCTCATAACTCCTGGACCACTATGCGGATTTTGCCCAATAACAAACTCGACCTAAATATTTTGACAATCAAACTATTTAGAAAATATTAACTCTAGCTAATCTCTTTCGGAAGATAGAGGCCGGCAGGTCGGAACAATCGATTGATACCATTTACGGCGCATATTAGATAATTACAAATATTTGGGCTGTTCTACTACTGCGAGAAAAAAAGCTTTACTTTAAACTAGTTGGATTGCTCCCCGGTTCCATCAATTAGGAAACATTTTTTCACTACTAAAAACGTTCTCGATAATGACATATACAGATTTTATATACCTCATGGGATGATGTCTCCGCTATAGGCGTAGTGAAGAATATAAGGCGCGACATTACTAATTACTAGGCAGATCATTATTGAGTTTGGTTCTGGATTCAGTCCTTCTTGTAAAAGGGTTGAAACTGATCAGGAAACCTGAATGACGAAAACAGAACGAACACACATGCACCCCGTACTATTTTTCATGTCCCGGCCTTGTTGTCGTAAAGGTGTTACTGCAACTTATTATTTTAATTAAATTTGTTAGTTTCATTAATTTCTGTTCCGAGTTGCTTTCTCGATTCAATGGTAATACACTCTGTATATGTTCATTTCATTTTCCGATTAACGCGTAACATATGTTGGAGCATATGACCTATGTCGAACAAAGAGTACTGAACCGGCGTTCATCCGATGAAGTACAAGAACACTTTTCTTGGAAATAAATAACTTTCTCGTTAAATCTACAAATTCTAGCCATTTTGGTCCTTCTTGAGCCGCATATTTTCGAACAGCGTTTTCAAAATTATTGCGATCAAGCATTTTGGAATTTTTTCATTTAGTTTTTTCATTTGCATTTATTTCAATCGATCAATATCCACCTAACCTCAAAAACTTGACAAGATATCGAACACATTCATAAATCCTTTAATCGCGGATAAATTTCTGCGCATGTTATAGAATTTAGCTTTCATTACATTCATTTTTCATTTTCATTACATAGACAACTCTTCCTTTGTTTATCTGATCTATGTTCATAACCTTTATTCAAAACATAAACAAAAATAGATATTCTTGTTTTTGTTTTCATCATTTCATTATTCTCAACTAGAAATTAGCTGGATCCTCTTGGGGTGCTGATGCTTCCACTCTTCGTACAGCATCTCTAGCCCTAGTCTTTTCTGCAGCTGAGTATTGTTGCTCTGTTTGAAGAGTTTGAAGAAGTTAGCAGATCCGAACTTTTCTATTCCGAAATCAATAGACCTTCTTCTGGGAGCGGATATATTCTCTTTAATAATTCGACCGGGTCGTATCACCTAACATATCAGTTAACAATTTTCATTTGTCATTATCTGAATCAGGTTTGAACTCCTCGTTGAAAAGATTCTGGGAACTTGAAGAAGTTTCAGAGAATGTCATTGTATCACCAGAAGATCAATTTTGTGAGAACTTATACACTCAGAACTATTCTAGAAATGCATCTGGACGGTACACTGTGGCATTACCATTTAAACCTGATCAGTCAACACTTTCATTCGGTGACACATATTCTCTCGCACTACGTCGTTTTTTATCCCTTGAACGTAAACTTATTAAAAACCAGAAGATATACAAGGACTACTCTACTTTCATGAAGGAATATTTAGAAAAAATCATATGTCATTGATTTCTACGAGTTCCGATTATGAAAATACTTTCTATATCCCTCACCATTGTATAATCAAACCAAACAGTCCATCCACAACGTTGAGGGTTGTTTTCGATGCATCAGCTCATGTACCTGGTCATTTATCTTTAAATGATGCTCTATTGATAGGTCCTAAATTACAAACGGATATTATTGTGATTTTGATGAACTTTCGTGTTCATCGGTTCGTTTTCACAGCTGATATCAAACAAATGTATCGTCAAATATTGGTTCAAAATTCACATCGAAACTTTCAAAGAATATTGTGGCGGTTTTCTCCATCGGAACCCATAAAAACATATCAGCTGAATACCGTTACGTACGGAGTCGCACCAGCACCTTTTCTTGCCCTTCGAACTTTGACACAGTTGGCCGTGGATGGGGGAGCTCGTTTTCCAAAGGCATCCAAAATTTTGCTCACAGACATTTATGTCGATGATGTCGTTACAGGTTGTGATGATTTGGAAGAGGCAAAAACGTTACAAGAGGAACTGATTTCCCTATTGAATTGCGATGGTTTTGAGCTCCGAAAATGGAGTAGTAACACAGTTGGCCGAGGATGGGGAGCTCGTTGTCCAAAGGCATCCAAAATTTTGCTCACAGACATTTATGTCGATGATGTCGTTACAGGTTGTGATGATTTGGAAGAGGCAAAAACGTTACAAGAGGAACTGATTTCCCTATTGAATTGCGATGGTTTTGAGCTCCGAAAATGGAGTAGTAACAGTTCTCAATTACTCTCAACCATACCTCTGGATCATTAATATCACCATTCTTTGAATTTAAATATAGATCCGATAGTCAAAATTCTCGGTTTGAGATGGTTTCCTTCGTCGGACGAATTTTCTTATCTTGCAGAAACTACTGTGCAGGTATGTACCAAACGTACCATACTTTCCGAACTTTCTCGAATTTTCGACCCTTTGGGGTTCCTTTCTCCATTTACTTTTCTTGCTAAGCATTTGATCCAGCATCTTTGGACATTAGGGTTGCAGTGGGATGATACACTTCCAGACGATGTCAGCCGTCGCTGGAATCAGTGTAAATCCGAATTAACCGAATTGGGTAAATTAAAAATACCTCGGAAACTTGCATCGAAACCATTTTATCGTTGCGAACTTCATGGTTTCGGAGATAGTAGTGAGCGTGGTTACGCAGCCGTGGTCTATTTCAGGTTTTTCAATTCTGACGGCTCCATTGACACCTCTTTCGTATGTGGTAAACCAAAGGTCTCCCCAGTGAAGAGAATTTCACTTCCACGACTGGAATTGTGTGGTTGTCTCTTATTATCAAAGCTCATTAATATGGTTTCCTCTGTTTACCAGTCAGCCTTTACAATGGATAACATTTTTGCTTGGTCTGATTCTATGGTAGCTCTAACATGGATTAAGTCTTCTCCTCATCGATGGAAGACATTTGTAAGCAATCGGACAACTCAAATTTAGGACTTAGTTTCAACAGAGAATTGGTATCATGTCCAATCGAAAGACAACCCAGCTGATTGTGCTTCACGCGGCTTAACGCCAACCGAACTGTTGAACTGCTCTTTGTGGTGGGCAGGCCCTGACTGGCTTCGTTCCAAACATCTCACCTTCGCAAATGATGAAATAGAGAATTCTCTTCACCTTGTACAAAAAGAAGAACGTCATCTCTCTTTGTCAGTTTTCATTTCTCCGTCGTTTGTTGATGATTTGCTCTCCAGGTATTCATCTCTGTCCAAGGTTCAAAGGGTGGTAGCTTACATTTTCAGATTTGTTCACTTCATGAAAAACTCTAAAGCTCCTAGGATATATAGATTTTCCGCAGTTGATCTCAAAGATGCACTTTTCTTCATTATAAAACAGGTTCAACGGGTTGTGTTCAAGGAACAAATCGATAATCTCATCTCGGGAAGTCCCATATCTAAATCACTTCGAAAATTGAGTCCATTTATTGGAGAAGATGATGTTCTCAGGGTGGGCGGTCGTCTGTCTTTTTCTGGTCTGGCTTATGATCACAAACACCCAGCTTTGCTTCCTTCATCTCATCGTCTTACTGAGCTCCTTATTCAGCATTTCCACAAAATATATCTGCATCCAGGTGCCCAGATTTTACAGTTCCTTCTGTCTCAACAGGTCATACAGGAGTTTTATACAGTCCTCACACAGATTGAATCTGTGCTCAATTCTCGCCCTCTATGTCCGCTTAGTAATGATCCGAATGACATATCTGCACTGACACCAGGACATTTTCTTACTTAGGCTCCATTAACTGCTATTCCTGAACCAGATTTATCTCACCTATCTATCGGTCGATTATCGCGTTGGCAGCTTTTAACTCGTATCCATCAGGATTTTTGGAAAAGATGGAATTTAGAATATCTGAACACACTGCAACAACGAAAAAAGTGGTTCAATAGTGACTCGCCTCCTTATTCAATAGGTGCACTAGTCTTGATAAAAGATGACTCCCTCCATTGCGTTGGCGACTTGGACGCATTGAGAAATTGCATCCTGGCGCTGATAAAATAGCTAGAGTAGCTCCTATTCGGACTACTCAAGGTATACTGCAGAGATCAGTGGTTAAATTATGTCCATTACCTCTTCAATAATTGTGACGTATGTTGATGTATATATATATTATTTTGCTTTATGTTCGATATCTTTTCAATTTTGTATTTGCTTTGTTTCATAAAATATTCTATTTTAGGTGGGCGGTTATGTTACTGCAACTTATTATTTTAATTAAATTTGTTAGTTTCATTCATTTCTGTTCCGAGTTGCTTGCTCGATTCAATGGTAATACACTCTGTATATGTTCATTTCATTTTCCGATTAACGCGTAACATATGTTGGAGCATATGACCTATGTCGAACAAAGAGTACTGAACCGGCGTTCATCCGATGAAGTACAAGAACATTATTTTTCTGAATGAAAATAAATAACTTTACAAGATGATCAGCACGTTAAATCTACAAATTCAAAATGAACTCTAGTGAAAAAGTGACTATTCTCGCCCGTGAGTGCGTCTGGACAAGTTCATTCAGCCGTGGAGCATATGACCTATGTGAAACCAGGTAGGCAGAAGTCGATACTCCAGCATTCGCATTTTCTTTCGATACTCCAGTCATTTCCTTTTTTTCATATTATTTCAGAATTTCATTAATAATTTTCTTTCGTTTTCTTTTACTTTTCAAAGGCCCTTGTCGTGCCAAAAAGATATATCAAAATTCTATCGCAATGCAACGTAACCCCTTCCACCATAGGTAGGCTGGCCGATCTGAGCGTTCAAAATGACTTAGCTGTTTTGCTACTTACAACTATTATAACGAACTATTAAGTCCCAAAAACCACTAAATTTCTCTGCAATACTGTAAAAATGTGAGCTATTGCGCCTGTTCTAGTAGAACAGCGTGCTATCGCTTTGTCCAAATGTCTGTTATTTTGGAAGATCGAGCCGAAAATGATCTCAATTGATTGGGTTTGGCTGCCTGGTGAAGAGTTTAGGGTCAAACTTGAGTATACTGTCTGGCCGTATCCTCTCTATCTTCCGAAAAAGAGGAGCTCGAGTTTTCATATTTTCTGAGAAGGTTAATTGACAAATGTCTCGCTCAAGTTCGTCATCAGGCCAAATCCGTCGAATTGTTCAAGGATTATGAGCATATGAAATTCAGTTTCCTCAATAACTCCTAGAACATCCATAGGATCAAGTTGTCACTTGGAAGATATCTGAATGAGGTTGAAACAAGTAGGCTCATGAAATATGATAAAATTGACGAGATAATATAAAATTTTTCAAGAACTCCCAAAAAATTTGTTTTCAATACTTCATACCTCATAATAGATATGATATCCGTAGTATTTTATGTATTTTATGGACGTTATTGATATCTTATATATTCTCAAATTTCATTGTCGATGCTTCCTTTCACCAGATGATATAATTTTTTTTCATTTACTTCAGGATAGACAATCACAGAATATAAATTGAATTAATCCCGTCCAGGTTTCAAATATTATGTTTTTTCACTCGCTATTACTGAAACAGATTTGCCAGTTTAAGTACCTGTCAATATGTCAGTATAACTACTTCTGCGAATGAAACAAATAGTTTTAACAAACAAGCTTGCAAAATATGGAGGAGTGGAATTGAGTGATAAGACTTTGAAAGAAACTTTGCTGAAATAGGCGTCAGAAATTGGTAATGATGGAATAAACTTTCACTGTGAGGAATTTGAGCTTCCAACAAAACTGAAATAAAACTATAAGTAGTTATATTTGGTCTGAGATATAGCTTTTTTAATTTATCGTGGTGGTTGTGTTAGCATCACACTGTTCCAGAGAACGGGTAAAAACTGTAGGACAGGCCGCAAAAGCACCTAACTTCACGTCAGAGCTTTTTGATTTTGTTTTCGATGACAAAGATCTTCATGTATTGATTATTCATATTAATAATCATATGAGATTTGATGATGAAAATCTCAAATGAGAACACGATACGTCACAAAATGTGAAATAGGTAGATATTAATTTTTCTTTGTATGTCATTTTTTTAAGAAACTTTTAGACATGTCCGGACATTCAAACAAAACTTTCAATTCGATACTTGAAATGAACATTAATAATAGGAACAATAGGTTATGCTGTGTGTAAGAAAGTGTACTTTCATGTTGGAAGTTGAGATATGAGATACAAGGTGTCCAGAACGGGTATTTGTTTTCGTGCCATATTCGGAACAGGGCGTCAAAAAAGGAGCGCGGAGGGCTTCGTGGCGTCCGCCATTTTGTGGAGTTTCAGTCTCGATGAAACAGTACTCGGGGACGCATCGCGTATTTTGCATACGAGCGTATTTTCGTAATGGTGATTCCATAGTGACTGCCCAACGTCTCTAACCATAATTGGTCTTTATTTTCATGATGATCAACGAGGCCGAGCAATTAATGTGAATAGTGACCTTTATTGCGATATGTTGCGAAACTTTTTGGTCCCAGAGTTGCAGGAGTTTGCAGGTTTCAACTCAAGAACGTGGTTCTAGCAGGATGGGGCTACTTGCCGCACCTCTAATGATTCAATGGAAGTTGTTAACGAATTATTCCCTAATAAAGTCATTTCGCGAAGGGGTAACATCAACTGGCCTCCCAGAAGCCCCGACCTTAGCCCGCCTGACTATTTTGCATGGGGATACCTAAAAAGTAAGATTTATCAACATAATCCGACAAATCTAACCCAGTTGAAGCACAATATCAGGTCAGAAATGGTAGCAATATCAATAGCTATGTGTCAACGTGTTACCACCAATCTTAGTTCCCGTTTTAAAGAGTGCCAGTAGTGCAACGGTCATCATTTGGATAACATCATCGTTTCCAAATAATTCTCCGATTCATCTGTTAATAATAAACAATAAACTCTTTTAGTGCTCACAAATATTTTTTGTTTTATTGAACATACAAATACCCGATACCCTTTCTGTATACCTTGTATATATAGGGAAAAAATATAAAGAAGAAATTACTCGAGATTTGAAAATTGAATCAATCATCAATTCAGAATAAGTTCCTATAAATGACAGATTTATTTTCGATTTATCCTTCTCGATTATTTTTAGGCCAGCCCGGCACAACCTGCATACCCTGATCAACTGTCACTGAATTAGAGACATTGCCAAATGATAGTATACTGTTTTTCTAGTTTTCTAAACTAGGACAAGCGCGCAAAAATTAAGACTTGGACAGAGTCATCATTTATCATTCTACTAGCTCTACAGTTTATCTTACAGTTCAGATGTTCAATTTATTGAATCTAAGCGCAGTCATTTCAATTAAATTGAGCGTCAAAGCGCGTCATGCATGCATCATCGACGCCACTGGTCGAACCTTTGGGATCTCAGCCTGCTAGCAAGGAATGCTGCCTTCACACCAGTAATTTCCGTGACCTAGGTTTGGTAACACTGTACCATAGACTTTTTGACGTAACTAACGATTCCTTCTTTAACGAGACCTCAATCAGAGTGGTTATTTCTTGTGGCATTGGCGCGTAAGTATTTGAATCTTCGTTCATTTCAACAATCCTTTTTAATATTTAGTCCATTTTATAAAGTAAGTAACTAATCGTTTCTTGTTATATGATATTATCAGTATTTTTTCATTTCTGCCAGATTTTACATTTTCGTCTTCAAACCGGATTTTAGGTTATATTTATTCACCTTTTTTCGAAACATGGATTTAATTTTTCAGTAATATACAGCTTCAATGTTCATTTGAAATTCAATCTATTCCTCATTTTAGTGCTAACTTTTTACATGTATGTTAGGAATTATTAGAACTATATCAATACTTCCCCATCGTAATTCAATGATACCATACTGACTATTGATATTATTCTATTCAGGTTTTCTTAAGTTGAAACACAAACGCCGAGATGTCTGGAAGTCTAGATAATCTAACCCTCAAGGAGGATGATGTTAAAAAGATGCTTGCTGCTGGCACTCACATCGGTTCAACAAATATAAATTTTCAGATGGAACAGTATGTCTTTAAGAGACGAGCTGATAGTACGCACATAATAAATCTAAGAAAAATCTGGGAAAAAATATTGCTGGCTGCGCGTGCCATTGTTGCTATTGAAAATCCTGCTGAAGTTTTTGTCATCTCATCTAGACCTTACGGCCAAAGAGCTGTACTCAAGTTTGCAAGTCAGACTGGTGCTACTCCTTTTGCTGGAAGGTTCACTCCTGGTAAGTACGAGGATATATTTATGTAGGGTTAGGAAGTTATTCACGAGTTGTAAAACATAATATTTGAAATTTTTTGACACTGAAATAATGGGATGCCTGAAATAGGCATTTCAGTTGGGGATATCATTTTTAAATTATGAGTATATAGGCTAAATCATTATTATCTACTACCATATTTATTTTCAATTAAATTTTCAATGTTGGATCCTTTGAATTTTTAAACTCAGTCATGCTCTTGTGAATATACTGTGATTTGAAAGAGATAATGTTATATTATGATGATCACTTTGATTTAAGGAACCTATGACTGTTGGTGATTTAAACCCATATCTGATTGGATGCCATAACATGGCATCTAAATTTTTATTTATTTCATTCCTAACAAATTTTTTTCTTTAGGTGCCTTCACCAATCAAATCCAAGCCGCTTTCCGTGAGCCACGTCTGTTGATCGTTACAGATCCTGTTAACGACCATCAGCCAATAACTGAAGCTAGTTATGTGAACATTCCTGTTATTGCCTTGTGCAATACTGACAGTCCCCTCAAGTTTGTTGACATCGCAATTCCTGGAAACAACAAGTCTCCACACAGCATTGGTCTTTTGTGGTGGCTCTTGGCACGCGAAGTAAGTTTTATTTTTTACCATGTCTCTTTGATAGTTTGTTAATAAGTATTTTAGTAGATATTGATCTGATTTTAGAGCTACTCTGAAACAAGATGATTTGTATGCCATGCCCACGATACAGGAAATGCATCACAACTCTTAATTGTTTTTGAGTCAGTTTGAATTTGATACTATTACATTGCCATCAATATTTCAATCTAATTTTAAAAAAATTGTGGAAGGCCCTATCAGCAATGATTTAAAAATCCAATAAATATTCTTTGTCAAAATGAACAGTCAGTTGAAAAATTTATAAAATTTTTATTTGAAGTTTGATTTCACACACAGATTTGTGAATGTGATCAAAATTTCCACATGTTTTCAATTCAAAAGAAATCAGTGCTTTTTGAATGACCTAACAACATTCTTTATTTTTTACATTAATTTCCAAACATGAAAAAGTTACTTGTGAAATATTTGACCGCTTTTCTAACTAACAAGATGATCATGTCAGTGTCATGTTTTGACCTGATCGATTTCTCCTAGTGATTGCTTGAAACTCTTCAAACTACCTTATTGTGGAAATCTCATTTGATAGCATATATTTATAATTATTCATATTTTCACATCCTCATTGAATATGTTTCCTAATGATCTGGATTTACAAAGAGAAAGAGGTTTAGTGACCTTACCTTCTTCTCGGTTTTTAGGTAGGCTCATTCAGATCAATTTCAGATATATCTTAATGATGACAAAAAATTGTTCCCATATACATGATTTAAACCATGATATTATATAATTTTTCCACCTGATCATAAAATATAAATAATAGTTAATTTCTTTATATTTCTGTTATTCTATATTTTGATTTTCACTTACAGGTTCTCAGGCTTAGGGGGACCATCAAGAGGGATGAAGAATGGGATGTGAAGGTAGATTTGTACTTCTACAGAGAACCAGAAGAGACAGATAAGGAAGAAAGTAAGCAATTGGTGCCAGCAGCTCCTGCAAGAAATGGTCTTCCAGATTACACTGAACCTGTGGAACCTCTGGATTATGAGTTTAAAGACGAGCAGCCTCTTGTTACTCCTGCTCCTATTGTACCACCTGTTCAAAGCTCTGATTGGGCCACAGAGGTCCAGCAGGAATGGAGCACTGCACCAGCTCAGGCAACTAACTGGGGAGCTAGTACCGAATGGCATTAATGCCAGAATAAACTTTTATAATAAAGGATGAAATTTTAAATTATGGTGTTTCAATTTGACATTCAGTTTGAACTAGTGTAACCCCCAACTTCGTCTTTTTAAGAATGACTGTAGGCAAAGTAGAATACTCTCAAGACGAAGTCAAAATCTAGAAAAAAGGCTGTTCCCCAGTTTTCTTCCTTTGTTCTAGAGATTTGAGTCCATTTTCCATGGGATCAATAGCAAGCTAAAAAATTTTGTGTTTTGAATATGTAGGGTGATCCAGAACTAAAGTTAGCCCAGGTCTTGGGTAGATGAAAAATAATTGAGGTTTGTCTAGTAAAATATTTTCGTAGCACCATCTGTTACATATATAAATGGCTTTGAATAAGAAAAAAATTTGTCTACATATAGTTTTTCCTTAACTACTGGCAATGTTGTGATGCATTTTTATGAATGTTTTGTTGAAGCGCATACATTAAAGCCAACCATACATTACGGAGCCAACATGCCAGTCCAAATTCAACCAGAATTGGGGAAGTTAATGAGGCTCCAGGCCAATAGCTAGATTTTCGACAGACAAAATCTACCAAGCCACTGAATAGACTGCTGGTATGTAGGGGATCTCTCTACGAATGGCCTCTAAACCCCTTCATTCAGTAGAGCTAGTCTTTTAGGTAAGGGGCAGCTAATGCCTTTGCCGCAGCGGGCAGATTACAGATTCGTGTTGGACATTCACCTCGCTAAACACCCTCCTCATACTTCTCATAGGCACTGTCGAAATCAAGCTCTTTCTCATATCATCGACGATGCAATACATGTTTCCTCAACGTTGGCGCTCTCTGTCTTTTTTCTTTTCTTTATTATTTGTACCACATATTCATATATTTTGTCTCATGTGTTCCTGTCTCCTAGCAATTGTGGGATCAGATCTTGAAGTCCTGGGATTGTGCCCATACCCTATTCTAGCTTCTCTGCTGGTCCCATCTCCGGCATTTATAGAAAACATGTTTTGAGCTGTCCTGCATCCCACACATGTCATCCACAGTTTATTCTGTAGGTGTAAGTTCCAAAGGAACCGTGTCCCGTCAGGAACTGGGTGAAGAAATATCCCGTTTTCTTATGTGGACTCATCATGAATTGGCCAAGGTCTCTTATTAATTTATGTGTCAGCTCTGCTACGTTTTTGCGATTCGTCCACTTGTCCTGCCATATTCTTAGGGTTCCCTTACTTAACCATATTTCTGTTGCCCGGAAGCTTGCCTCCCACCTTGAACAGGAAACATGATTCCTCCACCATGAGATCTATCGGAGAGTACGGATATGATCCTAAATAAGCCTAGTCTTTGAACAGTTATCATTTTATTCCTGCTATTGGCCTTTTTCATCTCTGTTCTCCAGACTGGTGCGGCATATAGTAACACATTGTGAATCACAGAGCCCATGGCTCGTCTGTAATATACAGGACCCTCAATATTTGGCATAAGCCTTTCCAGTGCCTGTGCTTTGGTCATATCTATTTAAACTGAATCTCCCCTTCACTGGTTCGATCGTCATTCCCTGAAATTCTATATTTCCTTATTTTTTACTCAATTTCCTCTTTGGTTTCGCGTTCTACAATCAGCACAAGTTCATCTGCATACGCTACTACCAGCACTCCTGGTTCGTTTGGGAGCCTGAGGACATCATCGTATACCACATCCCACAACGTGAGTCTTGCCACCGACCCCTGAGGCACGCCAATCCATCACCGGTGTCGGTATTGCCGATTACCTTCATCATTTTGTCCTATATTTTCCCAGCGACATCCAGCAGACAAATGGGCCGGAAAGAGCATAGCATATTAATGTCTACTCTTTTTTGGGATTAACACCCCTCTCCCCGTTTTCCACTCTTTTCGAACAGTTTGGTTTTTGAGGAGCTCATGGTACATTCGCAGTAGCTGTTCCGCAACAGTTTCTAATGTCATCCACAGATAGTCTGTCGGGGCCTGGCAACTTTCCCGTTTTCATGGTTTTGACGGCTTCTGTTAACTCGTTCATAGTGAATTCATCTACCTCCTGTATTCTATTTTCTATCCTTTTCCATCTTTCTCTTTTTTGATATTCAAATCGTTCATTATCTTCTTGATAACCTCGTTGTATCTTTCTCCTCCTTCCACAACCAGTACGTAGATACAACTCATTTTTGGCTTACGCTCTTCCTTTTCTTCAGATGGTACGCATATTCTTACTTTACCTCAGTTTCCTCCGAACTGCAATTTCCGTATTGTACTTCTAAGCGGTGAGCATCCGTGTACTACCAGGCTTTTATCTCCTCAACCTCCTCTCTTTAGGGCCTTGAAAACCTCCCATTTTGTGTATTCATCGGTTACAACTCTGCATATGTATCTGTTAGTTCTCCTTGTCTCTTGGTTTCTCCTCATAATTGTTTCCTGTAAAATGCTCTCTTATAGCTCCCTTTTTTTCTGGAAATCTTTTCGCCAGTTGTTGATGGCTGTTATCATCCATGGTCAGGTCTTCTGGGATTAGCATCACCACAGGTCTGACTGCCCTAACTCTTTCGAGGTATTTCCAACGACGATCGTACTTTTCTTATATAATATTTGTGACTACTTTCGTTTCATTAGGTCGCTTATATCTTGTCTCTGTCATCTAGCCAATTTCGCTTATTTCAGCTCATTCTCCAGGGTCTTATTCGTCCATTTTTTGTCTCAAGTTTCTCATCTCCTCTCGAATTATTTGCTCCTGTTCCCTCATTTTTTGTGCCATCCTTTCATTTTCCTTGTTTTGGCTAATTTCTCCTTTTATCAGTCTAACTTTTTTTTACCATATACGAGTATATACTGTCGTTCATTCTGTTGAAGTCGTCTTCACGTTTCTCCCTTTTGCATTCTTCAGCTTTTTTCAAGATAAGCATCTTGCCCTTTGCCTCTTCTATATATTGCCATTGAGTATAAATCTAGATTTATACTCAATGATACTGCTTAATTTTGACGTGTACAGGGTGTTCTGATTTGTTTCCGACAAACTGAAATGGGCGATAGATCACATTATTTTAAGCAAAAAAGTTTTTATGAACATGGGTCCGGAAATGCTTCGTTTCCGAGATACATGGTGTTAAAGTTGAAAAAATAATTCGCGTTTTCTTTATTATCTTTCGACTACTTCGAAATCCTTTCATGGAAATTCGTATACAGGGGTTACTTGAGACGATAAATTCAAATTTGTGGTCGATTTGGTTGTATTTTTTAGAGGGCGCCACCGGCAAACATTTCAAAGAAACTGTTACAACTTTTTTGTGCTACCCTGTACACCGTTTTGGACTTAAAAAATCGATTCTCTCATCTTTTTACTTGAAAAAGGTATACCTCATCGAAGTCGCTACGAGCAACCTGTTCAGAGAAAAATACATTTAAAGTCAAAGGACCCCAAAACAAAAATTATTCCCATTCTAATATTTAATATAAATTCATTTTGAAAATTTCTAAGGCTGAATGCATGCTGATTTTCTATTGCCCATTAATAAGTGGAAGTGGTATGCTATGTAATTGTTGTTTTTAAGTGTTATGAATATTCTGTTTCCTAAAATATTGAGGTGTTGGGATGCTTTACGAATACTGAGTTTTTTATTTTTTTCGAAGATCTGTAAAATTCTATTTCTTCTTCTTTGTATGCTTCGTTCGGGCCTTTGCTAACCAATACCATTTTCCTGTATTAGTTGATAAGCAATTAACTTAGTTAACTATAATTATAATTAATGACATCTAAACCTTTAAACTCCTTAACACTTTAAATCTGTCATTGTATATAACCATATTGTGGTTGCCATGGAAAACTAGAATAATCATGTCAGATTTAGATGTCATTAATTATAATTATAGTTTAATACATAATAACTTAATACATTTCTGATTTCTACTAATTCAGTACAAGTTTTGCAATGCGTTTTGTGTATAGTAATGTTACGTTTTTCCTCAGCGAATTAGAAAAACACTACAAGTCTTCTTTAAACTAATTTATATTCACACTTAACTAACAATAATCAATAATTTATATACACAATTTATCTACAGAATTTCACTAGGAACACCTGTTTATTCGTCGGCAAGTTCTATCCATGAATGAATCCATGAATCGGCTTCAGTCATTTATATCCGGCGCTGTTTTTCTAGAAGTTACCAGAAAGATGCTTCACATTCCAGAGTGTTCGTAGCGGTCTCCTTTATGTCACATAAATATGCCACCATTAATCGTTTTTTATGTGACAGCTTTATGGCGAGCGGTCCCTTTCATCATGATCTTAATCCCTTTGTCGGCGCATGAAGCGGAACTCCTCTGTTGTTGCGGCGGCTCTCAAAATGTTTATATTCGGTTTTGTTACATTGCTCCCTCCTTAAAAAAACGTTCGGTCCCCGAACTTTTCCTTCATGACTGAATCTACAAGCGCTCCCATTTCTGCAGAACCCTTGTTGATCGAAATAGCAGGATACCGTTTCCTTTACGGGACCGCCTTTCGGGTTGAAACTACACGGTTATATTCGGACATCGGTATTCTGGAAAACTACCTCCAGCATGTTACGAACTACTCTCCAGTTCAGACGATCCAGTCCACAACCCAGCTTGGGAATTGCAAGCTTGTTCATACCTACTCTAGCCAGCTCGTCTCTACGGTTCATCAAGGTGCTCCACATGGCTTGGTAAGTTGGCTTTCCATGAGACTTTTTCTTGGTTACCATATAGAAGAGGTAACGAGGTCCATCGGTCAACTTCAGGATTCGGTTAAGGGAAGGTTGTTGTCCCATGAGGTCTGTTACACGACCAAATTTCTTCTTGAAGAGGAGAGCTATCCCTTTGGACATGTTGAGATCTTCAGCTACACAGTGCGCCAATGAGTAGTCTACTGGCACTGCAAACAGATCTTGTTGCTCCTCGGTTGTGATCCCGAACCTCGCTTTTCCGGTTTCTCCATAATTTTTTGGCTTTAAATGCATTTTTCTCTGAAACGATTGCTCCTAGCAACTTCGATGAGTTATATCTTCTTTAACTAGAAAAGTCAGGGGAATTGATTTTGTAAGCTATTATAGGGGTTTGCAAAATAGATTTTTTTTAATAAAACTTTCAAGTTTAGAAACTCTTAATATTTTATTCAGAACAGTGTTTAATGTAAAAAAAATTGAAAAATAAAATCGTCAAATGAAATTTTCGAAAAATTTGAAAATTGTTATGAATCATAAGCTTTAAATGCATTTTTCTCGGAAACCTTTGGTCCTAGCGACTTGAATGAGGAATACCTTCTTTAACTAGAAAAGCCAGGGGAATCGAGGCACTTCTGGACGGAGATGACAGGTCTACCGCCTCTGAATCTATTCGTCATTCAGTAGACCTAGAAACATGCATGGTACCCTGAACACCGAATGATAATTAAAACAAACAATTTACAGCACTTATGAATAAGTCAGTCAATTGATAAACAAGATTGGATCACCCGGGGCCATTCATTGTAAAGAACTGAGTGGCGCGTTGACTCCATCGTGTATAGGTTCCTTAATTTAGCTCCAGTCAGAACGGTCTCGGGCCGTTTGGCTCCATTACGAATAATTTCACTGGTTAAAAATTAGCGCTCAATCAATTATAAATAAAATTAAAGAAAACAACACTTTTTAAAAATTGATCATTCAGTTTCCTGATAAATGATCATACTATATTTTGATCGATCTTCAGTTGAATCACAACAAAAGCGATATTTATATCTGTTCAATTTAGATGGACCCTTTTTAGAGACGGACTGCTTCTATTCACTACCCTCCATACCTTCTATTTAACCAAGTAGAAACGCTACAAAACTTTGATGCCGAAATGCTTGTCGGAGATTCCTACATACAACTTCTGCAATACCTCTTGGATTATAGTCCTAAGGATAACAACCCGGTTTCCGGATGCCGTAACTCCTTTTAGTAGTCCATCCTATATAAGCACATTGTCTCCAATATGTCTTGACCCTCGGATTTCCTTGGCAATTTCTCCCTGTCCGAGTCTTCATTCGAAATTCCATTTCAACTGTGGGGCGTTCTTTTGATCTTGTCTCAGGTGAATTGTTATCCAGTTCTCGTCTGTTATGGTGGTCCTTCGGCAGCACTATTTGTCCTTCAGTTTACAACAGTGCTTGCAGTCCATGCAGGCATGGCCTTCTAGGCATCGTGTCCGTTTTCCATGGGACTTTCCTGCACGAAATACAATAGTACTGAACTCTTTCAAGCCATCGTGTTACTTGACCTTCGGAATTCTTGAATTAATGAAACCATTTCAACAAATCATAAATCTTGATCTGTCCTCAAAAGAAATTCTCCTTAATACAGATATTTATAGAAGTGTTCCATGGATTTAACTGCAGTAGGTAGCTTCCCGTATTGATGGAATGCTTTCCAACATTCGTTCTCCCCTATTGGTCATCATCCATAGAGAATGCATCACTGTGTTCACTTAATTAATTTCCTCATTGCATTGTTGTATTCCGGTTTCAAATTGGTACATGGAGATATCAGCATTTAGAACAATTTTTATGAAACTAGTTTTCTTGGGAACGTTCATCTGTTCATCTTGACTACCACCAAACACACGACACTGAGCAGCATTCTGATATTACCTTGTTGTTCTTTAATTTTACTGGATACATGTTGGTGTTCAGTATCCTCACAGGTACTTTCCTTCTGATCCTTACCAGGGGTTTCCCAATAAGTAGTCCTTCGGCTTGGCTACGGGTGGCTGGCTCAATGAGTCTAACGTGACTACTACGAAGGTTTCCGTCTACATATCGCTCACGAAGGTTTCCGCCAGACCAGGGATGGCGATGTTCTCTGCAAGTAAGATTCGACTCACAGTGTCTTCTTTCCTAGGAATGGAATTTCTAGAATTAGAATTCTGAGGACGTCGTTCTTCATATCCATCTGAAAACTTCAATTACATTGATTCATAGAATGATTTCCTCCGAGATATTTGCCACCAGTACTTAGTGTTCGAATAACATTACTCTTATTAGTATTTCGGTTTTCTCCTTCTGTGTGTAGGCACCACAGTGTAGACAACACCCAGAAGTCACACTCTCGAAAATACGAATTGAATTCTTTACACTTTGGCAGGCTCGTGCATAAGTAGCTACAGTTCATAGACCAGTAGGAAAGTTTTAAAAGTGTATTATTGTAGTAATATAATATGTATTAACATAATAATATAAAGATAAAAGTAGTTATATAATATTATAATATAATATTGTCACATGTATAAAGTTTGAGGGAGAGGGTTTGATACCTCTTTTATAACCTTCTTATTATAGGGGTTGACTGGGGAAATGGACGCTGTGGTTCTTTTGAGAAAAGGTGGTGGGTAGTTGATTAAAGCTCTCGAATGAGCAGCTATCTCATATCTCTCGATCCAATTTGTCTCTTTAACTTTTGGGACTTCTGGCAACAGAGGTAAATTTTCTGACATTTTTATTTGCCATGGATGGCTCAACGGGTGAATGTACCGAGTGGTAAGCTGTCTTAGGAAAGTCTAATGGGAGGGGTCCTGCTTGAGGTTTAGTGGTAACATTTGCTTCGTCACTTGTTTTCGAATTTCGCATTCGTGTTGTAATAGGTGCCCATTCTGCAACTTGTTATAGAATATACTATTCTTCAAATCAAATTCATTTTCACATGACACTAGCCATAGAAATTAGACATTCAATTATTTAAGGGATCCTCAGAATTGTGGGGAAATCGTATAAAATTGAATCAAGAATCCTGTGCTCTCCTTTTGTACAATTCGGCAACTGTCTCCATCAATGGAAGACCACTCTTGAAGAAAGAAGTCCCTAAAATATATTTCAGCTTATTTTTGTACTTTCACACTTACACGGGCAGCCAGGGTTTTTTTACTGGGGTTTTCCCTAGGCTTTTATGTGATATGCCGAATTGTATGACACCCCGTCACTAACCCCTGATCTATATGCTTTATTGTTTGCTAACTAAATATTGTAAGCCAAAAGTTCAAAAGAATATATATATACAATTCGATGAAATACTGCCAGATTCTGAAGGTGCAAAAAACTGAAATTTTCCAACTCTCGGAACTGTTAACAAAATGTTTTTATTTCGGAGCAAATATTTGAGCTATACCACAGATTAAATTTCAACAAATTCTTCTCTTTGTTAGTAGTGACCATTCTGAAATTTATTTTGTGTACGTTCGTGCAAAATAGTAAATTTTTTAGTGCTATTTAAGATATCAAAATAATGGTATATACATTGATTCGATTTTGTTTTACAGGTTTGGCGACCAGAGGATTCTTTTGTTTGCTTTACGTTAGATGTCACCACACAGTATTTATGTCAAATTGACAAATTATGTATAGAGCATATCAATTTCTTAGATAAATCTTTAGCTTCAGAATCTATACTCAGAATATCAGTCCAAACTGTCCTCATATCAACTTATTTTGGGAAACTAAAAATAATCATATTACTCTGGAAAGTAAACAACACGCCACTGAGCAGATAAACAATGCCATGTGATATGATCAGTCGGATAATTTCAATAAAAACTTGCGTATAAAATGAAATTCCCTCGACCTTCTTCGTTTTATAATTTTTACACGTTTTAACAATATAAGATATGTTGAAAGTATCGAAGTATCTATCAGCACAATGTAGAATTTGAGCAATTTCTAATTCACCTGACAAGTATGTCAACCTAGAACAGCTGACTACGAAAGTATAAAAATGGTCGAAATTTGACACCAATTTTGGATGCGCAGTGGTCGAAGCGTATTCTCCCCACTCTATATCTTTGGTTTCGCGCCCTGTTTGTGAACATATGTTTTAATTTTAGTCTAAATAGATTTTATCAGAAGTTTCCTTTACATTCAGAAACAAATAATAACATTGTTTATAGATTACATTAGGAAATATATAAACAATGATAATAGTTCTCTTTAAACAATGAGAATAGTTACGAACTTCGATATTCTATGGTTGGATGAACGAGCGAATTTTTGTTCCAAATTTCTGTGATCAAGTCTTTCACGTGGACGGGTTCAGGAGTTAACAGTCTGTTATTTCCTGTGGCATTGACGTGTAAGTAGTTGAATTTTCAGTTATTTCAGTAATTCTGTTTCTTTAAATAAAGTGCTTCGCAAAGAGTTAGTTACTTATTGTTTCATCTAATATGTTAATAATAATATTTTTCCATTTCTGCATGTTTTCATATTTCTGTTCTCATAATTGATTTTGGGTTATACTTTTCCACCTTTTAAACATCGAGGTTTTTTGTTATATTGACCATTTGAACTGTTTCATTACTCTAGAAATGTTGCTAGCATAATTCGATGATTAAATTCTGATTATTGATTTGTTTTATTCAGGTTTTCTTCATTTTAAACACAAACGCCGAGATGTCTGGAAATCAAGATACTCTAACCCTCAGGGAGGATGATGTTAAAAAGATGCTAGCCGCTGGCACTCACATTGGTTCGACGAATATAAATTTTCAGATGGAACCGTATGTCTTTAGGAGACGAGCTGATGGTACACATATAATTAATCTGAGAAAAATCTGGGAAAAAATATTGCTGGCTGCGCGTGCCATTGTTTCTATTGAAAATCCTGCTGAAGT
Organism: Micraspis discolor; assembly: GCA_030674115.1. NCBI lineage: Eukaryota > Metazoa > Arthropoda > Insecta > Coleoptera > Coccinellidae > Micraspis > Micraspis discolor. The sequence continues at coordinate 820,023 of JARTUT010000443.1, forward strand.
TTTTGTCATCTCATCTAGACCTTACGGCCAAAGAGCTGTACTCAAGTTTGCAAGTCAGACTGGCGCAACTCCTTTTGCTGGAAGGTTCACTCCTGGTAAGTACTTTCATGTTTGGTGGGGAATCCACCAGTTGCAGAACAAACAAAATATTTGAAATTTTTTGAGACTGAAATGTCTTAATTATTAATTGGGTTATCTTTATTTGATTGTTGAGTAAACAGGGTGAATCATAGGGCTTTCCAACGTTCTAACCTCAAATGTGTCAAAATGGCCGCTGTAGGAAAAACAAACATTTGTTTGCATTGAACGCTGTGTTGTTTTATCATTTTTGTAATGAAAGATTTAAGATAAAACGATCGCATATTCCTTTCGAAGTTTGTTCTTTCGGTGAAATGATTGTTAAAGAATAGTGGACCATTGTTGAATAGATAATTTATAAAGCGAATTATTTGAAATAGAGTGCTTAATACTCTAATTTCTAACGTATATAATTTCTGTTGTTATACGTAAAATGAGTGAATATTTCCATAAACTTCAGCAAGAGTATCCTGATGTTGCAGCACATTAATTAGAGAATACAACCCCAGATCATTTATCGTTATAATTTCTTCAATAATGCTGTTATAAAAATTCTAATTATATTTATCTTGGAATGAGTGCAAAATAAATATTTTTTTTATAGTAAGTAGTAATTCTTAATCATTATTCTTTAATATAAGACCTGAATGCTAATTAATTGTGACTATTTTGATGAAGATATATCTCATAAAGTAACTACATAATTTATTGAAATGTTTTTATTTATAAAGGAACAACTGATGGGCATAAATTATTCAAAGCACATGAAACATGAACAATTTAATCCAAAATCGGTTGCTCATCTTGTGTGCTCAAAAGAGACATCGGGGCAACAGTCCCGTATAATACTTTGTACGAGTATCATCACTTTTGAAACTTTCCATCGTGAAGGATGTTTTAATGAACCTCGTTTCCAAATAATGCTGCCGACTTCTCAAGAGTTGCAATCCTATCATCTCTTCACTATCGATATCTGTCTGAACAGCTCTCGAATTCAAATCTTCATCAGGCAATGCTTTCAAAGTATCTTCTTCACAAGATGTTGAAGGTTGGTTATTGCTAGCATAATGTACCTATTCATTTAAAAACTATCAATACAAATTGATTAATACATAAACACTGCCCAATTACCTCTGAAAATTTGATTACGGACAGAAGACAAGAGATTAAATGATTAGAATTATTATAGTAATATACTATAATATACAATGGTAACACTTTTATTTCAACCATATTATCTTACCTTAGCACTACTCGATTCATGCAATGATTCAATGCCTTACCTCATCTTTTAACATATCTCTGGTCTTTCTTCGTTTTAAAACGATTAAGCTTTTTCAGCATCTTCTGAACATGTACTACCATGTTTTTCATATTCCAAATTCAGTGAGGGAACCCAGTCTGGGTTTAACATGTCCATTAGATCTGCTGGAGCTCCTTAAATAAATTAAGCTTTCAGTGCATATAAAACAGTCAATCAAGTTTTTACCTGAAATAAAATGCTTTGAGCATACTAATGAGTATTTGAGCTTTGTGAGTGTCAGATCACTTCGATGTATAGCATTTATCCAACGATCTCGTCTTAAAACCGACACTTTGTTCATTTCAATCTTATGCTTAAAGTTCAAAATAGCAGGAATTCGGAAAAATCTAACACTGTCACAGGTCCCTACACTTCCACAGCCAACAATACAACAAAAATTAAGCATTTTGTATAAAAAACAATAAAGTATTTCACTAATTTTTACAAATAACACAACTATTCACTTGTAAACAAAGGCTTTGTTTTTCCTACAGCGGCCATTAAACAGCTGATCGTGACAGCAGGTTGGAAAGCCCTATTACCTACTAAGTGCTTCAAATTTTTTGACTCGCAGTCAGGCTCCTATGAATAATAAACTGTAACTTGAAAGAGATATTGGTATATTATGATGATCACTTTGATTTAAGGAACATATGACTGTAAGTGATTTTAACCAATATCTGGATGGATGCCATATTGTGGCACCTAAATTTGTGTCCATTTCATTCCTAACACAAGTTTTTCTTCAGGTGCCTTCACTAATCAAATCCAAGCTGCTTTCCGTGAACCACGCTTGTTGATTGTCACAGATCCTGTGAACGACCATCAGCCGATAACTGAAGCTAGTTATGTCAACATTCCTGTTATTGCCTTGTGCAATACTGACAGTCCCCTCAAGTTTGTGGATATCGCAATTCCTGGAAATAACAAGTCTCCACACAGCATCGGGCTACTATGGTGGCTCTTGGCACGTGAAGTAAGTTTTGTTTCTTTATGTCTCCTCGAAAGTGTGTTGAAAGAATATTGGTAGATATTGATCTGATTTCAGAGATATTCTAGAACATAAGATTCGGTAATATTCTAGAAGCTTTTCTTGTAAAGATGCTAATACTCAAAGTTTATTTTACAGTTGCCCTGAAGGAAAAATGAATAGTTTCGAAAGCTAAGCAATAGAATAAAAAGATTTCTTTTTGATTTCATCACCTCGGCCCTCTATTTCTTAATTAACAAAACTTATATATATACTGTCCCATTTGAAATAAGCGATTTGATAACCGTTTCCGGTGTATAGAGAGAAGTCTAAAATTACTGCCAATCTTTCACAAATAGAGAACAAGTTGACTTTTGCCTAATTGCAAAATTTCATCCTAATCTGACATATTTCTCCATATAATTCTAATGGGCATTCCCAGTGGGACAGCTGTATAGTGATAAAATTGTGTTGAACTTGAACAAAATCTCTGGTATGTTGATTTGCTGAGCGGGGACAATCATACTCTTTTTTTGACGCTAGTTCAAACTGATTTTCTGCTAATTCACAATGATGTTAATGGTGATAATAATGTCAAGTTAACATCATTGTGAATGAGCAGATTATCATGTTTCAGAAACTCAAAATGACGCTCTACTTATTCATTTTAAAAATTTGATCACTTCACACAATCATGTCAATGTAGCCTACCTTCGTTTCAGCAGCTGCAATGCCACTTAATTTTTGCCTTTCTGAAACTGGTAGTTTGTGATATAAGAGCTGACTTGTATGTTGTTTTGACCTAATTGAGTCTTGCTAGTGATTGCTTGTAACTCAAGAAAATCTCATTTTGGAAATCTCAACTGGTAGCATTCTTTCTTATTATTTATGTTTTCACATGTTTATTGAATGTTTCCTAATTATAGAGGGTCACAAAGAATGAGGTTAAGTGATGTTACCTTATATTCGGTTTTTAGGTAGTCTCAGTCAGATCAATTTCAGATAGTCAAGAGATCTATCTATATCATAATGATGATAAAAAATTGTTCCCAAATACATGATTTAAACCATGATATTATATAATTTTTCCACCTGATCATAAAATATCAATAACAATTCATTTCTTTTTATATTTCTGTATTCTATATTTTGATTCTCACTTACAGGTTCTCAGGCTTAGGGGGACCATCAAGAGGGATGAAGAATGGGATGTGAAGGTAGATTTGTACTTCTACAGAGAACCAGAAGAGACAGATAAGGAAGAAACTAAGCAATTGGTGCCAGCGGCTCCTGCAAGAAATGGCCTTCCAGATTACACGGAACCCGTGGAAACTCTGGATTACGAATTTAAAGATGAGCAGCCCCTTGTTACTCCTGCTCCTATTGTACCACCTGTTCAAAGCTCTGATTGGGCCACAGAGGTCCAGCAGGAATGGAGCACTGCACCAGCTCAGGCGACTAACTGGGGAGCTACTACCGAATGGCATTAACGCTAAAAAGTTGAACTTTTATAATAAAGGATAAGATTTGACCTTACATATGGTGTTTCAATTTGACGTTTAGTTTAAACTAGTGCAACCCTCAACTTTGTCAGTGAGTTGATATGGTTATATAACATACATTATCAAATAGACTAGAATTCTCATTTCTAGTTTCCTTCAGGATTGACTTCTAGTATTAAATTCTGATACAGATTCTCATTTTCTTACGATAGTTCTTTAGACTCCTTGTGGTGGTATGTAGAATTTTTTGTTTTATATTATTTAGAAGTAGAGTTTTTTTTTTTTGGAGTTTTCTTCTTCAGAGATTATGAGAAAACAAAATAAGAGGTTCTATCAGAAACTAGAATTTTAGTGTTCTTTGGTTGATATCCAATAATCAGAAACTGATGTCGAAAAATTTGTTTCATTGCACAGATAACATAATTTTTGTCTTCACATCAAAAACTAACTCTGCGGAAGTCTATTTTCGATCTGTATTTTTATTAATTTGTGATTGACCCTTTTTCCGTAGATTAGGGAAGGGAGAGGATACCGTGTCTAGCTTGAACGCATAGGACGAAATTGAAGCTCATTTTAGGGTGACCGCCATTATTTATGTGGCAAACAAACCTAGTTGAGAGCGAGTTTATTTCGTGGATTTTTGTGATTTTAGTTGTTTTTTCAAGTTAATTCTCATCTAAATACAATGGTTAATTGTTGTGCTTATCAGTGCCACAGCAGGAGTGAGAGAAAGGAACCAGGAGTATCTTTTCATAGGTAACGTAGAATATGGTTATTTTTGATGAACAAAAACTTCCATTTATTTCCATAACTGGAATTAACTGAGGTTGAAATCCTTTGAATATCTGAATATAGAATAAATAAATAGTACAATTATGTATTTTTGAGTTTTCTAATCGTCCATTTTAATGATAAAATTTATAAATTTCATTCAATGCAGGGTTCCTCTCAAGGAACTATTTTACCAGTGGACTAGTTAAAAGTTATTCATAGTCAGTGATACGCATTTTAATATTTCCGTTTATAATTCAATTTAGTGAGTGTGAATAAAATGTTATTAGATGATAATACAAAATTTTGTATTTTATTTTAATTCATAAAATTCAGACTTAATTTTTCAGATTCAAGTATAGGTTTACTTATTCAGCATGAAATAAATGGAGATTGCAGAAAATTAATCGCTAATAATGTTTTTTCAGCTTCCCAAAAGATTATGAAAAATGTAGGATTTGGGTGGATAACATGAAACTGAAAGACTGGACCCCAACTGAATATGATAGGATCTGTTCCAAGCATTTCGAAGGGCACTGGTTTTATAAAAGCAATATGCAACTAAGAGTTCGTTTGTTGAATGAGGCGGTTCCTACAATTTTTCCTACACTTCCCAAGTACCTTCAACCAATAAAGGTAACATAATAATAAGGTATTTCAATATCAACTCAAAAAGTAAAGTGAGAATTGAATTGTTTTCCAGGCTATAAGAAGGTTAAAACGAGAAAAATGATCTTCAATGTCATTGATTCCACAGCCATGGTGTTTTTTTGGGAAATCAAGAACTACATCCGAAGTAACGAGGAAACTAATGATGAATATGTCCACAAAACTCTACGACGATCCAAGTTAATCCACTTAGCCATTTTTTTTATTCACTCAATTGACTTTTCGAAAAATTAAAGGATTACGTTTTCTGCTATGAAAAGTTCATCATACGCTTTAATAAAATAAAAAAAATTCTGAGCTTTTTCCACATTTTCAATGCGCAGTAAATAAATTTTCAAAAAACAAGAAAATTTTCCGGGGATTTCAGAAGCCAATGCCCAGTAATTTTTAATGCATTCTGCTGCTCCATTCCATGATTCTACTAATCTCTCGTTAATTAAATTTAATAAAAGGTTAATACCCTACTGAATTTAGATTTTTCTCACACGCGTTTCAGATATTGTTCTTCTATACTATCATGAAAACCTTTCAAAATCGCTTAACTTAACTGCTTTCTCCAAAATTAATCCGTTTGCATTTTGAGTTTGGATCATAGATCAAAGTTACAGAGATAGGAAACTCTCGCGATATTTTGGAACACAACGATTTTTATCGTTCTGGTAAAATAACTTAATTTTAAATGCAAAGTTAGCTATATGTTGTGTAAATATATCGAAAATGTTCTGATTTTGTCAATCAATTTTTATTCGTAACCACCTAATATAATAAATTTCAACGCTTGTAGTTCAAGGTAAAGTTCAATATAAATTGACGCGCTATCAAAATAACCCAAATAAATAATTAAAAATAAAAATAGGGCGGCATTACGCAGTCATTGGTTTACTCTAGCGTCATCTGTTGACCAAACTCTTCAAATGAATTCATTAATTCTTACCTCGTTGAAAGAGGGCGCTGAAACTCGGTTACAGGACTTAGCAAGGGAGTTGCCAATCTATATGTATTTATCTATGGTTTGGAGTCAATAACTACGGTGGAACTGACTAGCAACCGGGTCTCATTTCTCATGGAGAACCACACACACACACATACTCTTCAGAAAATGAGTTTGGAGTCATTAAATAAGGTGGAATTGACGAGCACCGGGTCTCATTTCTCCTAAAGAACTACACACATACAAACATACTTGTTTGTGAAAGAAACCTATATCGGACTGCGCAACCTCCAAGTAGTACACTTTGGATAACTCTTATGCTGACCTCTATGATTTTCCTGAACTTTTCAATAAAAATTTCCAAAAAATTTTTTCTTTGCAGTAAACATGAGGAAAAACCCAGAAAAAATGTGGAAAAGCCCAGAAAAATTGTATTTTTATTTTTGAAGATTATCAGATTTTCGAGCAAAACCGTGATCCTTTAATTTTTTCAAAAATTCGATCGAGTGAAACCAAAAAAGTCTGGATGGATTAATTTGGCACTTCGTAGGGCTCTTTGGACATTCTGAACTGTAAGTCACACTTAGCATTATTAGTTTCCTCAATATATATTTGATATAGTGCTTTGTTTTCCAAAAAACTCCAATAGCATTTTTTTTGTTGCATATTTGAATTCGTGTAACATGATTTTCGAAAAATCAAAGGCTAGCCACTGAAGGATATTTATTGAAGTTTCTGAAAACCTCCTTCAATCTTCTGTGCAATCATTGGTTGCTACTATATCGAGAATCAAAAACACAATAATCCTTTTTCATTTGAAACCGATATCTCGTTGGTAAATGGACGTATCGAGGTCTATAGAAAACAATCCAAGCTGAATAAACTTAGCATCCGATTTCTGACTCTACCAAATCTTAAAGCTCTAATCCAAAAATAAGATACTTGGAGATAGAATTTTTTTTTTTTTTATATATTTTGTAGGTCCATTTCACTTGAAGTTATGGCCTGTGAAAATCGCCGAAATTTTAGACACGGCAAAATATGAAGGTCTTCAAGAGTGGCGTAGTAATCTGCTGAAATAATAAAACTAGTAGGATTTCATTCGGTATAATTGAAAAAATAAACATTTCATTGTTCGTTTTCACCAGCATGTACCCTAAATCTATAAATCGACGTAAATCGTTCGTTACCGTGATTACTAAGGATTTCGAGCTCCACATGATCGAAATTGCTTCGAGAGAAAACTGAAGAACTGACGGGAAAATTTTTCATGGAAGATTCACGTCTTCGTACGCTGAATGTGTAAGACCCTAGAAGTATTTTCTTGATATTTTCTGGGTCAGTCAGTCCCTGTAATCATAATTAAATGTATAATTCTTCAAACCTTTCAGAAAAGAAGTAAGAAAGTTCAAATGAAACTGAAATATCCGACAATGAATTAGTTTTTTGCCTCAAGAATGGTTTATACCACGCGATGAGGAATTTAAGAACATGGCGTGACTCTTGTAGAATGTTTTTATGTAGCAATTCATGAAAAGAATTTTATTATTTATGCCGAGTCAATCAAATACATGAATATTTATTTTTTGGAAGAAGATTCTTTAAAAATGATTTTGCGCGCTTATTCTTGCTCAAAAAACAGCTAGAACAGAGTGCCATCTTTGCGCCAAAATTTCTGTTATTTGCTACCATCGAGCCAAAAATGTTCTTTAATGGATTGGGTTCGACTTCCTGATAATAATTCGTGTTCACATGTTAATATTGAGGTTATAATGATACTCAAACCTGGTAAACCAGAGCACAATGTGGAATCATATAGGGCTATGAATCTCCTACCAATCCTGGGTAAACTCCTCGACAAGCTGCTTCTCAAGAGGCTAAAAGATGACATGGATATGCACCTACTACCACCAGACCATCAACTAGGATTTCGAGATAACTACTCGACAACATATTATCAGGTCCACAGCATCTCGACAAGTCTCGATGAAGGAAAATTTTGCTCGGCAGTATTTCTGTACTCCTTCCGAGCATTCGACAAGGTTTGGCACAAAGAACCTTAATGTTAGTTCATACAACTTTCCCACAGCCATATTATTATATTATTCTGAAGTCTTATTAAGCAGACCGTTATTTTGCTGTGAAATGTGGCGAAGCAATAACCAAACTTGTATCTGATGGAACGCCGAAACAGCTCTCAAACAACTTCAACAACTGAGTGACCTTTGGCAATGGCTTCGAAAATGGCGATTCCGAATCAATAAGGCTAAATCATTTCAAGTAGCATTTAGTACAAGAAATACATGTCCCCAAGTCAACTTACTCCAAAAGGAAATACTAGTACACCAAAGCATACATTTAGACCAGACTTTCTCATAGCCTGTACATACTACATATTTAATTAATATTTTTGAAAGCAGATTGTAAATGTCAATAAATTCATTACAAAAAAAATCGACTACCTATGTGCGGTGGTTCTAAAGGAGAAGAACTAATGTTTTCATATTTTCAAAATAGGTTAATTATCCAAATATCTTGTCGAGTTCGTTATTGGGCCACATCAGTCGAACAGTTCCGCAGTTATGAGCATCTGAAATTTGGTTTCCTAGTCCGATTTGAAACTTCAAAACCTGTAGGTGCCGATATTCAGAAAATTTATGACGATTAGGTATTTAAGCGATATGTATGATTTACTGTTCATTAGAGACTGTATTGGATGAGTACTTTTTCCATATACTATAAGAACACTACTGTGAATGTAATAAAAACGTTGATGCCTCTACCTAGTAAGCTTTCACGCCTTCAACTATGTAAAATAGTCTAATCTGCGCATGCGCAAGCGAGTCTACCCGAATGCCGTTCTCGGAAAATCGAATCGCTAATTTCAAAATTCGAAAATTAATCTCATTTATATTGAAATTCACAGGTGTAAATTATGCTTGAATCACTGATAACAATATTACGAATATAAGCATCCAAAACCATCATAAGGTTATTCCCCGAAAAAATTATACTACTTGTCAAGTTCGCCTGATGGATGCGCGCCAAATTTCAAAAAGTGTTGATCTAGACCCTTCAGTTTTGCGCATGCGCAGTAGTGATAGTCCTACACATTCATTCTGGCATCAATTTTCTGTGCGTTTGAAATGACATTCACAATATATGTTTAATATATATAGTGATGAGCAAATGTGTGGAATCAAGTTAATATCTCTAGAATTATTATAGATATGAAAGTGAAATTTGCAAGATGGATACTGCAGTAAATTGCCTATTTTCTAACAATTGTGAACTCCCGGTTTTATCGGAAGTAATGTCAATTTTAAAATCTGCAATGGGACACCCCGTATATTATTTTGGTTTCTGATGAAACATTTTATTACGACTACAAAAATGTCGGGTTCGATATTTTTTATTTCAATACCTACAGAGATATTAACAGAAAAGTAACTAAAGAAAGGAACAATTTAATTTTATCTAGTAGTCATGAACTTCATTGTAGAAGTGACAGTAGTTGTCAAAATAAGTTATAAGTGTTCGAATCTGAATGTAAATGATAATAGTGTTTTAATTTCATCGTAAAATGGCCGAATTAAGTGACAGGGAAAGAATAGAAATATTAGTGATGATTGGATATGGGGAGAGGAAAAGGACGCATCAAGAAGTTTGTGACCTATTTAACATTGTTCATCCTAATTCACAAATATCCTGTTCAGTAGTGTCGAAAACTTTGCGAAGGTACGATACATGTGGAACAGTTAGCAATGTACCAAAATGTGGACGGTTCAAAAGTGCAACTATTGAAGGTGTAGCTCAAAATGTTGCTAAATCTTTGGAAGAATCCTCACTTATCCATTACTGACTTCGCCAATATGCATGGAATTAGCCGTCGTTCAGTAGGAAGGATATTGAGGCGACAAAAATATCATCCAAACAAAATTCGCCTCATTCAAGAACTGTCCCAAGACGATTTAGACAGACGTTTACAATTTCGTGAAACGATGATGGAAATTTGCAACCGTGATAATAATTTTATAAGAAATGTGGTGTTTTGAGACCAAGCTACATTTTGTTTAAACGGCAGTTAATCGACATAACTGCAGCTACTGGTCACAAAGTAATCCTTATTGGGTTCAAGAAGCTCATACACAACATTCTCAAATATTGAACGTTTGTGCCGGCATTTATAACAACAGAATCGTAGGACCTTTCTTCCTACAAGAAACTTAAACGGAGATAAGTATTTACAGCTCTTTGAGACATAAGTGATTCCGGTATTTGAGGGAAATGGACAGTTACCAAATAATATCTGGTTCAGCAGGCTGGAGCACCATCCCATTACGCTCGCATTCTTCGAGAATATTTAGATAGGACATTTCATCACATATGGATTGGTAGAAGGACTACTTATGAATGGCCTGCACGAAGTCACGACCTTAATCCACTGAACTATTTTCTCTGGGGTTATTCAAAGTCTAAGGTTTATGTTGATACACCAAAGAATTTGCAAGAATTAGCTGCAGGAATAACTTACGAGATATAGAGAATTCCACCTGAAGTAATAACTAATGTTACTAGAGAATTTACAAATCGACTTGCTTATTGTCAAGAAATGAAAGGTGCTCAGTTTGAACATCTAATACATTAAGTAGCGTTTAGTTAAGTTTCAATATCTTGAAAATCACTTAGTTTTTGTTAATAATTATGATTAGTTGTTTATTTAATGGATAATAGATTTTTACTTTTTTGAGATACTTTTATGTTAATATCTCGGTAGGTATTGAAATAAAAAAAATCGAACTCGATATTTTTGTACTCGTAATAAAATTTTTCATCAGAAACTATTGCAAAGTTTTAAATTGACATTACTTCCGGTTAAACCGGAAGTTCAAAATTGTTGAAAACTATGAAAACAAATAGGCAATCTACTGCAGTATCGATCTTCCAAATTTCATTTTGATATCTCTAATAATTCCAAGGAGTTTTACTTGGTTCTACACATTTGCCCATCGCTGTATATAACTTCTTCAATATCCCAACCTACATCATTGCGTTTGTGGATTCACAAACATATGAAATTTCAGAATATGAGCGACCGTTTCCAGGCGACTTCGAAATTAGTAAAATCGACGAATGAGAATGCTGCATTTAACCGTGGCACCGATACGAAACATCTCTCATGTTATTTCATTCAAAATAATACAAGTGCACACACCATGTTCTTAGACATTTTAGTAAGATGAATGCCTTTCGTGAGAATTATTCTGTGATCATAGAAAATCAACTTCCCAAATAACAATAAAAACTAATTGATTTTAAGGAATATTAAATGAGGGGAACAAAATTGTCGATTCTAAATATTTTTTTCGGTTAAAATGTCAGAAAACCACATTTTTCCCGAAATAAGTGTGTTTTCTATACCGTTTTTCCAAATACAGCTGTGTTGAAAAATTATAAGCATTTCAAGGTTCCAAATTGGGCAAATGCCCCTATGTAGTCCAGTTCAGTTTGAATAAAAATTACCTTCCATGGCATCCATATAATTGAATCTGACTTGTGTGGAAACTTTATGTCATGTTTTATCAGATGAGGTCCATATTCAGGGGCAGATAAAAATTACATATCTTCTTCTGGTGAAGAAATTCAACGCCATGAAAAGAGATTTTTGAAGTTTTATCATAATTTCTTTGTACTACTAGATCCCTTTCTAGTGAGAAATTTCATCTAAGAATTTAAAGATATTATCCTTAATTTTTTGTAATAGTTTCTTTAAGATTTTCAAATTATAACGATTAATGTGTATCGGTCACTTAGAGCGACTAACGGTCTACATAATCGGCCTACCGAATGCACAATTTGCTCTACCATCACTAAGTTTGAGACCCAGTATTCGTTACTGGATAATACTCAACCAAATAGACAACATCCAGCTCGTAGTGAAGAGAATTTAGTCCCAACAAGATGGTGCCACTTTGCCATACAGCCCGTGAAACCATGGCTTTACTGCGAGAGTATTTCGGCGAGCAACTTCGGACCAGTGAATTGGCCGGATAGATCATGTGACATCACACCTCTTGATTTTTTCCTTTGGGGCTATGTAAAGTCCAAAGTCTACACAGACAAGCCGGCTACGATTGAGGTATTGGAGGCCAGTTTTACTCGAGTCATTGGAGAAATATCACTCGAAATACTCACACGCGTCATCGATAATTGGAACTATCGAATATCGAATTGTTGACCGTAGTCGAGGTCAGCATTTGAAGAAAATTATATTTGAAAAATAATTGTAAAGAAAGGATAACTTTGGGCATAGTCTCCCTGTTTTTCATCAATATCTCATACAAATTATGTTCATATCGTTTCGATGCAAAGAAATTACCATTTGTTGCTATTTCTAGCCTCACTCACGTCTGTAAACTATCCCCATTTAACGGACTCCTGCAACGTGACGATAAATTGATAGAGTAGTGAGGTTTTCACAAAAAACGACATTGAGAAATTTTATTTGATTATAAGTGGAAAAAATATATTGAAGACGAGGTTAGCTGAACATTCGCTTACATAGATGGTTACAAAACAAACCCCAGTTTTCTCGGTACACTAGCAAACTTATCAAGAACTTCCTCATCGCTAACTGTGATGTTTCTGTGAATAGAGAGCAATGCGAGACCATTTAGTATATTCTCAGATGTTGTGTTCCTTAGGTAAGTTTTCAGTCTTCGTAGGCTAGAGAAAGTCCTTTCAACGGTAGCGACTGACACGGGAAGGACAGCTAGTATTTTCAGAAGGATATACATGTTGGGGAATAAATCTTTGTCACATTTTTCTAGATAACTAAAAGTCGTTTTTGGCAGAACTTCAGGTCTTTCCTGTTTCCACTTTTCTTGCCACAGCTTAAACTCCCTTCGCACAATGTCGTTAAATGACAAATATGATTCATATAATTTCAATGCAGCGTCTAATGTGCAGTGATGTCTGTTCTGATACAAAATTGTGGAAGAATGTTTCGTAAAGATATTATTGTGTCTTTATGAGATTGGAATCTTTCCCTTAACGCTTCACAAAAATCATCCAGGTATGGCACGTAAACTGCTCGTCTATAATATTCTTCTTCTGTGGTATGAGGTACATTGTGCGTGTTGTTTGAAGCCGACAAAATCGTGGAAGCTCCTCTGTGACAAAAAGTTTTGAGGCTATTGCCTTCACCTGTTCATATAATGGTTTGAAGGTTTGCTCGGCATTTGATCTCTGTTTTGACAGTAGGTCTAAAACAGTTGTGATGTTGCTTATAGCCTGACTAAGGTCAATATTTTTTTCTGAAGGGTCTCAGACAAGCTGTGTGTAGTCGACAGCATCTGGCTCAAAATGAAAAGATTAACAATAAATGGGAAAGTACAAATGGCACGCCTTAAAGCAAATCCTTTAGTTGATGAAACACTCGATTCTTCTATCTTATTTAGCGAGAGTATGATAGCTTATAAAATTTCTTTAAATAGAATAACTGAGTCATGTCTTTCCACCCATCGCGTTTCGCACAATGAAATCAGTTTCCTTCTCTTTTCATCAGGAAAGCACTCTGAAATCGTGCATTTTAAAATGTCTGTGTTCTTAGCTGATGCATGAAAGAATGCACATATTTCTTTAATGACACCCATGCAGTTTCTAATAGAGGAAATGTTACTTGCATCTGACAAGCACAAGTTGAGTGTATACGAAGAACAATGTGTATAAAGGTCCAATGGTAGTTTTTCTCTGATAGCAGCTTGAACTCCTCTGAACTTGCCACTCATAGTGGCAGCACCATCGTATCCTTGGCCTCTCAATTTGTTCAAGTCAAGACCTAAATTTGACAAGGTCTCTAGTACTGTTTTTCGCCAAACCTGCACCAGTTACATCATGAACGGGAACAAATGTTAGGAAATCTTCTCTGATTTTAAAAGTTTCATCCTCAACATAGCGAATGCAAAGTGAAAATTGTTCTAATTGGCTTATATCGGTGGTTTCATCCGCTAAAACGGAATAGAAGATAGAATTTCTAACTTTTGCCACAATTTTGGTTTGAATTAAAGAACCGAATGTGTTCATGATGTCGTTCTGAATGACGGGACTTGTGTACATTGTCTTTCCACCAGCACTGATCAATTGGTCCTTGAGAAGATTATCTCCGCTGTTAGCTCGATATCTCAACAATGATGAAATTTCCATCATTTTCGTCAGGTTCTTCAAGACTTACTCGTCCAGAATCATTGTGACCTCTGAGAGCAATCATTTGCCTTCCGCAAAACTTATTAAAAAAAGTTCTTCTTAATGAATCACCCTTTATACACAGAAGAGATTTCGAGAATATTTAAGATCTGTACAGTATAACGAATAATATTGTACTCTCACTGTTAATATTTGAAATTGACTCAGTCTCCCATAACCGTTTGATAAACCTGAACTCGTTTAACCCTGTATAATGTTCTGAAAATCTTATAGATATACAAAATGTTCTGCTACACTATTATATATAGATTCTTTCCTGGAGGGGTAGCCATTATAGGTTAAATATTGAATCAGTAGGGTATATGTTTGAAAATTATTTTCAGTTCCGATCTCTAGGACCTACTGAATTGTCACTCACATTATGCTAGAATTCAAATTAGGTACTGCTCGGTTTCGTTACGAGGACCTCTAGGCGGAAACCAGGGCACATATCCACTACACTGGCTAGGTAGTTGATGACTGTGGGCTTTTTGGTTTGATTCATATTAGCAGCTACTACTGAGCTGATTTGGCAGAATAACGAACTCAACTGAGATAATCATTCCTAAAACCCATCCTGAGAATTTCAGATCTCTAGCTCAATCAAATTGGACGTAATCGTGCCTGTGGACGAACAGAATCGATTTTGACCACGATTCTTCCTCGGTGAGCCAAAAAAAAAATGATTGATACCATTTTTACCCAATTAATCGAAAAATAAAGACATTGGGCAAAATCTATAAGAACTCTGTTCAAAGAATAAAAGCGCTAAAAATTATATTTTCATTTCACGATAAAGTTGCGTACATATAGAAACTCAAAAAATGTCTATTTTATATCTGGTGCGGACGCCACTGGATGAAAAAATTTATATAGATAAATAATAAAGTCATCAAAAGAAATTTTCGAAAAATTTGAAAGTTCACTATGAAAATTGGTATGAATCATAAGCTTTAAATGCGTTTTTCTCGGAAACCGTTGGTCCTAGCGACTTAAACGTGGTAAACTTTTTTTAACTAGAAAAGCCAAGGAAATCGATTTTTCTAGTCCCAAATCACGTACAGGGTAGCAGAAAAATGATGGAAAGGTTTTAAAGGGACGAAATGATTGCCAGTGGCGCCCTCTAGAAAATACAACCAAATTGACCACAAATTTGAATTTCTCACCTCAAAAAACACCTATGTACCAACTTTCATGCAATTATTTGGAATCAGTCGAAAGATATTGAAGAAAACGCGAATTATTTTTTCAACTTTAAACTCCCTGTATCTCGGAAACGAGGCATTTCCGGACCCATGTTTGTAGGAACTTTTTTGCTTAAAATGGTGTGATCTATCACCCATTTCAGTTTGTCGGAAACAAATCAGAGCACCCTGTATATAATCCTCAAGTTAAGAGCCAATAAAACATGATAAAACGTGAAATCTAACGAATTGATAATTAACAATCGAGATCAGACGAAATTAAATCAACAAACTCACAAAAACTTTGAAATCCTTCGGAGCGTCAGAATTATCCTCCACAAGAGGACTATGTTCCATTGTGACAGAACCGATGGGTATTTTTCTTCCCAGTTTCAAGATTATCCTTCCTCTGGAACCGTAAAATCTGAAGCAGTCTCCTGGAATGGTGCTGGGTTTTATGATCTCGTTTGGTGATGACGAAGAGGTGAGCCTCAAGAATCCGAATAACTGCATAATCTTACTGGTAGGGTAGGGGGTCGTTTCAGGGGTAGCGAGTACTTCACCTCCAGCGTAATCGGCCGCATAATCTGTAAACGGTTCAGACGAATCTAAAATTATGGATTCTCAAACGAAAGGTTTCAAACCATACTAAAAATTCTGAAGAAGCATCGACATGAAGTCTACAGCTTTGGCGCGCAAGTGCAAGTTATATGATATCTATCAAGTATACTGTTCACAATGCAACAATACAATACAATACCTTTCATTTCAAAAAAAAATTATAAAATTGTATAGGAACAGTCAAAATTCCAGCCCTAATTAAAGAACAATATTCCAAATACGATAAATAATTAAGAGTGAAAACATTGATATTGAAAAATATCAATATATTAAAAAATTAAAATCAGCAAATATTCTTCAACACGATAAAAACTTTTTTCAATCATAAACTCCTTCAATTCAAATTCCAATCTATTAAGTGATTTACATGTTTTGATGGCATCCGGCATTTCGAAATTTTGAACAATATCTTGTGTTAAGATTAAGCACTTCAGAGCTTTTCTTGAATTTATTACTATTATTTAAAACATATTTCATACCAAAACATAGATTATAAGGTAAAATCTAAACTTTTTAAAACATTCTCTACAACTATGGCTCCTTGGAATTCCTGCAATGGAACGTAAACGCCTTTTCTGACAAATAAAAACATCCTGTATAAATGATGACCAACTCCAGAAAAAGACACCGTATCTCATTTATTTCAACGATATTAGCGTGATACACTTGGATTAATTGTTTTTCCATCAGAACTGCCCTCAGCTGTCTTAGAACATAGGCCTGAGAGTTTAATTTTGATATTAAATGTTCAGTGTGTCTTCCAATTCATGTTACCATTAATGTATAAGCCCCAGGAACTTTGTACTTTCCCTGAATGAAACTGCTATATCCATCCAATGTGATTTTCAAATCACTAACCTTTTTCTGAGCATAATAGAACTGCATCGATGTCGTCTTTGTGGTGTTTAAATAAATCGAATGGCTAGAAAACCATTTGTTGATATTTTTGATTGAGTTGTTACATTTATTCTCAAGACCAACATCAGATTGCTGCGAATAAAGCTCCTGGATCAATACAGGGTGAGTCTTTGACCGCTGCGTTAATTTTAACCTTAGATTCTTGACGTCAAAGGAAACATTTTCTTCCTATAATATTTTTCCAAATTTGGCCCCGTTCAAAAGATATATAGTTGCAATTTCTTAAAAAAATTGCATTTTCACCTGTAATATTCAAACGACAATATCAATTGAAATGATCTCTTGTAGAACTGATAACAGTCAAGCATATTTTGGCATCAATAGATTTATTTCATATCTCACTACTACTGTACAGATTGCACCATTTTTGAGATATTTGAAGTTGAAGGGAATTAAATCGATATAATTATTTGATGAAACAAGAGTGAGTGAATCTTTTCTTAGAGGGAAAATGTTTTTAAACAATTCAGATTCAATAGTGGATGCTGTGGAAGGTAACTTTCATTCAAACTAAACTGGATTACAGAGGGGTATTTGCCCAATGTGAAAACTTAAAATGCTTATAACTTTTTAATGCAGCTGAATATGGAAAAACGGTATGGGAAAAAAGTGTTTCTTTTGATCTCAAGAACCTATGGTTAAAATTATTGCAGTGGTCAAAGACTCACCCTGTATAATCAAATTTGATCCCTGTGGTACTCCAGTCAAGGTACCCAACAAACTCGAATTTCCTGTCGCACATTATATCTCGAGTCAATGGTCTCTATAAAAAGATATTGTTGTCTTTCAGTCAAAAATATGATCTCATCCACTCCTAACACCCATGACTAAGACCATACCCCCATTAAGATAATTTACTTATCATGATCGACATATTGAACTCATATCTCTTTTGTTTCATGGATAGTTGTGTCCTGAAGAATATTCATGATTATTGCAGCATTTCAACTATTAATTCTTAATAGGATTTTATTAAATCTTATCCTTTATATAATAGTAAATTAAAAAAAAATTATATATATAAAAGTTTAAAATCCTGCACTGCTACCGCTTTATCCGGATGGAGGTTTTGAGTTGTGAAATTTAGAAAAAGTAGAAAGTAATATCTGCTCTAAGTATATTGCAATTGATCTTTTCATTGAAGAACATGTCATAATTTATAAGAATTGCCAATGACTATGTTCATCAGTCATTGCCGCAACCAAAATTTTTTCTTTGGGTGGCCGGGTGAAATATTATATTAATTAAAGTTTTGTGTTCGACAATGAACACAAAAAAAAAATGAAAATCTTGGTAACTTAGACGGACTGCAGTCCCAAAATCCACCTCAAATTAATAACATAAGGATAATATAATCCGGCTGCGCGTATTGAAAATATATAACACTGTGTCCAGTTCAAGGCTTGATGGCGATTTTCCAAACATCCGTTCCATGTTTTGATCATATGATTTTTTCAGATGTTTTTCTATTTGATATAAAAAGCAACTTATTTCAGAGATGTTACCGGTAAGTCATAGATAACTCACCGTACAATGCTAACTTATCAGCGTCGTAGGTATCTAATGCTTTCTTTATTTTACTGTCCACTACATCACTTTCAAGTATAGCATGTCTGATCTTACTCTCCATTTCTGGAATATCACACGTTGATAAACCATTCATGTTATTCCTAGAAAAGCGAAATAAAAAATATCTAAAGAAAAATTAATCAAATAGGTACCTACCATATATTCATAACCTGATTTTTTAAACTTGCAACATCTTTTTTTATTAGATTGAGAGTATTTTCACTCAAAACTTCCTTTTCAACGTTCAAGGAGTTCTCAGAAAATTTTTTGTAGCCTAATTTGTCATCGATATCATCACATTCATCTCTCTCACGGACATTTCGAGTTATTTCCATAGCTCGTTCGTCTGTTAACTTATCGACTAGTACTAAAATGAATTAATATTAAAATGACATGACTCTATTATCCATTCTAAGTCGATCCAATTTGAATGATAAGCAAAAAAATACCAGTTGATGACGAGATATTGTTGATGATGGAGCTCGTGTTGAATGATTGTTTGGGCTATTACCATCATCTATTGTGGATGTAATGATTTATTTTTGAAAATTGATAATTTTCAAAAGGTTTCTTACTTTTCTCCTTGATAAAGATAGAAGATGTCTATCGAAACGTCGGAAATCATTACATCCACAATAGATGATGGTAATAGCCCAAACAATCATTCAACAAAAAAATACCATTAAATAATTAATTTTTATGTCATACACAATTCTGTGACCTGTACGTCAGTTTAAACCACCGAGTAGTAAAATAATCATTTTTGATATTATATATTTCAATATTTTTCCAGAGAAACTCAACAAATCCTGATTTCAAATTATGTACTACTAAATATGATCACTTTCAGCTGTCGGTCATCTTTGCATTCAAATCACATCTTAACAAATGGAACATCTGATCTTTGTTTATCATCCTTACACTCAACGCCCAGTTGACTGGGATAGTCAATTTGAAATCAAATATATCTTAATAAGGAGATTATTCAACTTACAGTACAGTCCTCCAAGAAGTACAAAACATAGTAAGGCATTCTTGAATAATCCATAGAGAGCTGAAATGCAGTAAGTACAGTAAGTATATTCAGAAAAAAAAAAACTGAAATTTTCTGTTAGGATGAGTAAATTAGATTATTATATTCGTTAAATAAAAAATAGTTATTCAATCATCCTGATTTAGTAGCCCTAATTATTACAACTTACAGATTTTATTCCCATACGTATGATTTGGTTGGATTGGTAACAAATCCGAAGGATTCACATTCATTTGAATACTCCTAAAAATCTTTCGATTATAGTATTCCACTTCTATCGATATTTTATCGAAATGTAACGCAACCATCTATAAATGGTATGAACGTTCTAAACCTGAGCACATTTACAGTTGCCAGGACTAATTCAGAAACCGAAAGAATAATTTGACAGAAAAATGACCACAGAGTAACATCTGAATGACATAGATATCTTATTCATAGAATTTATAACCAATTGATTAATGTTCTATGACTAATCAGAAAAACGAATTCGTCAAGACTTCTGAAAACCATAGAGAAATCTCGATACATAGAGTATAGAATTATTAGGTTATTTCATTCTCTCCGTAGAGTATAGAATTATTCTATACTTTGTGCTCTACGCCTTGATATCTGTATGGCGGGAATATGATTATTTTGGACATCTTAGGCGCGATGAAAAAAATATACCGTGTCCTACAATAATATGTAGATTTCCCATAGTTGCCGATCAATGGAAATCATTTTGGCACTTCTCTTTACTTGAACAGAGTAAGTATCAATTTGCCCGTGTGTGTGTAATTGTAAAATTTTTGATAAAGAGGGCTGAAATTCATAAGAAGGTTTTAGGGACGAATATCTTGACTAAGTTCTATTTCCGTCAAATGGATGGGAAAAAAGATTTATTGAAGTATAATTTAGGTATGAGAATCTTTGTTTAAAGCAGTTCTCTCATAAGATTACGTTCATACTATTTTGAACTTTGACGAGTTAATAATTTTGGAGATAGGATCTTTCAAAAATTGGAAACTATAGTCCACTAAAGCGCCGAAGCTACCTGACCTTACGTCAGTGCATCTACCATTTTTGGCGAACTTGTACTTGAACAAAGTGCTTATAGATTCATTCAAAGGTCTGTATTTTTCGAAAATCTTGGTAAAAGTGTAATCAATTCTTCTGTTTGGACCCACTGATTCCTTGGACAAAATCGATTCTGTCTGTTGGTAGACACGATTACGTCCGGACAGATTGAGCTAGAGATATGAAATTTTCAGTGTAGATTTAAGGGATGACTATCTTGGACGAGTTCGTCGAGATCTAGAAGCTTTAGAAGATCACAAGCAGGTCGATGTTATTTACACTGATCTTGGTATTAAGCTTGGGATGTTTGGTCTCCATGATAATCTTTATCGGTGGTTGATGTCTTATATTTCAGGCAGATACTAAACCGTTAAAATTGGTGGAACATTATCTTTTTCGATACCGGTAACTTCGGGAGTTCCTCAGGGTAGTCATCTTGGTCCATTATTATTTTTGATTTTTATCATGTTATCCGATTTGTTAAGTTCTTGCTGTTTGCGGATGATTTTTCTTCTCATTAGAATCGTTATTCGATGTTGACCGGTTGAGATCGGATTTACAGGCGGTTGAGGAGTGGTGTCTTGCCAATTGCCTGACTATCAACATCAATAAGTGTAAGTTCATGAAGATTTCCCGTCTGGAACACCCTATTACGATCGATTATTGTATTGTTGGGAAGCCTATAGATAGAGTATTTGTTTACCTGGGTGTTTCATATGATAGCACGTTGTCTTTTAGGGCACATATTCGGGACGTTTCTGCGTCATCTCTCAGGACTCTGGGGTTCATAATAAGGAATACTAGGGACTTCAACATCGAGACTCTTCACCATCTTTATATTATCTCGTTGGTTAGACCAATGTTGGAGTTCTCCTCTGTAGTGTGGTCTCCATACTTATCGGTCGACGTTTCCTTTCTAGAGAGGGTCCAAAACTAAAGTATGCTGCTCTTAGAACGGGTACGTTTTCAGTTTATACTTTCTCCGCCAGTCGAATGCGGGAACGCCTTGGACTATCCTCCTTGAGGACGAGAAGATTTCATGCGGATGTGATATTCATTGCTAAGCTCTTTCAGGGTCTTCTGTACTCCCCAGACTTGTTGTCACAATTCAACATATATGTTCCACCTCGACCCATCCGAAGGTATGATTTATTTCGACTAGCCCAATCAAGAACCAATTATTGTTTTCATTCCCCGGTTTCGAGATTAATGAGAAACGCTAATGTCGTGGACTCATTAGGAGTTGCTATATTTCATGTATCTATTTCGAGGTTGAGGAGAGAATTGAAGTACCTGATAAGACTGTGATATTTAAGATTACTTTTTATTTGTGTTTTGTATTATTTTGTCACCAAATCCACTCGGCTCCAGAGAGTGCTCAAAGTACCTCCTCGGCTAGCTCTAGAGCTGAGACTACTTATAAAGGGGCGCCACTCTCTTTTATGATAATACAAAGAAAAAAAAAGAGGAAAGTACACTAAAGATCTCAGGGTCGCAAAAGAGAGAAAATAACGAACGCACTCTCAGGATGCCAAACGAGCCCGATCACACAAGCGGGAGGTAGTGGCTGGTAGAAAGAATATAGAGCAATTATTTAATAATATAATGAGCCCAAATGAAATACACAAGGTCCCTCAAACGAGGATATATCTTACAGAAGGTAGATCACTAACTAGTTCTTACTTCACAACCCGAATATTCTATATAATGCTTTATCTCTTACTAAACAAACAGTAATATCACCCCAAGGTATACACTTAGAGCCTCGATGGTAATCGTTACAAATAGCTCTTTACTTATATCTAAGCGATTTTCTCGATAGGTCGGGTTTTATGTACTAAACAGTATTCACTGAATTGGGCCTCTTTGATACTAATCAATCTTAACTAAATTCTACAGACTAACCTTCTATAACAGTCTAGGTCGTGGCTTGACTGAAGTACAAAAGGATATAGTTTCTTAACCCATAATTATTCTCACAGTCTCGTTGATGGAAACTGGGCTCAAATATATTCCTGGGCCAACGTAGTACAATTTCTCACAGTAATGCGCCCTGGGTAGACGACAGGTGTGCTATCTTAGATGGCGAAATCTGGTGGAGGTCCCCAAAGACAGCTTCCACGGCAGCTCGACGGTAATTCAAAGACAGCCTAGACAAACAGCTCGAAGACTTCAAAGACAGTTCAGAATCTGCGGTACCTCGCAACGGTACAATAATAATTCCCAATTCGAAGCAGAATGATGCTAAAATACGAACAAAAATCTAAAATACCTCGTGACAAACATAGGTTAACTTACCAATCCCCCGTCGTTTTTCCAAACAAATACGCCACTCCGCTAAAGCGCAAAAATCTCACCAACGAACAAACCAAACCAACATGATTAGATTTCTCTCAGGGCTTCAGTTAAAATCCTGTTCAGATCCGCAAAATTGCGATTAATTACTCCAGGACATTTCAACCAAATATGCGGGAAGAACAATGTAATTGACAACCTACGTCACATGATGACAGAAAAGGACCACCGACAACGGCGTCCATCGAAACGTACGAGATAAGCTGGCAAACTACTGCGACTAACGCCACCAGTTCGGTTTGCAGGTACTAACTGGAGTGGGAATTTTGAAACCGTGACAATTTTTCTGTTTCATATTACACATATATTTGTACTTATACTTGCTTTACCTCTACATCTACTCTTTTTCGTGTTATACTACTTAGATTTTATTATTTTGTGTTTTATTTTACATACAAAGGTCAAGTACCGCTAATTAATAAATAAATAAATAATACATTCTTCAATTAAATTCAATATTCTTCAATATGAACATAAGCGATATAGAATTATGGAAAATTGCGAGTGGAACTCTTATGAAATGTTCAATAAAAATCTCATTTCTGATCCTTCTGAAAAAATTCTGGGTTTTGATCTTCCAAGAAAAATATGGACAGTTCTTAATCGTTTGAGAACAGGTCATGGTAGTACCAATAGCGTGCTCTTCAGATGGAACACAGTTCCAAGCGCAAGTTGTGAATGTTGATATGTAGTAGAAACAGTACCTCATCTCATCAATAATTGACCCATATATATATTTCAGGATGGTTTTAGGGCGATTCACGATGTTTCCGATTCTTTCTCGGAATGGGTTATAAATTTCAAACAAATTTGATACGCATTTTTATATTCAGTTCTTTTTTCTGCTTTTGTCTTTTTATTTTCAGTTTCGATATGTGCAACTTGAAGAAACCTCTGTCTTTATTAATAGAACACCACTCTTGAAGAAACAAGTCCCCAAGTATATTTAAGCTTATTTTATACACGCGGCAATACTTATGTGGGGAGCCAGGTATTTTTTGTTACTGGGGTTTTTTCACTAGGCTTTCATGTCATATAACGAATTGTATGGCACCCCGTCTCCAACCCCTCCTAACATTTGTTTTTTGAGCCAAAAGTTCAAAAGAATATATAATAATAATTAATTGCCTTTATTTTGGTCAGTAAAATACAATTCAGATTAAAAAACGCACTGACATTCCATTCAACCTCATATACGTTTGATTGTTTTTAGTCAGCCTAACGATTCAGATCCAATATAACTTTAGTCTAATTGTTCAGATCCTCAGAGTAAAAAAAATGAGAAAAAAATCCCTTTTCTCATTCATTTACCTGAATAATAAATTTATCGATTTTCATAACATGAAGTAGATCAGTTGTAATGACAAATTTACTTTTTGTCATCAGTTGCAAAATATTCCACTTTTCTTAACTAGTTACGAAATAGTTTTCGTTTGAAACGTCTTAGTAGACGTTTCAAAACGTCGATGAATTTTGAAAAGTGTCACACTACAAAATATGTAAATCCGAATGGTAGTAAGCATTGCTCTTCTTGTTGCCAACATAACATAGGATATCATATTTTCTGTTTGTTTTACAATTTCCCCACATTTCAAATGCCAATTGAGTTAGAAAATTAACTCTTCTTTCTACAAAGTGTCATATTCCCAAGTGGGAAACTTCAGGGATACCAGACGTCGTCATGAAATAGGCAAATAGGTATCTTGACTTGAATCCTACGTAGTAATGACATACGATCTGTAACATTCATTTCGACATCCCCAAAACAATATAGTATAGTATCAACAGGAGGGAGCATATTAGGCTATTTCTTTTTTCAACTTAGCGAAAGCAAACCGCTCTCGATTCTACGAGATGCACCTTGAGGGACTCATCTGTTAGGAATATTCAGCCGACACTCTGTCAAGAGTGTCATGTCTTATGATCAGCGTTGCCAAAAGTACGAACACTATGTCGGTAAAAGTGAATGCCAAAAATCGGTGGATAAGAGATGGAAATCCGTATGATTTTTTTCATTAACTTGAAGTTTACAATGAGAAATTTGAAAATAGCAACATTTAATTACTAACTGATTAGTTTTCTTTAACTCTAAACCTCATATATGAATGAAATAGAATCTTCAGATACAATTAAAGAACCTTTTTTTAGGTATACCAAAAAAGCCCTAAATCTGGACAAATAAAATTATAATTTACAACTCGACTCAACATTACTTGAATCTGAGTAAGGCAGGCCGCACACCGGCGCCACATGCAACACGTATCGAACATTTACGTCGCCACAATTGTTGCGCTACAATTCAGCTTACTACAAATGTATTGTATATACGCACATCGGAAGCACATTTGTAGCGTGGAATGCAGCATGTCGACGTCATCTTCTGATGACGACGATTTCTTGATGTAGCGATTCATGAGAAAAAAAGACGTTATTGGGTTCATCCGTTTAATCAACCGCCGAATATTTAACTATCGACTATCCCGTCTACGAAAGATTGTCGAGAGCACCTTCGGTATGCTAGTGTCCAAATTTCGAATTTTTGAAACTACAATTTCATGTTCAGTCGAGAACGCAGTCAAAATTGTTAAAGCTGCTTGTGTGTTTTTACATAACTTTATAAAAAAGAATGATAATATAATTTTAACTCCAACCGATGACGGAAATAACCCTACTACCAATAATATAAATCATGGGTGACCGAATAACGATGCTACAGAAAATCGAGAATATTTGTGTGATTACTTCTTAAAACCGTATGGGCTGGTGTCATGGCAAAATAATTACACGATTTTAAATGTACAAAAAAGATAGGTACCTATGATAGGTATTTACCCTTTTCATTGAATTTTTCTCCAATCTTAGTCCAAATAATTTCTGTAATCCGTCTGTTACTATAATCATTGAGTGTATGATTGTATAATATAGGGTTTTTTCGACCTGTACAATAAATTCAACGCAAAATTCAATGTTGCCATTCATTTTTTCAATCCAACGCGACACAAAAAACGAACATGTTCGTTCTTAAATTATTGTAGCGCGGATGTCGTCTCGCCACAAAGTGCGCCCGCTACAAATGTTTCCTCGGTGTGCGTGCTCGCGTAGGAATATATGGGAGCGTTAAATGTGTCGCATTTTAAATGTGGCGCAACAATTGTGGAGAGACAATTGTATGTCTGGTGTGCGGCCTGGCTTACGCACAAGCACGCGATGCATCAACATTTAATCACGAGAGTTAGTGCTCGCGAATACATTTCGATGTCGATTCGAATTTTTTGTGTGAAAGATTGAATTATTTCGGTGAGAGTTTTTATTTTGACTTGATATCTAACAAACTAATAAATCGGTAGATTTCCAACTTTTCAGTATACCGGTAGATGACTCCAAATCTGTAGAAATACCCATTAATCGGTAGCATCGGCAACATTGGACGAAAAGTCAATGCTTATAATTAGGGATTATTATACAATTTAAATAAGTCTATGCTCACGAATCGTTGCGATTTTCGCTTTCAGACCTTATGGTCCCTCCTATTATTCTATACTCTGTGTCCAGTCCACACTCAACCGTTGTCTATTTTAGC
Source organism: Micraspis discolor (assembly GCA_030674115.1). Classification (NCBI taxonomy): domain Eukaryota; kingdom Metazoa; phylum Arthropoda; class Insecta; order Coleoptera; family Coccinellidae; genus Micraspis; species Micraspis discolor. Next base: position 846,810 of record JARTUT010000443.1, read on the forward strand.
CTCTTTATTTCTGAAATCTGGTGAAGATTCTTTTGCTCTTGATATGAAATGAGGATGCATATAAAGCCAAAGGATTTGTCGTAAAAGTTTCATTTATTGATTATAAGCAGGAACTTGGTTGTCTACAAGGGTTGGTTTATAAAAGGGAGGATATCCAGCAGGCTGCAAAGATTTTGGATCTCCTGGGTGGGCATATGTATTAATACTAGATTTTCCATCGTCGACACCGTAACTTTTTACAATTTGTCCGTTTCTTTTTCCATAATCACCAGAATAATAATCACCACCATATTGCGTTTCCTTATCATACGAGAGCTTATCGTAGTTGAAATAAAAATCACCAGGCTGCATCCACCATATCAAGAAGACCATACCACCTGTCACCAATAGAACGATACCGGCCGGTACTAAGAAGTACTTCAAGAACTTATTCTTCTGTAAAATATGAATGAAGGTCGATACAGCATTCACCACCCTCAGCAAGATCAAGGGTAAATATCCGAAAATCCCTAGGTTTCTGAAGACACTGAGGTAACTAGCATCAGCTCCATACGATGTTCCGTAATCATCTCCATAGGCTGTTAGTTCATGTACAGCAAAACCAAAGAGTTTTTTCAAGATAACAGGTAGAGATGCAATGACCTTATCCATAATTTTGGCGACAATTTCTTGGAAGATGTCGAGTTTTTTCGGTTTCAATGAGAGATCGGAAGAGAAGGGGTTTAAGGCGTAATTGTAGCTGTAGGAGGAATCTGGTAGCAGAGCGTGACGTAGCGAAGAATGAGCTGATTCTTTGTTCGGATCGGCAGTTCGAAGCTTATCTGTTGGGTCGCTTGTTGATTTTTGAGTACCTGAAAATTCATTGAATGCTTAGTTTTATAACGAATTCAGTGAAGACAAGCTTTTTTATTTAATTCACGATTTTGTGTTTCAATTGAACAGATTTGCAAAAAGAACGCTATCTGGATGTTTTCAACAAATGCTTCTACAATATTCAGAAAAAATAACATCTGTTGATAAGTTCCAGGCCTAGGTAGAAGACCAAGATTTTTTTGCCAAAATTCATTTAAATTAATCAATATAATCTATTTTCAGACAGATAACATCATTCCAACGTGATTCGATAACACCGGTTTAAAACGATTTTTTGATATCTTCAAAATATGCTTCAGTTCGGCGGTTCCTTCTCTGAGACGAATTTGTTTCCGCCGAGCATCTGTTTGACTTCTGTAAAGAGCAAGTAGTCACTGGGATTCCGATCCGGAGATTACGGTGAGTGCCATTCAAAACTCAATCAGACCAATTTTGCCTTGGTGAAGGATCGCATTTGTTGTTAATTGTTTGTACATGTTACAAGTAGTCAATGATCTGAGCCTAAAACTGAAAACTAGGAATAATATTGTTCAGAAATTAGCTGGATCCTCTTGGGGTGCTGATGCTTCCACTCTTCGTACAGCATCTCTAGCCCTAGTCTTTTCTGCAGCTGAGTATTGTTGCTCTGTTTGGTTTAATAGTGCACATACACATAAAATAGATGCACAATTGAATACATCCATGAGAATAATTACTGGCACCATAAGATCTACACCGGTTCATTGGTTACCAGTATTGTCTAATATTGTCCCTCCCCATATTCGCAGACAGACTGCAGCTCTGAATTCTTGGAATAAATATCATTCTTTTCCCAATTTATTCCCAATTATTTCATATTTTCCACAAAATAGAATTCCCAGATTGAAGTCACGTAAACCATTATGGCATAATACGTTCTTCAATATGAACATAAGTGATAAAGAATTATGGAAGACTGAGTGGAACTCTTACGAAATGTTCAATAAATATCTCGTTTCTGATCCTTCTGAAAAAGTTCCTGGTTTTCATCTTCCAAGAAAAATTTGGACAGTTCTTAATCGTTTGAGAACAGGTCATGGTCGTACCAATGGCATGCTATTTAAATGGAACTCAGTTCCTAGTGCAAGTTGTGAATGTGGAGAAGCAGAAGAAACAATACCTCATCTCATCGATAGTTGTCCCATATATAAATTTCAAGATGGTTTTAGGGCTATTCATGATGTTTCCAACTCTTTCTTGGAATGGGTTATAAATTTCAAACGAATATGATAGGTATTTTTGTTATTCATTTATTTTTTCTGCTTTTGTCTTTTTATTTCCAGATTCAATGTGAACACCTTGAAGAAGTCTCTGTCTCCACCAATAGAAGATCACTCTTGAAGAAAGAAGTCCCTGAAATATATTTCAGCTTATTTTTGTATTTTCACACTTAGACGGGGAGCCAGGGTTTTTTTTCACAGGGGGTTTTTTCCCTAGGCTTTTATGTCATACGCCGAATTGTATGACACCCCGTCACTAACCCCTGATCTATATGCTTTATTGTTTGCTAATTAAATATTGTCAGCCAAAAGTTCAAAAGAATATATATATATATACAAGTAGTCAATTAAGAAAATTCCATCTGCAAATCAAAACTCAGAGGCCATCATCTTCCCAGCTGATGTTTGAGTCTTTAGACGTTTCGGAATGATTACTCCGTCTGCACTCCGATTTGACACTTTTATTCTGGATTGATGTGGCGAATCCGTGATTCATCCATTGTGATGTACCGACGCAGGAAGTCATTCTCATTTTTTTTTTTTTTAATCTCAATAATTATTGACAATCAGAATAACATTCTATAAGTTAATGTGTTAAGAAGTAGTCAAGTGACTTAAATAGAGCGGGAAAAGATTATCTCCAGTGAGAGAATCTCATTATTCCATTAAATCAGCTGGCCAATGTCTCTTCAATCTTCTTGCTAAGGTGTTTGTCAGTAAGGGTTGGAGTAAAATATTTGAGTGGTTTTCCATTCTCGCGTGGTGGTTTCTGCTTCTATGCTTGATGACTTCTTCAACATATGGTATATTTAGGTCTTCATGTAAAGTCTGGTTGGACACATACCATGGGGCGTTGGCTATCATGCGAAGTATTTTTGATTGCGTTCTTTGGATCAGAGCTATGCTGGATTTGCTTGCGCATCCCCAGATTTCTATCCCATATGTCCATATTGGGATGATGATCGTCTTATATAACAATATTTTGTTTGTAAGTGGTAACTTGGATTTTCTTCCGATGAGCCAATTAATTTCCTGACTTTTAGGTCAATTTGTTTTCTTTTTTGATTATATGTTCCTCCAGGTTAGCCTAGTGTCTAGATGAAAGCCAAGGTATTTTGCAGATGTAGTTTTTGGAATTACTATGTTGTTCAATTTGATTGGGGGACAATGTTGCTTTCTCAGTGTAAAGTCTACTTGTTGAGATTTGGTTTCATTTATTTTTATTTTCCACTTTTTCATCCAGATTTGTAGTTTGTCTAGGTGTTCTTGTACTAGCTTAGTCGCTGTTGCTGGGTCTTCATGTACTGCCATTATTGTTGTGTCATCAGCAAATGTTCCTGTTGTAGTGTGAGCTGTTATTGTTAGATCTGAGGTAAAAAGTAGGTAGAGGAACGGGGCCAGCACGCTTCCTTGTGGAACTCCAGCTTGAATGGGGCTATAATCTGATACTTCTTGTCCTACCCTAGTTCTAAACTGTCTGTTTGTAAGGTATGAATTTAGTAAATTAAAGAATTTTAAAGGAAGAATATTTCTTATCTTGAATAGGAGTCCTGAGTGCCATACTTTATCGAACGCTTGACTTACATCCAGAAAGACTGAAGTGCAGTATAGCTTCTTTTCAAACGCTTGGTTTATGGTTTGCGTTATTCTATGCGTTTGTTGGACAGTTGAGTGATCTTGTCTGAATCCGAATTGATGTGAAGGAATCCAATGATCTATCGGAATTTCGGCGTTTATTCTCTGAAGTAATAACCTTTCCAATATTTTCGAGATTATTGGTAAAAGGCTTATGGGTCGATATGATGTCACTTCGTGTGGATTCTTGCCCGGTTTCATTATCATGAGTACTTCTGCTGTTTTCAGTGATTTGGGCCAGTGCCCGATTCTCAATATAGCATTAAAGATGTAGGTTACCATGACAAGCCCTTTTCTAGGTAGTTCTTTGATCATCTTTGCAGTTATTCCATCAATACCTGGTGCCTTTTTCTGATTCAGATGAGTGATTTCTTTGTATACTTCTTTAGGTGTTAAGAACTTTATATTTTGAGTTTCTGTAGGGATGTTAGAAATATTTTCCTCAACAATTTCATCAATGACCTGGTCATTTGGTTTGAATACCTCTGTCAGGTGTAGTGCAAACAATTTCGCCTTTTTCTTTTCGCTTCTAGCCCATCTAGCATTGGTTTCAGTTGAGTTTTTCACTGGGACATTTTGTTCTGTTGGCTTTACCTTGGATTTTATAGGTCTCCATATTGAGTTGTCGTATCGGTTTGATCCGGTGATATATATATTGAATGATTCTTCCTTCAATTCTCTTAACCTATTTTTAAGTTTATTGCTTATATTATTGAATGCTGTTTTGTCTGCAGGAGCATGTGTGATTTGCCATCTAGATCTTATTTTGCGTTTTTTAGCAATGAGCTTTTTAATTTCTAATGGTATTGGTTCTGGTTTGTTTTCATTGTAATTTCTTGGAGTACTTTGGATGGCTGCATCCTTAAGTATAGTTGTAAATGTATCGAGTGTTTCTTCGATTTCTTTTTTTTCCTTTAGCCTCAAGGATAGAGAGATCCGCTCATGAATTAATTTGCGGTATTCATCCCATGGAAGGTACTTGCCGACACGTGTTTCTGCTTATTGGCTTCTTCAGGGCAAGGCAACCAAGAAACCTGGATATGGATGGAAATGAATAATAAAATAAAACATAAATGACAACAGGTGACCACAACAGGAGCGAGCATCCAATTTTTGGCTTCAACCCAAGATACCTCTGGTTTAGAGGCTAAACCGAGCATCGCCACGATGGAAGCATAAGCAACCTGTGTGATGCGACCAAAACCCAAGGATACAATTAAATTCAAAGTGAAGATAATGCGGTGAAATAAGATATTGCTTATGCTTCCATCGTGGCGATGCTCGGTTTAGCCTCCAAACCAGAGGTATCTTGGGTTGAAGCCACAAATTGGATGCTCGCTCCTGTTGTGGTCACCTGTTGTCATTTATGTTTTATTTTATTATTCATTTCCATCCATATCCAGGTTTCTTGGTTGCCTTGCCCTGAAGAAGCCAATAAGCAGAAACACGTGTCGGCAAGTACCTTCCATCCATTTACCATATTTTCTGCATTCCTGCGGTTTAACCCATCATCCTTCTCCAATACAATATATATATATATATATAGTATTTTAAATAATAAGGAGTGTTGCCGTAATAACAAATATCAAAATTAGAAAAGAAAGTTTTCTCTCGGTTGGGTTCTCGGCAATTTTTGGGGCAATTAATTAGAACAGTGACTATTCATTAGTTTATTTTCTATATTTCGAACACACGGTGCAGTTCTTCTTCAGAAAACTGAAAAACACATATTGAAGGTCAACTACTGACTTGACATATAAAGTTCAACTTACATCTAAACAAAGTCAGTGAAACTGCAAAGAGAACATCAAAGAAACAGCTAGCGCGAATTTATAATCAATGATGATGAGAACAGTCAGAAATCAATTTTTAGGTCGTATCGAGAACGTCATCTGACAGACATGCTACTTTCAGGTTAGGTCACAGAAAGTGCACTCACAAAGTCAAATGAAAAACATAGAAATCTCGAGTAATTGTGCAAAGATTTTCCAACTGTCAACAGTCTAATCTGGAGTCCCTACCTGATTTTCTAATGACAAAGATAGTTATAGATATTGCTCAAATCTTCTATATCTGTTTTCTTATTGATGTTGTTTGATATTCATTGATGTAACACATTTCTAAAAAGGTTCTCTTTCTATAGTTGGTGACAGTTGTCAGTATCTTTGGTTCATTGAGGTTAAACTGATGACCCAATGACGATGCATGTCCAGTGTTGCAAGAATACATCTCTCTGGATGTAGTCTGATGTCACTCTTATGAATTGCAAATCTTCTCTTCACACATTGAGCTGTCTGGCCGATATAAACTGACTGACAATCATTACACTCCACCAAGTATACGCAGTCTGATCTAGATGAGGCCGGAATGGTATCCTTTAAACGGCTGAAAAGTCCATGAACAGAAAATGGGCTATACTTGGCAATTTTGATATTTGGTACGTCTTTTAGTATGTGTACAAGATTTTGAGTTAAACCCTGGATAAAAGGGCAGTGAGACATAGTTTACGGTCACAAGCTCTGCAGTAGTTAGTCACTGGAAGGTTGTCTGATTGGGTTGGTGATGAACTGTTAAAACACTTAGAAAGACATCTAGATGTCTTTTTGGAGAATGGTTACTCAAGACCATTCCTTTCTAAGTGTTTTAACAGTTCATCACCAACCCAATCAGACAACCTTCCAGTGACTAACACTACTGCAGAGCTTGTGACCGTAAACTATGTCTCACTGCCCTTTATCCAGGGTTTAACTCAAAATCTTGTACACATACTAAAAGACGTACCAAATATCAAAATTGCCAAGTATAGCCCATTTTCTGTTCATGGACTTTTCAGCCGTTTAAAGGATACCATTCCGGCCTCATCTAGATCAGACTGCGTATACTTGGTGGAGTGTAATGATTGTCAGTCAGTTTATATCGGCCAGACAGCTCAATGTGTGAAGAGAAGATTTGCAATTCATAAGAGTGACATCAGACTACATCCAGAGAGATGTGCTCTTGCAAGACATGCATCGTCATTGGGTCATCAGTTTAACCTCAATGAACCAAAGATACTGACAACTGTCACCAACTATAGAAAGAGAACCTTTTTAGAAATGTGTTACATCAATGAATATCCAAACAACATCAATAAGAAAACAGATATAGAAGATTTGAGCAATATCTATAACTATCTTTGTCATTAGAAAATCAAGGTAGGGACTCCAGATTAGACTGTTGACAGTTGGAAAATCTTTGCACAATTACTTCGAGATTTCTATGTTTTTCATTTGACCTTTGTGAGTGCACCTTTCTGTGACCTAACCTGAAAGAGTGCATGTCTGTCAGATGACGTTCTCGATACGACCTAAAATTGATTTCTCGACTGTTCTCATCACATTGATTATAAATTCGCACTAGCTGTTTCCTTTGATGTTCTCTTTGCAGTTTCTTTGACTTTGTTTAGATGTAAGTTGAACTTTATATGTCAAGTCAATGTAGTTGACCTTCAATATGTGTTTTTTCAGTTTTCCTGAAGAAGAACCGCACCGTGTGTCTGAAATATAGAAAATAAACTAATGAATAGTCACTGTTCTAATTAATTGCCCCAAAAAATTGCCGAGAACCCAACTGAGAGAAAACTTTCTTTTCTAATTTTGATATATATATATATATATGTATTTTTCTTTGTGCTATATTATATATAATTTAGAAGTAATCTTCTACTCAGAAATTTATATAGTGAACTCTACTAATAGGTTCAGTTGCATAATAAATATATTAAAAATTTTCTTCACTAATGCTTGGAATTTTTGATGAATCCTCAAATTATTTATATACATATTACTTTATTTCATTAAGCAAAAAAAGCCATTAATTTAATTGTCCCAATATATTATGAGCTCATTTTTCGATATACTAAATTGCTCAAAAATATGAAAACCATTATTATGCAGCTGTACAGCAAGAACCAACGTGGAGGTGTAGAGCATTCCTGCCACGTGTGGGATGGGAATGAAGGAAATCGGATCAGATCAAGTTGTAAATTTTCAAAATAACGAAATAAACTCTAAATAAATAAAATAAACTCTGAAAAAAATTAACACTGAATAAAAAAATTAACAAGGCAGTGTAAAATAGGATTTATTCTGAAAGTCTTAAATGAAAATTATTCTAAATTGAGTTCTCAATATTGAAATTTTTTGTAAATCAATGGAATTCTACAATTTTTCTGATCAGCGAAATGATCATAACCTTGTCAATAAAAATATTTTCGTCCTGTGATTTTATGAATCCTTTTTCGATCGAAATTTTAGCCATATTACTCAGCCGCGCCTGTCCAGTTGTATTCATAATATAATTTTTAATCCTTTTCAACGCAGAGAAACTTCTTTCTGTGGAAGCAGTTGTTAAATTTTTCGAATTTTGAAGATAAAAATTGAAATAGATCATCAGCAGAACGCCCAGAACTAACATCAAAAAATCCCATGAAGCGCTCAACAAGTTTGTCAAACGAAAAATGACTGATAACTGGGAATGACAGCTTATGTCAGTTGTTTCATCAACTTGCCAAGAAAAAAACAATGATTGTGAAATTTCGTCCTCGATTTGTTTATTCACAACAAAAGCAACCGAATCAATTAATTCATTTTGAATGGTTTTAGATATACCAGAAAATACCGATTTACTGTTGGTGTCATTTTCTAAAAAGGTTTTTAAATTCGTGTCAAATTTACTAACAAGAACTACCAATTCTTTGAAATATCGTGCCCCCTAAAAGGTAACTCTTGCATACAGAGGTGCATCGTAATATCTATTAAACTTCTTAGAATTTGTCGATTTTCTTTGACTTTAGCATTGAAAATTTCAATTTCTATTTGACGCGCATTGTCTATTGCTGTGGCGATATTTTGTTTTTGCTTTTTCATAACGGTAAGCTTGCAATTAGATGAAATATGCTGAGCACTTTTATTGTGTAGCGATAGACCCCGAGATAAATTTTTCAAATCACTAACACCACTTTTCGACCAAACTCTGTCGGAATTTCCATTATTTGCTGAGAATAAAATGCACGGCCAACAAAATGTTTTTTTCAAAGTAATACTTCTAGTAAGGCAGTCGTACTTGTCATATCACGTATTTTGGAATCCCCGATTTGATTTACCGACCCCACCACTAGACACTAGAGATTTCCTCAAATCTGGAACAGGTCGCTTAACTTAATTAAATATAATTTAACATCATACGAATGTATGTATAAATTAACAATATCACAAGTACACTGAACATGTTCCTTAGGAATTTCAAAAGATTTACTATTACTAGGTCCCGCTGAATCCATTTCGATAAAAAAGATTATAATCATACGCGATACACAGCAAACGCGATACCTCTAAATAACGACAAAGTGAACTAACCCTATTTCTCTATTTCCCGCTTCCCGATTAATTCGAATAAAAACCTGAGGCCAGCCTCTAATTCCTCGAGAAGCCTCCTTCAAAGCCGTAGATATGTTCTCACCGCTTCGACGCAGATAACCCTCTGGACATCGCAGAAACGAAACGATCTCAGATCGGCTAAGATCGCGCAGAGGCCAGCCTCGGATTAATCCTAGATCGGCTTTCCATTACGTTCTCGTAGGTCATCGAAGTATGACACGCTAATTCAGTCAAAGAAGCCTGCGTTAGGCATGCCTCCAACCGTTTATTCAAAGAGGATTTGATTTGTTATGAATATACAAGGAACGTGAGATTGGGAAAAAAGGATGATGAAAGGGAATGATGAAATATACGGTTCAGAATTTTTTTGACGAGGCACTGCCTCACCTGCCTCATAGGACAAGCCGCCACTGGTATAATGGTTTAACACCAACTTTTGATAACTTTAGAGTGTCAGATCTCTCTTGTTTCATTTGGCTACCAGGATAATCGGGTGACCATCACCCAGTTGCACCTACTGACCTTGAAACAAGCTCATATTTCGTTTATATGCCACCGGCCGAGTGCCGAGTGATGTATCAATCCTTTATAAGGCTCCACATAGCTCTTTATTTAGCACTAGGTGGCCTAGAGGTCAACAGTATAGATTCACATCGAGATGCGAGAAGTTGCTGGCTCCCGTTTTCAAAAATATCACAAAAACTCCTGCGTCTATGACATCACTCACACAAGCCATACTGATGAGTACAATTTGTGCGACAGGGACAAAACATAAAGGGTGATTCATTTAGAGGTATTTTGTTTTAATGAAAATAAATTGATAAAAACAACTTTATTTTATTATCTTTATCAACAAATAAAAGAACTATTCTTTACAATTATTTTTTAAAGAAAATTTCCTTCAAAGGCTGACCTCGACTAGGTTGACAAGAGGCATTCATTAGTTCCTATTTTCGATGACGCGTGTAAGTATTTAAGGTGATATTTCTCCAATGACTCGAGTAATATTGACCTCCAATACCTCAAACGTAGCCGGCTTGTCCATGTAGACTTTGGACTTCACATAGTCTCAAAGGAAAAATTAAGAGGTGTCATTGTCACATGATCTAGCCGGCTAATGCACTTGTCCGAAGCGTGAAATGATCTGCTCGCCGAAATGCTCTTGCAGTAAAGCCATTGTTTTCTCGGGTTGTATGGCAAGTGATATCATCTTGTTGGAACCACATTTCGTCGAGACCACGGGCTTCAATTTCGGGCAACTAATAGTCTGTTATCATGGTGCGATAACGGTCACACCATTCACAGTAGCATTCCTGCCGTCCTCTGTTTTGAAGAAGTTTGGACCGATTATTCCTGCAGCTCATAAACCACACCAAACAGTTGTTCTTTCTGGATTTAACGGCCATTCTTTAGACTCATTAGGTTGTTCATCAACCCTGATTCGGGAATTTTGTTTGTTCACGAACCCATTAAGCCATAAAAGGGCCACATTAGTTAACAAAACTTTAGTTTAAAAGAGTGGATTCTCTCCAAGCTTGTCAAGAGCCCAACGACTAAAACTTGAACGATTCGGTAGGTCGGTCGGCTTCAGTTCTTGAACTAATTGGATTTCGTAAGCTTTCAAAGAAAGATCCTTACGTAAAATCCGCTAAGTCGTTGAATACGAAGGGCCAAACTGTTGAGAATAGTGATGAATCGACACTTCAGGGTCATCACGTACCCTCTCCCCCACCGACGCTATATTCTCTTCAATACGAGCTGGATGTTGTCTATTTGGTCGAGTATTATCCAATAACAAATATTGAGTTTCAAACTCAGTGATGGTAGAGCAAATTGTGCGTTCGGTAGGCCGATTATGTGGACGGAGTCGCTCTAAGTGCCCGATACACATTAATCGGATAACGCCTATTTTCGTAATGAAAATGAACAATTTGTAGACGCTGTGCCGGGTTAAGTGGTTCCATTATGAAATGTCAGACACTGAACAAGAATACCACTTCAGTTTACACAACGCATGCGCGATCTGCCACTAAATCTGCATCACAAAGAGTACCTCTAAATGAATCACCCTTTATAAGTGAGGCTTACGTCTAATCTTACAAGTTAAAACAGATTCTGCCCGTTCGTGAGAATGATGACTGCCGAATGAAATTATCTTGAATACAAAAGGGGGTGGTTTTGAAGGCTATTAAGTAATTAGGCCAAATCTAAATATTTCTCACTATTTTGTTCAATAATTTTTTTTAATTTCTTATTTGTACATGAATCATGCCTGTTATGAAAAGAACTATTTCGGTATGTTTGTTGATATGACAGTTAACACGTCCCTTATAATAAAGAATTGCGGATATGTGATTTTTCAAAAGTTCGAATAATTACTCGCAAGAGCTCCAAAGCCATCTGATCTCACATAAGTGCTTCCCAAGTTTTCAATTGATATTTTTTCTGCCAACAAGAAGAGGGACTTAAAACTAACTTTTTTTTTTATCTCATTTGAAATGTTGTGGAAAATAATGAGATACAAGAAAACTTAAACTTTTTTTCTACCTTCTTTTAAATTAAGGGTAATCTACCAGACATTCAAAGCTACAAGTCGGTTGAGAAAAGTCTTGATATTGAATTTCACTCAAAAGTATTGAGGGATTGAATAATGATTTTCATATTCTGAAAAAGAAATGGCCATCGTTTTTTCAGAAATATTTCATATCCCAGTAAGAAAATTGAAACCTATCGAACATCAAGCAGTGGTTATAAAAGAAATCGGTAGCATAACCTAAAAAATTTCTTGATACTTTGACACTTTGCGGCTAAAAACAGGAGTGGAATGAATCTTAATAAAAACTTCCTGCAAAGAATCATATTTCCCAGAATCAACATACAGTAATGAATAACAGTGCAATGGAGTCCAAAATGCGCACATCGAAAATACGAGACTAAAAAAATTTATGTATAAAATTACCTAGCTGCATCTTGAGGTGGTCAATTTGTTTCTTTATATCCTGTAAGGAAGTCTGCTTCGGATTATTGGTATTTTGATTTTCAGCTGATCTTGTGAGGCCCATTTTATTAATCGTATTATGGCCTAATTGAGATCTAGATTGCGTATCTGATTCATCATCTAGAACTTCTCTCAGTACATTCGTTAATTTGTCCATAACAGTAGATGATGAGCTATCATCTATACTATTGTCCTCAATCGATCTTTTTCTTCTTGTACTATTATGGGATCCATGTAGAGCGTTTTCCAAAAACGATACGATCCTATCAAGAAACCCATCACCATCTTTCTCTTCTTCGTGTTGTTTTTGATTTTTTGAATTCAATTTGTTATCCATGGTTTCGTCTTGTATAGACCTCTTGCTTCGTCTCTCTCTATTTGTGCTATGATTTTCTGAATTTTTTTGTTCATTTGCAGCGTTGTATGGAAGTGGCTCGTATTGGCTTTGCACCGGTTGTGGGTAGTTCTGCTGTTCACCTGAAAAATATCAATGTTATTCATTTGAAGGTCTTTAAAAAGTTCTAAACAATTTTATTTTGTATAAACGTTTCAGGCGGCCTTCTTCAGTACAAAATAAATTATAGTATACAAAATAAAATTGTTTAGAACTTTTTAAAGACCTAGATGCCCAATCAATTTAAACTCAACATATTATATGCTAGGTAAAAAAAAATTTTTAATAATATATATATATATATATATATAGGGTTTACGTGGCGAACAAAGTTTATATACTGAACTTCATCAGTTGCATAATAAATATATTAAAAAATTTTCTTCACTAATGCTTGGAATTTTTGATGAATCCTCAAATTATTTATATACATATTACTTTATTTTATTCAGCAAAAAAAGCCATTAATTTAATTGTCCCAATATATTATGAGCTTATTTTTCGATATACTAAATTGCTCAAAAATATGAAAACCACTATTATGCAGCTGTACAGCAAGAACCAACGTGGAGGTGTAGAGCATTCCTGCCACGTGTGGGATGGGAATCAAGGAAATCGGATCAGATCAAGTTGGAAATTTTCAAAATAACGAAATAAACTCTAAATAAATAAAATAATCTCTGAAACAAATTAACACTGAATAAAAAAATTTAAAAGGCATTGTAAAATAATTTATTCTGAAAGTTATAAATGAAACATATTCTAAATTGAGTTCTCAATATTAAAATTTCTTGTAAATCAATGGAATTCTACGATTTTTCTGATCTGTGAAATGAATTATAACCTTGTTAATAAAAATATATTCGTCCTGTGATTTTATGAATCCTTTTTCGATAGAAATTTTAGCCATATTACTTAGCCGCGCCTGTCCAGTTGTATTCCTAATATAATTTTTAATCCTTTTCAACGCGGAGAAACTTCTTTCTGTGGAAGCAGTTGTCAAATTTTCCGAATTTTGAAGATAAAAATTGAAATAGATCATTAACAGAACGCCCAGAACTAACATCATGAAATCCCATGAAGCGCTCAACAAGTTGGTCATCTATTACATAACGAAAAATGACTGATAACTGGGAATGACAGCTTATGTCAGTTGTTTCATCAACTTGCCAAGAAAAAAACAATGATTGTGAAATTTCGTCCTCGATTTGTTTATTCACAACAAAAGCAACCGAATCAATTAATTCATTTTGAATGGTTTTAGATGTACCAGAAAATACCAATTTACTGTTGGGGTCATTTTCTAAAAAGGTTTTTAAATTCGTTTCAAATTTACTAACAAGAACTACCAATTCTTTGAAATTTCCGCGATTTAAAGACTCATTCGATTCATCGTGCCTCCTAAATGGTAACTCTTGCATACAGAGGTGCATCGTAATATCTATTAAACTTCTTAGTATTTGTCGATTTTCTTTGACTTTAGCATTGAAATTTTCAATTTATATTTGACGCGCATTGTCTATTGCTGTGGCGATATTTTTTGTTTGCTTTCTCATAACGGTAAGCTTGCAATTAGATGAAATATGCACTTTTGTTGTGTAGCGATAGACCCCGAGATAAATTTTTCAAATCACTAAAACCACTTTTCGACCAAACTCTGTCAGAATTTCCATTAGTTGCTGAGAATAAAATGCACGGCCAACAAAATATTTTTTTCAAAGTAATACTTCCAGCAGGCCAGTCGTACTTGTCATACCACGTATTTTGGAATCCCCGATTTGATTTACCGACCCCACCACTAGACGCTAGAGATTTCCTCAAATCTGGAACAGGTTGCTTAACTTCCTTAATTAATTATAATTTATCATCATACGAATGAGTCGAAAAATGTTGCTTATTTATTAAAAAATTAACAATATCACAAGTACACTGAACATGTTCCTTAAGAATTTCAAAAGATTTACTATTACAAGGTCCCGCTGAATCCATTTCGCGATCCGGTAGTCACTTTCGATAAAAAAGATTTATATTTCAGAAAAAATTCACCTAAAAAAGATTATAATCATACGCGATACACAGCAGACGCGATACCTCTAAATAACGACAAAGTGAACTAACCCTATTTCTCTATTTCCCGCTTTCCGATTAACTCGAATAAAAACCTGAGGCCAGCCTCTAATTCCTCGAGAAGCCGCCTTCAAAGCCGTAGATATGTTCTCACCGCTTCAAGGCAGATAACCCGCTGGACATCGCAGAAACGAAACGATCTCAGATCGGCTAAGATCGCGCTGAGGCCAGCCTCGGATTAATCCTAGAATGGCTTTCCATTACGTTGTCGTAGGTCATCGAAGTATGACACGCTAATTCAGTCAAAGAAGCCTGCGTTAGGCATGCCTCCAACCGTTTATTCAAAGAGGATTTGATTTGTTATGAATATACAAGGAACGTGAGATTGGGAAAAATATTGAGGAAAAAAGTGATGATGAAAGGGAATGAAGAAATATACGGTTCAGAATTTTTTTGATGAGGCACTGCCTCACCTGCCTCATAGGACAAGCCGCCACTGGTGCTGGACATCTATTGCAATAATTGATCTGTCTGTTGCGGATATAATTATTAAAGGAAGGATGAAAAGAAACCTAAAAAAGCGATGGCTCTCATTGTTAATGAAATAGTCAGCATTTTCATTAAGATTTCCTCTACTTAAGGAGGAGTATTCAAACCAAGTTTAGCGATCCAAGTGACGCTTCTCGAAATCGGATATTGTGAAATCGCTATTGGGGGCTCCCGTAGACGAAGCATTGAAATTTTTAAAACAGAATCTCTTAATTAAAGGTGTATGCACTTGCCATAATTTGAATGAAAATGTCATTCTAAATCTTGGGACGAGGGACCCAAGTGAGTTATATCCAATCAGACAAGACCACGTGATGCGATATTGAAATTAGAACGGAGTGCACGATTCATTGCTATGAATGAGAGTCTGGCGAAAGAGCTCCCTCTTTCATCCACCCTATGATAGTGACCACACCACACAGTGCAAAAATTTTACATAACATTCTCTCAAATGTACCTTTCTTCACTTTCTTCGGGGCAATCATGGTCTGGATCAGCAAACTTTTCTGCTCCACCATGTACGCTCTCACAAAAAAAAGTATCCGGAAATATCTCAGAATTTGCGATTTAAATGAAATTTCGTGAGTTAACTTGTTGAAAATGCTGAAAAAGACTTATGGAGACTATGTTTCATAGAAAACCCAAAATTACGACTGATACAAAGCCTTTAAAAAAGATCGGGAGATAGTTGATGATTTTCTTCGTTCTGGACGACCGTCGACCTCTTCAACCAAATTGTGGTCGAAAACTGTAGTGTTAGAGGGATAGCTCATGATCTCAACATCTCTAGTGATTCTCTCGTTTGGTTTTGGTGAACCATTAGGGCATCACTGCTCGGCCGTTGCGATAGAGCTGAATTTTCTCCAAAAATAGTCTGGATGTAGGTAGCTGCAGACATGCTGGATCATGCAAATTCTGATCCTACGTTCATGGGACGGATCACAACAGGTGCCGATACATGGGTATATGAATGCGACACACAAACGAGTACCTATCATCGGAATGGGTGGGAAAATATGAAGCAAAACCGAAGAAACCTCGCAAAAGTTGTTCTAAAATCTTTATATCTATTGTTTTTCTCGATTTTTTGGGTGTGGTTCATCATGAAATTGCCTCGTGAGGCCAAATGCTCAATAAGGACTTCTATTTAACTGTTTTGAGACCTTTGTGTGAGAATATTCGCCATGAACGGCAGGATTTGTTGCAAAACAAGTAGATAACGTCTTGCAAAACCACCATCTCATCGAGTCACGTTTATTTCAAGCCCAAACATGATAAACACCATGGACTATCTCCATGTGACTTTTTATATTCTCCAGACTGAAATTACTGCCACAGGAAACCAGATTTGAATCTACAGACGCCATAAATGAAAATTCGCGAAAGGAGCTAAAGGCTATCCCTGAAAGAGCTTATAAAAATGTTTATAATTGGAAAAAAAGTTGGCTTATTTGTATTGCTTCAAATGGAGCATATTTTGATGAAATATTCAGGTTGGAAAAAGTACCAATCATTAGGGTCAGAAAGAATTAAAAGAAGCTCACCTGAATATCCATTCAGAGAATTAACAATTCCTTTCAATTCTTCGATCTGCTGTTCCAGATTGCGTATGGTGTTTTTATCCTCGGTGGTTTGTATGTACTCCGGCCTGTTGTAAGCACTGATTGCGTTCTGGAGGGCGTAGATTTCCGTCTTAAGTTCTTCAATCTTGTCAGAAGCATACGCTGGTTGATTTGCATAAACTTTGTCAGAGCCTGGCGCATCAAATGATTTTGGAGGGAGATAAGGCGCTGGTGGTCCGCTTCCATAGGTGTTAGGCTGTGCAATCTGGAAGACTTCTATGATAAGATGAAGGATAGAAACTAAAATTCAAAATAGCGACTAATTTTTCATGTTGAAAAAATCGGTGCACACTTCTCAACTGAAAGCAGCTGTCCATTGGCCAACAAAGTCTCAAAACTTCAGTTGTTTCAAACACAGGAAAAGCTGTTAATTCTTGAATTATCTATCAATTTATTGTTTGAGGTTAGAAGTTATTCCTCAAAGAGTGCAAAAAAAATCATATGGTTTACCTAAATGATCCAACAATAATAGTGAATAGGAGAAATCAGAAACTTTTTCAGTACTAATTCGATTCATATGATTTAAGGACTAATAGAGCGAGGCGCAAGTAAAAACTGATTAAACATAGAAATTTGAAATCAGTTGGTCGATTAGTTCAACAGTTATTGAAATGTGAAGTTTCACTCATAATCATCACCCTCTTCTTCCAAACTAAGTCGATTAGGACCTCTTTATTTGAGTCCAGCCTGATGGCAACTGTTTCTCGCATTCTTTTAGAGACATGCTGTATATATGCTGAATTTCAGTAGTATATAATAGGAGAGTCTTTGACCATTACATTAATTTTAAACATACATTCTTGAGAGCAAAAGAAACATGTTCTTGCATACCATTTTTTGAAATTTGGCATTGTTCGAAAGATACAGGGTATTGAAATTTCATTGAAGAATATTGTTTTTCACCTAAATCTTAATGATGGATGAACCAAATGCATTCAAAATTTGTAGGAGGTTTTAAACAAATAAGACACATGATCTATTCTCTGAGGTTTTTGAGTTGATGCATCACCAACTCATAAAATCATCAAAATTCACAATAAAATAGGCACATCCTAGCATTTTCTGTATGCTAGAATAATTATCTTCATTAAAAGCTCCCTTTCAATGATATTCTATATTGAATGATGAATGATTGAAAAATGTGAAAATGGCATTTCTTCCTTGATCTTAATCTGAGACAATACAGGGTTCAGGGTTAGGATATAGTTTGGCACCAAATTAATATCTTTAAAACGAAACGGGCGATATTTTTGAAATTTGGCAGCTGAGTGTAATGGACCACAATACATCTGATGAGGATATTTTCATTAATGAGATACTTCCGGTTTAACCGAAAATGACAAAAAAATTTTTTATTTAAATGGGTATATTTCTGCAGATTCTGAAAGTGCTCTTGTTCCGGATCTGTCCATATCGGGTTCCATGTAAAAATTATCTGTAAAAAGAAGAAATTCTTTTTTTTTGTACATTTGGGAAAAACCCATTCAAATAAATAAATCGTTGTTATTTGTATCAATAGTGAGAAATAAAACGGAATACTTTGTAGTAGCTAACTCTTTCTGCTTTTCATGATGTATTTTTTATGAAAATCTATAAAAAGAAGAAATACAGGGCTATTACTAGTTGAAAAAATTTATTAAAAATAATTAAAAAAAAATCACTTTAAATGTTCGATGTGCTTGCCATTCACCTCCTGACAATATGCCAGTCAATTAACAAATTCTTGAGTAACTTATCTCAAGACTTCTCCATGTATTAATGCATGGACGGATTCCGTTGTCTCAATTCCTGCAAGCACGCTGGTCGATTAACATAAACACGTGATTTTAGATAACCCCAAAGAAAAAAGTCTAATGGGCTGAGATCTGGAGAACGAGCACGCCACTCTATGCGTCCTCGTTCATCGATTAGGAAAAGTAGCATCTAGAAAATACAAAACCCGTCGGTCATAGTGAGGAGGTGCTCGATCTTGTTGGAACCAAACATTCGGTGGTAATTATTTAGTAAATCTAGATACTTTTCTCCATTTGAGTTCCAGTTTATGAAAAATGGGCCTATTAGCCTGGTCGCTGGGTTTGTGCTTCCTCAATCCAATGAGGATTCTCAGTTGACCAATATCTTTAGTTATGGCGGTTAACCCTTCCATTCAAACAAAAAGTTGCCTCACCAGAAAACACTTCATTGAAAGCAAAACGTTCGTCGTCATTACAGATGTTTCTTATAAGGATAAAAATTTTTCTTTTTTAATATTTTTCCTATGGAACGTCGACTTATGCCGTGGTTCCGCGCCAGAGCCGTGGTAGAAGTTTGAGGCGATTCCTCTAAATAAATGGCAATATTTGGCCTCATCCCTTCGTTCGTTACGTCCCGTGCTCTTTCAGATCTTGGCAAATCTTTGACCATTCCAGATGCATTAAAACGTTGTAAAGTTCTAGTAACTGTTGATCGTGATATTGGATTTTTTCAGGATGCAAATCATTAAAAATATGACACACTTCTTCATGAGGTCTAACCATGAGGTCACCATAACCGATCATCATTAATATTTCAATACGATCCTTTTCACTCAAATTGACCCTTTTCTAACGTATTCACGATTTATTTCCACAAACTAAACTTCAAAAAACGTGGAGACCGTTACCTATTACAAAATATTTCATTTTATCTATTACTATGGATACGAACAACATCAATTTATTTATTTGAACGACTTTTTCCTGAATTGGACAGAAATAGTACATTGTTTACCGGGTAGGAAAAGCTTAACATTCCTGGACGACTGTGAAGATTGCTAAGTCGAGGCGCAGCAACACAGAGTCCAGGAATGTGGCTTTTCCTACGAGGTAAACATACTAAATTCGACAGATATTGATTGATTTAAAAAAAAACGCGATAATTTTATTCCCAAATAAATGGTGCTTTGAAATTCCTAATAAAATTACTTGGGTTACTATGGAAACGTATTGAGGTTGAATTAAAACTTGACGCTTATAAATTTAATTGCTGGTGTTCTCGAAAGTAAAATGATAAGTGATGATGAAATTTCCATTCCTGGGACTCCTCCAGAGCTGGTTGAGGCAGTGAATACTGCTTCATTGGAATCATTGCCAAAGATATCAAGAGAAAAGTACGAAAATGCATACAGACGTTTTATGGATTATCGCATGAGTAAAAATACGAGTTCTTTCTCAGAAAATGTTGTAATGGCATACTTCCTAGACCTTTGTTTAAAGATGAAATCTTCAACATTATGGGCCAATTATTCAATGCTGAAGTCAACTCTTGCACTTAAACACAATGTAGATATATCTAGATACTCAAAACTTCGTTCTTTATTGAAACGGCAAGCTCAAGGTTATAGGGCAAAGAAATCTAAGATTTTAACGAAGGAAGAAATTGAAAAATTTATCCAGGAAGCTCCAGATAAAGAAAATTTAACGATTAAGGTAATTTACAAGTTTTTAATTTCTATTTAGATTATAGCTTTATTTATTTTTTAGGTTGCTGTAATATTTGGTATTTCTGGGGCCTGTAGAATGGATGAGTTAGTCCGAATGACTGTACACGATATAGAAAACTTAGAATCTAAGCTTTTAATCAGCATACCTGATTCGAAAACCAACAAACCAAGATCATTTGTAATTAATCAGATCTACTTGAATGTTTATCGAAAGTATGTTTCGTTAAGACCAGAAAATATGAACAGTGACCGATTTTTTTTTAAATATCAAAGCGGAAAGGGTTGTAGACAAGTGGTAGGAATTCATCAATTTAGAAAAATGCCCAAAATAGTTGCTACTTATTTGAACTTGGTAAATCCGACAGAATATACTGGTCACTGCTTTCGTCGGTCTTCTGCAACAATATTGGTTGACTCTGGCGCCGACATAACTAGTTTAAAGAGGCATGGCGGATGGAAGTCATCAAACGTTGCTGAAGGATATATCGAAGAGTCGCTTAACAATAAGGTTGAGGTGGCAAATAAAATTTTCACAGTACAAAATATTCAACAAAATGACCCTTCCACCCTGCATGTTGTCCAAAATGTTTCTCATAGTTCTAAGAGTGTTCCTCCAATGTTCAATAATTGTACTAACTGTCAAATTACTGTAAATATAACAAATTGATCTTAAAAATGTATTCAGCAATGACTTGATGTTTTCAAAATATAAATTAATTCCTTATAAGCAATGTGTTTTCTATCATTTATGTAGAACACTAACAACTGTACGGAAATATCTGTCCTGACTTTTTCTTCAAGAAATTTTGACAGGAATGTCAAAATTTCCTGGTGATTTGCGGAAAACTGTATTTCCTCTTTTTACAGATATTTTTACATGGATCCTAGTATGGACAGATCCGAAACAAGCTGCTTTTCCAGAATCTGCAGAAATATACAGGTTGTCCCATTTAAATAAAAAAAAATGGTCATTTCCGGTTGAACCGGAAGTATCTCATTAATGAAAATATGCTCGTCAAATGCATTGTGGGCCATTACACTCAGCAGCCAAATTTCAAAATTATCGACCGTTTTAAATATATTAACTTGGTGCCAAACTTTATCCCAACCCTGTATAATTCCACGTTACCACAGCTTTCTTTCTCGAGATCCTTATCATAATTGAGAATTTGGCCCTTAATGATATAAATAATTTTATCTTTACTCCAGGAAAATTATGAAGACAAACTAGAAATATTTCTTCTTAGTGGTGTAATTGAAAATAAATATTTCTTCAGTTTTCAATTCAATAGCAATATACTCATTGCGTGTATTTTCATCTATTTTTGAATATTAGATTCCTTGAAAATCAAATGGATCTTAAGCGTCTGTTTGGAACTTGTTCGTTAGAAACAGAACAAAGAACTACTAGGTAAAATTGCGAACTTATATCTAACAAATTTCAAAAACGTATCAGAATCGATTCTGAAAACAAATGAATACGTGCTATTTGCTATATTAATTCATCAATTGTAATTATCTGATATGCAATTCTAAATATTTCAGCTCGAATTCATATGAATATATTATTCATTTCCAGTGACAAACCGATGAAGAATGACAATTTATACTATATTGTATGATAAAAAACGTAACCTTTAAAGTACCTAACAAGTCCTTTCCTAATTGATGGAAACTGAAAATCGTAATTAAATTCTTGATGCAGCTTTCTCCTGAATTTCATGAACACAAATAAACCACATGAAATTAATCAGTGAAATATCTGAATGTCTGATGGAGAATTTAAAAGACTATGATCTATAGAACATTTACAAAATGAATACTTCCAGTACATAGTGAAAGCAATCTTCAAAGAAACATTATAGCAAATATTACTACCCTGATCCTATTGGAATTTCTGCGAGTATCTAAGGGTGTTTTATACAATTTATTATTATTTTTGTAGAAAAATTATGATCAAAAATTTTCCAGATTTTATAATCCAGTCGTACTACGAGGGTTGCCTTTTATATTTCGGGACTGGACAACCCTAGTGTTGCAAACTGCCAACTGACAGCTCTATCGTGAAGTTTGACATTTTCGAGGTTATACGTACTCAGAACGTTCTGACATACGAGCGCTATTTGTGTTGTTTACAATAACTTGAAAGATTCATCTCGCCCAAAAAAAAATGAAATTAAATCGTGAACTTTTTCATGCGATTATTTTTACCACTTTCGACGTGGATTAACTCAACAACAGTTCATCGATGAACTTAATTAAATTTTTTGCGATGAACCTCCATCAAGGATCTGTGTGTATCGATGGTATAGTGAATTCAACCAAGGTCGTAGTTTACTCCGAATTTTTTGAATGTCATCCAAAATCAGTTGTTGTTCCGAAATCCATTGATGCTGGGCGCCAACTGATATTGCGAGATCGTCATGTGACCTATCGTGAGATTGAGACAACCTTAGGCATTATTGAGACGAGCATACATTCAATATTGCATGAACATTTGACCGTCAAAAAAATTTGTTCGTGTTGGATCCCACACATAATTTTTTAATCGCTCAAAAAAAGGCTCGTGTTGATTGGTCGAAAGAAATGCTTCAAAACTACGTTCACGGTGTTTTGATGCACGTCTATGACATAGTGACAGGTGATGAATCGTGGTTTTACGCGTATGGGTCCAAAAGTAAACAGCAGTATGGGTGTTTCAAGATGAGCCAAATCCAACAAAAGTTGCTAGCGTACGAAGTACTTCCAAGCAAATGATAGCCTGTTTTTTCGGAAAAAGTGGACATGTCGCAATCGTACCACTAGAACAGCGCAGAAAAGTCAATTCTGAGTGGTATACAACCATTTGTTTGCCAGTTGTCTTCCAAGAACTCAGGAAAACCAACCACCGCAGACGGATCACACTTCACTACGATAATGCGAGCTCTCACACATCGGCTCAAACAACTGCATTTTTGAGCACTCAAAACATCGATTTGATGAGACATCCCCATATAGTCACGACTTAGCACCGAATAACTTATTTTTCGTACTTCCGGGCCTAAAGTGACAACTCCACTCCCTTGTGACAGGTACTAAAGTGTCACAATTAATCCCTCCGGGATTAAATATTGACGAAACTCCCGGAACGATTAAATCACAAACATACGAATTTAAGGGATATTTTATTGAAAAATACAATTAATTAGAATGGTAATTAACGTTAATATTCAAATTAATATTGTGACAGTTCGTCATATTGACCAGTCTTTCCTGGGTCAATGCAGCAGGTAACTGACGAGTAACAGATAGGTCCTTATCATATTGAACTGGTGTTTGTTTCGAAGATCCTGCTGAAACAGGAAGCGAGAATGAGGACTGTGGCATAACTATAGTGGACGAATCGGCGACTTGACCAAATATTTTATCTGAAATTGTTTGTTTATTTTTAATAGACGATTCAATATATCCCTCGGCCACGTTGGAGGATTTCCATCCTCCATGTCTCTTCAGCACGTCTATTGTTGCTCCCGAATCAGCTAACAAAGACGCTGATGTGCGTCTAAAACAAAGTCCCGTATAAGATGTCGCAATTTTCTAATTTCAAGAAAGCTGCTATTTGCCGTGGAAATGTACCAAACATGTTTTTTCGTACTACTCGCGTAGTACATTCTTTGTTGATGTATTGAACAAAAAATTTTGAATAAGGTGTCCCTGTCTTTCGCAATGCCACATATTTTCGAAATATCGCCACAAAACTGATGGCACTGTTTTCTGAATTTTTGATTACAAAATTTCGGTCAATTTTATTTTTGGTGTTTCTAATCGCAATTAGGAGGAATCGCCCAAATCTCTCACATCGTCGATTTCTAAATCAACCAACTCTTTTCCACGACAAGCTCCCGCAACGCCTAAAATAAGTGCAACCTACAAAAAAATTGATTTCTTAAAATTTTTGAATATAAACACATTTCCAAATTTACCTTAAGCATTAAATATTTATCATCCGGAGCCTCCCATAAGAACTGATCTATCTGCTCAGACGTGAGAATTCTTGACTTCTTTGGCTTAAATCCCTCATTTCTTCTCTTCAAAGAAGCTAATAATTTTGGAAATTTACTTATATCAATATCTTCTCTAATGTTAATAACCGATTTCAGCATTGAGTAATGTGCCCAGAGAGTTGAGGCACCAACCGCTTTTGATTTATCATTGAAACAGACTAACAGCGCATTTTCAGTAGGTTGTCTCACATTTTTTAAGCGGCACCACTTTTTAAAAGCATCGTACTGCTGCTCGTATAGTTTTCTAGATTTCGGTGGTAACAATTCTTAACCTACTTCGGCTGCTCTTTTATCAATATCAGATACACCTTCTTCACTCATGATACCAATAATTATCAATAACAATGTTTCTTTACAATGACAATAGTAATGACAATGTTTCTAAATTATAATTGTCACAACGCAATGTTACTATGGTAACTTATTTTAAAGACAGTTTATTAAAGTTGAAGAGAGAAAAAACTGATTGAAATTATTGAAATAATTTATAAAATCATACCGGAAGTACGAAAAGTATCGTATATACCTTGCGACTGAAGTACATTTAATCTTTCAGGTAAATTATATAAACTTTACCTTCAGGATTAAATGTACTACTTCAGTCCCGCGGTATATAATATAATATTTATTCCGTACGTGAAGAATAAAATGAGAGGTCAACGTTTTTCGACACCTGAAGAACCGGTTGATGTGTTCAGAATGCATGTTGAGGAGATACCTCAATCGGAGTGGCAAAAGTGATTTGACAATGTGTTCAAACGCATGCGAAAGTGTATTGATCCTAATGAGGAATATTTTGAAAAACAATAAAGCGATTTTCCATTATTACTATTTGTTTCTGTTTTCTAATCCCGAAATATAAAAGGCAACCCTCGAAGTGTTGAAGTTGATTCAAACATTTTTTCCAATTAGGCTTTGACAATTCTGTCTTTTATCGAACTGATTTCACTGTTGGGGAACTATTAAAACTTTGAAACATGAGAAACTTCTTTAATATCATAGCTTTGACATTTAAATTCTATGAATCATTCAATCATTTCGGAATAAACAGGTTCAAAGTAGGACAAAGAAGATAAAACACATAGAAATCTTAGATATTTTTGAAAACTAAAAAATATCGCAATAGTATTAATTGGATGATCTGAAAAATGGAAATAATCATAGAATTCAGAGTATTGAAAGAATTAATGTTAATTATGCGTCATGCTCGATAAAATTAGGAATAAAAGTAAGAAATTTCAATATTTTCATCAAAACTCGTCTGGAAATTATTAACCAAAAATGTAGTTCTGCTGAAATAATGTTTTGGATGGAATATTAACCAAAGATTAATAAGTGTTGAATGATTATTTGGGCTATTACCATCATCTATTGTGGATGTAATGTAATTTTTTTTTTTACATCCACAATAGATGATAGGAAAACATTACATCCTCAATAGATGATGGTAATAGCCCAAATAATCATTCAACACGAGCTCCATCATCAACAATATCTCGTCATCAACTAAAGATTAATAAATTCGAGTTTTTATAATAAATATAACACTTTGGTGGATTCAACAGTAACAGGGTGCATCAACAAGTAAGTATGTCTCTCAATTTTATGGAATACCTTTGAGTAAACGCTGAATTTTTGTGTAATCTGGAAAGAAATCCAATAGTGTTCCAGCCCAATTCGAAACCTTGAATCGATTATAGTTTTCACAACTGGATAGAATTAGAAACAGTAGTAAACGAAAAACTTTATTTTCTCGCTTCAAAAATCCGTAGTTGAAATTAATGCAGTGGTAAAAGACCCATCCTGTATTGTAAAATATAGAGACTATAAGAGATAATTTTGAAAAACCTTCCAACTCCCTATTTCTTGAGAAATGAATCATGGGCAGTCTTATATTTAAGGGAACATAAAATTTCGGCTTTATCTTATATGGCAATATCATGTGATTCATTTATTTTTTCATTCTATGAGAAATCATACTACCTGAAAAAAATTGCTGCTGTCGAAACCTTGTTTGTCCAAATCCATCTTGTCGTCAAAGCCAGAATTTGGAAAACCGAGTGGCTGACTACTTTGTTGATTCATCGGAAATCCGTTTCCTTTGAACTGCGATGAGAAAACATTACCGTTTCCTGGCATTATTCCACTATTAAAAGGTACTTTCGAGGCACTAAAGAGACCAAGAGAACCTGGAAAAGATGTTCCAGGTCCTGGGTTCGCTCCAAAATTACCACCATCTAAGAATGGGTTGTTCGCATTAAATCCATTGTTCCCAAAGTATCTGATATTTCTTCCAGTGTTGTATCCGCTATTTGATGAATAGATGTTATTGGAGGGACTACCATACCATGGCCCGAATGGTCCATAGAATGGTCCAACCTTTCCCATTCCTGGAGGGAAGTTGTTAGAGGCGGACGCTGTGAAAAAGGAAAACTTTTAAGACATGTGAAAATCATAATTTTTGCGCGCTTGTTCCTTGTAGAACATCAAGCCGATGATGTTCTTAAACGATAAAGAATCTGTGGTCCATCCATATTGAGTAGGTATGTCTGACCACCCATATATGCAATAACATTCAGTGAGACGAGCTTGAGTTTTCATATGTACCATATACAGGGTACAGGTTTCTAAAAAAGATGAGCCCCTCTCTAGGATAGGTAGAAAACTGAAAAATAATTGGGGTTTGCTCACTAAAATATTTTCGTAGCGTATTCAAGATACGGGGCGGGGCGTTGAAGAAAAAAAATTATACACAATTTTAAAAGTTTTGCAGAAACTACTGGCAACATTGTAATGAAATTTTATAGGAATATGTTTTGGAAGCTGATACATCTAATGAATTCGTTTTTATGTCTGACTCCCGCAAAGGGCGCTAGTTACACGGTTCTTACCAAGTAGTATTGAACATAACTTTTTTATTATTAGATTTATTGAGCTAAATTTTCAAGCATACTTAAACATCGTTCAATTTCACACAAAAAAGGTACTCTTGGTAAAACTCGATACTGTGTACCGTTTTCGGAGTACTTTGATTTGAAAATTATGAAGTAATAACCGATGAATTCTACACGGCAAGAGCATTTTCTCTGAAATTTAAGTTGCCATGGAAAACTGTCTTTCATTTAATAGTTTTGACTTTGAGTCAACAATAATTACATTTCTATTTGTTAAATTAGATATTGTTAATCAAAATGTACTCAAATTTTGAATACACTGACATGTTATTAACATCAGGAGAGTGTTTAGGAAACGCTAGTGCAGCTGTTACGCGTTATGCAGAAAAGTTTCCCCGAAGAAACTTTCCAAGTAAAAATACATTTGAAGCAATTGAACGACGTTGTCGAGAAACTGGGAGTGTAAGACCTAAAAAAATAAATTCTAGTAGGCCAAGAACAACAAGAACCATTAATAAAGAAAATATGATTTTAAATTTAGTTGATCAAAATCCAACAGTTATCGTAAGGGAAGTGGCAAGACAAACAAATAAGTCGTCTTCAAGTATTTGGAGGATACTTAAAGAGCAGCAGCTACATCCTTATCATTACATACAAGTCCTAGAGCTCTTGCCAGACGATCTACCGGTTAGAATGGATTTTTGTCAAACAAGAAACAAGAAAGGACAGCCCTCAATCCAAATTTTTTAAAATGTATTCTTTTTACGGACGAAGCCACTTTTAGGCGACAAGGTATGTTTAACTCCCATAATGCACACTACTGGAGTGATGAAAATCCACATGTCAAAAGGGTAGTTCATTATAAAACTCATTTAATGTTAATGTTTGGGCAGCAACTTTAGGCAACAAATTAATATTCTACCTGGAAATTTAAATGATGATATGTACTTGGACTTTTAAGTAATCACTTATTTGAGATATTAGAAAATTTAACGGTAAACGAGCGAAGATATCTATTTTTTATGCACGATGGAGCTCCACCGCACTTTGATAGAAGGTGTCGTAATTGGTTAAGTAACCATTTTCCGAATCGATGGATTGGTAGAAGTGCAGAAGCTCCGATTCATTGGCCTCCTTCATTGGCCTCCTCTGCAGTAGTGCGCGATGACAGTGAGTGCGCGTCCTTTTTCCCCCACATGCAGTAGTGCGCGTCACCGCCCTGCCAAATCATTACAGACAAGTCCAAGAGCTCTTGCCAGACGATCTACCGGTTAGAATGGATGAGGAGAGAAGGAGCCCTCAGTCCAAATTTTTTAAATGTATTCTTTTAACGGACGAGGCCACTTTTAGGCGACAAGGTATGTTTAACTCCCATAATGCACACTACTGGAGTGATGAAAATCCACATGTCAAAGGGTAGCACATTACCAACCTTCATTTAAAGCTAATGTTTGGGCAGCAACTTTAGGTAACAAATTAATATTCTACCTGGAAATTTAAATGGTGATATATACCTGGAAGTAATCACTTATTTGAGATATTAGAAAATTTAACGGTAAACGAGCGAAGATATCTATTTTTATGCACGATGGAGCGAATATCATTGGTTAAGTAACCATTTTCCGAATCGATGGATTGGTAGAAGTGCAGAAGCTCCTTTGATAGTCATTGGCCTCCTCGGTCATGTGATTTTAATCCCTTGGATTACACAGTTTGGTCGTATCTTAAAGAAAAAGTTTATGCTGCAGAGGTAAATGCACCGCAAGATTTGAAAGATAGAATACAACGTCACTTAAATGATCTCACAGCTGACTCCCAACCATTTAGAAGATTAATGGATTCTTTAGAAAAAAGGATAGCCTTGTGTATTCGTGAAAACGGAGGACATTCTGAACACCTACTCCAGTTGAAATCATATTTATGTTATTAGCATTTTTTGAAATTTCTGATTTTTTGTTTGATAAATACAATTTTTATCATTACTCCATACGAACATCAGTTACCACTTCATAATTTTTAAATCAAAATACCCCGAAAACGGTACAAAGTATCGAGTTTTACCATGAGTACCTTTTTTGTGTGAAATTGAATGATGTTTAGGTTTACTTGAAATTTTGCTCAATAAATCTAATACTTAAAAAGTTATGTTCAATGCTACTTGGTACGAACCGTGTAACTAGCGCCCTCTACGAGAGTCAAACATAAAAACAAATTCATTGGATGTATCAGCTTCCAAAACATATTCGTATAAAATTTCATTACAATGTTGCCAGTAGTTTCTGCAAAATTTAAAAAAATGTGTATAATTTTTTTTTCAAGGCCTTGTATCTTGAATACGGATGGCGTTACGAAAATATTTTACTGAGCAAACCCCAATTATTTTTCAGTTTTCCATCTATCCTAGAGAGGGAGTCACCTTTTATTGGAACACCCTGTATAAGGATGGTTCCGTATTCACGAGTATCTTATACAGGGTCTTTCACGAGGAACCTCACCTATATTTATACGGGAAACTACTGAACGTATTTTCATGAAATTCAGCACTTATAAGTATTTCACGATGCTGATGAAATCTAAAATATTTTCAAGGCATGAGCACCGCCGGTTTTTCCGGAAATGACGTCAACTTCCGTTTTTCAAATTACAACACCATTTTATTATAGCAGAAATAGATTCCTTAGAAAATTTCACGTTATTTTGATGTAACATTTTTCAGTTTTGGTTGGAAAATTCTCTCTGAGCAGGAAAATTCGAAAAAAAAAATCGAAAATAGAGCTCCGCTGAAACAAGAATAACTTCGAGGTTTTTGGATGGAAAATTTTTAATTTTTCAATCAATCGCGATTTTTCAAATTAGAACCCCATCAATTTTTTCAAATTTTTTTATGGCTGATATTGAATCTACGTTAAAAAATAATGTAAGTGTATGCATCACACCCTTGCCCTAAAGTGGATATTTCTGAGTTATTCACAAAAAACTGTTTTTCGTCTTGAATTTTCAGCTATTTCTTTTCCCTTCACGCCAAAAAGATGAAATTTTCAGGAACTGTCACTTGAACCATATTTTAGATTTTACTACCCTAATATGCAAGAGAAAAAAAGTTACAGGTTGTTCCTAAATAGATGGCGAATTTGGATTCGAATTTGTATAGGAAACCTCGTTATTTCAACTAATCGGCCATTGGTTTTCTCTCCAGTGATAAATGAATAATTCCTTATGAACCATATGCAAAAACTTACCATGTTTTACATTCTTTTTTTTAATGATAGATATCATTAATTACATCTGCCACATTCCTCTTTATTCAGTAGCATTTTGTGTTTACTATTAATTTGGTGATAATTCGTATTAAGTTATAAAATCGACCACTATGCCTAATTTTACCAATGAAGATCATTTAAATCTCATTCTACTTCATGGAGAATGTAATAAAGTTGTAGATAGAACGATTCGACTGTTCATTGAGAGGTTTCCCGACCGACCCAGACCAACGAGAGATACCATTAACAGAACCATGACGAACTTGATAAATGTCGGAAATTTCGTTAAGAAAACTATCCACAGAGAAAAAAGTGTAGTAGAAGATTAGAACAACGAAATTACAGATCTTGCATATTTTCGTGTGAATCCTCAAAATTCTCTCAAAGATGCCGAGATTGCTCTGGGATTATCTCAATCGAGTGTTTGGAGAATATTAAAAATACATAAAATGCACCCATATAAATTCAATAGGGTACAGCATTGAAGGAAACTGATTTCGTCAGGAGAACAGAGTTTTGCAAAGCTATGATGATTCGATTTCAAGAGAATGAAAACTTTTTGGACTGTATAATTTGGACAGATGAATCTAAATTCACAAAGAATGGTTCTTTTAATAGGCATAACAGTTATTATTGGGATGAAGAGAACAAACACCACTTCAGACAATGGAACTTTCAAGAGACCTGGAGTTTCAATGTTTTTTTGGGCCATCAAAAATACTGCAATTCTCGATGTTCACATTTATGATGGGACTTTAACTGGTAAGATAGAACACTACAAATGTTTGCATTATTTAAAGAATGTTCTTCCTTGGGATATAGATATTCTGACATATTGACTCAAATAATTGAGCTGCTAGTGCAGAACCATAATGACTTATGGTATCAATAAGATGGCGCGCCTTCACACAATTCACTCAATGTGTCAAATATCCTATACCGGCTAATTGAAGATCGATGGTTGGTGAACAATGGTCCACATCTTTGGCTACCACGTTCTCCCGATTTAACTCCTTTAGACTATTATGTTTGGGGTAGGATAAAAAATATTGTCTACTCAACTCCTCTGACTGATACAGAGGACTGCATAGAACGAGCCAGAAATGCGTTCAGGTTTGTTAAGATATTTAGATTCATAGTTTTGAGACTCAATTTGGTTTTTAAACACTTTTGCAGATCTCTTCCTCCCGATGAAATAAGAAGAGCAACGCACGAAGCATTCCTGAGACGTATAAATAAATGTCTAGAAATTAACGGTCGAAACTTTGAGCATGTTCTCTAGTTATAACTGCGAGAGTTTGCCATGGTTCTCCTAATAGTAACTTGAAGTCGGTTTCCACTTTAGGGCAAGGGTGTGATGCATACACTTACATTATTTTTTAACGTAGATTCAATATCAGCCATAAAAAAATGGGGTTCTAATTTGAAAAAATTCATTGAAAAATTGAAAATTTTCCATCCAAAAACCTCGAAGTTATTCTTGTTTCAGCGGAGCTCTATTTTCGATTTTTTTTTCGAATTTTCCCGCTCAGAGAGAATTTTCCAACCAAAACTGAAAAATGTTACATCAAAATAACTTGAAATTTTCTAAGGAATCTATTTCTGCTATAAAAAAATGGTGTTGTAATTTGAAAAACGGAAGTTGACGTCATTTCCGGAAAAACCGGAGGTGCTCATGCCTTGAAAATATTTTAGATTTCATCAACATCGTGAAATACTTATAAGTGCTGAATTTCATGAAAATACGTTCAGTAGTTTCCCGTATAAATATGGGCGAGGTTCCTCGTGAAAGACCCGTATTTGGTGTTCTCGATAACGTCATAAATATCTACATGATCTATTTGTTTCTTGCAAATCGATTGAATAATGTTGAATTGAAATGACCAACAAGAAACTCTACAAATCTCAAAGAACATACAGAGTGATCTGATTTATTTCCGATAAACTGAAATGGGTGATAGATCACATAATTTTAAGCAAAAAAGTTCCTATGAACATAGGTCCGGAAATACTTCGTTTTCGAGATACAGGGTGTTAATGTTGAAAAAATAATTCGCGTTTTCTTTAATATTTTTGACAGCTTAGAAATCCTTTCATGAAATTTAGTATACAGAGGTTTTTTGGGAGATAAATTCAAATTTGTTTTCGATTCAGTAGTATTTTCTAGAGGGCACCACCGGCAACCATTTAAACCATAAGTGGTATGCTATGTAATTGTTGTTTTTAAGTGTTATGAATATTCTGTTCCCTGAAATATTGAGTTGTTGGGATGATTTACGAATACTGAGTTTTTCATTTTCTTCGACGGTCTGTAATATCCTATTTCTCTGTAGATGATTTCTTTTTTGGTAACCAATACCATTTTCCTGTATTAGTTGGTAAGCAATTAACTTAGTTGACTATAATTATAATTAATGACATCTAAACCGTTAACAATCTTTAAATCTATCATTGTGTATAGCCATTTTAAATTTATTTTGGTTGCCATGAAAACTAGAATAATCATATCAGATTTAGGTGTCATTAATTATAATTATAATTAACTCATAACTTGATACAGTTTGACTAATTTAATGCAATTTTCGGAATGCCTTTTTTGTATAGTAATGTACAATATGCAGACATCATTTTTGTTTATGGTTTCTGCAAAGGAAATCCAAGAGCTGCTGCAATTAAATACGCAACACGTTTTCCAAATCGTCGACATCCCAATTATGAAGCATTTCAAGATGCTTATCAACAAATACGGGAAAATGGTATTGGTGACCGAAGGCCCGAACGAGGCATAAAAAGAAGAAATCATCTACAGAGAAAAAGGATTTTACAGATCTTCGAAGAAAATTAACAATTCAGTATTCGTAAAGCATCCCAACAACTCAATATTTCAGGAAACAGAATATTCCGAACACTTGAAAACAATAATTAAAAAGCCTTCCACTTAATTTCTGTTCAAGCCTTCTATCTTGGTGACGAAATGAGAAGGGAGTAATTTTGCAGATTTATTATTGCAAGAAATGAACAAGAGACGGATTTTTTAGAAAAAGTAATTTTGACTGTTGAGTCCACTTTTACTCGAAGAGGAATAGTTAATTTTGATAATTTGCATTAGTGGGCGATGAAAAATCCGTATGCATTTCGCCCTAGAAATTTTCAAAATGAATTAAATATTTGGGATCCTGTAGAATGGCCACCGCGCTCTCCTGATTTAAATCCTGTGTAGGCTACCCCAGTTAACACCCGGAAAGAATTACTCTTAAGAAATCGAAATGCAGCAAATGTGTTTACCAACAATTGTTGAATGTAAAACAATCAATCATTCGAAGATGTCATAAGTACATTCAACAGAACGGTGGAGATTTCGAATACGTTCTTCAAAAATTATTATGTTATTTTGTTTTGTTGTAAATTGTTACTTCTAAAAATTATTTAATTTAAAATAATTTCAAATTTGTTTCTACATGTTTTAGAGATTACAATAATATGGATTTGGATTTAAATGTGATTTTCTCTGAAACGGTTGTTCCTAACGACTTCGATGAGGTTGTCTTTTTATTTTCAGATTCGATATGTGCAACTTGAAGAATCCCTTGTGTTTATTAATTGAAGACCACTCCTGAAGAAAGAAGTCCCTCAAATATATTTAAGCTTATTTTTGTGCACACAACAATACTTATGCGGAGGGCCAGGGTTTTTTTACTGGGTTCAGAAGAATATGGAACAATTTTCATAAGAAAAAGAGTCCTTGGCTAACTTCTTCCAATTTTCAAGTCTTTCTGGAAATGAGCAAGTTTTTTGCCCAAGGATTAAGAGAACTTCACTCACGCCTACAACAATTTTTTGCACTAATTTAGATTGAAAAAATTTAGAAAGCACTGACGTGAGGTCAGTTGGCTTAGGCTCTCTTGTAAACCACTTACGAGTAATTATTCAATTGTTTGAAAGTAACATATTCCTAAGTATTAATTTGTCAAAAACATGTCAACTTAATCTCTAAGATTAAGTCAAATAATAATCAATGTTGATAA
This sequence comes from Micraspis discolor, assembly GCA_030674115.1. Taxonomy (NCBI): domain Eukaryota; kingdom Metazoa; phylum Arthropoda; class Insecta; order Coleoptera; family Coccinellidae; genus Micraspis; species Micraspis discolor. The sequence goes on from JARTUT010000443.1 coordinate 881,285, forward strand.
AAACTTCTTGAGTTCAAACTCCGTACGGAATTGAACCTGTACTCTCCTATTTGGAAAATAATTCTGACGTTTCTCACCGTTACTCAACCGAACGTAGTTACTATCATGGAGATATAGAGATCCTTCAATGTCGCTGACAATTATTTAAATTTTGAAAAATCATATCTCCAGAACTATTAGCTTGTCGAAGTCGAGAGTGGTATTTTTGTATACGTCTGATAAAACTGCACCATAAAAAAACAGTGTCATTTGAAAAAAAAAATTTTTGTTACTCCGAACCTATTCGGCTGATTTGACCGAATAACGAACTTAGCCGAGATATTTATACCTCAAACCTATTCTGAAAGTTTCAACTCTCTAACTTCATCCGTTCGAGAGTTATCGTGTTCACGGAACGGACGGCCGGACGGACAGAATCGATTTTGACCACGGATTATTCATCAGTAGGTCCAAACAAAACGATTGATACCACTTTTGCCCAAAAATTCGAAAGTCACAGACATTTGGGCAAATTGATAAGCACTCTGTTCAGGTGAACAAGAGCGCCAAAAAGTGCTTTGCTGCCTTTGCTTTTCGTTCGTGGATTTCCCGGGAAAATGTAAGGTATTTTCATGACAATATTCACAGCATAAGTCAGCACAAATTCATTTGCGATTAAAAGAAACGAGTGTTGGGATAATTTCTTTCCATTTTCCGGGAAATCGAAGGAATTATCTCAAATGTTCGAACAGCACAACTCAATAGTCTTTTAGCACAATTCATTTAAGTTTTTGAAACTCAAGTTTTCGGAAAGCACAAATCAGCACACACCAAGTACAAATCAGAACATCAACCATTTCCTTTAAAAATCAGAAAGTAATGTGTCAACTTCACACAAATCAATTTCATCGGACTCATCTGCCATAGTTCTTGATTGAGATTCTAGCCAACAGCTTCTAGAAATCCTCCTATTTTAAAGTAGTTGACATTGTATACATAGTTACCCCTCAGTAATCTTGAATATTTTAAGGTTACCGCATCGTAGCATTGAATTCTGCTAAGACAACCTTATTTTTTTATTTTGTTGAGATCAAAAAAATTCCACTTTCAGCAATATGGCGATTATGTGAAAAAACATTAGAAATCACTGACGTGAGGTCAGACGGCTTTGGCGCTCTTGTTGAGCTACTTACGAGTAAATATTCAAACTATAACAACTATCTATACCTAAGCACTCTGTCCAAGTGCTCTGGAACAATCTGATAAAAATACAAATGCCACGATGAATGAACAATCCCAAATCAAAAATTACCTTTCATAATTTGTTTCAAGTTTTATACGTCAGTGTTTTTCTGAATTTTGACAATGTATTATTTAACCGTAATAAAAAATTTCGATCAATTATCCCCCAACTGATACCGCTTAATGAGTCCGACCCATGTCAATCGAATACGTATCTGTGATAGCTTCGAGCAGATATACTTCTGATGGACTTTTTGTCATTTCTCTTTTCTCTAAAGTAAATGAAAAATTATGATATAATTAGTAGGAAAGAAGCTTCGACAATTAAATCTGAGAAAATGTGAGATATCAATAATGTTCATACATGCACAAATTTTTGTTTGAATATCACCGATATCTTATGAAGTATAAAATATTGAAAAATTTTTCTTTTGGGATTTCTAAAATTTTCTTTTGCTTGTCAATTTTCACGAAATTTTCCAAGTTATATTTCTCTTTCCTTAAGTCCTCGCGCAATTATGAAAAAAAAAGTTTCTTGGAAAATTTTGATATCTTCGATACTTTTCCGGGATTAAATTAAATAAATAAAATATATTAAGTATCGATTATCTCAAAATTTAACAAAAGACATTTTTATTTTCAAAATTGCGCAAAGATTCAAGAAGTGAAAAAATTTCAAAATCTCGTGATCATAAAAACAGATATAACAGAAAAAGTAATGTGAGTGGCAATTTTCAATCTCTAATAATGAAGTAAGGGGGATGAAAACATCAAATGTGTGGAATTTAATTACTATTTGATTCTCAGAACAGGTAAAAATAAATCAAAACCACATATTCTTCGACCCGTTCTGAGTAATGTAAATTGGAAAGGAAGGCGATCTTGGAAAAATTTTAAAGAACCCCAATTAATATTCATTAAGAAATCGTTTCCCAAAGCTCATCGCATTTATTCATAGACACCTTGTATAGTGAGAAACTCGAATCTTTCTTTTTTGCTCAGCAACTACACTTAAAATGAAAATTTTAATCCGATATTTCAGTTTTCAAAATTTCAAGCTTCGTTTAATGATAAATTTTCTTACCAGGCGGGTTTATTCCAAAGTCCATCCCGGCCCCAACATTGGTCATCACTGGAGGTACCATTGCAGGTCTCTTCACGAACTTCTTCTGTAACTGCATCAATTGCTGCGGAGTTAGCTGCGGAACAGTATTACTTTGGAGCTGCGGAACAGTATTGCCTTGGAGTTGCGGATTGCTAGCGATCAATTTAGTCAATAAAAGCTGAAGCTGAGTATTATCTTGTTCCGGAACTTTTAGTTCAGAAGAAAACAGATTCAAATCATCATTAGATTTGAATTTATTGATCTCTTTCTGCAGAATTCTCAGTTGTTCTTCAATGTCCAGGTCGTCGCTTTTGACTTGAGGAGTGTCAAGTGCTTTCAATGCTTTCTGGAACTTTAACAACATTTCGTCCTCCGGTTTGTTCTCTACTGTATTCATTTGGAGTCTCCTGATGATATCTTTAGTGAAAGATTCTTCTTCTTTTCTTCTTCTTACTTGCTTAATTGCTTCTATCAATCTGTTTTGAAAGTTATCATCATCATCGATTGTTTTAGATTGCCTGTCGCTCAAGTTATCTAAGAGTTTTTCTAGAGTAGACGATCTAGATCTAGGAGAACTAACTTTTATATCTTTCATCTGTCTTTTGACTTCTCTGTCAGTAATATCATCTAATGAACTTTCTCTTTCTCTCATTCTCTCCATTTCCTTGAGTTTCTCTTGGGCCATTTTAACGGTACTTGGTATAGTACGATTATGGGTTTTCTTATCGAGCGAATTGGGATTTTTTGCTCCCACAATAGCAGAGTCGTTTAATGGTTTCATCTCCGGTTCTTTTACTTTGGAATCATTATTTTCTTCCTTGAGTTTTTTCTTAGCTTGAGAAATTATGAAATTTTCAATGATCAGTTTCAACCAATTTATTTCAGTTTTTTGCGTCTTAAGTTCGGTTTCTAGATTTATTTCTTTTTATGTTCAAGATTTAGTATTTCTTTTGTTCTGTTGAGATTATCTATGGCTTCTTTCAACTGGACTTTTATTTGACCCAGTTCTTCGTGTTTTGGTTTTGTCATAGTATCAACAGCATATTGTTGCGTGTTATCCAAAACAACAGGTTTTCCCTTCATGTTATTGATTTGATTCAAAACGTTTAGCATTTCCTGAGAATTCATTGACTTCTTATCTCCATCAAAAGAATTTATAATTCGTTGTTGCTCTTTTAACATATCTACAACATTTTTCAATTTGCTCACTTCATATTTCAGATCATCTATATGTTGTTTTTCTAGCATATCTTCCCTATTATTCTTTTCATAACAGTTGGATGGTTGATTTCCCCATATATAAGACTGTCCCAAAGTCGTATCTTCATTTTCTTCAGATGGGTTGAAATTATTTATAGTTCTGGATTCCTGGTTTCTCCCATTTTCATTGATTTTGGATATTTCTAGTTGAGTGTTCAATGGAATATTTGTTGAACCATGATTAGATCTCTGAGATTTGTCAATTTTTTGAGTGTTTTCTTTCATTTCTCGATGCATTGGAAATTGAAAGTCTTCCCGGAAATTCTCTGGGTTTGATTTTCTACTTATCATCATATCTGTAAGATGTTCAAAATCATTTTTTCCTATTCGATCCAGTCCATGGTCCAGACCAACATTATTCGCTCGGATTATTTTCTTTTTTTCTTGGAGTTTTTGGTTTTGATAATCAGAGTGGTGCTCTACTGTTTCAATATTCTTATTTGGATAAATATGAATTTCTGGAGATTTTCTTCTTTTCGGAGTATCTAGAGAATTATTTTCGGTATCTCCCCTGTTTGATGGCTGTTTTTTGGTTGATTCTGTACGATCTTCAACTCGAATGATCTTGGGTAACACCATATGATTTATATTCATATCATCTTGGGGCCTTTTGCTTTTGTTGTCCTCTGTCGGTTCTCTTTTAGGATCCCTCCTTACAGTTTCATCTTTCGATCTCAATCTTAATCCATTTTGTGGTGTAGGGTTGAGAGATGATCCTCTGGTGAGATCTGAACGAAAATGATCACTTTTTTCCTGATTGGACTCCATAAAACTCTCAACAGATCTACTTTGTTCTGTGTTGTCATGGATATTTCTTCTCATTCTTGATTTTGAAATTACTGGGCTAGTCGAGTGGATTGAATTATTTGTTGTAGTTTCAATCTGTTTTTCAAATTCGGCTTTTGGAATATTTGATGCTAGTAATTGATAATGGAGTTCTAAGGGATTTGAAGGGTTTTGTTCAATTTCATTTGTAGAATTTGAAGTTGAGTTTTGAAGATTCGCTTTTAATCTACTTGAACTGTTCATTTCCCCGTTTGAGAAGACGGTATTGTTGATTAGTTGACTGTTTATTGAATGTTGAGTTTCATTAAGAGGAAGATTTATATTATCATTTTCTTCACTTACATCTATGTCGTCTTTGAGAATATCCTTCAGAACTTCGTATACAATTCCTTCTAGCTTATTTCCTACAGTTCCTACATTTTCTTTTAGTTCTTCTAGTCTACCTTTCTTCTTAATTTTCGAGACATCTTCTTGATCTTTAGTAAGGGCGTTTTCACAGCTGCTAGTTCCATCGCTAGAAACACTTTTTCCATCACAACCGATAAAGAGAACGATAAAAATCAAAGAGCACCAACGTACTTTCATTATCACGATTTTTCTTATTAATGGTAATAGTTAGGACCGTTCGGTATGATGTTTTGGTGGAAACTAACGACGAAATTGGTTGATGGGCATATATTTGCGAAACACAACGTTGGCATTATTGAGGAATATGCTTTAATGAAACTAGGGCAAATGAAAAATTCGCTACACAAACAAACTTCCATACGTATGAGGATGTCATAGATCGTTCGGAAAACAGAATCGAATTCATAGATATTTTACGATTTTTATCATGATCTATTGAACTGAGGAATTGAATAAGTTTGTAATTTATGTGAGACGTTGCAGTTACTTTTTCCGAATTTGAAGAAAAATGAAAAATTTTATGCAACAACTTATTATATATATTATCAACATTTTCGGTCAAATAACAAGCGCCTTCCAGATGAAAATTTCTCAGAATTTTACGAAATTTATGATTAAGATGAGATTCAAGATGAAATGGCATGTAGATGATTCTTGAGAAAATTAAACAATCGCTCGTGGAAAAAGAACGTTTTGTGATTCAAAGCCATAGTTTACTGAGAATATCTATGAAACCATATGAGAATTTTCGAATTTTTGAAAAATTTCACAAACCGGATCGAAACTTCATGAAACTATAAGACAAATATCAATAATTTTTCTAGATGTAAAAATACTTGCAACAGCTACTGCAGTTTTTGTCATAACCTTCAATGAATTAATTATCAATTATTTCATTTTTTCAAATATACAAGGAGTCCCGAGGAGAATGCATCAAAGGGTATTATAAATAATTGTTAGCAGGTTAGTAGCAAGCACCTCAATGCCTTCGTTTGCAATATACAGAATGATACTCTTATTATGAGCGAAATTTCATAGTCCAATGAGTCTTGGAATGATCGAACGAATGATTTTAAATTTCTTCAATATTTTTTGTATCGCATAAATGAGATCTGTACTAAAAAAACCTCCTCTCTCACACGAATCACACGGTAAGAGATCATTATGATTGTTTTTATAACTACAAGGACTTAATTTAAGATAAAAATTCCGAATATCCACTTGTCACCATTATTTAGTATGTTCAATAAACATTTCTTCCAATCATTAATATAGGTAAATTTATTAAAATGTCACAGTTTTGTCATCCTTTACGACTGGCTTTCCACAAATTTTTATTGAATTGGAACAACAGAACCGGACTAACAATTTTTTTTTATTGTTTTATTTTGAATCACCCTGTGCGTGATCAATATGATATTTTGAATGAGTAATAATATAAGTCCTTTTAGTCCTTTAGTAAAAAGTTCAGATCATAAAAAAAGTATTTATCTGTCCTTCATAGACCTATTTTTCAATAGCCGTCAACAAAATAATCCAACGGTAACAGATTAGGAGATCTAGGAGGTGAAGACCTATGCGTACCACCGCTTATGCATTGGTTTTTAAAAGGTAAGTCAAATATTATAACGCTTCTCTGCATAATACGCAAGAGCTTCATCATATGCCAACCACATTGATTCAATTGGAATTTTTCTAACATACCATGCAAAGTCATTTTTCCATGGCTTATGTTCCATTGAGAAGAAAACCAGCCTTGGCATTTCATCACCTTATTCTACATTTGGGGGAATTTGTTAATGATAGGGCAAGATTCTGTTTTCTTATATTGTTTTATAATAGGTTGTCAAATATCTCCCTTCCGCTTTTATGCTCTTTATTCAATGCTTCATAAAAAGTGTTACAGAGATTGGATTTAGTTCAGATATGCGCCGTTTTGTTCAATAATCTGTTTACATCTAAACGGCAACTTCATAATACCTCCCTCGTAGAAGCCCCCCTCCTTATTTGGAAAGAACTCAGACAGCTACTTTTAACAAGCCTCTTTTGAGTTCAACTTGAACTTCAGCGCATTGAAAATTGATGACTGATAGAATGTGTAGGACCGTCATTACTAAGTATGCGCAAAAGGTCTAGATTACCGCTTGACAAGTGATATAATTCTTTGGGAGAGTAATCTTATGTTTGTTGTGTACGCGAATTTTTGTAATATTGTTATTAGTGAGTCAATCATAATCTACACCCGTGCATTTCAATATAAATGACATAAAAAACATAACGATAGTGTTGATTTGATGATCTAAAGAATTGAAAAGACTCATAGAATTGAGAAAGTTAATATTAGATATGAGTATATTTTTATGAAATGTTCCGTTAAATTGAGAGTAAATTTAAGAAATTTCAATATTTTCAGCAATAATATGCAGGAAAATCGCTATGGAATTCGGTATAATTTTCAGTTGGAATAATTATTTGGATGGAAATTATGTGACATTTTCTGAAGAGCAGTAAAAATGTGTTTTTATCATAAATATTACCTTTTGGAGCCTTGAACAGGAACAGGGTGCATGTCTCTACAATATTAGGGAATCTCATAATGCAAAAGCTGAATATTTTGTGTAATTTAAAAAAAATCCAGTGGTGGGTTAGCCCAACTGAAACCTTAAATCGCTCATAACTTTGAAACGGTGCAGAATTGGAAAAAGTGGTATAGGAATGAAGTTAACTTCTGTGTAATTAACTATGTAATCGAGGTTGAGGCAATTAGATAAAATTAGAAATGTGAAATTCCGGAAAAAATGCATGATTAGACGAGACTCGAACCCTCATATCCAAATTTTTCAGATAAATATTAGGTTATCTAAGGTACTTTAAAATTTTTCCTTTTATTTATATATTTTATTAAGATGCACCATTAGAAATTGAATTAATTCATTTTACTTTCCTTTACCTTAACGGTTTTCGAGTTATAAATTATTTTCAAATGATCTGCGCCAACGTTTCCAAATCTTAGATGTCAGTTATACAGTGTGGTAAAAAATGAATTACCATTATTCAACTCACAAAATTGAAGAAAATACTGTTATTTCAAATTAAACACCCACTATGTTTATTCATTTTTAGAAATGAAAAGAACCGACTCTACAATTTTTCTATAGATTTTTCATACCTCGAGTTTAGTCCTATGATAGTCAAAATGATAGAACAAATTATTCATTTTCTCAGAAGAACAATATATGGCAGCAAAATTTTGCAACAGGTCAATTTTTGTTTAGCTTTTACCAAATATTTATGCATTTTTGCACCAGTGCAGTTACCCTCTAAATGTTTTGAATAAGGAAAGTGGTTCATGTGTTACTTTTTTGGCCAGATTTTTGTATATTCTTTACAGGCGTGCAGTTTTTCAAGAAAAAAATTTTTTTAATAACCTAGTTCTAAGCGGTTTTCATTGAATGCACTATATAATGGCTCGTTTACTCTGAGACGATGGTACCTGATGAAAAGTGTCACCGAATGAAAGTCGACCATTACAGTTTTGTTCATGCATTTTCAACCCCCTCACGTGTAAAACCAGAAAGTGTGAAACACTGCGCTTCAGTTATGATCTTGAGTAGGTATGTTATTTATTTTCAATGAATTGTTTTCACGCATACAGCGTTTTTCTAATTTTTAAAATTAACAGAAACAGATTTTGCGAGCTGTTTTGTTGCAGCTTCCCTCAACAATATTTCAAGTATCGATTTGATCGGATGGATATTCTAGTAGTTATTGAGGAAACAAAATTTCAGATGCTCATAACTACTGAACCATCCGACGGATTTGGCCCAATAACGAACTTGACCGAGATATTTGGACAATTAACCTATTCTGAAAATATGAAAACTCTAGCTCATCTCGTTTAGATGCTAGTGAGGATACGGCCGGCCGGACAGACTCAACTTTCGCCACGAATTCTTCATCAGGAAGTCGAACCCAATCGATTGAGACCATTTTCGGCTCGATATTCCAAAATTACAGACATTCGGGCAAAATGATAGGCACTCTGTTCGAGAGAACAAGAGCGCCAAAAAAGGAAAAGTTAAGGAAGATGTTATTAATTTAATGAAAAATACATCGAAAATTATGAAATTCATTGTTTCTTTATTTGTATAGCACTATCAATTAAAAGTAAAACGAAAATTACTTAACTGTCCTGAAAAAAAAAGTTTATAAGAAATTGAGAATTATTGTTGAAGAAAAAATTTAGTCATAAATGACAGTTTTTCAGTATGATGTGAAAAAATTTCGAGAAATTAGTTTATAAAGAATTTATTAGCCTATTTTTTAGTTGAGGAATATCAATTATTAACATGAGGAATTTCAAATATAATATATATCTGGAACATTACCCATGTTTGAAGCAGAATTTCTCTGTTGTTTCACTGTCCACTTGAAAACGCGCAAAGTAATGATTTCCTTTTGTACTGATCTTTATGGTCGGTTCTAATTATATCTGATAGCCCAAATTGTCATGTGAATTCAATTAATAATCTGTAGTGAATAAATTCATTGAAATTTATGCAATTTCAATGAATATCTTGTGGCGTGAACAAAATAATAATAATAATTTATTTCCTCCATTAAGACATCAGCAGATGCATAGGAATAGTCAAAACCAGGGATAAAGAATGAAACAAAACAATAAAATGGTTACAATGAAAAAAACTAAGTTTTAGAATTTACAAAAAACTCTTGAAGGCTATAAAAGCATTTTTCAATGAACATTGATTTTAACTTCACCTTGAACTGTTTTCACTAATACTCTTGAAATGTTTAGGTAAGTGGTTATAGAGTTTCATCCCTGTGAAGATTGGTGACGACTCACTCTTTGTGGTATTATGCAAGGGAATACACAATATATCTTTATGCCTAGTATTATAGCTATGAAACTCTGAACATGTTTTTAGCTTCTTCAAATTTTGATAGACGTATATTAGGCAATTTAATATGTATATTGATGGAAATGTTAAGATTTTATTTGTCTTGAATATAGGGCGACATGATTCTCGAGGTCTCAAGTTGAAAATGAGAGGAAGAATTCTTTTCGGTGCTACCAATATGCGCCCAGCCTCTGGGGATGAACCCCATAGAACCACATTATAGCAAAGGTGACTATATACACTGCTGAAATACGCTCCAAGAGCGAATCTAACGACAGTGAACTCTTGAGACGCGAAATAGCAAAATAGGATTTACTTATTTTATTGCATACGTGGTCAATGTGAATGGACCATTTCAATCTAGCATCTACTCGTACTCCCAGAAAACTGATACACTTCGATGACCTGAGGCAGAATTCCGAAAGTTTCACCGTGAAACCGTCCTTAGCCTGGAATTTTACAAACTTGGTTTTATTCAAATTTACAATCAGAGAGTTCCTTCTGCACCAGTCAATAAATTTTTTGATCAGAGATTCGCAAATCCCTTACGTGGTTTTATTGCCAGGGATGTATCATCGGCAAAGAGAATGACCCAGCAAGCCTCGATATACTGAGGAAGCTCATTGATGAATAATAGAAATAGGAGGGGCCCCAGGACTGAACCCTACGGAACACCTAATTTGGGATAATATCTTCGTGAATGGGAGTCACCCAACTTGACCACCATAGACTGATCGGAGAGAAAGCTGAGAACCCAATCGAGGAATACCCCCCGAAATCCCATTTGGTACATTTTTTCAATGAGAAACTCAGGCCGAAGGCAATCAAACGCGCGAGTTAAATCGAAAAATACTCCCGCAACCTGATACCCATCATCTAACGAGGAATAAACAAACTCGAGAAACTCACAGCAAGCACCCTGCGTGGATCTACCAGCTCTAAAGCCATGCTGACAACTTGTTAAGGTCGAAAGTTTTGACAGATGGTCATACATTCGACGACAGACTATCCTCTCTATTACCTTTGATAGCTGACTTAATAAAGAAATAGGGCGATAGTTTTCTAAGTTATCAGTACTACCTTTCTTATGAACAGGTTTAACAATTGCTTGCTTTAAAACTACTGGAAATTTACCCGAAGAAACCGAGAAATTGATCAAATCTGACAAATGCTTAGCAATAAGGGGAGAAATATATTTGAGCAATTTAGAAGAAATGTTATCGGGAACAAGGGGAAAAAAGAAGAAACCAGAATTTTCCAATTTTTGGATAGTGCATGAGTTCGAAATAATATTTCCATATTCGCCTTGTAGTGCTAGCTCACCCATAGTAGAGAAATAATTCCCAAATGCGTTAGTGACCTCATTGGGAGCCGAAATGGCCTGCTCATCAATAGTCAGGGTAACATAATTCGTACGACCTTGGGTCTTAGTACGTAATTCTACATTAACAAGCGTCCACAAAGTTTTGTTTCAATTTGTTGATGCGGAAAGAATCTTATCATTATAATAAATTTTAGCTTCCTTATAATTCATTAACGCCTCATGGGATTTCAAGTTTTTAAAAACCCAGAAAAGATTTTTTAATTTGTCTCTTGCTTCAATTATAGAGGAATCTATCCATTTCGGTCGATATTGTAAAAAAGAAGGCAATGACCTCAAGGGACATGCCGCCTCAACAGAAGAAGTTAACAAATCCACAAATTTTTGCAATCTAGTGTCAACTGTGCTGTAATTAGATAATACTTGAAAGTTGGTATTTGAAATCATGGAGGAAAGGTTCTCCAAATTGGAGTATGATAGTATTCTGAAAGTTTTAAAATCCTTTTCATCTTCAAGTTTGTCCTGACAACAATAATCAAGAATGAAAGCTTTATGGTCACCAATGAAGGGCTCATGAAAAGACACAGAAATGCCCATACTATCAGCATTAGTAGTTATATAGTCAACCTTGCTAGATGAGGTTTTTAAGTGTTTGTTGGTAAAGACTCTCGTAGGCTCCAAGGAATATTCTAATAGGCCAAAAGAATTAAAAAGTTCATCAAGAAGCTTTTTCCAAGAATCGTTAACTGAAAGGAAGTTAATACACTGCTCAACAATTGATAGGGATAGGGCTCCAAGATTATAAATTTACTCAGATATCAGAGTATTTTCAGTTGATAATATAGTTCACTTGAGAAGAGAATGAAAAAATGGAAAGTTGGAGAGAAAAAAGACTTTATTAGGAACACTCAAAATTCTGTGTTTGAATAACATAAAAATTTTATGATGAAATCACAAGAATGCTGAAGTTTCGGTTAAGCTAGTACCTAGTTGGTCCCTCACGAGCTCGTCTCAAGCATTCTACCCTACGAGGCATACTTTCAATCAAACGATTTATAAAATTTTGGGGCAAATTCGTCCAAATATCCCGTAAAGCGTTAAAAAGGTCCTCCAGGTTATTGATCGGTTGTTCTATGGTTGACAATTGTCTAGACATCTCAGACCAGACATGTTCGATGAAATTCATGTCTGGAGAGCGAGCTGGCCAGTCCATCCTATCAATAGCATGAGTTTCTAGCGCTTCATTAACCAGACGTCTACGGTGTGGACGGGCATTATCGTCAATTAAAATGAAATTCTCGCCCAAGGCAGCCGCAAACGGAACAATTATGGGTTCAATAATCATATCGTGATATCTCTGGCTGGTCATTGTGGTGTTCTATAGAACAACCAACTCTGTGCGTTGGTTCAAACAAATGCCTCCCCATACACATATAGAACCTCCGCCAAAAGCTGTTGTGGGTATCATAAACTGTTCTGCATACCTTCGACCTCTTTCCCTCCAAGCAAGAATACGTCCATCGGAGTTGACCAAACGAAATCTAGACTCATCCGTAAATAAACATCGGATCCAATCTTCAACTGTCCAATTGCGGTGCTCCTCAGCCCATTGCCGTCGATGAACCCGGTGTTTCCTATTCAAACGGGGATGTTGTACCCTCCTACGTGCTCTCAAACCACGAACATGTAGTCGTCGTCTTACAGTCTGGTTCGAAATTAGAACTCCTGTTGCAACTCTCGGTGATCTATTGAGCCGCGACGCCGGGTAAGTGGGATTTCTCCTAGCATTGAGGATCAAAAGATGATCTTGGGCAGCTGTTGTATTGCGCTGCCGACCTCCCCATGAACATAAGCTACTGAGTCGTTTTGGATGAACCTATTCCAAGCCCGACTCACGACACTTTGCGAAACATTCAACAGCCGGGACACTTCTCGCTGGGACAAACCTTCCTGTATCCACCGTATGATTTGGTCCAGTTGCACAGGAGCCAAACGTCTTCTCGGCATGACTGATAAGCTGATATTTTTCTCATTTCTTCAATTATTGTCATCTTATGTGTTTGAACGAGAGAAAAAAACAGATTCAATAACAAATACCACATTGCTTTTCACTCCATTTGTAACAGCATACAGATAATAATCGATTTTGTGAACAAGAGCCGATGCAGTGAGGAAAAATTTGATATAATCAACTCTTAATTTTTCCTTAGAGAACATATAATGTACAGATATTCAAGACATAACTTGAAAAAAATACAAATGAAAAGAAGTTCATAAGTGATCCCGAGCAATTGTTGATCAGTGTATTTAGATCACCACACAAAAACAAAATTTCTGATATAGAGATGCAGTAGTTCAATACATATTCTAATGTCTTTAAGAATAAAGGAATATAACTCAAAAAATAAAATATAAATAATAATAAAAAATATAACTAAAAAAATAAAATAATGAAAAACTATCATTCAATTTCAAACATTCACTCCCTGTATTTCGGTAATGCATTCCCGGGTTGATAAGGGTTTTTTCTTAAAATTGTTGGAGTAACTTCACCTTTCTCTCTGTACCTCAAATTTAGGAACATTGCATAAGTCAAACGGAGAAGCTAAGACAAACATTAAGGTGATTCTGAACTCAATGACAATGAGCTGCCTTTATTCACAAATACTATTGATTCGATTTCTCGTGAATACCTTCTTCAAAATTCATTCAAAGTCTCACACAAAAACCAAATAACTAGGAGACTAAGCACGTAAAACTTGATTTACATTTTTTTTCGGATTGAAATGCAGCCTTTGTATTCTAGTTCTCAGAAATAATTCTTAATACTCAGGTAGGTAGCTACCATGGAGTAAATTCAATGTCAAACGATAAGTAAAAATTTCCAATTATCTATCTAACACACTTATATTTCTAGTTCCGTCAGCATTTTTCCAACGAATTGGAATTTGTACAAAAATCAAATAAATGTATTTCGCGAACCCAACATATTTGTCAACTAATTTGATGAGGTAAATAAGTTATGTAATACATGTTATTGCAATTAACGGTTTGTTTTCAATAATGCAGGATAGTTGTTGGTTTCAACGCGTATTTTGTTTATTTGTTCGTATCGATTTTCAAGTAAATTATCAATTTACTGCGAAAATGTGGAAATAATTGGAATGTCTTTCCGAAAATTTTCCAATTTGGTTATTATAGGGAATGAGCCTTTTCTATATGGAATAATAATTGATTTAGATACTTTAGTGATCTAACATTTTTTTCTCAAATATTTTTCTGTTTTCCTAAGATTCAGTTACCCATGCTGACCAAGAAGATTAATTTTCTTCCTTTTGACGATTAGAAACAACAAAATTTCGAAAACTTGTATAAATCATCCCTTTACATATATGATATCATGAATGATGTGAAATGTTTTTTCAAACTTCATCAGAAGAAAAATGAAACTTCAAATTTTGTTGGCTCACAAAGAAACTGCTTTTTGTTTGTGAAGAATTTTCATAATTACTTAACCGTGCCCAATAAAAAGGTTGAAACAGATTTTAGGAGAAATTTGAGCTTCGATTAGAGCTGAAGGAGAACTGCGAGTAATTATTTTCAATTTGAGATATAGGTTTGTTCATTCATCGTGTATCACACTGTTCCAGAATATGGGAAATGAAAAAGCTAGCAAAAGCTCGTGACTTCACGTCAGTGCTTCTGCTCTGTGCTTCTGAATCTTGTTTTATTTAATTTGGAATATTTTTAAAAGATATCCTACAATAACCTCGATCTTTGATACCTAAGTACCTAAATTTTCGCTAATATAATTCAAACATTTCCAGAGTAATTCATTCCACAATTTCACCCTGTATAATACATAATAAACCATTCAATACTATTCAATGAAATCCATTCATAGACTGCATTTCAAAGATGCGGGGACATCGAGTATGGCAGACTTGGGTTATCTATCTTGTATATTTAAATGTATGTTTGAATAAAGAACACCAAAATTGACGTATGTTAGCTTTTTTCATAATTGTCTAAAATAATGAAATAAGAATTTTCATTCATGAGTGGTTTTCCCTCTCTATAATTGTTAGTAACACGAGGAGCTTAGTTTAATGAAGATCTTCGAATTTTCTCATATTTGGGTGCATAGAAAAGCAAACATATTGTGTCAAGAAACTTCATCTATGAGTACACCATATTCTGTGCCAAAGAAAATCGTTTACTCCTACACAAGCGCACACCACCCCTGTCAATTTTCACATAGCAGAGAATGGCATTACGTTTGAATTTTCCATTTTCATCTAGATGGCGCCTCTCCATCTTCCCCTTTGGTGCTGTCGTTTCTCCCACCCTTACGGAAAAGGGGGAAAACGAACATCGATTCAGGAATCCTTGTCCGCGGATCTATGTCGCGAACAGACTCTAAACTCGGGTTATTTTATCGTTTTTGTTAGAATTTCGGTCGAAATTTTCCGTTTTTCGTGTTTCATTCGAAGATATGGTGACACAAAGAGTGAATTGTGTTTGTGGGATAATCAGGTTTTAAGTTTTTGTGCGAATATCGATTCAAAACAGAAGAAGTGGTGGTGGTGTCAGTTGACAGGTATATACATTATGGTATTTTTTCCAACTTAATTGTATGTGACTCGATGAGACAGTTTTGCCATAATATCTCTAGAAACGAAAGCTTTTTCGGGACTCAAAAAAATAAACTAATTTGATTCCTATTGAAAAATCTCTGCGGAACTCACGGAGGATCTTCGCCATTTTGAGTCTATAGAGGCGTATACATCGGATTTTCCATATGAATCTGGGACACCAGGAAACTTCTGATTTCTCATTGCAATGCCTCGTTCTCTACAGCTCTTTTGATGAATTCGATATGCAAGAATGTGTCTTATTTATTTTAGCTCATCCCTGGAGATCACATCTGTGTACTTCCTTGTGTATTTTGCAGATGAGTTCACTGAAACTGGAACAAAAACCGTGACACTTTGCCTACTCTTATTTCTAATCATTCGTTTTGATTATATCGAAAATAGTTTCTTCTTTTATTATTTTGCAAAATCTGCTCAATACAAAATATGCAGAAAGTCGAAATTTTATGGAAAAATTTATTATACTCGATAGTTTTGTAGTGGTTGATGCGAAGAAATCATAATGAAGTGGGAACAATACAACGATTGCAAAACATTATTTTCAATAATAATATTGGATTTCGATTTCACGTTTAATTAAAGCACCATAAACTTATAAAATCAACAACAATTTTTGAAAAACATAGAATTATGAAATATCACTTTGACTTTAGTATTTTAGCAGAAATATTCTTCAACTTTTATTTTTATGAAAGCAACTTTTTTCTATTCAATTTTCGAAAACAATATAATAACAGGAGATTTCTATTCAAAAGTAGTAAATAAATGAATTATATCATCTTTCAGAGAGTATCTAGAATTTGATTGTCCAACTCGAAGAAAACTAAGAATGAAACAATAACCAACAATAATAGACTAAGAAGCTTATTGAGTTTTGGTATTCAATTTCAAAATCGTTAGAAATTAATATAAGGCCTGAAAATTCAACCGGATGTTTTTAATAAACTACTTCGGCAACAATCGTAAACAAGAATAATTAATACTCATTCAATAATATCATTTTTTCAGTTTTTTTCAATCATCCCAAGTCCGAATGACCACTGATTTAATGTACTGATGTTAAATAATTGATGCTATAGGAAGTATTCAGCAAATAAATGGAAAAAAATTGAAAGCACTGACGTGAGGGCAGATGGCTTTGGCGCTTTTGTCAAGCTACTTGCGAGTAAATATTCAAACTATAACAAATCTACAAGTACTCTGTACAGTGGAACAAAAGTCCTTTCCCGTACTCTGGAACAATATGATACAAACGCCACGATGAATGAACAAATCTATTTCTCTAATCAGAAATATCTACTGATAGTTTTCTTCAAGCTTTATTCGAAGCTTTAATTCCTTTCTACTAAAAACCTACGCCAGTGTTCTTGTTAATTTTAACAACATACATTATTTCACCATAATTATCCATTTCGATTTAATTCTCCCCGAACTGACATTGATTAATAAGTCCGACCCATGTCAATCGAATACGTAACTGTGATAGTATTGAACATTGATACTTGATTTTTGTCAGTTCTCTTGAGTGAATGAAAAAAAAAACATATTTTTTGGTGGAAAAAACTACGAAAATAAAATTTGAGAATATGTGAGATATCAATAATGTCCAGACATGCACAATTTTTTGTTTCAATACGTCCTATATCTCATGAGGAGTAAAGTATGGAAGAATCATTTTGCAGCTTGCCTATTTTTTCGAAATATCCAAAAACACAACTCCTTAAGGAAGATAGATCCATCAAAAAGATAACTCCATGGAGGTTTTCTTTCATGCTGAGTCTACAAAAGCGTAAAAATCGGATTTTCCTCATGAACATAAACAAGAATGTTTTGGACTTTTTCGTCACAAATGGAAATAACAATATCCACATACATGCGAAATCCTATCCTCCAGACCTTTCATCTGACCATTCACCAGTTCTGGTAACCCTCCACACAATACTCAAATCGTATGAAATTAAATGTTCATTAATGACAGAGAAAACCATATGGGCTGAGTTTCAACAAATACTCGAGGAAGGAGCAGTTATGAATATAATTTTAGAAACGCCTGATTATACAGGGTGAGTCTTTGACCACTGCGTTAATTTTAACCATAGATTCTTGACGTCAAAAGAAACATTTTCTTCCTATAACATTTTTCCAAATTTGGCCCCGTTCAAAAGATATAGGGTGTTGAAATATCATAAAAAAATTGCATTTTCACCTGTAATATTCAAACGACAATATCAATTGAAATGATCTCTTGTAGAAGGTTTTTGATAACAGTCATGCATATTATGGCATCATCAGATCTATTCCATTTCTTGTGGGTTTCTCACTACTACTCTTCAGATTGGTTGAATTGCATGAAAAACAAATATCACTTGAACTAAAGGTCTGTATCTTATACTTCCTGGAATCATTAGTCTTTTTCGCAGATAAAATCATTCTTCATCTTTTCTCCTAAATTGCACCGTTCTTGAGATATTCGAAGTTGAAAGGAATTAAATCGATATAATTTTGTCCAAATTTTCTGATTTTCCCAAATACAACTCTGTGCTGAAATGATTCAATTATCAGATTTGTTCAATATTTAATATTAATTTAATATTTTATGTCTTTATTAAATATTTCTACAAGGTTGAGGAAATTTCTCCAGTCTATGGTTCCACCACTAAACACTATAGATGAAATTAACCACTGAACAATTTTTGTCTTACATTCACTACAATATCTAAATTGCCATTTGCTGTATTCATTATTAATGATGTCTAGCACTGAATTGAATTATTTAAAACTATCGAAATTATCCTAGAATATTTTCCACTTTTTTCTTGAAGATACAAATAACTGTTGACAGTGTTGACAGTTTCTTCAAACAGAATCAAAACAACAGGGAACCACAGAACACTATTTTATTGGAAACTACCCACCACAGAGACGTTATAACATTTTAGTGTGATAATAATGCACTCTCGTTATTCTGAGAAAAATTATACCTAAAGATCAATAATGGTTACAGATATTATCGTTCATTTAAAAAAACTTTGCAATTATTATTTTTTTTCTCTCCTGGGGTTCGGTAATAAATTGATATTCTATGGCAAGTTATTAAAATTTGCCATAATCTATGAATAACCATATAATATAACAGATACTCTGATTATAAAATCCAAAAATTTACGCATGTTCAGTAATTAATTATATTCTAAACAGAATAGATTCATATTAATGATTTAACAAACATTTTTTTCAAGCAAGAATAATTGCACATCTAAATCTGGGAATACTTGTAATCTATCCAAGTAAATTGTTATTGGGATTCAGTACAGAAAACAATCATCAAGCAAAGTAACATCACTTTAAAATAATTATTAGTAGTGACATCATTCATTGTTGTTGAAGATTTCGAAAAAGATTTTCATATTTTTAACAAAAAAAAATCAAGAGACTTCATAGACCTGTTCACTGGTCTCAGTGTATCAGTGTTTGGAAAATCATAGATGATTTTTTCTGGCTTTGAGTGAAAAAAAAAGTGACAACCTCTTGCCTTGGAAGTTTTCGTAGAAATGATGGTTTTCATGATTTGGAAATTTTAAGAAGAAAATTACAAATGTATGATGATAACATCCAATAATTCTGAGGTTTTTTGGAATTTCTCACTAGAAAGGGATGGTTTATAATCTTGAAGTAGAATGAAATTATAGTAGAACAACAAAAATGTATGTTTATGGTGTTGAATTTTTTTACCAAAAATTAGTATTTTATATCTTCCTTCTGGATATGGACCTCATCGGATGAAACATGAGTGAGTGAATCATTTTTAGAGGGGAAATAATGTTTCTAAACAATTCAGATTCATTAGTGGAAGCTGTGGAAGGTATTTTCATTCAAACTAAACTGGACTACAGAGGGGTATTTGCCCAATGTGAAAACTGAAAATGCTTATAACTTTTTAACGCAGCTGAATATGGAAAAACCGTAATGGAAAAAGTGTTTCTTTTGATCTCAAGAACCTACGGTTAAAATTAATGCAGTGGTCAAAGACTCACCCTGTATAGAAACAGCTGCAAACAACATACCAAAAATGATACAAAAAGCAACATGGGAAAGTATCCAAACACACTCAAGAACGGAAGAAATACAAACGAAAAGACCACTTCAAATTCGAGAACTGCTGGTAGAAAAACGAAGAGCAAAAAACGGCAAATATCACGGAATTTGCTTGACAAGACAATACTTAATAAACTCGCCAGAAACCTACGTGAAACCCTGCAACAACGATAGGGTATCACATAGATTGCTGTTGATAAAGTTAGATCGTTTTGGTATTTCACCGAATATTTTAATGTTATTGGAATCTTTTCTCAATAATAGACAATTATATGTAGAATTGAAAGGCTTAAAATCATTTAATTTTATTGCGCACTAAGGGGTTCCTCAGGGTTCTTATTTGGAGCCCCTCTTATTTATAATATATACTTTGAATAGCTCGAAAAAACTTTTGTTTGCGGATGATTTCAAAGTTTTCAGAGAGATTCACGACACAAATGATTTTTATAGGCTGCAGGAAGACATTGAACGCTTATATGAATGGTGCACTGTGAATGAACTACCATTAAATATCAGTAAATGCAAAATTATGATTTATTCAAGATAACTAAACACCGAAGAATTCAATTGTAGTGTTGACAACACGGTGTTGAAAAGGGTTAACGAATGTAAAGATTCAGGTGTTTTGTTCGATAGCAAGCTTTCATTCGACCGACACATCAATAGGATTATTTGTGAAGACAAAAAAACTCTAGGTTTCGTTTTGCGCAATTGTAAAGTATTTTCGAATATACTAGCTATTCAGTCTGTATATCTCAGTTTAGTACGTACCAAACTTGAATACTGTGCTTTAGTATGGAATCCTTTTCACGTAAATATTTGTACTACAAAAAACATAAAGTTCACCCTCTTCGCCACTATAAATATAACTCACAACCGATTCAATTTCGTAAGTTTGAGGAAGAGAAGAGATATTTCAGGTGCGATCGTTGCCTTCAAGCTAGACCATGCTCTGGTAGATTCAATGAAACTGCTGTCTCTATTAAATTTCAATGCTCTCCGCATTATATTTAAAACAATTTAATCTTTTAGAATTAATGTTATCATCACCCAACATCATTTCCATAGTCCTGTGGCTTCCATATGCAGAAGCTTGAATGGTTTACCCTCAGTTGATATGTTTTTTCTAAATATTATTCAATTTAGAAAGCAATTTTATTTATTGATAAGAAACTAATTTTTATTTTATTGAACCTCGGCTGATGACAGCTTGGGGACATAATACTTGTATGTACGTATTTACTAATTGTTTACACCTGTAATTGGGTATATGCCTGTTGGATGTAAAATATATAAATGAATAAATAAAAAAAACAAATATAGAAATTCTCAATTCCAACACTAGATGAGAAAAATGAGCTCAGTATCAGGAAAGCTACGAAGAAATTCAAAAGACCTATTTTAAGGAAATTTCCGATTAAAATGGCCAGTGGAGAGTGGGCTGCTTCAGGTGAAGAAAATTGCAATACATTTGCTATACATCCTGCTCATGTCTTCACACCAAATGACCCCTATCTTAGTATCAGCGATGCAGAAGTTGAAACTTTTCTGGATGTTCCGCGTCAGATGTCTTTATCAATTAAAACTTTCACACCAACTCAAGTAGCCAATGAGATGAGAAGACTGAAATTCAAGAAGCCTCCACGATACGGCCTCATAATGGCTGAAACTCTGAAAAAACTGCCAAAAAAAAGTCTTACTGGTCACAACATTATTTAATAGAATGATGTGTATATCCTATTTACCCATCATGTGGAAGTATGAAGAGGTGATAATGGTACCGAAACCTGGTAAACTTGAGCACAATGCGGAATCATATAGGTCCATAAGACTTCTGCCAATCCTGGGTAAACTGTTAAGAAGTTGCTTCTCGAACGGCCGAAAGATGACATATATATAATAACTATATATATATTTATCTAACAGACGTGTTCAGTCCCGATACATGCGACAGGCTACCTGAGACCCGTATGATCCAGATGGTTTTTGCGTGTATATATGTGGAAAACCTGCTTTAAGGAAATATAACTCCTCAGGCAACTTTAGAGGGGAAAAATTATTTTTCATTCAAAAAAGTGATATACTTGATTCACGTTTTGAAGCCCGATATCCTAAACCGACTTTTCATTCCCACATATACGTCGACGGAATGTTCTCCAAACCTTTTCAGTCCCTGCGGTGTTGTCAGATCGTTGGGACTGACCGCGTCGGTTAGTTATACCGCAAATAACCCTAATTGCATATCTTATGTTGAGAATTGACTGACGAGGATCTTTTACTTTTTTCAATAGAAGATCACATGAAATGTATAGACTGAATTCTCCCAAAATCTATCGCTTCTAACAACTTATACAATCCCAATAGAGAGAACCGTCGTATAGAAGATTGCTTTATTTAATTCTTCGAACCGGACCGATAATCAAATAATTCATCTTCACTGGTATTTAAATCTTCAACAGAATCATCATTGAAGTTCATAAAAATCGGATAAAATTGCTCATCGTCAGACAGTATGTAAGAAATTTTCCGCATAAAAAAGTTTTTTTCGATAACAACTGACATATGAATCATATTTGAAAAACTGATATAATAGAAATTTCAATCTATCTCTAAAGGTTTTCGTTAAGGAAAATTTTCAATATTCTACGACATAATAATAATATGAAACTTTCTTCATTATTGAAAAACAAAAATTATGAGCAATATTTTTTACAATTTTGGGCTCAATATTTGGAACACACTGTGATGTGTTTGAAAATTTCAGTAATTAAGAAATATTTGCAGTTTTTCAGTTTGTTTCCGATATTTTGTAAACAAATTTGACGAATTCCGATATTAAACTAGATCTTTAAGATATCATTTACGAAGAGAAAACATCAGAGAGATAACTTCTTCTAATACTCATTTTTTTACCTGGATAACTAAAAGTATTCGGGCTTCAAGAAAATTCAACAGGTGTTAAAGTTTTTTAATGTTCAATGTTTCAAATAATTTAAGTTCTTCAGAAATGCTTTATAGGCACTCGGAATGCCGTATTCCAAAGCTGTATCGGAAAAAATTGTTTCATTGGGATAAAATTAAATGACCTTTTTTTATATCTTCATGAACCCAATCGATTGGAAATATTTTTGATTCGCTAGTCGAAAAGTTTATCTATTTTGGTTGAACATTAGCTTGCTGTTCTACTTGGAACAACCAAGCAAAAGTAATAAGCCCAAATCTCATTGATATCCTGAAACCAAATGCAATAACCCGCGAAATTTTTAGGACTTATTAGGAAGATCGCATCAAACTGTTTGAAATTTGCATTTCTATAGGGATATCTCACTCTACTGAGACCAAGAAAGTTGTCATAAATGTGAAATTGTATTAAAAAACAGAAATGGTTTAACATCTCATAATGATACGTTGGTTTTTGTGACCAGCATGTTGGGATATATTGAATTTTACAGGGATATATTGAATTTTACCGCGTTACAGGCTGGAGCGCTGACCCTTGGACCCTGAGTAGGTAGATGATTAACAAGGGATAAATAGAGTTCAGTTTCACTCGTATTTATTCAAAATTTGAAAAATCATATTTCGGAAACTATTGGTTTGTCGAAGTCGAGAACGGTATTGGTGTATACGTCTGATAAAATTGCACCATAAAAAATTTTTTATTTGGAAAATTTTATTTTGTTACTTCGAAACTATTCTACCGATTTATCCGAATAACGAACTCAGCCGAGATATTTATAACTCAAATCTACTCTGAAAATTTCAACTCTAGCTCTATCGTATTCACGGAAGTATTTGATATTCAAGATTGACGGAGTATATCCTCCTAGAGGATGTGATAATAATTATCTTTATCAGCGACTGAATTATCCAAGTTTAAGTCTAAGAATAACTTTAGGATCAGTTATGGTTCTGTACAAAATCTTAAATAATAAAATTGACTGTGCCGAAATCCTCAGCAAATTAAATTTCCACCTACCATGTTTCAATTCGAGAAATGCTTCAGTTTTTAAATGTGAAAGAGCTAGAACGAATATCCTGCGTAAGGTTCCAATAAATTTAATGTGTAATAATCATATTATAGTAGCTGTACCTGATGTGATATTTTTTCGTGCTCTCAACAAACTTTTATGAAAATTGCACTTGAACATCTGTCCAATTCTAGTAAAATTTTGATTTTGTGTAATATATGTATGTAGGTGGTTATGGAGAAGTTATTCTTAATAGTAACATTTATATCCCTGTAAAGTGACTTAAATGGATTTTCTGTTGAACAATAAAGCTATTATTATCATTATTATTAAAAATTTGGTTTTCAATATTAAAACCAGATTGAATTATGTGGGAAAAAAGTGATAAGAATCAGTATTTACTGAAAAAAAAAATTGTAGTTAAGATTTGAAGATGACGAATGAGGAAAGCATTCAATTTCTGAAATCAATCCACCTTTAAATCTTAAATTCAGTAAATAAGCGAGTCAGGAATTTTTGCGCGCTTATTCCTAGTTGAACAGCGAGCTATCGTTTGTTCAAATGCCAGTAGCTTTCGAATCTCGATAGATTGTCCATTGTCCAAATATCTGGGCCAAAAACGTCGGATAGTTCTGCATGAATTATGCATTTGGAATTTCGTTTCCTCAACATTTCCTAACATACTAACATATCCACCAGGAATCCACTAGGAAGATGTGCGGATAGCGTTTAAACAAAGAAGTTTGTCAAATTTCATAAAAACCGTTCCTAAAAACTTGATATCTCGTAAGATATTCATCGGCATTAAGAAGAGCACGCTGATGCTCATGACCTCACGTCAGTGCTTTTCTAAATTTTTTAAGATCCATCCAATATTCTTGTACATTTCTCAATTAAAATTTTGTCCAGATTCATTTCATTTCGGTGAACATAAAAAAAATTCGGAAAATACGAATTCAGAAAAATATCGAAAAGTTTTCGTAACGACTCCCTATAAAGGGTGATTGAAATTTCCATGACCCTTATGAATATGATTCGTAAGTCAGTTGTTATCCAAAGAATGATAATAAAATTTTCCAGGTAGTTTTCTTCTAACGACGAGCTATTGTACCCCATTTTTATGACTTTCAACTATACTCGTTTGAAGAATGAAATATCAGAGAGATGAGATCATACTTTCGGTCCGCTTGGAAGAAATGAATAAACTATCTTCTGGAGTAGAAGACGGTCCCCTATATCGGGTTTGTATAAGTTGTAGAAGAATGAGAAGTTCGGGTTTATACACAAGGCACAGCGTTGCCAGATTTAGGGATTGGAGACGTTGATCGAGTATACCGTTTACATACAGCAAGACGAGATCGCCTGAAGCGCCCTCGCACTGGCCGTTCCCCGAAGTATTTCTGTATAAAATATGATGTTTCACCGACTTTTCGGACCCGGCTCAAAATTCATATCTAAGACCCCCTAACCCCCCTGATTATGATTCCATTGAAAAACGTTGTCAGACCCGGAGCCGGGTCTGACAACGTCACTTTTGGACCGAAAAGTCGGTAGAGTATACCGATTTGGGTCTGTGTAGGCGGTCAAATAAATCTATATATATAAACCAACTAGTACCAAATAAGTTTCCGAGAGAACCACTCGTCAACGCATGAGATCAATCGCATCGCGAATACCTTCTCAACCAGCCCTGAAGAAGGAAAGCATCGCAAGCATTACACAAGGTTTGGCACAACAGACTGCTATACAAACTCAAATAACTCCTCACACAGCTTTATAACATGATTCTGAAGTCGTATCTAGGAAACCGTTATTTTGCCGTGAAGTATGGGGATGCAATAACCACTCCTGCCAAAGTAAAATCTGGAGTCCCACACGGAAGTATTTTGGAACGACTTTTATACAAGGTCTCCAGATGGGGTATCGGTTCAATAAAACAAAAAATATTTGTGAGCAAAACAGTTTATTGTTTATTATTAACATGTGAATTGGAGAATTATTTGGAAGAGATGATGTTATCTATATGATGACCGTTGCGTTGCTGGCACTCTTCTAAACGGGAACGAAGATTGGTAATAACACGTTGACACATAGCCATTGATATTGCTGCCATTTCTGACCTGATGTTTTGCTTCAACTGGGTTAGATTCATCGGATTATTTTGATACACCTTACTTTTAAGGTATTCCCATGCAAAATAGTCAAGCGGGCTAAGGTCGGGGTTTTTGGGAGGCCAGTTGATGTTACCCCTTCGCGAAATGACTTTATTAGGGAATAATTCGTAACAACTTCCATTGAATCATTTGAGGTATGGCAAGTGGCCCCATCTTGCTGAAACCACGTTCTTGAGTTGAAACCTGCAAACTCTGGGACCAAAAAATTTCGCAACATATCGTAAAAACGGTCACTCTTCACATTAATTGCTCGGCTTCATTGATCTTCATGAAAATAAGAACCAATTATGCCTTTAGCAGACATAGCTGCCCAAACCACGACCTTTGGGCTATGCAGGGGTTGTTTATGCTTTCGTCTCGGATTCTCCACTGCCCAGTTCCGACAATTCTACTTATTAACATGACCATTCATGTGATAATTTGCTTCGTCATTAAACAGTATGTTGTTAAATAGCTTCAGCATTTCGTTCGCAAAATTCAGTCGATTAGCATGGACTGCATACTTCAATTCTTGAACCATTGAATTTTATAGGCTTTAAGTTGTAAGTCTTTCATCAAAATCGAATGTGAAGTGGATATTTTGATGGATGGATGGATAAAGACGGATCTTGACGAACCGACGCCTCAACTTCTTCAATTGTTTCTTTATCGCGAACTGAACGAGGACAACCACAGTTTTGAATTTTAACTGTTGCATCTGTATTCTCGAACATCCTGATCCATTTCCTAATGATTTCGTCACTTGGCGCGTGGCGTGTACGATATTCCGCAGGATAGACACGTTGAGCAGTCACTATTGAATCACCATTACGATAATACGCTTGTACGCCAAATGCGCGATGCATCCCCGAGTACTGTTGAAAAATGATATGTTTCAAATGTCTACCACGACCAGGCTGACAGAAGTAGTCTTTCATGGGAATTTTCAATCGCTTTTAGGCAAAATGTCGGATCTATTTCGGCTATTACACCACAGGTTTTGAGTTTTAAGGCTGCAATCGATTGCATTCGATTTTCTCCGTATAGACTCTGTCCACATGTGAGTGAAACCTATGTCATCAATGATAGGCCAAAATTGAGGTGTTAACATCTTGCGATAAAAAATGATTTTTTCAGAAAAATCAGTGGGAGTTTCAGAAGGAATTGAGCGAATCTAGGGCTATCTGAATGGCCGGTTGGCTTCAATTCCTGCACTAGTTAAATCTTGTGAGGCTCTAAAGCAAAATCTATATGCAAAATTCGCCATCTGGTGGTTTGGGTAAATAGAGTTGTTGAGAACGTCGAGAAATTGACAAATTTGGATCTTCTTCAACACTGTGGCTCATGGCTGCGATGTTTTCATTTGATCGGTCCGGTCGGACACGCGTTGGTGTTGGCACATTTTGTACCGATCCCGTCGTCTCAAATTTAGCGACCAAATTATTAACAGCGGTCTCAGAAGGTCGATTATGTTGTCCGAAAATGGGATGTGATTTTAAAAGAACCACTATTCCCATAGTGGGATTTAATTATTTTAATGCGATTTTCGAGCGAAATTGAATTCTTTGTAACAATTGCCAAAGCATCTACTACGAATATGCCAAAAACTAACTGTCAATGCTGTCATATGGTAGGTGTGACCACAATTTGAAAACAAAGTGCTTATTGAAAGACCATTTATAAAGTATTTATAAATTTGCGAAATTTTGCAGGTGTATTTGTTTCAACCTAATTCAGATATCTTTCAAATTACAACTTGATCCGATGGATATTCTGGGAGTTATGAAGGAAACAAATTTTCAGATGCTCATATTTCCTGGACCATTCAGCGGATTTGGCCTTATAACGAAATTGTTTGAGATATTCATTATTCCGACCTACCCTGAAAATTTTAGCTGTTTAGCTCATTCTGTTCGAACGTAATCGTGCCTACGGACGGACGGCCAGAATCGATTTTGATCACGGATTCTTCATCAGTGAGTCCAGTGTGCCACTAATACCCAAACTTTAGAAAAATACAGAAATTTGGACAAATGCATAAACTCTCTGTTCAGGTGAACAAGAGCGTCCGCTGTTCTGAATTATGGACAGCATTTAAGTTATTTCTCACAATTTCTGTGACTATAGCTGAACGATCATTCTCAAGAATGAAATAAATAAGAATCTATTTAGGAAACTTTAAGGGACAGAAGGGGTTATATAACTTGGCAATTATATTTATTGAAAATTCTATGGCTTATCTTTAAATTTTGATGATGTTATAGAATATTTGGCTTGAAAAAATGATTTATTTTTTGATGAACATATTATTGAAATCAAAATGTTAATCTTATTCCAATGTGAATGTATGCAAGCTTTCTCACAATGCTGTTCCTCCGCCGAAAAGCTAGTCAATTGATGATGATTATATAAAACGTGTAATATCTGAGTTTATTCGAGTCGAACTGAGAATATCATGACGGTTTTTACTGGTACAGGGCCCCATCAAAAGAATTTGCCACCGGTCACAGAAGCTATAGTTACGCCACTTATATGATTTCAAGTATATTACTGCTCAGAAACATAGACCATCTCCTCCTTGCGGAATTCGGAAAGAATATTTCCAGAATTCTTGATTTAGTTATAGAAAAATAATGATCCAGACAAGGCCTTTGCTCCTAAGTGTTTGATGAATTCCGTCAAAACTGCTGCTTTCCAAGATTTGGTGGACTTGATTGCAGCTCTCAATTCATCTGTATTGAATGGGTTTGACAAATGTTCTTAAGCAGGTACCGATCTCCTGAATTTGTGTAATTTTTTCTTCATATTTTTCAGTTTAGCTGGATATATTAACTGATTCGGATACATCAGCTTGCAACTTTGGATCAATTTTTTGATGATAATGAGGCAAGCAGAGTACCTTCGCGTACTTTGCTCAAGATCTCATCAACTCCTATTCGAATGTATGAAATTCATTTTCGATACAACAGTGTTTGGCTTGTATTGATAGAATTCATAAGCTTTTCAAGATTCTCGATGGATGGTAATTTTTGATAGTCATTATTAAAATTATCGGTTCCATTCGACCAACCAGGAGTATAATCGTTCTGGAAACCTCTTGGAATCTATTTTTTTTTGCAACCTGTGATAGATAGATAGATAACCTTTATTTAATCTAGAATCATGCAGATTGTTCATCATGTCACAAAAGAAGAGAAAAAAAGCACAAAGATAAATAGAAAAACTCAAAAACACCAGAAAAGACCGAAAATGAAAATTAAAGTCCTTCAAAGGATTTTTCACTGAGAATCTCGTTGAGGTTGTAGTAGGCCTTTCTCAGTAAAATTTTCTGCAACACCACACTACCATGCTCAAAGCTTGAGGGCAAAATATTCCAGATCTTAATCATGAGATAATTTACTTTTTTTTCTATGTAGTTGAAATGTAGTTCTTTCCACACAGAGGTGAGTTTTACCTTTAGTGTCATACTCACGCTTCAAGAGCAAGGTTTTGGAGTCCTCATATTTCTTTATCACATACATTATACATTTATAAATATATGTATATGTATAAGCTGGTGAGTGTAAAGATATTATGCTTAATAAAAATATCCTTACAGTTTTCTTGTTGGTTCATCTTGAAGATTGTTCTCAGGCATCTTTTTTGTAATTAAATTATTCTATCAGCCTCAACGGAAACCGCCCAGAAAATAACGCCATACCGAAGTCTAGAATGCATATTGGCATGGTAAGCAGACAGGGCATCATCAATCCCGACTCTGTCAGTGATAAATATATATATTCTTTTGAAATTTTGGCTTACATTATTTAGTTAGCAAACAGTAAAGCATATAGATCAGGGTTTAGTGACGGGGTGTCATACAATTTGGCGTATCACATAAACGCCTTGGGAAAAAAACCCAGTAAAAAAAACCCTGGCTCCCCGTCTAAGTGTGAAAATACAAAAATGAGCTGAAATATATTTTAGGGGCTTCTTTCTTCCAGAGTGGTCTTCCATTGATGGAGACAGAGACTTCTTCAAGTTGCTCACATTGAATC
Organism: Micraspis discolor; assembly: GCA_030674115.1. NCBI lineage: Eukaryota > Metazoa > Arthropoda > Insecta > Coleoptera > Coccinellidae > Micraspis > Micraspis discolor. The sequence continues at coordinate 911,216 of JARTUT010000443.1, forward strand.
TGGAAATAAAAAGACGAAAGCAGAAAAAAGAACTGAATAACAAAAATACGTATCATATTCGTTTGAAATTTATAACCCATTCCAAGAAAGAATCGGAAACATCATGAATAGCCCTAAACCATCTTTAAATTTATATATGGGACAACTATTGAAGAGATGAGATATTGTTTCTTCAGCTTCTCCACATTCACAATTTGCGCTAGGAACTGAGTTTAATCTGAATAGCATGATATTGGTACGACTATGACCTGTTCTCAAACGATTAAGAACTGTCCAAATTTTTCTTGGAAGATCAAAACCAGGAATTTTTTCAGAAGGATCAGGAACGAGATACTTATTGAACATTTCGTAAGAGTTCCACTCAGTCTTCCATAATTCTTTATCACTTACATTCATATTGAAGAACGTATTATGGCATGATTTACGTGAGTTCAATCTGGGAATTCTATTTTGTGGAATATATAAAATAATTGGGAATGAATTGGGAAAAGAATTATATTTGTTCCAAGAATTCAGAGCTGCAGTCTATCTGCGAATACGGGGAAGGACAATGTTAGACAAAACATAATTCTTTATATTGAAGAACGCATTATGCCATAATTGTTTACGAGACTTCAATCTGGGATTTCTATTCTGTGGAATATATGAAATAATTGGGAATAAATTGGGAAAAGAATGATATTTGTTCCAAGAATTCAGAGCTGAAGTCTGTCTGCGAATATGTGGAGGGACACTGTTAGACAAAACTGGAAACCAATGAACCGGTGTAGATCTTATGCTGCCAGTAATTATTTTCATGGATGTATTCAATTGTGAATCAATTTTTTTGTGTATGTGCACTATTAAACCAAACAGAGCAACAATACTCAGCTGCAGAAAAAACTAGGGCTGGAGATGCTGTGCGAAGAGTGGAAGCATCAGCACCCCAAGATGATCCAGATAATTTCTGAACAATATTATTCCTAGTTTTCAGTTTTACGCTTAGATCATTTAAATATGCCTTGTAATTGAGAGATGAATCTAATTTAACTCCTAAGTATTTAGGATAGAAATTATTGAAAGTTACAGCTAATTTGCTATATTTTTCATGATTATTCAGATGGGAACAAGATACCTCCTTTTTGTTGGGATTTGGACATAATCGCCACTCAATAAAATAATTCTTCAAAATTTCCAAATCAGATATCAGTATGTTTTCCAGAGTATGGAAATCTGAATGTTGGTAAGCAATAGCAATGTCGTCAGCATAAACAAATTTCTGAGATGATGTCGTGGGTAAATCACTTAGATATAAATTGAAAAGTAAAGGAGCTAAAACTGATACTTGAGGAAGACCGTTTTTCAATGTTTTGAAATTGCTACTCTTATTGTCAATAAAAACACGAACTCTTCTACCAGATAACATATTTTCTTATAATCGCACCATTTTCCAACACTTCAGATGGGTATAGAGAGCGATTAAACTTTGATCAATTTTTGATGATGATGAGGCAATGGGGAGTAGCTTCACCTAATTTTCTCAATATATCCCATGAACTCCTACTCGAATGTGTGAAATTAAAAATGATACGAGTAATGATTGATATTATGTCATTAGAGTTCCACATATGGCCGATAAATGATCGCCTGCCCATCAGATCGATAAAACATCAAAATTCAATGAAATTCCATCAAAATAATACCATTTTCCTTAATACAAATTGATTCATTCACGTGACACAGTCTCATGTTTGCATTTAGATCGTGCAGATCAAATCGACCTCGTATACTTCCGGTCGGCTTACCGATTTTCAATTCCGCGTCATCTTCAGGACTGAATTCATCGACCTATCCACGTAGATAGATTGATATCTCTCATGCCCGTATTTTTATGCTTATATTCCGATGCTTTATCCGGGAGCGTTTCGAATGCGATCATCTCCGTTATCACGAGAGTGGATTTCGATGTTCAGAATGATGTCCTATCTAAGCAGCTCGCGAAATTGCCAAATTATATGGAAGCCCCGACACTCAACCTGGAGAGGCGATGAACTCTTCTTTCACCAATATGGGCGTGATGAATTTATTCCATTCGGTATTCACCAATGCTCTCGAATAGGCTATTCGGTGTATTATGGGATTGGGTGAATCAGTTAGAAGAGGCCAAATCTTATGCTCATACCTTTCTTCTTCAGGAAGAAGGAAAACCACCCTGAACATATGAAATAATGTACTCAAAGTCAGGAATTTTTTAGTAAACACAAGATCGACACAAGATTGATGACACACTTTGTGATCATGCATGTGTTTTCCTTGATAGCTCCACAGTAACACAGTAACCATTATCTATTATTGTTTTGTAACTAACGTTTCAACAGACATGTTCTGTTTCTAATGTGAACCAGTCATGATGAACATTTTTTGAGTTACCAGTCAAATATTTATCAATTTATTTATTCCTTAGCAATTGAATTTTCAACATGTCGCAATGCACACAGATTGAACGTTATGATTTCATTTAATTTGATCGTGATTAAATAAAATTTTATTTGATAAAAAAACTGTTAAACACTTTAACATCGAATTCGCCTGAAGAATCCAAGTATTTGGCGAAACAATTGTTGCAAAATGTAGTGTTACAATATTCTTGAAACACAATAAATGTGTAAATTTCATTGAATAAGTTTTTATTCAATAACATTCAAATTGAATGAAATTGGATTTCCATAAAGTGAGGACCTCAAACATTCAAGACGTTATGATTTCGTAGAACTATACAATTGAAATCAGAAGACACTTATTTTGACTCAACGCAAATTTTGTGCAAAATTTCCTAGCAAAAAAGCACCCCATGCTAACACAATTCGAGCAATTTGGAGAAAAGTGAAAATGGTTTTTGAAAAAATCATCATGTACCATGAATCACATTTTGATTTGAATGGAAATGTAAACAATCAAAATTGTCGTTTCTGGGGCTACAGAAATCCAGATCATTATCGTGAAAAGCCTCTCCATGACAAACGAGTGACAGTTTGGGCCGGAATATGTGCGGATTGTATCATTAGGCCGTTCTTTCTGTAAGATAACGATGGCGAAACAATTTGGGTGAATAGTGACAGTTACCGAGCAATGGTAAACACTTTTTGCGTAAAGAAGTCGAGGATAAAGGCCTGGATGCCCACGACTTTCAAAAAGATTGTGCTACGGTTCATACAGCTCGTTAAATGTTTCCAGGTCGATGGATCTCAAAGAATGGTAACTGGCCGTCGAGATCACCTGATTCGACTGATCCGGACTTTTTTCGGTGGATATTTTTCTTAATTAAATTTGTCGTCAGTACATTACTCCAGACACAGAACGCTTTTTTGAATTTCGATAGGTAAAGTTTAAACCCAGGATAAAATTACAGCTAGTTAATTAATCGTTTCGTGATATTATCGAGATACAACCACAGCATTGATAATATATGATTATTATCTATGCTTTGATACTAATTTGCTGAACTGGGTCAACATCTAATGACTCAGGCGAGGTAACAACAACTTTCTTATCTCGTCCTGGAACTACGCTAACTATAAGAGGCAGAGGAAAATAACCTATGAAGAGGGATGTGCGAGGTTGTCACATTGAATTTCAAATCATCGGTATAAAGTAAAAACTGCGTGTCATGAAAGCAAGTGGTTAATATTTTATGAAAATAGCAGAGGACCCCGGTGTGAACCCTGAGGTACTCCAGAAGTATTAAATAGCCGGTTCATGATAAAAGACTTCAGGCAACGCAGCAAATCCTCATAAATTCCAACTTCAGCGAGTCTACGCGTCGAAATAATTTTTTTTTCGTATAGAATTGTTTAGGATTTACAATGTCCATACAAAAGTATTTAGGAAATGTGTTGTACGTAGAGACTAAGCAAAGTATTAGAATTGATAGATTCATAGTTATGATTAGCCAGTAGGTCATTTGGCCAGGTCCTTTTCAACCTTCCTGAGTTGGCATTGCTTCTGGGTCAATTCACCTATAAAAAATTTAAACCTATCTATCACTCGAATTTCTTCTTAAGACATTCAAATATATTGTAACTTTGTACAGACTATTCAGGTAAATTTACTCTATATTAATATATTACATTTCAACAAAGAATTTATAACTTAGTTTAGTATATCTATTAATTTCAATAACGCCCACCTTGCTACTTTTAATTCTTTCTCAGATGCACAAATAAATGTAAACAATAGTCCAAACTGGTATGCATAAATAAAAAAGCGAGATAAAACTTCAAAGATATGTCTTCTTCAGATTTAAAAAAAATGAGATGCTCCAAATTGAACTAACACGATGAGTAAATTGAACAAAACGCTTTAAAACATGTAAAACAGGACGGAAAGCTAGGTAAACAATGAAATTTCGACCATTAATGGCGAAACCAATCAAAACGCTGACTACCATTGCCGCCACTGTCTTGTATAAAGTCACTGTAGTAAAACAGAGATGCGAGCGCCTCAACCGGCTGTTTACGCAGTTAAAATTGGCTCAATTTCACGAAATATTTAGTGAAAGTTTCTATAGGTTGTCTATGATTGCTACGACAGATTGGCAATAAAAACCAGGCATTGCACAAATCTATTGGCCCATCAAGGGTCGTAACCTTGAAACTAATTTGTTAACTTTCATGGAGTATATTCATGATAGCTTCGAATGCCACTCTCAGGTTGATGCCATTTTTACCGATTTTAAGAAGGCTTTTGACAAAATTAATCATGGTGTTTTACTACGGAGACTCGAGGAGGTGGGCATATGTGGCAGTTTGCTGAGGTGGATACAGTCATATATTCTGAGGCGATCACAATTTGTCAGCGTCAATGGACAGAATTCCAGGAGTTTTCCAAATGCATCGGGTGATTTATTATTTATCTGAACAATATCTCCCGCTGCTTTCATCATGCTAAGTTCTTGATATACGCTGATGATCTTAAAATATATTTAAGGATAAGGAGTCTCGAGGACTGCATTAGGCTTCAAGAAGATTTGAATAGGTTTTATGAATATTGCTCTGAGAATTTTCTATTTCTGAATTTTGAAAAATGCTCGATTCACTAGAAATGTCAACATCTTCGTATCCAATTACACTATTGATCAAGTGATCATAAGACAAGTGAGTGTTTGGAAAGATCTGGGTGTACTTCTGGATTCTAGGTTGATATTCGACATGCATATAAACGCGGTTATCGAGTCATCGAATAAAATGCTCGGATTTACCATCAGACATGGAAGATTGTTCAAGAGAAATGAAAGCTTGTTGACTCTTTACTATGCTTTTGTGTTCAGTAGGTTAAATTTTGCAACGTCCATATGGAATCCTCAGTACAAATGTTATGTTCAAAGATTAGAAAGTATACAACATAAGTTCTTGAGGTTCTTAGCCAACAAAAGTAGAATCAGAGACACTAATCATGATTACACCGATATTCAACAGAGCCTCAGAATGTTAAGCTTGGAGAATCGTAGAAGATTAAACGATGTGTGTCTGCTCTTCAAAGTGGTGAATGGTATGCTTAATATCCCGGTGATTCTCGAATCCATCGATTTTAGAGTACCAGAGAGAAGACTCAGATCCCGTGAATTGTTTGCCGTGCCATTCCGTGGAATTAATGTCTACTTTTAACACCTGGTCTTTTGGCGTCGATGTTTTCAATGTGCAACTCCATCAACTGAAAAGATTTCTTAAGTTGAAATTATTAAATGTTCCTCAGTCTGCAGATAATTCATAGATCTTGTTATAGATAATATTTAGTTTATTGAAAAAATATTTTATTTGTATATTATAATGTATAATAATTATTGTATGATGTATCACTCTTTCAAACTGTGAGGGCTGTATTGGGTTTTTTACCTGTTTGTACTCCTATTGTCTCAAATAAATAAATAAATAAATAAAAAACCAATTTTCGAGCGCTTGTTTTTCTAATTGAGGGCTGAATCAAAAGCTGACACTGGAACACATAATATCATAGATTTGCTTAGCGAAAAAATCATCTTGTACGAACTGAACATCTGTTCATATTTCAGGAACGATTTTTCCATCATATAACTACTTAGAAGGGCGTTCATCCCTGATAAGAAAAGGAAACGGAGCGCTGCGGTGCAATGCAGGGCAAATGAATAAGACCAGTGTCGTCGTCTGGTAAACATCGATCTCGGATCATTCCAACCACCCAACCGGTATGTATCTCTTGCTTATTACCATCGAGGGCGCCCAACTCTCTGACGGTTAAACTTATTCAATTGTTTTGGAGGGTGTACTGCAATCACAGTGTTTGTTTTAGATCAACCGAAATGACTTGAATTAACAGACTCCTTGCGGAAACTGAATGGATATCCATATCAGCCTACCATCACAACATACATATGTATTATATGAGGTCTAGGTATTAGATAACGTGACAACTCGCGCAGGAGTTTATGGGAAAACATGGTTTTGTTTGTTGTTGTATTAGTCTTTTAAGCGCTGTTGTTCTTCCAACAGGATGCTTGAAGATATCTGGTATTTTTAGATATTTGGGTAAAAGTATCATCAATTGCTTTGTTCGATCTCGGTGATTAAGAATTGACGACCCCTCGAACAATTCGTTCTAGATGTTGGCAAACGAAATGTAGAATCCTTTTTGCACGTAATATCTGGAATCTCAAACTCACATATACAGAGTGAGTCTTTGTTAATTTTAGCCATAGATTCTTGGAGTAAAATAAACAATTTCTTCCTTCACCTTTTTGTTTCAAATTTGGCACGGTTCAAAAGAGGGTGTAGAAATTCCATAATCCATTGCCTTATCTCTTGTATTGTTCAAATATGTATCAATTGAAATGATTTCTTGTAGAAGGTTTTTGATGACAGTCATGCATATTTTGGTATCGACCGATTTATTCAATTTTCCTGGTTTCTCACAATCACTCTACAGGTTGGTTAAATGGCATGAAAAACTAATATCGCTTGAACTAAAGGTTGATATCTTGTACTCTCTAGTTTTCGAAATATGCGAAGTGAATAGGAATTCAATCGATAAAATCATCCCAAATTTTCTGATTTCCCCAAATCCAACTCCCAATGACCCAATAATCAAATTTGTTCAATGTTGCCCTACTAAACACTATAGATGAAATTGATCACTGAACAATTTTTGGCTTACATACACCACAAAATCTAAATTGTCATATGTTGTATTCATTATTGATGATGTCTAGCATCCCATTTAATATCCAGCACAGAAAAATATTCTATAATAAATAGGGAAAAAAATTCCATAATTCACATAGGTATATTTTCCTGATGAGCGTTGTAATAGGATATGTATTTTCTGTCAGGATCTATTAGATTCAAGACGTTTCTTTGTGGAGAGCTGATTCTTTATACCTTCAGACTTCCAGGATACATCAAGTTATATACAGGGTGAGTCTTTGACCACTGCGTTAATTTTAACCATAAGTTCTTGAGATCAAAAGAAACACTTTTTCATTACGGTTGTTCCTTATTTAGCTGCGTTAAAAAGTTATGAACATTGGGCAAATACCACTCTGTAGTCCAGTTTAGTTTGAATGAAAATTACCTTCCACAGCATCCACTATTGAATATGAATTGTTTAAAAACATTATTTTTCCTCTGAAGTAATGATTCACTCACTCATCTTTTATCCGATGAGGTCCATATTCAGAAGGAAGATACGAAATACAAATTTTCTGGTAAAAAAAATCAACAGTATAAACATAGATTTTTGTTGTTCTACCATAATTTCTTTCTACTTCAAGACTATAAACCATCCCTTTCTAATGAGAAATTCAAAAAAACCTCAGAATTGTTGGATGTAATCATCATACATTTGTAATTTTCTTCTTAAAATCTCCAAATCATGAAAACCATCATTTCTATGAAAACTTCCAAGGCAAGAGGTTGTCACTGTTTTTTCATTTCACTCAAAGCCAGAAAAAATCATCTATGATTTTCCAAACACTGATATTTCTGAAGTTTCTGCTCCTTGACAAAGACCAGTGAACAGGTCTATGAAGTCTCTTGATATCATACTGTTAAAAATATGAAAATCTTTTTCGAAATCTTCAACAACAATGAATGATGTCACTACGAATAATTATTTGAAACTGATGTTACTTTGCTTGACGATTATTTTCGGTACTGAATCTCAATAACAATTTACTTGGATAGATAACAAGTATTCCCAGATTTAGGTGTGCGATTATACTTGCTTGAAGAAATTGAGTTTGATCACCTAAAATTGTTTCTCTGTCAAGGAGAAGAAACTTCAGAAATATCAGTGTTTGGAAAATCATATATGATTTTTTCTGGCTTTGAGTGAAAAAAAGCAATGTGACAACCTCATGCCTTGGAAGTTTTCATAGAAATGATGGTTTTCATGATTTGAAAATCTTAAAAAGAAAATTACAAATGTATGATGATAATATCCAATTATTCTGAGGTTTTTTTGGAATTTCTCACTAGAAAGGGATGGTTCATAATCTTGCAGTAGAAAGAAATTATTGTAGAACAACAAAAACCTATATTTATACTGTTGAATTTTTTAACAGAAAATTATCATAGTATTTCGTATCTTCCTTCTGAATATGGATCTCATCGGATAAAAGATGAGTGAGTGAATCATTACTTCAGAGGAAAAATAATGTTTTTAAACAATTCATATTCAATAGTGGATGCTGTGGAAGCTAATTTTCATTCAAACTAAACTGGACTACAGAGGGGTATTTGCCCAATGTGAAAACTGAAAATGCTTATAACTTTTTAACTCAGCTGAATATGGAAAAACTGTAATGGAAAAAGTGTTTCTTTTGATCTCAAGAACCTATGGTGAAAATTAACGCAGTGGTCAAAGACTCACCCTGTATAATGTTTTAATTTAAATGTTCTTCCATCAGCATAAGCGGAGATATAAATTTTTGTTCATATCAACATTTTTCCAATTTTGTCTAATAACTCGAAAAAAAGGGTAGCCAAAAATGAATTCTACTTCTATTTGTTTCTCAGAAAAAAAGAATGGAAATGGGTTATCAAATTTTGTCTGTAGGATCGAAAGTTATCCCTACATATGCGTTTCGTCCCTGGCGCACACATTTGGACTCATCAGTATGGCTTGTGTGCGCCATGCCATAGACGCAGGGTATATTAGAGTTTGAGGGAGCCGCCGGGAGTTGAACCCGGCACCTAGTCGGTGTGAAACTTGAGCGCTAACCTCTAGGCCACTGAAGCGCTATGAGTGGCTATATAGAGTGCTGCCAAGAGATCCCTACACACTCCCCTGCCGCTGACAGAGTGCCGCTACACACTCCCTTACCAGTGACGGAGGAACGAAACCAGAGCGTGTTACAAGGTCACAAGGTGTAGCCAGGTGATGGCCACCCGAGCTGAGCTACACCACCCGGTATGGTGCAGAAGGGTGATGTTCACCTAAGCAGATCCGCACTACCGCGGCAGACCAAGTATATTTGTACGGAATGGGAAAGGCGTCTAGAGTTTCGTTGGAAGTTGCAGAGAGGGAGCGAGTATACCTCAAGCTTCAACCGTCTGCATTTCCAAGACAAATTGTAAAGACAACCGTTCCCATCACGTCGGGGTCACCAATGTAGGATCGTAAGTTATCCCTACCTATGCGTTTCGTCCCTGGCGCACACATTTGGACTCATCAGTATGGCTTGTGTGCGCCATGCCATAGACGCAGGGGATATTAGAGTTTGAGGGAGCCGCCGGGAGTTGAATCCGGCACCTAGTCGGTGTGAAACTTGAGCGCTAACCTCTAGGCCACTGAAGCGCTATGAGTGGCTATATAGAGTGCCGCCAAGAGATCCCTACACACTCCCCTGCCGCTGACAGAGTGCCGCTACATGTCTATTTCCTCTGGTTTGAAAGTTGTAGTGCCAAAATATCGAGATGTATACGTTTATGTATGTATAGAATGACAGGAACAGTGGCCTAAAACTGACAGTTGGAAAATTCATGAGAATAGAGTTATTTGAATTGAATAATACGTTATGAACACAGATTCATCATAAGAGTTATTACAAGAAGGCAATGACTTGACACTATCGAAACAGGTTTTGTACGAGAGGTGGCTCGGAATTCCTAAATGATGAGTGACTCAAGGTTCATAGCGTAAAATCCTGAGCGGTTCGTGTTCGCCAGGTTGAACAAAGGAAAAGTTCAATATACACTCCCCTGTTTATTCTGTATTTTACGCTCAAATTTATGTTGAACCTTAAAAATATCATACAAAACGCCAGACAAATCAGCTCCACAGTCAGCACAGTTCTCGGTTTGAAAAATTTTATATGGATCCGCTTCAGAGAGGCTAGATGGCAAGGGTAAATGGTAAACTACATCAAACTTGCATATTCTATTTTACTCATTATAAGAGAAATGTATAAACCTCTTGGAAGTGACAGGTCACTAATCTCATTAGTGTTTCCAAACACAAATCCCAAAGATTCGACAACCGATGCACACAACGTCTCGATGTGAGGAACAATGGGAAGGTGGAAACAAACCCTGTACAATGTGATGAACATGTTCCAACGGTTGTGAATGTCTAGAGAAAGTGGCCTTGCAACACTACTTCATTTTCAGCCTCACTTTGTTCAGTGAATTCTAACGGTAAATTAGTTTTAAATTCGATTGAAGCTCCGTCAGATCCAAAATATCACGTATCCGCAGATTTTTCTTCAAATCATCAGCATATGCTTATGCCGGACAACCCAGGGAGACCAAAAGATCGCTAATAGTTGTTGATATTTTATATCTTAGTGTTATTCAAAATCGACCATAATTTTAACAACCGATTCAATTAAAAATCTTATAATAAATGTTCTCGAAAGCCTGAACATCCGCAGTTCATGCTGTAGAGTTTCAATCACATGTAAATTACTCGATAAGAGCTTTCAATTCAGATCAGATATCGTGATTGTGGAGTCGATAATCAACAGATTGGTGTTTATTCCAACAACGACTGTGTCAGGATTAGCACCCGTTTGATGAAGCTCAGTTGGTTGAATAATAACAGGCATCTTCACTTCTGATCATTAAACACTTTAAATTATCTATGAGCCGGTAATTCGGAGCGGATTCACGTTTATTCATTGATGAAATGGCATTCTATGTTTGATTGGGTATAACACAGAGGAGAATGATCCTCATTTGTGATGGAGATTGTGGAATCTAATGATGCCTAGAAGAGATTCAGAGCTCTAGAATTATTTGAGACAGTTTCGACGATTAATTTTACCGACAACTAACTGAAACAGCAAAGGGGCACTTTCGAGTGCTATCTTTGCAAATTTAGTGATTAATGACTTGTTCGTCTACGCGATATTAGATTTCCATGTCCTTATACTGTTACTCTAGTTAGATGACACTCTGATGTTAATTCCCATAGAAATCAGGCCAACTCTTAGAGCCCTACCTGTTCAAGTCATACCACTGTAACGGAAAATTTTTTTTTAATTAATTCGAAATTGCTCCGGCTAGCTAGAGCATAAACCACCTCGCATTTACCATCAAAGAGTTCAAATAGATACTTCCACCCCAGTCAATGATAGTCGAGCAATCGAAATTCATTCCACTCTTTCAAAAATACTAGATATTTACAGAATGCACAAATGTTAAATTGTCCAAATTGAAAGTTGCTAATAAAACTAATTAATTTCTGACTATAAAATCAACAGGTGATGTGTGATAATTCTTTATTATACATTTGGAAATTTATTTCCAAATAAAAAAAAAATTTTATTAGTTTGGAAATTGATTCATGATTATTTTTATTTGTGAATATCCTAGTAGGCTCGGAAGAAGAAATTTTGAGAGCACAATATAATATCATCGAGTAATCGTTTTTACACAATCAGGATCCAAATAATTGACGTTCAAATATCAAATCGTTTTTGCGGAAGCTGCGTTCCAAAATAATAGATAATTCTTTCAAAAAATATCATAGTTTCCGGAAGGAGATCTATGAACGCATAATATGCTTATTTTCACATCATGAAATCTTATTTTAACATCACATCACTCACAATGAATCTCAGAGCAAATACCCGAAACTGTAGTTTCTTGCATTCTAATTCATTTTTGACAAAAATTAAGGTACCGCCATGAGTCGTTCCTTGTATCGCGACAGTAATGTGCCGCAAAGATATAAGCAGGCAAAGAAATATACTCTACACTTTCACTGCTAAACATATGTTCTGTCACACACACAATATCCGGGAGTTGATCATCCATCAGGATTTCCATAATGTTCAATTTGTTTGCAATACCTTGGGCGTTAATATTTATAATTTTTAAATGAGTTCCTTGAAAGGGGGTGTGTATATCTATTCTATTGACTTCGGGAGATCCTCCACTGAAATTTCGATGGGGATCTACCTTTTTCGAAGAAACTGTGAAACGCGAACTCCATTTGGCTATATGTCCTTTTTTCATGTGATATTCAAGTTTTCTTGATTGATTGAAATTTTCATTGATGAATGAATTTCAAATTGTTCGAAACGTTACGGTTCGCGAATTATTTCAGGAAAATTTCCAACAAATATACTTTTCATCATCAGTTGTCGTTCCTGGGACCAGTCTCGTAACATGTAGATAAGAATATTTTGGCATTGTTTTGAAACCAGTTAATTCTCTATTATGTCCCACAACGAAATTACGTTTTTTCTTTCTCTGTACATGAACACATTCATCCTGAGGGTTAGCCATATTTACTCCTGGAATTACATGACCTGAAGGTGCCGGTAATATTTTTCCGGGCAAATTATTTTTATTTTTATTTTTAGCTCGCAACTGCCGCTCAGTAGTGGTATCTGTGACAGATGTATTGTCGTTCCCAGTATGTTTTCTTTTCACACTTGCAGATTGGTTTGATGAAATCGAATTGGAACGAATATTGGGGTGACCTTGAAGGTTCGAGCTGCTCATTGACTTTTCAGAATAAATTTCTAGTGCTTTTATAAGTTGTCTTTGAATTCTAATCGAATATTCCATCTCTTCTAGAAGCCTTTTTTGTAGATATTTCTCTCTTTTGAGAAATAATTTTCTTTCACTAACAATAATTCATTTTCCACCACTTTAACCTTGCAACCATCACAAATCCAGTAAATGTTTGAGTTTTAACTAATAATTTTTGCCCATGCATCTTTTACAGATACACAGACAAGATGAAATTTATCTTGACATGAGAAACAACGTATGAACTTTGTGTTTACGATGAAATTATGAGAGCACCGCTCACAGGCGTGTTCACCGCTCGATATGTTCAATGTATTAGATAGCTAAGATGATTGCCGACATCCGGACCAGATAGAAGAAACTTACCTTCTCCTGTTATTGCCCTTTCTGCTGAAGCATAGTATAAGATATGTATGGAAGTATAATCATAATAAATATGGTGTAGTCCATCCGGATAACATTCCAATCACCGTACAACGTATCATTTTGTATAAAAACCATCATTTTATGAATTCGGCACCGCCATCCTGAGAAATATGGGCTTTTTCCACACCCTTATTCTCCCGAATACGGGAATGCTGATATCTGCAGCCGAGTTCTGATGCCGACAAAAACTCCAATATTAACGAGTATCGTGAGAAGGCACGCCACATTTTTGGAACGGGATCTAATAAGATATTTCGACGTGAAATTGGTTAACAGACCCTTCATAAATCAGAGAATTTATGGATGCTAAAGAAAAACAATGCCATGGAAGTATTTGATATAACGACTCATGATTTGGGTCGATAATGCGAATCGTATTCCGTAATATAAGAAAGTTGGAAACTTTTCGGTTTATCAAGATATCATACATGGTATTCCTGGTTCGAGTTTCGATAAGACATTTCTGGTGAACAGAACATAAATGAAATCTGAAAATTGGTATTATTATATCGTTTGAAATTTAGTACTCAGTTGAATATTTTTGTAGCTTGAGCACAACTGATTATAAGAAGTGAAAATTAATATTTAAACACTTTATTCATCGTAGTGAACAAATAAATGTAGGAAAGGTATATCAGGTGAATCCACAAGTAGCAGAAGGAAATGAATGAAGATGGTCCTTGCCGACACCTGTTGGCTACGTCAGGGCAAGGTAACTTTAGAAGTAAGGAGATGGTTAGAAGACAAAATAGATAATAGGGGTACACAAACATAAAGCTTTTGTAGTATATTCTAGATTTAAATGTTCGAATTAATCATTACCATTATGTTGCGCATGATCGGCGGAAACTCATAAATGCAACGTGTGTGGTCGACGAAATCATACATCAAATAAGTGCTCTTTCAAAAATTGTATCTTTCATTTTCGTAATAGAAAAGGACATTTGGCACCAATGTGTCATCTGAAGAAAAATTATCAAGGAAGGTCACAAAATTATTTGGAATCAGTCGATTCATTATTCAATTTAGAGTCAAATACTAAACCTATTTTAATCGAAATTTTTATCGATAACATTCCGCACAGAACCGATAAACGTGGAATGAGGTATACGTCAAGGTGACTCATTAAGCCCACTACTCTTCAACATTATTATGGATGAGATCATAAGCAAAGTACGCAAGAACAGAGGCTATCGAATGGGAAGCAGGGAAGTAAAGATTCTGTGCTATGCTGATGATGCTGTTTTAGTGGCAGAAAATGAGGATGACCTGCAAAGGCTCCTCTACACATTTAACACGGTCGCAAAATCGCTAGGGTTATCGATAGCAGTATCTAAAACGAAGTGCATGACTACATCAAAAACACCCCTACGATGTAAATTGGCAGTGGATGACAAGATAATCCACCAAGAGATGAATTTCCGTTACTTGGGTATCGAAATTTCGAGCTTTGGCGACTTGGAATTTGAGGTCAGAGGGCAAGCTATCAAAGCATCAAGAGCGGCCGCACAACTAGATGACACCATATTCAAAAACAAATATTTGAGAACGTAAGCTAAAGTACGTATCTATAAGACTGCAATTAGACCTATACTCACATATGCAGCGGAGACAAGACCTGAAACATCTAAAACCCAACAAATTATGGAGGCGACAGAGATGAGAATAGTAAGAAGAATAGCCGGAAAGACTTTACGGAACAGGGAAAGGAGCGCAGATATCAGAAGAGATTGCCAAATACAGAACATTAATGACAGAGCTGTGCCAAAGCATTGTGCTTAGTGCTCGTGAAAGCACTCTAAGCACTTTAGTGCTTCTGAGCACTGTGCTCGCGAGCACTTTTCAAAGGTTAGTGCTTAGTGCTTGTTTTTCGGAGACACTCTCGCGAAAATCTTAGTGCTTAGTAATCCGCTAAGCACTAAGCCTTCCGAATTCTTGAAGTAGGGTCTATATAAGCAGGTACGGTATTTGATTTTTTTATGTGCGCAAAGATAATATGATCGTTTTGAATTAATATTCAGTATTTCTTCAGTCACCATTGATTTGACTTTATGGTTATGAAGGCCAGAAAATTTTTGTTTTTGTGCGCTTGTTACTAGTGGAACAGGCGGGCTATCGTTCTGTCCAAATGTCTGTAATCTCCGAATATCGAGCCGAAAATGGCCTCAATCGATTGGGTTTGACTTCCTGATGAAAAATTCGAGGTCAAACTTGAGTATGTCCGGCCCGCCGGCCCTCCGGCCGTATACTCTCTATCTTCCGAAGGAAGGGACCTAGAGTTTTCATTATTTCAGAATAGGTCGAGTGTCCAAATATCTCGGTCAAGTTCGTTATTGGGCCAAATCCATCGAATAGTTTAGCAGTTAATAACATTAATTTCTTGAATATTCATCCTATCAATTCGTAACTTAGAGAATGTCAAGATTGCGTTAAAAGGAAGGAGTGTGCCAAATTTCGAGAAAATCGTCACGAGAGAAAATTTTTAAAAATTCCCAAAATGTTTTTTTTTCAATACACGATATCTCATAAGTTATCCGTCAGATCACAACAATTTAGGCATTTATGCAGGGTATAGGTACCTAAAATATTTTAAAATTTCATCATCATAGCGTACAATCTCCAGAAGATAAGAGTTTTTCTGAAAATGAAGTCACAGATTATATTTCTATCTATAAATTCACATCACATCAACTATAAATCTCTATGAGGGTGGTTTTAATTTTATGACTAGTTGTCATAATGAGTGAATATTGTGCCGAAAATTAAGATGTCTAAAATACTGGTGTGTGCACTCCTCCGATTTTGTTTTACAGGTTTGGCGACATGGGGATTCTTTCATTTTCTCTCCGCCAGGTAGCGCCACTCAAATCTATTCGAATGTCAGTTTCCGATTAGAATAAATTATTTATTGCGTTATTCGGAATTTTTGTATAAAAGTGTGTGAAAAGTGATTATCCATTTTTTTAATGCGTTTTTGTATTTTATGTAGACAGTCTAGTGCTGAGGATGAAAATTCACGAACTTTCAGTGTGCCAAAAGTGAGTAGAAATGATTTTTTTAATGACTCAAGTGAAATGTTCTATATCAAGTAACAACTAAATATTATGCGTGCGTTTCAAGAATCCTCAAAAGATATACGCATTTCAAACATCTATTTTCTTATATAATTGATCAAATCAGTTCTTTTTTCTGCTTTTGTCTTTTATTTCCAGATTCGATGTGGACAACTTGAAGAAGCCTCTGTGTCCATCAATAGAAGACCACTCTTAAAGAAAGAATTCCCTAAATATATTTCAGCCAATTTTTGTACTTTCACACTTTGGCGGGAGCCAGATATTTTTTACTGAGGTTTTTTCCGTAGGCTTTTATGTCATACGCCGAATTGTATGGCACCCCGTCACTAACCCCTGATCTATATGCTTTATTGTTTGCTAGCCAAATATTGTGAGCCAAAAGTTCAAAAGAATATTATATATATATTGAATTTTTTTACTTTATATGTTCAATAAAAACTTTCCTAAAATGAGAATACATATTTTTTCATCATTACAGAAAGAGAGCTCCCAAATCACCCATGCCATCCTATAGTAACTGCTTTGAACCGGACCTCCCATATCATTCCTTCCCAAGCCTAATAGAAAACATTCCTACTGATATTACAAACCTTTTCCTGCTTATCCAAAATGATCAGATCAGAAATTAATAAAACATACATAAATGCGTCAACTAACCATAAATCAGGCTTGTAAAATCTTCATAGAATAATACTGAAAACATTGATGTTTGAGCAAGAGACCATCTATTAGTGAATGTATTAGTGAAAGAAATCATACTTCAATGTATTAGAAAAAAAATGGATGAACCATACTAATTGAAAGTATTACGTGATCAGAACTCGCATCACAAGAATATTTATTTAAAAGCCAGTTAATCGGTGAAATCCATGAAATATTTGTCTAGTTAATTTTTCAGGGAATAAAATAAATTTCTTTCATATTTGAGGTTAATTTGATTTAAAATTTCAAAAATGTCAAGCGTTTGCGATGTAAATTTATGAATGAAATGCCTTGTGGCTCCCTCATGTGAGTATAAAACTAAACAGTCGCCATGTCCCAAAAAGTAAAATGACGTTTCCATTCAAAATTTGACAAGTGCACACACCAGTATTTTAGACATCTTACCGAAAATGAAACTAATTCTGTGGGTTCATTTTTATGACAAACATGTCTAAAACACTGGTGTGTGCAGTTGTCATATTTTGAATGGAAATGTCATTATGAATTTTGCGACAAGAGGACTATTTTTTCCCAAATGTCTGTAATTTCTGAATATCGAGCTGAAAATGATCGCCATCGGTTGGATTTGACTCGTGATGAAGAAACGGTGGTCCAATTTGAAAATGTTTGGCTGAATATTCTCTATCTTCCGAAAGAGATGAGATAGAGATTCCATATTAATAGAATTAGTTTATTATCCAAATATAAGTCAAGTTAGTTATTGGGCCAGACCTGTCCGATAGCTCAGCAATTATGAATCTGAAATTCGGTTATAATTGATGACACTCAACTGCAACAACTTATATATGGTATAGAAATGTGGAAAGAATGCCAGATAGAAGAATTTGCTGAACTGTAAGTTCACTCAACTTCCATTTAAGATATATGTTTATTGATTCTTTCACACTCATTGTGCTGGCTGATTTTGAATCGCACTCTTTTTAAGTCTGAGGAAAGACTTTAGAACAAGCGCGTAAAAGCTCCTGATCTCACGTCAGTGCTTTCCACATTTTTTCAGTAATGTGTTCTCGCTTATAAAATAATTGGTCCTCGATTATTAATTCAACTTTATGCATTGATTAGGAACAGCCATTCAGATTCAGATCGACGAATAAGATTAACTTGTACCAGAATGTAAATTGAATGCATGCGTTTCACAAAACAAATGAAATGGCTTTTGAGTTTTTCCCAGTCTCGAAATCATAATTTTAGATATGTCGATGAAGCTAAAGAGTTCTCATTTCAATCAAACAACATTACATAAAATAGTTCCCACTAAAGTGCTTAGTGCTTAGTGCTCGAAATATTCAATTACTTTTGCAAAAGTGCTCGGTAATCCGGAGCCTTCTGTCGAAAGCGGTGCTTAGAACTCTAGACTCGAAGCCTTTTTTCGAGTGCTTAGGGCTTAGTGCTCGAAGCACTTTTTCAGTGCTTAGCACAGCTCTGATTAATGAGTGGGTGCTAGGTAGGAAAATTGAGTGGAACGAACATATTACTCGGATGACAGAGGACCGAATTGTGAAGGTAGCCAGAGACAGATCACCGTCAGGAAGGCGAAGCATTGGGCGACCTAGAAAGCGCTGGAGCGACAATCTACCTACATAGGGCGAGTTACGATGAGGAACAGGCACAAGCCTACTTGAAAGAAAGAAGAAGAAGAAGAACATTCCGCACACTTTCAATTTAGACACCGGCTCTAGTTTCACAGTAATTTCTGTGCGATATTATTATGATAATTTTTCAAATTATGAATTAAAAGTAACATAAAATATTCAGTTTGTACAATGGTAATATTATTATAAGGCTTGTTTAATTGTTGTGTTTCTTTTCAAAACAAACAACAAAATATAAACATATATGTGGTTGAAACTGCCACAGGGCATCCCTTGTTAGATTAGTGATTTTTTTGACCTGTTTCAGTTGAAAATTTCCGATAATAATTTCATTGAATTACTTGCAGATTTACAATATCTTGTGAAGAAATTTAATTACGTTTTTGAGCTTTGTTTGGGAAAATTTACCAAAGGCACTATTTCAATAAATTTGAAAATGGACTAAGTCACACCGAAATTTTTCCGTGTTCGTCCGCTTACGTTTGCTATCAAAGAAAAAGTTGAGGCAGAGTTGAATAGATTGATAAGTTTTGATGTTTTGGAACCAACTGATTACAGCCCTTGGGGAACACCTATTGTTCCTGTATTGAAAAAGGATGGTTCTGTAAGGATATGTGGCGATTTTATTGAAGTTGACCAATATCCACTTCCGAGAATCGAGGAATTGTTTGTTACGTTGCAGGGTGGAGTAGAATTTACGAAACTCGATTTGTCCAATGCTTATACGCTAGTTTGTTTAGATGATGAATCGAAAAACCTAGTACACAATAATAAATACACAAATATATCAACCAACAACACAAAGCTTTTACGTACTTCATTCAAATCGTCCGTCAAGATATTCTTTTATCCTATAAATCAAACTTTAAAAAATCTTCAAATATTAAATATTTTCGTCAGCCATGAATGAAATAATGTGAAGATGATGCGCTGTCACGATTTTGTTTTTCCAACTTCTTATTCCAATTTAATGCTGCGAAGTTGGAAAAACAAAATCGTGACAGCGCATCATCGTCACATTATTTCGTTCATAACTGACGAAAATATATTTTTCTCACACAAAGGCATACACTAAAACCTTCCGGGTCCCACTTACTTCACTCACAACCCAACTGATAATCCCCATCATCCATCTTGCATTTTTCCTTTACTCCCACGCACCCGCGCACTGTTTACAGTTGTGAAAAATGAATTTGATTCTAACGACAGCTGAATTTTCATCAACATCGAAATTTCCCAATTTTCAAATTAAATTAACTATTGATTATTATTTTTATTAATTTATTTAGATGATGGTTATTGTCCGATTAATAATTCAACAAAACTGAATATTGTCTACATCGATGAAACAAAATAAATACATATATTTTCATTATTTAGAAGCTTTAAGTCACAAAACAGTACACAATTCTTGGTTTTGAGGTTTTATTATATCAGAAAAATATTTTTTTTTAACATTACTAATCACAAGGATGCAGAATTGATTTAGGTTGATTAGTAAGAACATCTTATTACCTTAATATACAGCCAAAATTGCTTTTGAAACATTGCGTTTTATTTTGATTTTCCGGATACTTTTTCATCATAGAGTAAGTCAACATATTCAAACCTTCAAACCAACACTCACATTTCAGTACTTTAGATCATTACGACTGAGTTAGACAGATTCTAGCGAATATTTATTCAAAATTCGAAAGATCATAATCTCGAAAATATTAATTTTCCGAAAATAAAAATGGTATCAATGTTCTGGGACATAAAAAATTATATGAGAACAACACCTCATCAATCACTGTCTCATAAAAATTTCAGGATTTTTGAGGGTTATTCATGATGTTTCCAATTCTTCTTTGTAATGGGTAGTGAATCTCGAACAAATTTGACGCGTTATCACTTTCTTCAGATCTTTTTTCTGCTTTGTCTTTTTTATTTCAGATTCGATGTGGGCAATTTGAACCACTCTCTGTGTCATTATTCACATTGAAGCGAAGATGCTTCACCACCTAATATTTAAGCTCATTTTTGTGAAAATCAAAATAGTTATGCGGGGAGCCAGGGTATTTTGTCTAGGTTGTTGCCAGTGACGGCTCGTGCCCTCTAGGAGTGGGTCGGCCAGACCAAGCATATATATATGTACGAGTATATATATATATAATTTAGAAATAATTTTCTTGGGATTAGAGGATTAGGATTTCATCTTTTTTTTATTAATACTTTACTACATATGTTTCGACGTACATTGAGCCTTTTTCAAGTTTACATGTTACAAATACAGTGACAATCATATCTGAAATGTATAACTGTCCAACAATTCATCTTAAAACTTAGTAAAATCATATTCACATATTGTGAACGCTGTCAATTAGAATTATTCTAATAATGGAAAACCTGTTATCTACTGAAAAACTAATCAAATCACCGCAATTTTATACTACCTCTCCTACACTTGCCATCTGGATCACGCACATTCAACTTGTAATCGAAAACGAACGAAAACTCGTACAACCCTAAGCCCTACACCCTAACATCTCACTCCAAACTACTGACCTAGTGAACTGAATTCTGATAATCAAAGTGTAAACACATGCACTGAAATTCTCATATACCCCCTCCCCAAGGGTATCTTGGCCGACCTAGTCTTTGAAAAGTAAACAAGTCGTGGGTTGCTGTTTTGCTATTTACAGTTACTAAGAATGAATTTTTATGGTTAGAAAATCACAAAATTTATTCCATACAGTACGAATACACTTTTTTCTGAAATTGAAATAATATTCAAGTACTTATGATAATAGTCATTTGAGGTTGGAGGGTGAAAATTTCAATTATTAACAGGATACGTGACAAAATTTTAAATATATAATGATTTCTCTTTCTATCTCAAATTTAGGATAAACATATGAAGAAGCCGGATATGAAATTACAATTATTAATTTGATATTTGCAATAAACATCGATAATAATAAACAATTTCACCCGCCTGCCGTTTCACATAGGGACGGCCTAGGGTTCTGGGCCGACCTCGCAAGTGTCACAGTCGAGGTATTGTAGGGTTTCATTAATAGGAACTTCGAGCGACGTATGTGTTAGATGAAATCATAAACTGAAAACTGTGGCACGGCTGGCTGAGCTGCGTTATTACGTATACGGACAGATGCGGGAACTTGGAATAAAAAAAATTATTTGAGGTGTTTGATCGAAATAATGTGTACTTCGATGTGTTGAGTGGAAATATGAGATATATAGAGGGCAGAGGAAAAGATACTAAGGAAATTTCTCGAGATTTAAATATTGCTATTAATTTTTCAAATAAGTTTCGATAAAAAAAATATTTATTTTCACCTTCTCTTTTTCGGTTTGGGTCGGCCCTTCCCAGAACGTCTGTCTTGTCCCTATTAAAAAAAATGATGTCATCCTGTATAATCCTATTGAGGCATATTTATTCATTTTATTGATGCGAAATTGAGTTGTCTAATTATTGTTTTTTCTTACAGAACATACTTCATCATGCTGTAGGCGGGGTTGGGGGGGTGAGACCCCCTCTAGACCGGCGCCGCCATTACGGATCATCACGGCGACCATCACAGGTATGATATGCAACATAAATATGAGTTGAGAAAATTTTAATATTCTCAAATAACAAGGAAATATGAATAAATATTTCATTCATTAATTACATTCAATATCTCGGCTTGACGACATCTGGTCTGACTAGATATAAATGTTCTAAAATAAGGATGGTGAGTGGAACACCTTGAATATCTATGACAACGGATTGCTGTCGAAACGAATAAAAATCCAGAATCATTGTAATTTCAAAAAATCGCAGTATTGAAGAGCGAACTTTGATAGAAAGATATTATCGAATATCCCTGCTACCTAATTGGCATTATTCTCAGTTTGACTGTGAATATTAGAATTATTCAAGAATGATCATAATAAAGAATGAAACATCTCAAATAACTTTCTTAATCTCGAAAAACCTAGGGGAATTTTTTATCTTGAATAGCAACTTCATTATTGATTCAAATCAAGCAATAAATCAAATTGCACTACTAATTTGAAAAGAGTACCATGATGAATACTAAGAAACAGAACTATTTCAATATTTATGAGGGTTGCCTTTTATATTTCGGGATTAGAGAATAGAAACAAATGTTAAACATAGAAAATCGCTTTATTGTTTTTCAAAATATTCCGCATTAAGTACTATACATTTTCGCATGCGTTTGAACCAATTGTCGAAGCATTTTTGCCACTCTGATTGAGGTATTTCTAGAACATGCATTCAGAACGCATCAAGCGCTTCTTCAGGTGTCGAAAAACGTTGACCTTTCATTTTATTTTTTACGTACGGGAATAAAAAGTCATTCGGTGCCAACTATACGGGGGTTGACTCATCAAATCGATGTGATGAGTGCTCAAAAATGCAGTTGTTTGAGCCGATTTATGAGAGCTTGCAGACACAAACAAATAGTTGTGTTATCACGATGTCATATACGTACTTCGAAGCACCGCGATCACATTTTTAGAGCATTTCATTCGACCAATCGACACGATTGAATTCACCATACCATCGATAAACACTGGTCCTTGATGTAGCTTCATCGCCAAAAATTGTATTAAGTTCATCGATGCACTGATGTTGAGTTCGTAAGTCAGAACGTTTTGATTACGTATAACCTCAAAAATGTTAAGCTTTACGATAGAACGGTCAGTTGAAAGATTGCATCACTAAGGTTGTCCAATCCAGAAATATAAAATCGTATTGCTGAACCTATACATTTCACAATGCACCTTGATAATTTCAGATGTCCTGACTACAGGCCAGGACAGCCAACATGCCGGCAGAGGACGAATATAGCCGAAGACAGATCCTGCAACATTCAACACCCGCCTCCCCGTCCCCTGCTGCCATACGGCCACAGTGTGTTGTCCCTTCCAGCTGCGTTCCTGCTTTTCCTACTGATCGTTACTCGACCGGTAACGCAGCACACTGCGAGAGATACTCAACAGGTTATGGACCCGACCGCATCCAACCGCCTTCAGACCGTTACGGAGGTACGGATAGGAGCCAATCGGATCGTTTCTCAGGAGCCGATAGGACACAGACGGAAAGATTCGGGACAGGCCGTAATCAGTCGGAACATTTCGGAGCCGATGCAGGACGTTCGGAAA
The DNA here is from genome assembly GCA_030674115.1 of Micraspis discolor. Lineage (NCBI taxonomy): Eukaryota > Metazoa > Arthropoda > Insecta > Coleoptera > Coccinellidae > Micraspis > Micraspis discolor. The sequence goes on from JARTUT010000443.1 coordinate 935,198, forward strand.
GGTTCGGATCGGAGCGAAGTCAATCGGATCGTTTGCCGAGCGGCGAGAGGTATCAGGGCGTATCAGAAAGGTATCCGTTGGGCGAGCGACCACAGACTTCTGTGTCGTCGGATCGGTTGGTGGCGAGTCAGGTGGCGCAGGCGTATCAGGCTGATAATAGGTGGGTGGAATAATATACAGGTTTTTATTACCATATTAGTGCACTATGAGAATATATGTTTTTCTCAAGATTATCAATAATATTGTACATCGTTCAATCATTATTGCAACATTCTCCACTTTTTTCTGAGAGTAATGACAACTCTGGATTCTGAAGTTTTCCAGATACGAAATTTGGCCTTTGAATGCCATAGTCTAGAACACTTCAAAGTATATCTTATGTTACAAGTTGGGAAATCATAACAATCTCTCTTTTACTGAAAAAAATGGGTTTATTCTTATTATATATTACTCATATAAAATCTACATCAATGCGGTCAGTCCAACAGAGGACCTCAACCAAATATATTCTATACTCCAATCAATTCTTTCAACATAACATTTTATCGGCTTATTTATAACCAAATTCAATACCAGAGGTGAGCAAACTTCAACTAAAAGTCCCAACTAATTCTATTGGATTTGCTTCGAAAGGTTCGGTTATGACAAACAGAACCATTTCATTTTGAGGAGTCAGTCTCAAAAAACTGAACAAATCACCTCGAAGAGTCCACACCAGTTTAAACTTGAACTGCAAGTCACGTGGATTCTGTTCTGAAGAAACAGACTCGCATTTATACTCCTGTCTGGGTTTCCCGCCTCTTGCTATCAAGAAAGAGGCATCGGCATGTAGCACTCCCGATGATGCTGGTATGTTGTATGGTTGTAAAACATAAACGATGATATAATAGGTGAGTTAGAACATATAATAACCATGGTAACGTTTTTCGGTGTTGGAAGGACAGGGCAAAGATTCATGTGCTCTTGTGTTAGTTAGGTGATCTGGTAACATAGTGTAGCTTCATAGTGAAGGCAGGCCAGTTCAAGCATCCAATGCAAGTGGAGTGGAGTATAGCAAGAGCTGAAGAAAAATGAGTGTGTTGAAGAGATACGAAATTCTAGGGGTTTCCCTAAAGCTAGACTGACACTGGGCACTGGACGTCAGCAGTGTGGGTCCGACATTCATACCCTCATGGTACAAGTTCTTTTACTGTAAATATAGGAATCATTACTAGTCTCACGAATTTCCTATAGTCTAATCAGTTACACAACTACAATTAGAAGTGAAAACTGAAAGGAAAATCTATACCATTATGGGAAATCAAACAAATTTTCAGAGAGGATATCATTTGAAAGTTTGGTAAACAACGAGAACAATTCAAAATAACAACAGATATCCACCGAAGACTCACTTCTTTATGTACAGTTGAACAAAATTTCGAAAAACAAAATGGAAGTATACAGTGGATGAATACTTTCCTTCTCAGGTTTCTGAGAAATATCACAATATCCTACTTATTATTTTTTTGATATTAGCAGTTTACTCTGAACAACCATTTTTAAATCATCATTATCGCTGGAAATTGATTGATTGTTTTCGAATAATTTTTATACTGCTTGAAGTCATTTAGAGGGCATTTGATGTATTTGCAACTTTTTCGAAGCCCCTTATCATTACCAGTATTTCGAGTTTCATTCGGACTTCATCATAAACTCCGAAAAAGATGCCTAATAATATATATTTTCCGATTATCAGACATTGCATACTCAATACTAATTGTTAATTTTCAGATTTATCACCTATCACAGGTATCCAGATAGATTCGCAACTTCTGGAAGTCTCGAAAGAGGGCATGGTAACAACGACAGATACTCCAGGACTGTCACTCCAACATCTGCCGACAGATACAATACATTGTCAACAGACAAAGGCAGAAAGACTCCCGAGAGGTATCTCGACAGGTACCATACCATCTCTCACGACAAAGACCGTTGCAAATCGGAAAGATTCCCATCAGAACAATATAGCATACACATCGACAAAGAAAGAAAGGGGTCCGGTGATAGGTACATTCACCCAGGCGATATTATCTCTGAAAGACATTCAACATCTCCAGGCCTCTGCTACAATAGCGATCATCATAAGGGGGAAAACAGGGAAAGATCAAGTTCAGCTGATAGGAAGTCAAGACACAATCAATACCTTTCCGAAGCTTTTCAGAGTGATAGATATCCTCCTATACCCTGTCCTGAAAGATTTGCTTCGGAGAACGGATATGGAGAATCCACGTACTTGGAACCTCCATCACCAGCCCCAGCGAATGATAGATTCATACCACCTCCTCCTTTATCACCTGAAAGTACACCTTCAACACCTAATTATCCAAATTTTCTTCCTTCTTCAACGACTTCTTCGGATAAATTCGTTCCACCGCCACCTCTCGCTACTTCAGATTCCATGGAGTTCCAAGCGAACAAAACGGAGAAAACTTACCAGTACCACCATGATAGGTTCAATAATAGGTACGGGGACGTTCAGTATGTCACTGATAGGTACAAAATGAATGAAAGTTATCACGGAGCCAACGATAGGTACGATGTTGGAAGGTACGGTCCTCAAAATCCACATATGCCTGTTGAGAGGTACGTTCCCCAGCCACATCCAGAGGATTTTTATGGAATCCAATACGATTCGAGGTATGTGAACTTTTTGTTTTAATTTTATTAGGAAAATTCATTTTGCTCAGTTTCTGTTTTTGATCAACTCAATCTTAATCTGATGTGTGTTCAGTTACCAATGAATTTTTTCCAAGTTATTCCGAAATGACCATATAATATGATTTGGATGGAAATGATTTTTTCTGTGCAAATAAATAAGTTCGGAGTTACATTAAGTTAACCATAACTCCTTGTTGTTTTCATTATTTACCTTTCACTTCAATATTGTAAGTTTTTATGCAATTTCAATCACGGGGTTTCCTAGATACTTATAAAGACATATCAATTGCGAATATATTTTCTTGAAAAAATTTGTATGAGTATGAATCTTCCGGATCATATATTATATATATTATTATATGGAAAAAATTAGATGGCAATCAAATCTGGAATAACTGAATGCCAATGTATGCTTGCAAGTTTGCACGATAAAGAGTCTCTAACTTTTAGCTAAGTCCTAGTAGACGAAGAAGAAATCCACAATTTTCCTGTGGTACCCAAAAGATTTTGAAGTTCCAGGTTCATACAACTGTCAAATACAATTTCAACATGAGAATACTATTTTCTTGCGCTCCTGATCGTAGGCCCATAAATGCTTGAAGTAAAATTGCAAACAATTAAACCAATTCAAACATTGGATTAATAAATTCAAACTTGTATTCTGAATTCAAAGCGCTAGCAGCACCTATGAATTTTCCTTAGGTGAAGTTCTATATTATTTCGATAAATATGGTAAACTGATGAACCAAGCTTTGTTAAATTACTTGTATGCTTGCGAATCGAATGTTTAGAACCTTCGGAAGTTTAGTTTCTTAAGTTATGAACTGGTACATGAAATATTATTACTAAGTTTTGAGGCAGAAAGTTGAAAAGCGTGATCAATTTCAGAGTAACTCAATTTTGAAATGCCATACTAGGTTCTGTCATAGCCTCGGCGCCCTTTAATTCGAAAATAGATAAATTTGAGACCTTCCGCCTTGCAGATACAAATCCAAATCAGATCTTGAAGGAAATTGTCATATTAAAATATTCCAGGTACTCAATGAAACTGAACCCCAATGACCCATACATGAGAAGAGATCTTTCAAATATACAATACAGAGTTCCATTCCAAAACCAATACCAGAAGATCAGATACATAGGTACTCCAAGTAGGACAAAGTGCTGTCAGTATCCCGAAGGATACCACCTTTCGAAATCCAGTCCAGGTTCCAGCTCCAGCAGTTCAGTAGCAAGTCAGAATAAAGATCATCACGTAAAAGAGGTTCAGATGCCTGTCGTGGTCCCCTGTGTTAATAATGTAAATGTTCAAGATGTCCAGTGCCAAAACTTCAAACAAACTAACTATCAACAGGAGAAGGTCAACCAGTGCGTGGGGGTGTGCGGTGGTACCGCGAAAGAGTGCTTGGCCTTCGTGTCGCCAAGTCTGAGGGTGGCTAGGGGCCAATGCAGACATAGTATTTGTGTAAATCCGTCGGTGGAGTATGCGGGCGGTACTACAGGAAGGAGGGTGTGTGCTACCCCTCCTCCGAGAGCAGGCGCTTGCTCTCAGGATTGTACGGTGTACAATGAGACTTGTTGTTCAAGAGCAAGAGGGCAAACTTCTTTCACTGTGGCAATATGGTGAGTTATTTGAAGAAATTAGCAGAGATTCTATATGTATTATTTTGATTCACGTATACTGAATACTTAGATTAGGATTTAGTCGGTTTGATTCCAATATTTCATGGAGGTTCATTATCACCAGTCAAATTTACGAAAATTTCACTTATATCCAAACGGATTCCCCTCTAGGGGTCTCCTAGGCAGGTAGCGCTAATGGAACATGTATCTAGGAAAGTGACTACCCTGTCCTAAGAGTTGAGTCAGTGGCGAACATCGCAGCATGAAAGTGTAACGATGTTCGGTAGCTAGGAAATCGGGCTCTAGTTCACTTATGCGAATCCTTTACTGTTACTCGGCATGAACGGCATTTTAATAACCCAAAATCTCGAAATAGAAATCGAAACTCTGCCCGCAGTCACTTTGAATGACTTAAGTTCAGCTCCAGGCCTTAAGTAAAATTCACCATAATACATCTTATTGGGACAGTGTATTATGACTTCTGTTGTAACTGATGTCAGGCTAAATTTTTCCTGCGATATTTTTAAATAAAATGAGTGCTTTATCGAAACCTTCTTCACCTATCGATGATTTCTCGATTTCTCAATAAAAAGGTTCCATAGCTGTCTTTCAACATCAGAAGAACTGAAAAATCTTCGCATGGACCGCAAGACCAGATGCGCAGAATCCTCGTTGCAGATGGGCGACAAATTTGGTATTTCGAATCTGAATATCGAAGATATTTCTAGGGACAAGAGTGATCATATTTCTAAATTTGCAGAGGAATGTGGTGCAAAGATTATTCACCTTCAAGAGATACATATGGACACTGAACAAAATCTTCCTAAAATAGGAACTATAAAAGGATATGAATTAATTGGTTATCTGTTTAGTAAAATTTACGGTTTAGCTTGTTATGTTGAAAAATCATAAGTCCAGAATATCTAATTGATCAGTAATATTCTTGGAGCTTTTCCTCATAGCCATCATAGGTCTTTTCTGTTAACCACAGGAAGTTTGGTTCAATATGCTGAATGTTTGTTAGAGGCCTCGTTGAAATTGCAAGAAGGGTAGATTGGATTGATTTCGCCAAGAGACTAGACAGTTATAGGGTTTGCGAAAGCGCAGCAAAAAATTTAATCTCAAGAGATTTACAGAACGATTATATATATTCCTGGTTCGTCGAAAGAAACCGATCATTTGTATAAGAATTTAAAAAATCACCATATAATGATAAATGTGAAAGGCTTATGAATTCTTTCAATACAAGTCGTAAAGATAAATGGGAACAGGCTATATCCCAATCCTGATAAAACAGGGGTATCAGGTTTTCATTTGAATAATACTGAGAAATATGGAAAATTAGGTTTAACTAACTACTATGATGATAATTTTTATCCTAAGTATTTAGGAGCTGAATAAGATTTATCTCAACTACAAGGTGTTTAGATAATCTGCGCCTGAAACTGAAAACTAAAAATAATATTGTTGAGAAATTAGTTGGATCATCTTGGGTTGCTGATGCTTCCACTCTACGCGTAGCATCTCTAGCTAGATTTTGTGAACTTGTTCTCAAATCTTTTCCCTAACTCTAGAACAGTGTGATACAAAAACAACGCCGTTAGATAATATTAATGAATCTATAACAAATATCTGTAATTAAAAAAACCAAAAACCTGTTTCAGTTAAAACTGTGCTTTATCATGATATTATTGAATTTAACACATTATAACACGTATTTGGATATTATTGTAAAATCCATTTAATGTAGGAATATAGATCTGAATGAGGGTAAACGATTACATTCTTCTCATCGTTCTGGCATGTGAAAGATGAAAAATAATTTTGAGTAGTGAAATACATTCTATGATCTTCACCTCTACTTCATATAATCACTTGAATAATCCATCGCATATGGCAAGATACCTTAACTGGATCTAAATTGATCTATTGGTGAATATTTCATCTTCATACCAGAATTTCGGACGGAAAAACACTTTTGAAGTATAATAGATAAATTTGATGTTCTTTGGGAACCCTCATAAAATGAGCAGCATTGTGATACCCTTGATTACGAGCAATTCCGTTTTCTGTGGAGCGATTTCTAAACCTCTGTGCTCCATCCACCTCTTCGTCTTATCGACCGTTTCCTCTATCTTTTGTTGGAGTTCCTCAGGACTATCAGCCTCGATGACGAACGCGAGATCGTCCGCATAAGCAATCGCCCAGACTCCCTCCGCATACTGAAGCCTAAGCACACCGTTGTAGCCAACATTCCAGAGAACGGGCCCTGCCACCGATCCCTGGGGTACTCCCATCTTGCACTTGTGCGTAACACCAGCAATCGTGACTATTCGTTCCTTGAAGTAAGCCACCACCCACATGATCAGGTACTCGCTCACTTCCATCTCTCGCAAACTTTCGACGATGTTTTCCCATCTAATGGTGTTAAAGGCGTTTTGAACGTCTACTAGCACCACGGCACACCATCTTCTACTGGAATTTTTGACCCTCTCCAGTAACTCCAAGATGGCCGTTGTTGTCGAGCGCTCTTTTCTGAAACCATGTTGAGATCTGGCGATCCTATCACCTCTCTCTAGCTCTTCATTAGGTCTATTCATCATCAGTCTCTCATAGACTTTGCCTGCCACATCCAACAAACAAATTGGTCTGTAGGAACTGGAGAGGGACCGGTCCTTACCTTTTTTAGGGATCAGTACGCATCTGGTCGTTTTCCAGGCTTTTGGGATGTTTTGCTCCTTCAATAGGTCGTTGTACATGTTGAGAAGATCTTCTGGAACTGTATCAAAGGTGGTCTTTAGAACTTCAATTGTGATGTTATCGGGCCCAGGGGCTGTACCAGATTTCATTTGCTTTATAGCTTTGCGCAGTTCCTCTATTGTGAATGGTTCCACCTCAGGTATACTGTTTGTAGGCGTCATGCGCTCCTCTCGGGCCGGCGGAAAAAGATCTCTCAAAATTTTACGTCTCCTATTTGCAGAAAGTCTACAGAGTGTGCCGCCAGTTTTGAATTTTTGGTAGCGATCTGGTATGCCTCACCCCATATATCGCCATCCAGCTCCTCCAATAATTTCTTCCAGCACTCCGTCTTCGATCGCCTGATATGGTATTTTTAACTGATAATCACAAAAAGGGTTGCTGCTAAAAAAATTTTTATGTTCAGAGATATGTTCTGACTACCAATATCAAATAATTGAAAATCGTTTTAGAAATTCTTTAAAGATTACGATTTCATGGAAAATTTGCACACATATTCGATTCAACATCGTGCAAACATCTTTCAAGTTCAAGTTCGGACAATATGAGAACTGTAGCACATCTTTTTCCATCAATTTCTATACAAATGCTTGAAAAATATAAAAAAAAATTAAACCCATATAATTCATAATAGACCATTTAATATAATTTGTTTAGAGGTCTTAGATGAATAGAAAAATACAAGGTACTTTCTTTGAAAACGATATAACGTATAACGAGGATGACTTGCATGATTCGTCCTGTAGAGTTAGAGTTAGAATAATGCACACCTGAAATCAAGAGTTGATATGTCACGTATTTTTTATATTTTTCAAAAACAATGATATGAAGAATTTTTTTCCATAGATAGAGTTCACACTGTTCGATATGGGCTGATGCCTTTTGGAATTATTGCTAGTTGAAGTATTAGTGGGTTTGAGAATTCATGTATCGACATGTAATTGTCAGAATAAGGCTGATATTTTAACATTATTTTTATATTCAATTTTCGAAAACAATAAAAATTTTTTGTCAATCCCCCGATTCATTCTTTGTTTACAAGACATGACAGTTATCGTGTTAGTGTATTTACTAGAATGATAAAAATACAACCTAGTTCAATTATTGAATTCCTTGTAAAAACTCACCGTACCAGCATTGAAGATGATCCACGTACAGAACGTCAAAAAACTACCACAACATCAGAAATCGTTGTGTAACTACATTTATATTGTTACCGAAGATCCAAGTTTGAGAAAGCGCCATATGCTGATGCCAAATGAATATCAGAAAAAAAGTATTCACACTATATTGTACATGAGGTATTTGATATGAAACACCTGTTTGGAAACTGTGTAGCCAGCATAAACTCATGCTGGTCTAAGGCTGATGTAGGTGGTGTATGGAAAGTTCAATGCAGAAATATTGCATCCACTTAAAGAGGCCCACTTACTACGAAAAAAGAATGTGCAGTTAGGAGCCTCTCCATTAAGGGCATTTTACGAGTTTTTCCACAGCGCACAAGCACTTGCGCGTTCTCGAGAGACAAGAGCTATATACATCCCCTTTAGATGTTCTCGTGCGTTTCCTCATGCGCGCGTAAAACGCATGAGTCGAAATACTCCGGCGCCCTTGGTGCGTCCAGTCATGGCTGTCTTAACACATTAAGACGGCCGTGGTTCAGTACTACCCGCGTATTAGTGGAAAGGGACGTATTCAATTGAAAATTAAGCCTGGCAACTTTTACACGGAACTTTTTATTAACGAGATTGAGAAAAAGGTAGCTATATGGGATATAAAAACACTGGATTGTTCTGATAGAGATATTAATCCTAGCAACTGGTAATAAGCATTACTGTTTTTGTAAAGCTGGTGAATCCAAAGGGGAATTAATATATTAATAGTGTTGCAAGTTTCAGCATGGGCTCCTATTCCAACCCGAATGCGAAATTCGAAAACGACCACCAAGGACCGAGTGTTTGAACGCATGAGTGTTGTAATTGCCATGTGCAACGAGTTTTCGATCATATTTTGTTTATTTCAATGAAGTTCGTAGAAAACTATTGAAATTTAATGAGAAATTCGTAATGTTCTAGTGACTTATTTAGTTTATCGCAACAGTTACTAACGAATGTTGATATATTTAGGAATTTAAATTCAAATCGAACGTCTAGACTATCAATGGTTTGGAATTACCATCTTATATTCACATTCGACTTGTGTTTCAGTCTGATAGAAAAACGAAAAATATAAATAGAAACTATACTGTTATGGGCTCATTATAGCATTATTTTTATAACTGTAATGAATTAAATATGATAATGGGAAACAATATTATTCCAAGCATATATTAAACATCGAGGAAATCAAGAAAAAGGTAGCTATATGGAATATTCTAATAGAATCATTGAACGAAAGTAATGGGACGAAATAGTGAAAAGTTTCGGCGAAGGTAGTGATTCGAAGAAGAAAAAAAGTTAAGTGAATAAATAATATACTATTAAATAATATTATTCCTTGCATAGATTGAACATTAAATGAACTATATCATTTTATGTTGTCAAGGTTTTGCGATCGTTGACTAAATAATCAGCTGATCTACCTTCGGTTTTCAATGATTTTGCATTAGGCCTCACTGCTTCAGTGTTCAAGCACAGTATAGGGACCAAGCAGTAGTCTATTCGACCCGAATCGATTTTGAATTCGAAAACGACCACCAATTAACATAACGCATCACTAAACATAATTGGAAAGGAAAGGACCGAGTCCTTGATAACCTCTAATCGACCGGGAATGTAAAATTGATTAGAAAAGGTTATTTGCGTTATCTGAAAACTTAAATATGATTTAAGCTGGTAATAAGTTTTCACTGTGATATTTAGAGTGTTGTTTATTCTATATTCATATAAAAATTATGACTCCGCTCATAATGTAACCGTAAATGTAATCACATTTCCTCACTAACATAACGCATTCAATTAAAGATATATTGTTTTATTGTGGTTTTAATATCACTTTGAAAGAAACAGTAATTAGTGATTAAATTTACTCAATAGTGTACTCAGAAACAGCAGAACCGGTGTCTCTGAAACTTTTTGAAATGTGTTAAAAATCATAGGTACATTAGGATTGTAAATAAAATGACTCATTAAAATTTTTCTAAACGAGGATTGAGTTAAAAAGTAGGTATTATATGGAAAAATAAGAAGTTGGTGGTTGAAAGCATCGAATGTGTTTAATATCAAATCCTCATTACTTATAATCTCACTGAAACGTTTATCTTCGAGTCCATGAAAAAAACTATTTTATATTGAATTGTTTCGAACAAATTTTTTCAATGAATTCTCTGATGATTTGGTTTGAACTGATACTATTTTTTACTATATACAATTTATGAAAAGAGGAATTTGATTATGGAATTCTTAACTATCGGCAAACCCCCTCAACACGAAATGTTGCAAAAAACATTGATTTCTGTAATAGGCCTCATATAAATGTTCTTGCTTCAAATTTCTTTTGAACTTAAGAATCCTGTTTAATGCGATTAGTTAAATGTAGTAAATTTTCCAGATTAAATCAACATCAGAGCATATAATTTGTTACTTGTTAGAAGATTTCTCCCAGTTGTTTATATTTTTTGCCTTAATAAATTTTTCTCAAGATTCGTTCAGTCTAATCTAAACTTGTAATACAGTTATCAGGTAATATTGAATTATCTTCTCATAAATACAATAAAAAAACAGGTTTTCTGATATAAAATTATATTTTTCATATTTCTATAATGAATATAATATAGTAATATACAACGGAATAAAATACTATACAGTATCATAAAAATATAGTTTGATTCTGCATGCATTTCAGTCAACAATTATGTATACATAATATAATATATAATAGAAATATATAGAATGAATGTTTACGCTATGTGGTAAATTTGCATTCAGATCAATTCCATCAGAAAATTTGTACCTAATCTATAAATAAAACGAATACTGACAAACTGAAAATACATTAAAGCTAATGCACAATTAGCAGGTTCGAAAGATCTGTCACCATTGCATTGGTGAAATCCAATTATTTGGTCAAGAGATATATCATAAAAAAATGAGTTTTGATAGACATCTCATCAACACATAATATGCAATCCTCTGCTCTTTCTGTCATAGTTTTTACTTTCACCGAAATTGCTTGAAATACTTATTCATTCAAACCAACGGAAAAGTTCCATTTGGTAGTTATTCTGCATAGAGTAGCCTTGTGAGGTAAGGAAAAAGTTTTTCTTGAACTTCTTAAACTTTAGGTCCCAAAAAATAGATAGTAGGTGCAAATTGTTTATAAGCGATGGAGTACCTGTAGCCATGGGGATTTGTTCTTTTGAGTTGCAATTGGGCTATCATGAAATCAGCCATGTTCGAGCTGAAATTATTCCTGCAGAATCGAATGAAACTTTCATCCTCAATTTCTACAGTTTCTTTTTCCTTCATTGAAATCTTTCTCCTCTTCAAATTCTTCACCATATATTATAAGAAAGTTTCGGATTATTGAGACCATTGTTTTTGCAGTTGTATACGCTACAATTGTTAACCATTTTGGAATTAATTTGAAAATAACACATAATTGAAACAGAATACTTACTTGAATGAAAATAAATTATTGAATAAATGAGTTTTGCTGGTTTATGGTAGATTTTGACTCAAAGAAATTCCACTGAATTTATAAGTTAGGTTGCATCTTTTCTTCAACTACTTCTTTGAATTTTAAATAGATCTTAGAAAATTATATTCTTCCATATATTGAACGAATTAATTATACAAAGGAATTATTTGAGATGTCTAAAATAATAATAATGACATTATTCCAGACATCTTAGATGAAAACAATGAACATTTTAGGTTATGCGCAGGGAGGAATGCGCGAGTCAGACTTGGTGTAAAAAATCCACGGAGTGCGACTACTGCTTGGTCCCTATACTGTGGTTCAAGTTAATCAAATCCATCTCATCACATGCACTCGTAAGAACGCTAATAAAACGCCGCATCTGACCGCAATTCGAATTTAAACGGGCGTATAGAAACGCGCGTGAAACGCCCGTTTTGGACAGGCTTCAAGTCTCGGCATTGTTTACGGTAGAAATAAAAACTATCATGATTCGGAGCAAGCGGATTGCGCATCAAAAATTTTGAACTGCGGAACGCCACACATAGACGCCATACACACACCGTTTTCACTGTACCTCATACCATGCGCATTAGGCTTCGTGATTCCTTCTGAGTGAGTGGGCTCCTTTAGCATGAATTAAAGTGCAAGAAACGTGCCGAAATTCGTCGAATGAGAAGAAAGCACGACCTCTCTAATTTTTTTCTTCGTCGGATCAGACTGTGCTGATGTGCATTATTGAGTTCGATATAGACAGTCCAGTCACCAAAGGTTAGCGTGACCATAGATTCTTTATCTGGTTTTTCATATTTGATATTTACATCTTCGGAAAAATGGAGCATTATTCAATAATAAATTGTAATTATGAAGTAATAAAATCCACAAGGATTTTCAAGACATCGAAAATACCACATACATGGAGGAATACACTCCAGTAACAATTTTTACTTACACCTAACAATTGAAATAATTATGAGGGCAATAATGGATATGCAAAATAGTTGTTTATAGAACAATGCAAGGAAGAAATAGAATCGAAGGAATGCTTCCATAATTTCTGATTGGTTTCCAGATCGAAAATTGATTAGTGAACCTAACACGAACTATTTGTTCAAGATAAACTTGGACTTGATACAGAAAATTAGTAGTGCTAATGTGGTAGATGTTGTCATCTTGGCCAACATAATTGGAATTGGCTACGTTGAAAATCAAGTAATAATTGCAAAGAAAACTTGTTTGAATGAAAAGTAAAAGATCAACATTGATTCCTGAGTTTCAGAGAAAATAAGGAAGCACGAATGAACTAGCAACTGAAAATAATCAGTTTTATTCATGCAAGACCATCATTATTCATTCATGACCTATTCTGAGCATCGTTCTAGTAATAAGATAATGTGAAGAAATGGTTTTTCCAAGAATCAGGGAATTTTTTGTTTCCTGAATATTATCAATTGAAATATAAGTATAAGTTTTATGTCACGTTGAGAGTGCTGGTAATTTATTTTACAAATATTGCAATATTGTAAAAATGATCTGCACGCATTATCCTGATTTCATACGGTGCTCATATTCTTTACTGATAGTAATTTAACATTTGAAATGATGTATAATATTTATTCACACAATCTTATTTCATTTTCTCTCACATTTATTTTTGTATTGTACAATTTTAATTTCTGTTGAAATAAAAAGGTTTGTTGGATATAAAAATTGTTCCTTAACTTGAATTTGCTCTGGTTCTGAATGGACATTAGATGAAAGTAAACGTTTTCTTTGAATTCCAATTCCTTTGTTGATTCTGCTTTGTCTAACGGTCTTTAGGTTTCAAATGACTAGGTATCATTTTTTCGTGAAATTCAGAATGTTTAAAATCTGCTCTTATTGCATATCGTAGTCATAGACATAGGAGGTTTGATATGACACCTATTGATAATTTTCCGATTGAAGTTATTAAATGATTCTGTGTTATTTGAGAAAGAATTCAATTTTGCTGACATAAATTCATTGCAGATTAATTTGAAGATAATGAAAATTGAATCAATTGAATTCACCCTCGAAAGAATGTTTGTTAGAATAAAAAAAAATCAAATTAAATTCTCAATTATGAGTAAGAACATTAATAAGAAATTTCTTCAGTTTATTTTCGTCTGTATTAAAATTTCAGGTATTGAAAACACATTTAGTTTTGATAACATTTATTTGAATTATTCATGTACTTCATGTGGAAATTCAGTTGGTTGTTCAGACAAAAAAAAAAAGTTTCATCTCATTGAGCTATAAATACAAACAGAAAAAATTTTCTATTTGAGAAAATTCCTCAGAAAATCTACATGTAGCAGTAACATCTTAACACTATTTTCCTGAAAATGACAATGGAGTGTTTTAATTTTTATTTTATGTATTCTGATACGGTGCACAATTGTTTTAGACCCGACTTTTTACACCAATACCAAGTAATCATATTCAAATTATTTTTCTTTTAATAAATGGGCTGTTTAATAATAGTTATCATTATGGAGAAAATAACTTATGGTTGAATCTTTGATATAAATAAAAGAGCATATCTAGTTCCACACACACCTACTTGTTATTGGGATAGTATAATTGTTTATCTATTTTCAGCATCCTACTGTTGCAACAAGCATTTATCTGTTCACTATAACTCTTTTCTATGCTGGTAGTTATCTCATAGTAAGAAGATTCATAAGTTTCAAAACCATACATGCGGGATTGAGTATATTTACTTGTTCTACTTCTTGATCTGTCATTACTCTTGCGCCTTCTAAGACTTTCCTTCGTATCTCCAGCAGTCATTGTTGCTGACTTTGGCTCGAAGTTCATCATTATATATATATGGCCAACATGGGTTTCAGAGTATTTAACTGTTATTTCTGGAAATATTACATGGACTATACTTATGGTGACTTCTTGCTTGAGTTTTTACCTGAACTACAAATCTTCATATAAATTGCTGAAGGACACCGGGATATTCTTATGTTGTCCCCAGTTTCCATACGCTTGACACATTTACGGATAAACCCTATAACAATTTATATTTCACTGGGATATTCTTATGCTAAGAGTGTCCATCATGATTTTACCATTCCATACGCTTGAACACCAGTATAATTATCAAGTGAGCTTTCAAATGGACCAGTTCTATTAAAATGAGTTTTTGATGAATCAAGAAGTTTCTTGTTTATACAGATATAGTTGTGAATTATATACTTCATAGTTCTGAAATTATAAAAATTCAGAAAGCACTGAGTGCAGATTCTGATGACCTATATGCTCAAGGTCAAACCTTAACATCTAATTTTCTGATCGGGTGAACAATAGTCTTTTTGACTATGGGGAGATCTAAATATGAATAATGAATAAACAAACCTTTATTTTGAAAATAACTAATTCAAACCAAAGCTTCTCCTAAAAATTTACGTCAATGCTTTTCTGAGTTTTGACAACGCCATCAAATCTCTATGATAAAAATTTTTGATTAATATTACGTTAAAAATGAATTTTGACAACGTCATCGACATCGAATTCTACCTCTATGAACAAATTTTGATTGATATTACGCCAACTGACACTTGATATCTAGGTCCGCAAGTTGTCAAACGAATATCGATTGTGATGGCAAATATTTCAATGACAAAGCTCGGACTTCATGACATTTCTATTTTTCTCTTGAGTAAATGAAAAAATGATCATATCTTCAGAAGGGGAGAAACACGACAATGAATTTTTGCTCGATCTTGTATCATCAAATATTTCATCCGGTGAATGATCAGAGTAGTCGTGAAAGTTCTTATCTCCATGCTTACGGAAAATAATTAGTTGGCTTGTCTAATCAAATTTCCTTTTTCGTTGATCTATTTTTCTCCGCTTCCGCGATGAAGGATTAAGGCGAACCGGAATGAATTTTTAAATTATTCCCAGGACCAAATTTCAAAGTTTCCACAACTCCTGACTTGGAAAGTTTCGGGCAACTTGAAATATTTACGATATACCTGCCTTTTGGAAGTTTAATGGAATTGTGGATGAATATCGTTCTAGTTTTTATCCCCATTAACGAAGTTTACGTCTGCTGTCATTTTTCTTGTCGAAAACTTGTACGCGGACTGAACGCTAATGAGTAAGAAGTAATTTGGAAAATTATGGAAATGAAACTTTAAATGAGCTTATGGAACTGTGGTGAATATACTACATTTGTGAATCTCGGAGAATGACTGATTTCTTTCGTGTTCGAGGACCACTATTAAAATTACTGAAAATGTATATACGTATCTCTGTTATTTGCCTTCCTTTTCAAATGGACAATTTTTTCAGGGTTATCTTTTATTTCCCTATTGTGATTGAACCATTTAATAAATAAATTAAGGATGAGAATAAAATTATATTGGTCATTCATATTTCGGAGCTAATGGTTTTATTTTATTCATCAATTTATTGAAAACTTTATTGAGTATATTAGTTCTTGAATATCCCAACATCTTCAACTTAACAAAATGTATCAGAGTATCAATGTTTTCTGCTGTTAACAAAAGTTTATTTTAGTTGTTGATCTCGAGACAACAATTATGACGTTGCAAGGTAGTGAATATTCAGTTATTTATTTAATAATTTACATGAAATACAAACAGACATGGTCCAAAACAAGTATTAACATAATTCAAACTACAAAATCACACCTGAAATTTATACAAAAAATAATTTAATCAAACACAAATATCATTTTCAACGATACTTTTATCATTATTTTAATTTTAATTTTTTCTATTTTTATATGAGAATATTCCTGAGACTTCGTTTTAGATTACTGAGTGGTATGTTGAAAAGATCTAAGTCACTGCCAAGGTTGTTAAAGGATGTTTTCATCCTGAATATAAGTGCATTATGTGCACTATTCGTCCTACGCAAAGCAGCATAAAAAGTGTTTCCACCTCCCAATCTAACATACGGTACCCTGAAAGGAATTGCCCGCAGAATTTCAGGCACACGAAGTGAGCCATTGACAACTTTATACAAAAAAATTATATCCGTCATCTGTCTACGATTTTTCATTTCCATTATACAGAATTTCCTTCGAATGTGTGAGTAACCGTGATTATTGTAGGCTATGTTATTTTTAAAAACTAGAAACCTAAGAAACCTGTTCTGAACCCTTTCTATTCTACCCACATAACACCTATATTATTAGAATAATCTTTTGTATGTAAGTAAGTTATTTTGTAATAGTGTTCAATTTTTGTAATTAGTGTGCATCCTGAAGAACAATTTCGAAATATAGATATTCAATTTTGATTATTGATCATTTCCAAGTATCAAATAAAATTCTGAAATCACTGAAATAAAAGAAATCAAATTATGCAATATAAATATAAAGATTACCTAATTTCCATCGTTTTTAAATTTTTAATGCAGAGATAGGTTTTTTTACAATTTTGATTATTGGTGATTAGCCAGGATAGCATGAATCTTAAGACACGATGAATCGTGATGAACTCTTACCTTCTAACAATATACAATTCTGGAATTAAAGGATATCATCAATGTCAAAAATCCCCATATACATTCAATATTTTATGAATCTCTGATGAATTTTTTAAGAACTTAGATTTTAGAAAATTAAAAAATAAATTTCTAGAGAGAAGGTTTCCACGAAATTTTGCAAACCTATTCGTTTCAACCTCATTAAAAAATCTCATAAGTTACAAATCGCTTGAATGGATATTTCAGCAGTTATTTAGGAATCCAAATTTCAGATGCTCATCACTGCTGAACTGCGGGGCGGATTTGGCCCAATAACGAATTTAAGCGAGATAATTGGACTATCAACCCATCCTGAAAATATATAAAGTCTAGCTCATTTCTTTCGGAATATAGAGAGTAGACGACAATGGAATTATTTTTTTTGCATGTCATTAGATATAACTACATAGTATTAATGACAAATCGACAGTCTTTACAATTGAATTCAAATCAAATCCACAAGATTGCTCATAGAGAGCTAAGAATGGTAGAGGGTGTCTCAAGTTCGAGTGCCTATTAGACGTTTTTGGAGAACTAGACATATTTGAAAATTGGGATTATGATATTGTTCGAAGTTCTCTACAGAGCTAAAATATTTTCGAAACCCAAAACTTCCGGTTATACAGGAGTGAAAATAAATTTGAGAAAAAAATTTTTTTAGTTTTCCATTCCTGGTATGATCGAGTATTCAATAGTGAATACATGCCTTTCAAAACCATTGTATTAAATAGAATAGTTTTCAACTTATCTAAAAAAAATGGAAAAAAGTAAAATATGTTCAGTCAGTAATATGTTCATTATTCTTATTTTAAATATCCTGAGCGTTTTTACAACATCGAAGAGGAAGGATATGAAAAGGTCATGCATCTTTTGGATTTCAAAAAATATCATCGCAGGGTGTTTCAAATTTTATGTTGAAAATTGTGATCTTAAATTGGCCAAAACATCTGTTTTTCAAATTAGAACCCTATTTTTTATAATTATGTTGGATTCTGCGGTCAAAAATAATGATAGTTTTCTCGAATGATTATGCTCCTAAATTCAATAATTTATGAGTTATTTGAGATTTTCTGGATTTCTGTAGTACGTAGAGTCAAATTATTCGAATCTGACTCAATAGGATATTCTGTGAGCATAGATGATAAATCATCCCATTTATAATTCACAAGTATCAGACAGGTCTTATTGTTAGTCGTTATGAAATCTTTTGATTTCACAAAATGAATCGTTGCTATTCTAATAATGAGAATTTGGATTTATTTCTTATATTGTATTTTTTCAATTGTACTTATACGCAATACACATCCAAATGGATTTAATGATATTGTTTATTTTAAATCCCTGGTGAATGACAAAAATGTTGAGTATCCAATGAGAAATATCCCCATTTGTTTTTTACAATTTCTGAAAAGATGTTTCAAAATGTGAGAGCCCCTAAAGAATACAAAAAGGGCAGTTGATGAAATTAGTTTGTCGACTTATTTCGAAGCGAATAAGAATTCATCTCTTCAATAGGAAACACATTAAATAGATTCGCTACTTCAGTACATCGAATTATGATTATTAATAAATTATGATAATAAAAATAAAATACGTTTCAAAACTCAAATTAACAAAATAAATGATCAGGTAAGAGTTTCAATATGGTAATCATTTTGTTCCACACACTTTCGAATGAATCTTGAAACACCTCGGTTAGTCGCTCGCTCAATTTCCTCCCCTTTAGTGAGTGGAAAAATCCTTCACACCCGTTTCAAATCTTCTTTGCTTTCAATAGGAGATTCATAGACTATGTTTTTATTCTACCCCATAAATAAAAATCTAAGGGAGTAAGATCGGGAGATCGTGGGGCCAAAACAGTGAAAAACGGCGTCCGATCCACCTATTACCAAACATTGCATTCAGTTCTTCAGACACCTCGTGCAAACTATGTGCCGGAGCCCCATCAAATTGATAATATGCGGTAGTCGACATACTCAACGGCAGTTCATCCAAAAACTTTGAAACAAAATTTCTCAGGATTTCCAAAAATTTTTCTGTATTTAAATTTTCTTCATAAATGTAGTACCGCACTTTATTGTTCATCAAAAGAGCAAACACATTAAAACTTGTTCTGGGGGTTTCTTTGTCTTTTTCTATGAGGATATTATTCACTTCTCCAAATGTGGCAACTCTTTCTTTCTTAGTCTTATTAAATAGTCCCTCATTATTTGATTTTGCTTCTTCTGTCCAAATGATCATTTTCAAAAAATTTTCATAATTTTCAAGTTTTTCTAATATCCCTCAACAAAAATTTAACCTTTTTATGTAGTCACCTGGTTCTAATGCATGAACTTTCTCATATTTGTATTCATGCATGTTGTGTTTTTTCGAAATTCGGTGCACTGAATTTCTGTCTAATTCGAATAGATGCATTTTCATTCGCTTCGAAATAAGTCAAAACACTATTTTCATTTTCCTCATCATCAACTACACTTCTTTTGTATTCTTTAGGGGCTCTTACACATCCAAAACTTTGAAATTTGAAACATATTTTCAAAGATCTTCTCCGTCATGGAAGGTAAATGGGGATACTTCTCGTTGAAGGCCCGGCAGGTTCTACTAATAATTCGGTCACATTCACCATGTATATAAAATAGATCCAGAATTTCTTAATTAGAATAACGGCTTGTGAATTATTAACAGATAATTTATCTTCTATGGATACAGAGTGTTCCCATGGTTTCGAAAGAATATTCATTGAATTTTTTTAGATACAATCAATTTGACTCTACGTACACCATAAATCCAGAAAATCTTGAGTAACTCAGAAATTATTGAATTTAGGTGCATAATTATGTGAGAAAACTATCATTATTTTTGACCGCAGATTCCAACACAATTATAAAAACGATTAGAAAGCACTGACGTGAGGTCAGATTGCTTTGGTTCTCTTGTTGAGCTACTTGAGAGTAAATATTCACACCATAACAAATCTATAAGCACTTTGAGCACGTGAACAATAGTCTTTTCCCGTACTATGGGACAATGTGATGCAAATATGAACGCCTAATGAATGAACAAACCTATATCTCAAATTAAAAATAACTACTCATAATTTCCCCCAAGTGTTTTTAGAAGCTATAATTCCCTTTTCCTAAAAACTTATGTCAGTGCTTTTCTGAATTTTGACAACGTATATTATTTCAGCCAGCGAGATTGAATTCTATCTCTATGATTTCCCGTTATGAAAAATTTTGATTAATATAACGCCAACTGACACTGATTAGTGAGCCCGGCATTTGTCAATCGAATATCGATCTGTGACGGCCATCGTTCAAAGAAAATCATCGGGACGTATTTGTCATTTCTCTTTTTTATCTTGAGTAAATTAAATAAATGATTATATCTTTAGATGGAAAAGAGCTACGACAATGAAATTTGGGGATGAGTAAGATATCGATCACCTCAATTTATTCACGAATTTTTATTGAAATCCGAAAAATATCTTAGTGAGGATTAAAAAATTTTTTTTTGGGAATTTTTTAAAAATTTTTTATCGTGACGATTTCTGCGAAATGCCAGCTGTTTTGTTGGAGCCTCCCTCAACAATATTTCAAGTATCAATTTGATCAGATGGATATTCTAGTAGTTATTGAGGAAACAATATTTCAGATGCTCATAACTACTGAACCATCCGACGGATTTGGCCCAATAACGAACTTGACCGAGATATTTGGACAATTAACCTATTCTGAAAATATGAAAACTCTAGCTGATTCCTTTGGATGCTAGAGAGGATACGGCCGGCCGGACAGACTCAACTTTCGCCACGAATTCTTCATCAGGGAGTCGAACCCAATCGATTGAGACAATTTTTGGCTTGATATTCCAAACAAATATTACAGACATTCGGGCAAAATGATAGGCACTCTGTTCGGGTGAACAAGAGCGCCAAAAATAGGGTTCTAATTTGAAAAACAGAAGTTATGGCCAATTTAAAGTCACAATTTTCAACACAAAATTTGAAACACCCTGTGATGATATTTTTGAAATCCAAGAGATGCATGACCTTTTCACATCCTTCCTCTTCGATGTTGTAAAATCGGTTTACGCTCAGGATATTTGAAATAAGAATAATGAACATATAACTTACTGAACATATTTGACTTTTTTTCCAGTTTTTTTTAGATATTTTTAAAACTATTCGATTTAATACAATGGTTTTAAAAGAAATGTATTCACTATTGAATACTCGATCATACCAGGAATGGAAAGCACGAAAAAAAATTTTTTCGTAGAATTTATTTTCACTCCCTGTATAACCGGAAGTTTTTGGGCTTCGAAAATATTTTAGCTCTGTAGAAAACTTCGAACAATATCATAATCACTTGAGACACCCTGTATTAGTGTTTTGGTATACTACGCCTATAAATAACAAGTAATTAAATGAGACTAATAAATACATAGAAATGCTAATCTTTATAATGTGAATTGATATAGCCATGGAAATATGTGACGATGCTCCATGCAAATATCATTTCATTGGTGCGATTAACAATAACTATTCGACTGCATAAATAGTTACGACATACAATAAACCTTATTTCCCGATATATGTTCCGACACTGGATCACGCTGAGTAGTATTTAAATATTCACTTAAGTCGGCGCAAGCGTTCACATGTGCTCGGTCGAGCTGTCAAATCGAAGTGCTGGTGCAAAATAGTGTTTATTTATTTGTTTCGGACGATATCTTCAAGACATTTTATTCTAATGAACATTCAATAAGCATCTATAAGAATGGAATTGGATGAACTGTAAGTAACTTTTCTTTCGGATAGGAACAGAAGAATTTGGTTGCTATGCAAATATTTTAGGTTAGAATAAACTTTCTATCATAATTGATCACATGCTACCGATGATTTGAATTATTATAACTTGTTGATGATAGAATGAGCAAGTATATGTGTATTGATATATCTGATGAGTTAAATTAAAGGTTGAATTTTGTGCGTGATGATTCATTTGCCATTTTCTTTGTTGTCGAACTATCCTATTTATATAATTATCTCGGTAGGTACATACCTTTCTGAAGCGATAAATATCTAACCGCCAAGTGAGAACCTTTTATTGACTCATCGATTTGAATTAATAAATAATTTGATATAATGAATTGATAACAGGTTTAATTTGATAACTTCGAATGGATTATCCAATTAGATGACGAATGATTTGAATAGGTGCATGATACTCCGAATCATGTTAAAAAATTATACCTATTAATCCGATTATAATAAGTGATAAATATTTTCGTACTAAGTGTTTTGTGAAAATTTTTTCTCATTTCATAATGTTCAAAAATATGGGAAATCTTCAGGTATATGTGATTCAATCATATAGTCTAGTCATACTAGTCCACCATTCCAAAAACGTGGAAAATATTTTGGAGCTGACAGAAATTTAAAATAATAATTAGCATTATAAGATGAACAAGAAAGGCACATAATATTGAGTTAATAACTCAAGAAATATTGATACAAAAGCAATTTTGAAGAGTCTATATCTATACTTATCATCTTTTGTGAATATGGATGATGTGACTTTGAATGGATTGTTATGTCGGTGTAGGTTGGTTCGCGATAAATTGCAAAATCGTGTTTACTATTGATTTTTGATATTGTTAAATCTAAAAAGTTGATTTTACCATTTTTTCTTCTTCATACGTGAAATTTATATGAGGTGAAAGTTTATTGATGAAGTCTAAAAACATGGTCAACTGTCTAATTGTTCCTATGAACATACATAAAATATCATCTACATAGCGGTACCAATATATGAAATATTTAAAATATTTGCTTTTTTCTATTGCTTGTTCCAGGTAGTTCATAAAAACTCGGCTAGTAACGGACTAAGGGGATTACCGCAGCATTCAATAACATGGTATATAGACTAATCAAAACACCTATGAAGAAACAGAATTTTGATAGTGAGCTCAATACTATAAAACAAATCTCTGTTAATAATGGTTTCAAACCAGACCTTGTGGACCAAATATTGAATAAATTCCTATTAAATCAATTTTATGTGAAATCGAAAATAGCTCTTTGCGAGGAAGTAATGTCATCTCAAAATTTTTCTAAAAACTTATTTATCCTTCTAATGCTCTTGGATAATCGAGATTCGTTATTGGAGAAAAGTTACATCACTATTTTGAAATTGTTATTAAAAAAAAATTTCTGATATTTTTTCGAATGAATAATGTGATAAAAAGTATTGATAATTGACCAATAAGTTTGAATCTTCTTGAGCTCTTTCAATTTACAGGATGTTTCATATCAGATGAATTACCACGTATATTAATTATCCCATAGTTCTTGAAATACTGCAAATTATTTTGTTCTGGTAGACATCTGAAGTATATTTGAGGTTTGAATGAGTAAATCCCTAAAGGTGGGTGTTTCAAACCTAAAAATTGAATAGGACAGAGGAGATGAGAGATACTTCATGGGAAAGGTGTATGGAAGACGTTATTTTGTTAGTTTCCACATACAAATGCACGTAATAAAAGACAAAAAGTAGATACGAACTCGATATCGAAATAATATAATCAAACAGAAACTAGACTTTCCATGAAAAATCTAGAATGTCCTTTACCGTATCTACAGGATGTCCGGGAAAAGAGGTGGGAACTCTCGGATTCAGAGAAAACATCAAAAAATAAGATGACAAGTTCCCATAAATTTTATTCATGCCTCCTGAAGGACGCCAGTAATCAATTTTACTTGAATAAATCTTTAACTACTTAATATAATTTAATAAAAATTTAATACGATAAATAGTAGTAAGGACCTCTTAAAATATTGCCCTTAAAACATAATTAGCTTGTTTAGTTTATCAGGGGTTTATCACAGACTAAATAAATATATCCTTCAAATTATCATTTCGATATAATTACCATAATTACAAGATCTCAAATATTCTATGTGGAAAGATATTATTACAATAATTGAGGAAGGTAAACAATTGTAAATTAATGACAAACGCCGACACACGAATATAAAACTACTACAATAGCGTTCGAAGTTGTCATATTGAAATAATTACATTTTGAATATCCGATCTTGAATAAATCGTATCATGAGCAGCTATCCTCAACATCTTATACATTAGTCGATATGTCTCGTGTTAACGCAGTGCTCACTTAAGTGACCAAAAAAAGTTTCCCTATCGTTTCTCCAAAGATTCCTCAAGATTTCGTCTCCTAATCATCTATAGGAGTTTCTCTGAGAGATTTTTGACATACAAAAGCCTGTTGTTTTTCCTATTTACTTTTTGTGCTATATTTATGTGATGTGAGGATAGATGTGCGTTGCCGGCGCATGTGCATAATCTTGACCATCGAATTGATTTCGAAAATGTGGAAATTTCAAAAACAAGGAAAATTATAAATAAAAAATCTGACAAAAATTTTATTAGCTAATTATTAGCTAATTATTAAAAGAAGAAAAGGAAACTTAATTCTATGGTGGCCCACTCAATGAGTAATTCAGCAGTAGTTCAACCCTTGCTGCTACAACCCCTACCCCCAATTTTTAAATAGGGAAGATGGGGTGAGTGATACCTCAATTCAAAGGTATTTTTATACTGATTTCAGCACAGTAATTGTTTTTTCATTTTATGCATTAGTTCTCGAAATATTCATGCGTTAGTTAGTTTTATCAATTAAATTAATTTTTGCGAATAGTTGACATTTCGTGCTTCCGAAACACCAAAATTTCCGTACTTGTATTTGAAATTGCAAAACATCTACCACTAGGCAAATGAAGTCATACCGTACGTGTTAATGCTAGTAGGGTCACATGTTCGACTAGCTGTTTTATTCACTGAAATCATTCTCCAACTGTACGTTATCAGAACGATTTGAAGTATTGATCTAAGAAATAAGACTTTTCAAAGTAAAGTAAATAATTTATCAGAAACTCACGTCAATTGATTAAATATTCAAATTGTTCACCATTAGCTTCCATACAAGGAAATAAGATTTGTCCGAAACGATGGCGCACATTTTGCAGCATTTCTGGAGTGATTTGACGACATTCGTTCACTATACGTCTTCTTAAATCTTCTATAGAATCTGGCTGTGTAGAGTAAATTTTCCTCTTCAAGTGGCTCCAAAGAAAGAAATCTAGTGGTGACAGATCTTGCGATCTGCTGGCCATTCAGTGGGACCCCTTCTTCCAATCCACCGATTTGGAAATCTTTGATCCAGATATTCTCTAACTGGTAAGGCGTAGTGTGGAGGAGCTCCATCCTGCTGAAACACAATCTGATCTTCCACATAATTTCCTCCATTGTTTTCAATAATTTCCGTCAAAATTGGATCAATGTGATTTTCCAATAAGTCCAAATACATATCTCCAGTAAGATTACCAGGTAAAAAGAACGGGCCGACAATGTTGTCACCAAATAATCCAGCCTAAACATTGAGTTTTTCTGGTTGTTGAGTATAAACTTCGTGGAACAATCTCGGATTAGCATCGGCCCAATAACGACCATTGTATCGATTTATTGTGCCGTTTCGAAAGAACGAATACTCATCGGAGAAACAAACATTGTACAGATAATTGGGATTAGCTGTTACTCGTTCACTCATTGTATCACAAAATTCAACACGACGGTCAAAATCATCTTCGTGTAGTGCGTGTGAAAGATGGATTTTGTAAGGATGGAATTTATGATGCTTCAAAATATTTGCAATTCGAGTTCGTGTAAAACCAGATTCATATGTTAGCTGCCTCGTACTCGTCATTGGATTCAGAGCAATCTGTCGAAGAACAGCTACTTCAGCTGCTTCATTTCTTTCCATGCTTCGTTTTTTATTAGCCACGGACCCGGTTTCTTCCTATTAACATGTTTATCTAAATGTCGTTGATTGAAGAATTCTGCGGTTCTATTCGCACATTGATTGTTTGCAAAAAAAGTGAAATTATTTCCACCCGCTCTGCAATTGAATAAACCATGTCGAACAATGAATTAGAACACATACAAGTCTCGATTCAAAACTAAGAATAATTCACGTGTCAAAGAACCAGTAAGCCAACTTAATGATCTATTCGTAATAAATAAAAAATTATCGATTCTCATTTTTTTGAAAAAGATATGAATTTAATAATCAACAAAATGAAAACATATTGAAGCCAACTGGGAAAACACTTCATAATTAAGTCGGAAATCGTTTCACGAATTGGGACTGGAATATTTTTGTGGCATCATTAATGATTTGATTTTCTTACCTGGTGATCTGATTAGAGATATGTACGTATTTGGACTTTTTGGAGATTTCTATCGATCAAGTGTTACCGCATGTTATTGGAAATACTGCAAATTATATCGAAGATAATTTAGATTGAGTGTCAGCAACATTGAGCTCCTTCGCAATACGCTTTGTTTGTTGATTAAAGATTTCTATGACAGTGGATTGGAGGAAGGAAGCCACAGTCATGGTTGTTTTGAAGCTCAAAATGTCGATTTTTCACAAAAAAACACTACAAGTGCCATTAAATCACCACTTCATTTTCAAATACTTAGTTAAGAATATTTCGAGAACTAATGCATAAAATGAAAAAACAATTACTGTGCTGAAATCAGTATAAAAAGACCTTTCAAATGAGGTATCACTCACCCCATCTTCCCTATTCAAAAATTGGGGGTGAGGGTTATAGTAGCAAGGGTTGAAGAGCTATGCGTCCGTAACCTACATCTTAAGTTATCCCCCTCGAAACAGAAATCGACCTGTCCGAGCATTTCTATCGAAAAAATTTATTTCGTCTGTAATCCCGTCCGTTTCGTTTTCAAAAAATATTTTTTACATCTTATAATCATCAAAAATTGATCCCAATTTAATCGCACGCCGCCTAGTTAATGTCTCTGAATGAGTCAATTTATCCCAATCTAAAATGAGGAATGTGAAGAAAAAATTACAGATATTCAGGAGATCAGCTCCTACTTTAGAACATGTGTCACATCCATTCAATATAGATGAATTGAGGGCTGCAATCAAATCTACCAAATCTCGAAAGGCAGCAGGTTTTGACGGAATTTATCCAGAATTCATCAAACATTTAGGAAAAAAGGCCTTGTCTTGGTTATTGTCTTTCTATAACAATATTCTGAATTCGGGAAACTTTCCTTCCGAATTTCGTAGGGCTAAAATAATAGGGATTTTGAAACGAGGAAAAAATCCTTGCGATCCTAGTAGTTATCGACCCATAAGTTTATTGAGTGTTGCTTTCAAGATATTAGAAAGGCTAATCCTTTTTAGAATTGAATCTTCTATAGAAAATGCTTTACAAAATTTCCAGGGAGGTTTTAGGAAAAACAGAAATTGTTCGGATCAGGTTCTCAGCCTTACAACTTTCATAGAATCAGGCTTCAATGATAGGTTGAAAACAGGAGCTGCTTTCATCGATTTATCTTCGGCATATGACACAGTGTGGAAAGATGGATTAATGTTCAAACTCTATACCCATCTGAAATGTGGGAAAATGGTACGATTATTAGAAAATATGTTATCTGATAGAAGGTTTCGTGTTTTTATTGATAATAAGAGTAGCAACTTCAAAACATTGAAAAACGGTCTTCCTCAAGGATCAGTTTTAGCTCCTTTACTTTTCAATTTATATCTAAGTGATTTGCCCACTACATCATCTCAAAAATTTGTTTATGCTGACGACATTGCTATTGCTTACCAAAATTCGGATTTCCATACTCTGGAAAACATACTGTCATCTGATTTGGAAATTTTAAAGAATTATTTTATCGAGTGGCGATTATGTCCAAATCCCAACAAAACAGAGGTATCTTGTTTCCATCTGAGTAATCATGAAAAATATAGAAAATTAGCTGTAACTTTAAATGATTCTCCTATCAAACATAATTTCTATCCAAAATACTTAGGAGTTAAATTAGATTCATCTCTCAATTACAAGGCTCATTTAAATGATCTGAGCCTCAAACTGAAAACAAGGAATAATATTGTTCAGAAATTAGCTGGATCGTCTTGGGGTGCTGATGCTTCCACTCTTCGCACAGCATCTCTAGCCCTAGTCTTTTCTGCAGCTGAGTATTGTTGCTCTGTTTGGTTTAATAGTGCACATACACAAAAAATTGATGCACAATTGAATACATCCATGAGAATAATTACTGGCACCATAAGATCAACACCGGTTCATTGGTTACCAGTATTGTCTAGTATTGTCCCTCCACATATTCGCAGACAGACTGCAGCTCTGAATTCTTGGAATAAATATCATTATTTTCCCAATTTATTCCCAATTATTTCATATTTTCCACAAAATAGAATTCCTAGATTGAAGTCACGTAAACCATTATGGCATAATACGTTCTTCAATATGAACATAAGTGATAAAGAATTATGGAAGACTGAGTGGAACTCTTACGAAATGTTCAATAAGTATCTCGTTTCTGATCCTTCTGAAAAAGTTCCTGATTTTGATCTTCCAAGAAAAATTTGGACAGTTCTTAATCGTTTGAGAACAGGTCATGGTCGTACCAATGGCATGCTATTCAAATGGAACTCAGTTCCTAGCGCAAGTTGTGAATGTGGAGAAGCAGAAGAAACAATACCTCATCTCATCAATAGTTGTCCCATATATAAATTTCAAGATGGTTTTAGGGCTATTCATGATGTTTCCAACTCTTTCTTGGAATGGGTTATAAATTTCAAACGAATATGATACGTATTTTTGTTATTCAGTTCTTTTTTCTGCTTTTGTCTTTTTATTTCCAGATTCAATGTGAGCACCTTGAAGAAGTCTCTTTCTCCATCAATAGAAGATCACTCTAGAAGAAAGAAGTCCCTGAAATATATTTCAGCTTATTTTTGTACTTTCACACTCAGACGGGGAGCCAGGGTTTTTTTTACTGGGGTTTTTTCCCTAGGCTTTTATGTCATACGCCGAATTGTATGACACCCCGTCACTAACCCCTGATCTATATGCTTTATTGTTTGCTAACTAAATATTGTCAGCCAAAAGTTCGAAAGAATATATATATATATATATATACATCTTATAATGTTTCGCCACTTCAATTGATATTGTATAACCTAAATTTCAGTAATTCTTGAGATGAATTTAATTTACGTTAATTTATTTATTGTTTTTTGTATCATTTTATTTTACCCCGAAGAGGCAATAAAATATTGCGAAAGCACAGTTAGAAGAAAAAGAGTACAACTTTTTCTTTTCCTATCATACTTGAGTCTCCATTCCCTAAAACCTATAGATTCATAATAAAAAGGCTCTTATTTTCGGCTACTATACGTATATCCCTGTATTTCATATTTTGTAATTCTTGATTATACTTTCGACTACTGAAGCTGTTCTACTAAGAACAAGCGCGCAAAAACCACCACAATCAATAGATCAATATTAACTCTGTTAATACAAAGTGAAATACAAGCACTTAGCAAAGAAATTTCAGCAAAGTATGTGATTCTTAATTATTGTTGTTCCCAGAGTTTTCCGCATGGAGAAATTATTCGTTAACAAAATTATTACCAAATTTCATCTGGTCCAGAGCATCGCAAGTAGGTCTTTTCCTTCATTCTAACGGTCAATTTATTCAGAAACTCCAGACGATTCGAGAGAAAACAGAATTAGTGAATAATTGGAGTACCTGCCCCAGTCTTGCATAACAAAAAACTAATTTATTCTTTTCATTACGCGGCATCTTAATTATTATGCCCAATTCTTGAGCCGTGCCTTTTTTAGGGGCCGCTTAATGAAATTTTTACTTTCACCCGGACGACTATGTTGTTCCTTGGTTTTTAACCCCCCATTTTTTTTTGAGCAGTGCCGGTAATGAGGAATTGTAAAGATGATGGGGAGAAGTGTCGGGTTGTTGATTTTGGATGAACTCGGAAGTGATTATCCGTTTTTTCATTTTTCCCGGATATCGCCGGAAGTTCCTTCTCATTATTTGACTGAGGGTCATGAATGGAGGAAAACTGTAATGAACATTGTTGTGAATTAGTTTCTAACGGTAATAAAAAATTTATTTAATCAATTTGATTGAATTAATTCGAAATTGCTCCGACTAGCTAAAGCAAAAAGCATCTCACATTTACCTTTAGAGAGTTTAAATAGATGCTTCTACCAGTCAATGATAGTCAATACTCGAACAATCAAAATTTATTCCCTTCTTTTACAAATACTAGATATTTACAGTGTGTACAAATGTTAAATTGTCCAAATTAAAAGTTGCAAGTGGAACTCTTTAATTTGTGACTATAAAAATCAACAGGTAACGTCTACAATTGTTGCTGGAACTCATCTTGTCTATGTTGAGTCCCAATTCATGCGATAACAGGACCATACAACCATCCTGGGTGTTCGGGATCAGTCTGTTGTCGAAAATGGGTCTTAAGTCTTCCACTCTGTAGACAAACTTCCCAACAAAAACTTTTCTTCTCTCAGTTCTCCAGTCCGCAGGGAAACATCTGTTAGTACGTCGTAAAATTCAACTTCGAAAAATTTGTTCAGCCTCGGCAAGGTATGTCAATTTCGGTGATATTCTAACTCCGGCAGATTTGGTTCAGTTCTTTGGTAAATTTCCTACTCTGGTAGGTTTTGTTCAGTATTTCGGTAAAACTTCAGCTCCGGCAAAATTGGCTGTGAAAATCAATTTTATAAACCTATAATGTTCTACAGTTTCCAGTGATTCCTGAATGTATTGACTCACAAAACGATAATAACCTAAGAGAAGAGAAAATATCCATGTGTTCAAAAAAAAAACGGAACACAATGGTACAGATAAATCGAAAAGAATTCATCAGGGAAATATAGAAACTGAAAAACATGAAAAAAAAACTTATCATTGAACACAAAGTATAGAACGGATATTGAAACAATTAAGAAGGTAAGTTGATTCATCAGATATCTCTCTGAAAAATACGTGTTGAACCAAAGATGGTGGCAAAAAAAATGCTCGAGACTTTTGTAATCTCCTGCACATAAAACAATTTATTACGACATTTAAAATTGAATAAACCTTGTCTGATCAGAAACAGGACTTACCAAGCAGCATTCATGAATATAGACGGACGGTGGGCATATCTAGGTTAAAAATAATCATTCTCTGTTTTTATTCAGTATTGTTCCAAGTACATACTTCCTTCTTCTGAAAACCTATTAAAAGGAAGTATATGTTTCCCATCGAAAATCACGTAGAGTTGATATGTTCCTTCGAGTAAGCTATTGTCTATTAGTTATAAATTCTTCCATAGTATGTTCTTGTTTCAAAAAGTAGATTCAAAATAAAATTCACCCTAGAGAGATCCATATTTAATTCTATAAATTTCTTTGACTTAAAGATAACATTGGACGACAATAATATTTTCTCTTTTGACATATACAGAAAACCAACACAAACAGATGCAATTATTTCTAATGGCTCATACCATGCACCCCAAATGAAGAGGGCAGCTTTCAGATTTCTATTTCACAAATTGTTAAATATACCACTGACACAAGAAAACTACAAAAAAGAAATCAATATTATATATCAAATAGGACTAAACAACCAATACTCAATACAATTCATGAACGAAATTCTAACTTCAATAAAGAGAAAAAAAGTTATCAATAGAATATATCCTCATATAAAAACAAAAAAAATTTCAAATCCACACTTTATTATAAGGACTTTCATGAAAAAATAGACACAACGTTAAGAAAATATAATTATATGCTCATCTGTCGATATCATGAACGATTGTTTATGATTTCACACACTTTTTCATTTAAAAATTCTAACTTCAGATAAACCTCTCCTGTCTTTCATTCTCAATTTGAAATTTCACTGCCTCAATATGAGACCTTAGGGATTTTAAATTTTCCCTCATACTAGAAACCCTTCATCCTACCTATGATATCACCCACACAATCAGGCACAGGAACAGAAGAGACAGATCCCGAATTTTTTTAGTATATTGGTAACCTCACGTCTCAGCTCGTATAGTCCGGATTGCAAACTTTCCTCCATTTTCTCAACGCGGATACCCAGCTCGGTTTGATCGCCCCTCTGTAATCTCGTAGTAGGCATTTTACACCTTACGAGAAAATTAACGCCAAAAAAATTTATGAACTGTTAACTTGAAATTGACACTGATTCAGTGAAGAGTGAATATTAAATTATCGTGAATACGGAGCATAAAAAGAGAATAAAGAGAAAAAAAGTTATCAATAGAATATATCCTCATATAAAAACAAAAAAAATTTCAAATCCACACTTTATTATAAGGACTTTCATGAAAAAATAGACACAACGTTAAGAAAATATAATTATATGCTCACTAATAGAAGATACAGAACGTTACAGAATATATTAGTTAACAACAGAACAAGATTAAAACTAGAACAACAAAGTGGAATATATGAGATAACGTGCACAGATTGTCCATCATTTTATATAGGTATGACTACACGTAGTATAGAAAAAAGATTTACAGAACATAAAAAAAATAGACCTCATTCGGCCTTAGGTTTACATCTGGAAAATGCTAAACACGAAATCGAATACGATAATCTGAGGATACTACACAGAGAAAATAATTATGTTAAACTAACTATACTTGAACAGAACGAAATCCTGAAAAATAAGGATAACCCATTGATGTTAAATGATAGCATCGAATTTAACGGAAAAAACATTTCTAAACATATAGAAGTATAATAATAACAACAAATTCAAATTTAATTTCCAACCCATAAAACGACAACACGAACTCGGTATCGAAAACAAAACATATTATGTCAATGTTATTTCTATAACTATTCCAAACTGACACCACGTTGCTGACAGAAATAAGTAAAATAAATAATGCGATTTTGTTGAAGAAACGCAATACAACTAGAAAAATAATAATGATATTTAATTAAAAATATTTTTATCCATTTTGACTTCTATACGACAGTAAGTTGCATACTCTTAACCTAACCCTAAATATTCTATTTCGAAAACATAACATAATCATGACAAATTAAAATATTATAAAATCGTGTACTTTCAGCTGGCCTGATGATGGAATAGGAATGTTCCGAAATCGATCGCCTAAGATTAAAATTTAAAAATAGCCTGCTGGCAATTGAATCGTATCCTCTAACCAAATATTATTGAGGTCCTCTCGAGGAGGAAATCTGCATAGAGTATTATCTCGTTCCACCAAATCGACACAGAAAATTACAACTATTATACATTCTATGATTTTCTGAAGAAATGAGAGTTATGTTGAAGAATGAAATTGAGTTAAAATGGAATTCTTCCCTTAATTCAAATTATTTAATTGAACTAGTCTATTCTTGAAAGTGTAAATAAATCAAAAATATCTACAATTGACAATTATAGTCTTACATTTCTTGAAAGTATCAATGATACCTTTATTTATTCTAAAAAACACTGATTTCTTCAATGAATCAGAGAGAATTTTTCATTCTAATCATAACATCAAACAATTCAAAAAAACAACAAAAAAACTGATTAAAAAATGAAATAGAATATCACACACGTGTTTCGACATTTGTGTATAACACTTTTATCTCACCAGGCATTCATATTCGATTGACAAAAATTTAAACAATTCTTGGTTACAACTCGCTTGTCACATGCCGCAACGAAAAAAATGCTCGTGCTACTTTGAAATCGGTTGATATTCTAAAAACTAACCTCAAATATAAGCTATAACTCGTTCCACCAAATCGACACAGAAAATTACAACTGCATTCTATTATTTTCTGGAGAATTGAGTTTATTATGAAAGAATGAAATTGACTTAAAATCGAATTTTTCCCATAATTCAAATTATTTAATTTAACAAGTCTATTTTCAAAAGTGTAAATAAATAAAAAATATCTAAAATTGACAATAATTATCGTCTTACATTTCTTGAAAGTATCAATGATACCTTTCTTCATTCTAAAAACACTGTTTTCTTTGATGAATAAGAGAGAATTTTTCATTCTTATCATGACATCAAACAATTAAAAAAAACTACAAAAAAATTAATCAAAAACTGAAATAGAATACGACACGTGTGTTTCGAGATTTGTGTATAACACTTTTCTCTTGTCAGGCATTCATATTCGATTAACAATAATTTAAACAATTCTTGCTTACAACTTATTTGTGACATGCCGCAACGGATCAAATGCTCGTGCTACTTTGAAATGGTTGATATTCTAAAAACTAACCTCAAATATAAGCATAAAGCATTAACTCGTTCCACCAAATCGACGCAGAAAATTACAACTGCATTCTATTATTTTCTGGAGAATTGAGAGTATTATGAAAGAATGAAATTGACTTAAAATAGAATTTTTCCCATAATTCAAATTATTTAATTTAACAAGTCTATTTTCAAAAGTGTAAATAAATCAAAAATATCTAAAATTGACAATTATAGTCATACACTTCTTGAAAGTATCAATGCTACCTTTATTTATTATAGAAAACACTGTTTCCTTTGATGAATAAGAGAGAATTTTTCATTCTTATCATAACATCAGGCAATTCAAAAAATTTAATTAAAAAATGAAATAGAATACGACACAAATGTTTCGAGATTTGTCAGTCGAATATGAATGCCTGACGAGAGAAAAGTGTTAACACAAATCTCGAAACATATGTGTCGTATTCTATTTCAGTTTTAATCAATTTTTTGTAGTATTTTTGAGTTGTTTGATGTTATGATGAGAATGAAAAATTCTCTCGTATTCATCAAAGAAAACAGTGTTTTCTAGAAATGTAAGACTATAATTGTCAATTTTAGATATTCAAGAATAAACTTGTTCAAATAAATAAAATATTGTCAACTGTTTGAACATAATATTATGTTAGCACTGGTATTTCTTTCATAAAGATCCTTGGTAAGAAATACAAAGAACACTTCAAAGGATATGTCAAATTGACCAATGGAGTGCCGTATTCGTGGAATTTCAGGCTTAATAAACGAGTTGATAGACCTATCAACGTATGAAACTCAGCATTAGAGATATAAGAATGTATTTTTAAGAGCATTGAGAGATATTTGTTGTTGATACAAATCTGAGAGATTTATCGTTGTTAATTTAGGATATGTTGTTGATTTCTCTGCATTCGATAAAACGCTTCATTTAGTATCGCACTAGTCGGGGAAAACTCCTTAGAACAAGCGCTTAAGAGCTCATAACCTCAAGTCGGTGCTTCTCTACATTTTTTCAGTTGGTTGAATGTACCCATTGTTCAATAGCATCCGAAACGAATACCTTTTTACGGATATATAGAATTCGTATCAAGTTGGTGTGTTTCATGTCAATAACCACATGTAACCTTGTGATGACAAACATCTTATTCACGTGAGAAGCCTACTCATTCGAATAATTTGTTGATGACTGAAAAACAGGTAGAAACATTTCGAAACTATACCAGATTGTCATGTTTGTAAAATGATGGTGTTTTTCACACTCGTGTCTCGTGGATCTGAATCATTGAAACACATTATTTTTCAGTTTTCCAACGAGAGTACCACCGTTTAAAATTTTTTTATTCTTTCGAAATTGTTGTCTATAGATTGTTCACTGACGTAAGATAGATGTTATTGGTATTTCGTTTGGAAATTATTTCTCAAAAGAATGATCTGAAGTCGAATCTCCAATATAATGCTCCTGTGGAAATGCGGATGTAGAATCATATTTTCAAGTCAAGATTCGAGATCTCGGTTGAACTGGGAGGTTCTTTAAATATTTATGAAGTAGATCTAATAGAATTCTTCATATCAATGCCTCATGATGAAGAGAATAACACTAATACGTGCGCTCGCCAATTGAAAAAAGTTTGAAACATGATAATCCCATTCGATACAATAATGAAAAATTAGAAAAGCACCGACATATGGTCTGAAGCTTTTAAATTCTTTTTCGTAGTTTCAAACAATATGTTACTAATACAACCGCCACGTTGAATGAATAAACCTATATCTCAAATTAAAAATAACTACTCACAGTTTTCCTCAAGTTATGGTCGAAGCTCCAATTCCCATATCCTGAAGACCAATAAAAAATTGGCATATCAACTCCATCGAAAACCATCTAGCATATCTTTCTTTACTAAGCTCCTTGGTTCTTTGAAATATATCATATATTCAAGTCAAAATTACAAATGTCTTGGATTAAAAATATGAAACCTAACAGTTTTCCTTCAGTTTCATTTTAGCTACATTCCTGTTCCACTTAAATCTGTACCATTTCAAAATATAATCACTTATGGCAATATAATCGGAAAAATTATTTATTGTTAAACAAGGTCTTTTTTCTTCATCATAACATAATTTCGGACGGTCAAACTCTTGTCCTTTGATCTACATTTCATATTTAAATCCAAATTACAAAAAACTAAAACCTATAAATGACTTTTACGAGCCTTACAATAAAATTTTGCAGAATACGAAAATGGCTTTTCAATTTTGTCAACAAACATTGGCAAACATGGCATTAATTAATCAACATTAATATTAACTTCTATGATTGCTTGACCTTATATATATTAATATTATCTTCTGGTCGAAAAAACAAGACAATGAGATTCTAGAATATGTAAGCTATAAATGACGTCTATAAATGACTTAGTCCAGTAAAGGAAGGGCTGAAATCACTTTTCTCGGGAAAGAGCTGCATTTTTGACATGTTGATTGTTATAAAGAGAGAAACGTATGGTCAAAAATGCAGGTGTTAAAATTTTCAGGAACATTGAAAAATTCTTGAAAATATAGAGAAAAATACGGTTTTTCTGATATTTTCGCGAATTAGGAGGTTTAGTAAGAAAAAGTATTAAACAAAAGTTGTAGAGCGGAAAATTCCAGTCCAAATTATGTACTTTACCGTTCTCGAAAAAGATTTTGTATATTGATTATCAAGGTATTTCTCTAATGCGGTGATAACAGTGAATTCGAAATTTGGCGCCTAGTGCAAAACCTAGCGGTCTTAGACATCTGAAGTTCTAGAACAGGGTAGGATTCAGCACAAGTTGTCTGGAGAGTGTGATTTGAAATTCTTGGTCTATTAGAATGAATAACAGCTCGCTTGGGATATCAATATCATGTAATCATTGGGTTTAAACTCATTGGTTTGAAATCGATATTTCAGTGACGCATTGAAATGAATAATTGCCCCACCAAAATTTCATTTTCTCAAATAACTCGTTGACGGGACTTTGAATATTTACAAGAACAGATTATTATATAGTTAGTTATGGGGGAAAAGTTTCTCAACAATAATACTTTCATAAAAAATTTAAAGAGAAATATAGTAATGCCATTATCATCGAACAACATCGTGGGAAGCAACCGGTTTTCTTTTACAAATCTCCCAATATAATGGAGCTTAGTGAAGATTGGCTTTTAATCCCGATTCTCTCAGTAATTATAAAAAAATTAATTTTACGGATAGCTGCTCAAATCGTTGTAGCTGATATAAAAAAAGATTATAACTATGAAATTTATCCCCTCTCAAGTGAATTCCAAAATCGTATTTATGTGCGAAATCTCTCGAAATAGAAAATATTCCAACATGGAAGGGTTTTCATGAAATTTTATCACGAGACGTTACATATATGATGTCGCATGTTAATTGTCTCCCATTCATTAATGCACCACCATCCAGTTTAACCACATTACACACAGCTTTGCTCTATGCAGTTGAAGAAACGAAGAGAAATAATTATTTCAAAGCTAACTCTATCATTGTGCAGTCGGACAATCCTGAATTTAGGAATATTGCTGTGAGATTAGGAGGGTTCCATTTATTGATGTCATATATGGGCGCCATTGGCTTTATCATGGATGGGAGTGGTCTGAAAGAAAGTCTTTCAGCAGAGCTTTACGTGCTCACATATTAACTTTCACTGCTATAGGAATTAATACCTACCTACGTCTAAATTATTATTCGTATATCGTATGCATCTTAAGGAAATTCAGCTAGGAATTTGTTCATAATTGCGGCTGAAAACTATTTTAGTATTTGAATCAATAAAATTTCAATTTCAATTTCGTCAAATTACAAAATTTCCTTTTTAAAATTTATCCAATTTTGACTTTCCTATTTTTGGCGCTCTTTTTCACCCGAAAAGAGTGCCTATCATTTTGCCCGAATGTCTGTAATTTTGGAATATCGAGGCCGAAAATGGTCTCAATCGATTGGGTTCGACTCTCTGATGAAGAATTCGTGGCGAAAGTTGATTCTGTCCGGCCGGCCGTATTCTCTCTAGCATCCAAAAGGAATCAGCTAGAGTTTTCATATGTTCAGAACAGGTATATTGTCCAAATATCTCGGTCAAGTTCGTTATTGGGCCAAATCCGTCGGATGATTCAGTAGTTATGAGCATCTGAAATTTTGTTTCCTCAATAACTACTAGAATATCCATCCGATCAAATTGATACTTGAAATATTGTTGAGGGAGGCTGCAACAAAACAGCTCGCAAAATTTCGCAGAAATCGTCACGCTAGAAAATTTTTAAAAAATTCCCAAAAAAATTTTTTCAATCCTGACTATCTCATAAGATATTTTTCGGATTTCAATAAAAATTCGTGAATATATTGAGGTGACCGATATCTTACTTATCCTCAAATTTCATTGTCGTAGCTCTCTTCCATCTAAAGATATGATCATTTTTTTAATTTACTCAAGAGAAAACAGAAATGACATACGTCCCGATGATTTTCTTTGAACGATGGCCATCACAGATCGATATTCGATTGACATATGCCGGACTCATTAATCAGTGTCAGTTGGCGTAATATTAATCAAAATTTTTCATAACGGGAAATCATAGAGATAGAATTCAATCTCGGTGGCTGAAATAATATACGATGTCAAAATTCAGAAAAGCACTGACGTAAGTTTTTAGGAAAAGGGAATTATAGCTTCGAACAAAACTTGGGGAAAATTATGAGTAGTGATTTTTAATTTGAGATATAGGTTTGTTCATTCATTAGGCGTTCATATTTGCAGCACATTAAAATTAATTAATAAAATACTATTATACACGTGATCAGAGTGCTTATAGATTTGTTATGGTTTGAATATTTACTCGCAAGTAGCTCAACAAGAGCGCCAAAGCAATCTGACCTCAAACTGTCCGTTTCCAACCAACTCAACATTATATGCTAGGGTTCGATGTAATGAAAACAATACAGTAACAAAACGAGTAGAGTCCAACTCTGGCGAATATCTTCCAGATGTTTGGTTCAACAAAGGTTCAGCCTTTAGGTACTCATTTAATGGAGCGCCGAATTTAAAATTCTTTGGTATTGCGCTACTAAAGAAAAGCTGTTTATCAGTATACAAATTCACTTTCGAGAACGATAAACTACATAATTTGGACTAGAATTTTCCGCTCTATAACTTTTGTTTACAACTTTTTTACTAAACCTTCTAATTCGCGAAAATATCAGCAAAACCGCATTTTCTCTATATTTTCAAGGATTTTTCAATGTTCCTGAAAATTTTAACACCTGCATTTTTGACCATATGTTTCACTCATGATAACAATCAACATATCAAAAATGCAGCTCTCTCGAGAAAAAGTGATTTTAGCCCTTCCTTTACTGGGCTAGACTGTTTAAATACAAGGGTAGCCTTTTATATATCGGGATTGGACAACCCTAGTGTTGCAATCTGCCAACTGATAGCTCTATCGCAAAGCTTGACATTTTTGAGGTTATACGTTGTCAGAACATTTTGATATACGAGCGCTATTTGTGTTGTTTACAGTAACTCAAGAGATTCATCTCGCCAAAAAATGGAATTGAATTGTGAACATTTCCATGCGATAATTTTTCACAACTTTAAACGTGGATTAACTCAACATCAGTGCATCGATGAATTTAATTAAATTTTTGGCAATGACGCTTCATCAAGGACCAGTGATTATCGATGGTATGGTGAATTCAACCGAGGTGGTAGTTCACTCCAAGACGAATTTAGTGAAGGTCGTCCAAAATCAGTTGTTATTCCAGAAACCATTGATGCTGTGCGCCAACTGATATTGCAAGATCGTCATTTGACCTGTCGTGAGATTGAGACAACTTTAGGTATTAGTGGAACCAGCGTACATTCAATATCGCATTAACATTTGACCGTCAAAAAAATTTGTTCGCGTTGGATCCCACACAATTTGTCAATAGCTCAAAAAAAAAGGATTGTGTCGATTGGCCGAAAGGAATGCTCCAAAAATACGATCGCGGTGCTTCGAAGCACGTCTATGACATCGTGACATATGATAAATCATGGATTTACGCGTATGAGTTCGAAAGTGAACAACGTCGACTGTATGGGTGCCAAATCCAACAATACGAAGCACGAAGCACTTCCAGTCAAATGGTCGCCTGTTTTTTCGGAAAAACCGGACATGTCGTAATCGTATCACTAGAAAAACGCAGAACAATCGATTCTGAGTGGTACACAACCATTTGTTTGCCAGTTGTCTTCCAAGAAATCAGGAAAATCAACCGCCGAAGATGGATCACCCTTCATCACGACAATGCAAACTCTCACACATCGGCTCAAACAACTGCATTTCCGAGCACTGAAAGCATCGATTTGATGAAGCAGCATTTGGTTCAGACGCATGCCGAAGTGTTTTGAAGAATATTTTGAAAAACAATAAAGCGATTTTCGATTAGTAATATCTGTTTTTGTTCTCCAATCTCGAAATATAAAACTCAGTCCTCGTACGTCGTATATCTTATGAGGTCTAAGATATTTGAAAACTTGGTTTTGGGTGCCAAATTTTATGAAATTCTGCAAGCCCATTTGTTTCAACCTAATTCAAGTATCTTCCAAGTTACAGTTTCATCCGATGGATATTCCAG
Source organism: Micraspis discolor (assembly GCA_030674115.1). Lineage (NCBI taxonomy): Eukaryota > Metazoa > Arthropoda > Insecta > Coleoptera > Coccinellidae > Micraspis > Micraspis discolor. Next base: position 976,350 of record JARTUT010000443.1, read on the forward strand.
GTTATAGAGGAAGCCAAATTCCACATGCAGATCCAGATCCGTTACTGAGGTATTTGGATAGTTTATGAGAGAATATGAAAACTCTAGCTCATCTCTATCGGAAGATAGAGTATACGACCGACCGGCCGGACGAACCTACATAAGTTTGGCTGTATTATTCATCGATTGAGACCATTTATGTCTCGATATTCGAAACTTTCAGATGTTAGGGTAAAACGATAGCACGCTGTTCTACTAGAATGAGCGCTCAAAGACAATCAATGTGACTCTTGTTTTATCAAATGTTGTGTTTTCATCACATAAAATAACTCTTTTATCGTCTCGGGATCATTCCAAATATGCTGTAACTTATACAGACACAAATCTTCGTCCTGATCTGAAGAATATCTAATGAGATCAATAACGGACCTACAAAATTGTTTTAGAAGATATGTGTTATCCCACAATTTTCATTTTATTCCGCTCGCTTCTCCCCATCCATATTTTTTAACCAGTGGTAGACAACATCACACACGAGTGCTGAATCTTCCGTTAGCAACCAACATCACCGCTTACTTCCGTCAATATTTTTTTTTGCTTTCAGTATCCGTCCAACCCTTTTATCAGTTTTTATCATCCCCTAACAACCTCGGCATACCAACAGGAGGACAATCTGCCGTCATGCGAAATATGCGCAGCAAAAACTCTACGAATATCCAAACTAAATTCTATAAAGGAGGCCTCCACGACATTTTTACGACCGCTTAAATTAGCTACTCGCGAACTGGAAGTTATTTATTTCATGAAAATGCCCTTTATTACGACGCTACCTCCGTTCGTTATTTTGGTCCGACGAATTTAGGAAATGGATGAACGTGAAAAGCCATTATCGCTGCTGCTTCGGATCGAAAAATTTCGACGTTTTTTTGCGAGCTGCGTTTTGCAGAGATGACGGTCGTGCCTTGAATATAATCGGGTTTGTTGTTAGTCATGTTAGATGAGCTGAATGTAGATGATGAGAGTCGATGTGAGGATATTCGTTAGGACTATGAAGGGTGGCCATTCGAAAACGAAACAGAGCTATAAAGGGGAATCTCATAGGACAATTTATTTTTGTGGATTAATTCTATTCAAATGTAAAACTCATCGATTAGTCATACTGCCCATTCATGAATAAAGAGGTTGAAAAACTTTATGTTTTTTAAAGCATTGGAAGACAAAGGAACAATTACAATGGCATACAATAGAAGGTTATAAACTCATCACACAATTCTGTAGGAAAAAAGAACATGTAGGGGTGGCAATCTATGTTATAATTCATTTAATAATAATAATAATAACAATAATATTAATAATTAATTAATCCCGTTAGGCAAATCAAGTTTGTATAGGACACATCAACACCAGATAGAAAACAGAAAAAATCTTGAGCTTAATGAAAGACAATACCCGAATGAAAAACAAAATCACACAATTATTGAACTGAAATATTCATTCCTATTATTTAAACACCCTTCGACTAGGAGGGATTTCACTTGTTTCTTGAAACTCCTATGATCCAAAGCCGTCAGCCTAACAGGCAGATGATTGAAGCATTTTGCTCCGTTGTATGATGGAGACTGCTGGAACTTACTTGTGCGGTATTTTGGATAACAGAGAGTATATTTATGCCTGGTATGGTATTCGTGATATTCAGAACATCTTAACATTTTGTTATAATTTTTGTGTATATACGACAATGAATTGAGGATATGTATGCATGGATCAGTAAGAATTTTATAATTCGCGAATACGTGTCTCCCTTAGTTTAAGATCGAAAATAAGTCTGATAATTCTTTTCTGAATCACAAACTCGGCATCGATATCAGATGATTCACCCTACATGATCACATTGTAATTCAAGTGAGAGTAAACTAGAGTTTAGTACACTCCTAACAATGAATTCAATGGCAATACATCTTTTAAGATTCTGATGGCATAATAGGAACTAGATCATTTCCTGCAAACATAATAAACATGATTCTTCCAGTTCAGTGTGATATCGACGTGTAGGCCAAGAAATTTCACAAAGACCGATGATTCCAAGTCACCAGAAGGAATATTCAAAATCAGTCGACGTCCTGAATTGCGAGTTTGAAAATAAGTCAGTCAGTCTTTTCAACATTCAATATGAAAGAGTTTTTGTTGCACTAATCAGAAAAGATTTTTACCAACAGCTCACACCTCATCTTGAGTTCCGTTAGATTCAGTGCTGTGATGAGAAATGAGGTGTCATCCGCAAAGAGCAAAATTTTAATAAAAGTATATAATGTTGGGAAATACTTATTCATATAAATGGGTAGATCATTCACAAAAATAATAAACAACAAGAGCTCAAGAACATACCCCTGAGGCACGCCCATTACTACTGGATATTTATTGGAATCATATTGATCCACATTTGCATAAAGGCATCGACCGGTAAGGAAACTACTACCCACTTCAGAAAAATACCCCTGAAATCAAGACTATACAACTGATCAACAACAAGATCTAACTCGAGGCAATCAAATGCTCGAGATTCATCAAGTAATAAACTAGCACCACCCATTCACGAAGTTAATCATCTCACATGTTGCGGTTTCAGTTGACTTGCCCATTCGAAAGTCATGCTGAGAATTAGTGATAGCCGAAGTTTTGTTCCGAAAATGTATAATCCTATTATGGACAAGCTTCTCAACTATTTTTGATAGTGAACTCAGTAGTATTGGCTGATAGTTCGCAATGTTTTCCCTATCATTTTTTTTTGTGCACCGGTTTGGCCTTCGCAATCTTCAGAATAGTGAGAAATCTACCAGAGGAAATAGACATGTTAATGATGTAGCCTTCAAGACTTTGATTGAAATCATATCCCATTATTTTTAGATTTTTTCATAATACTGTCCACTTCTTCAGGAACACCCGGGACGAAAAAAAAATTACTATCTGTTATTGACTGGGCTGTGCAGCAACAGGACTTATGCTCATCGAAATGATCATCAATAACCACCCAGCTTATACTTAGTTGAAAAATACCCTCCGAACATATCCGCCAATTCACGTCTGTCTGAAACAGTCCTTCCATTTGCATTGACGAAACATATTTGCTTTGAGTTAGAATCAACCAACCGTTTTTGTTCTGACCAAATTACACAAAGTTTTGTTTTTGTTATTCGACTGATCAATAAAATCATTATGGCTATCATATCTGGTGGTTGGCAATAATTTTTTATAATTTCTCTTAGCCACTAAATAATTGTGTCTAGATTTTTCGAATTTCAAATTTTTCAATAACCAGTGGAGGTTCTTCTAATCACGGCTAGCTCGTCTGATTTCATCGTTTATCTAACTCCGCTCCGCACCATAAGTCGATGAAGACCGTCTGACAGGACATGTGCACTCTAGCATGGAAACGATGAAATCAAAAAAATGTTGAAAGCTTTTATCGACATCAGTTGTATAGTATATGTCATCAAAACTTGCTGTATCAGACAACAAAGATAGGTTCATCAGGTTAGCATCAGAAAGGGATCGAACTCTTCTTGAAGGTGTTTGATGGATAGCATAAGATGAAGGAGAACTGAACGACAAAACAACAGCATGATGATCACCAATGTTAGGTTCTACAACATTAGCATGTTAGTATGTGAGAGTAGGTTTACAAAAAAAAATAAAGGAAGCATATACCAAAAAGGCAAATTTGAGAGTACAGCAGTTGAATACGATAATAATAAGAAAATGGTAACAAGTGTGTTTATTAATAACAATACAATGATGGGAATATTGATACCATTATTGCATCTGTCGAACCAATATTACAAAAGCTTTTGAATGAAAAGGTGAAAGTTACTATAACTGGAGATTTTGATATAGAAATGACTGAGGAATCAAGTAGGAGACGTCAATTTCTTGATTTATTGGATACATTCAACATAAAACAAACAATACATCAGCCAAATCGAATAACCAAGAACTCAAAGTCATGTATTGATGGTATCTTCACAAATATTGAGGTTCCATTCACTGTTAGCGTCATGGAAACACACATTTCTGTAGTTTTTACCGATGATCTAATTCATAAGAAATACAAATATACGTAACTTCTCACAGGTAAACATCGAACATTTTAATAATGAGTTGAGTAATCTTAAATGGACATCCTTATGTAAAATTTAAATGAAGAATGTGAACGAATAATTTGAACATTTCCATCAAGTTTACTTAGAATTATTCAATAAAAATTTTCTAATAAAGAAAGTGCAAATTAACAGGAAACTCCATACACGAACAACTGACCCAAAAATTAAAGAGATGCGAGAAAAACTTGATATACTTTAGACAGTTAGTACATACAACGACTCAGTTAAAGAAACATACAGAAAACCAAAGATCCATTATGATAACCTCTTGAAGAAGCAAAAGAAAGACAAAATCGAGAGCCAAATTATAAATTCAAAAATAAAATTGAAACTGTTTGGTCAACAGTGAGATCTTTGAATAGCACTAAGAAGTCCACCCAAATCAAAATATCAGAAAATCTAGCAAAAACAGGCAATGAGATTTACACATTTTTCACAAATGCAGCAAAAGTTTTAACATCAAAATCATCAAAGAAAAATTTTGATTTTAACCCTTATGGGGAAAATAAAAATATGTTACTGAAACAGATAACAAAAAAAAAACCTTGAGAATTAATATATGTAATATAAATAAAAGAACTAAAGAAGAAACATTCAAGTGGTTATGATGACATATTAAATAATACAAGGTCCCAGAAGCATTACATCTCAAAAACTGAAAATCAATAATCTCAGATAACTTCCATATTCATCCAAACCCTGTACAAAATACTCAAACTCCAACTCATCTCTGGAATACCATTCCAAAAGCTCATATTGAATCAGGATATATTAATAATTCATGGACCGAAGTTTCGAAGCTGCACTTTTTCAATTCCAGTTTATTCTTTCTGGTCACTGATCACATCCAATTTCAGGATTTGTTGAAGAGGCTCTTTCAGGACAATCTTCTAACTCATCATTCGCACTGGGGGATGCAATAAAATGGATTTGACAACAGATCGTAAAGAATCCTTCTGAAATCGCTATAAAAAAATGTCGCTACTGGATGGGGAATTTTAGTATAGTATCGTTTTGGAGGCTTTCACTGCTTTCTCTGATTGAACCACTATATATCGCGAAAATGAAATGATTTTTGTGACGTTTAAGCTGCATACATTTATTTTTCATAACGCAGATAGCCTTGTTTTTTTTTAGTCAGTACCAGTGAGGTTTCCACAGATCGTCGAAGGTTCTTCAGGTAATTCTCGAGGAGCTTACCTCTGTGTGTATGTGATTCGAGTATGTGGTCTGCAGTGATCGACTGCGTAATGAGTTATCCTCATATATTCGGTATACCGGTATAAAATGAGCGTGAAAATAAAACACTAATTATTAATGGGAAAGTAAAAAATTTAGTAAGCACTGACGTGAGGTCAGATTGCTTTGGCGCTCTTATTGAGCTACTTGCGAGTAAATATTCAAACCATAACAAATCTATAAGCACTCTGATCACGTGAACAATAGTCTTTTCCCGTACTATGGGACAATGTGATGCAAATATGAACGCCTAATGAATGAAAAACCTATATCTCAAATTAAAAATAACTACTCATAATTTTCCCCAAGTTTTGTTCGAAGCTATAATTCCCTTTTCCTAAAAACTTATGTCAGTGCTTTTCTGAATTTTGACAACGTATATTATTTCAGCCACCGAGATTGAATTCTATCTCTATGATTTCCCGTTATAAAAAATTTTGATTAATATTACACCAACTGACACTGATTAATGAGCCCGGCATTTGTCAATTGAATATCGATTTGTGATGGCTATCGCTCAAAGAAAATCATCGGGACGTATGTCAATTCTCTTTTCTCTCGAGTAAATTTAAAAAATGATCATATCTTTAGATGGAAAAGAGCTACCTACGACAATGAAATTTGAGGATAAGTAAGATATCGACCACCTCAATATATTCATGCATTTTTATTGAAATCAGGAAAATATCTCATGAGATAGCGAAGATTAAAAAATTTTATTTTCGAAATTTTTCAACAATTTTCTAGCTTGACGATTTCTGCAAAATTTTGCGAGCTGTTTTGTTGCAACCTCCCTCAACAATATTTCAAGTATCAATTTGATCGGATGGATATTCTAATAGTTATTGAAGAAACAAAATTTCAGATGCTCATAACTACTGAACCATCCGACGGATTTGGCCCAATAACGAACTTGACCGAGATATTTGGACAATTAACCTATTCTGAAAATATGAAAACTCTAGCTGATTCCTTTTGGATGCTAGAGAGGATACGGCCGGCCGGCCGGACAGACTCAACTTTCGCCACGAATTCTTCATCAGGGAGTCGAACTCAATCGATTGAGACCATTTTCGGCTCGATCTGTTCGGGTGAACAAGAGCGCCAAAAACATTTCATTCGAAGTATTAGCTATTGTTTTCTACACATTTTAACCAACTTTCTGGCAATTTGTGGATACCACGCCTATAAAATTGTTCGTTTTTTAAAGCAAACCAACCAGACACCCAATTTTCCACCTCTTCGTAGGAATCAAAGAGCTGCTCAGTCAATGCGTGTCCCATCAATGAAAACAAATAGTAGTCGGAACGAACCAAGTCTGGTGAATATGGCGGCTGAGGTAGCAGCTCCCAGCCGAGTGTTTTGATTGTATTCTGAACCGATTTTGCTCTGTGTGCAGGTGCATTGTCATGGAGCAAAATTAACTTGTCATCTGACCTATTCTGGTGGTTTCTCGATCAACGCATGGATCAAATTGATCATTTGTTGTCGGTAGCGATCAGTATTAACGGTTTCACCAGGTTTTAGGAGTTCGTGGTACACCACACGTTTCTGGTCCCACCAAACACACAGCATTGTCTTCTTGTCGAATCGATCTGGTTTTGCAGTCAATGTTGATGGTTATCCCGGATTAACCCATGATTTTTTCCGTTAAGGATTTTTGAAATAAATTCATTTTCATCGCCAGTAACAATCCGATGCGAAACCGATTTTCTTTCGTGTCTTAGAAGCAAAATTTCACAACTGTTTTTTCGATTTTCTATCAGGCTTTCATTCAATTAATGTGGCACCCATTTTCAACACCTCTGGATCTTTCCCATAGCTTTTAAACGGTCAGAAATTGTTTGTTGTGCAACATTTAACATTTCTGCCATTTGCTTTTGATTCAAAATGTCATCTCCATCAAATATCGTTTGCAATTCGGTTTTTTCGATCTTTTTTGGTGGTCTTTCAGGTTCTTCATTTCACACATCAAATTAATTATTTCTGAACGGTTGAAATCATTTTGTATGTTACTTCTGATAGGGTATGATCACCATATGCCTCGACAAGCATTCGATGCGGCTCTGCAGCACTTTTCATCAAATGAAAACAAACAATTAATGCTTTCCGCCAATCATCACTTTCTGGTACAAAATTCGACATTTTTAACACTATGAAAAAATATCATGTCTGTTCAATAACTTGACATATACTGAATATGTTTCACAGAAATCATAGCAATAAAAAAAAAAGCTCGTTCTCGACAAATGTTTCCTATCGAGACATTTGTATCTTGACGCTCACTTCATACCGGTATACTTGGTACTCTTCTACTTAAGGAAGAGATCAGGTGGAAGTATTCAGAATAAGTTGATTGTCAAAAAATTTCCACTAAGTTGATGCTGAGCGGAACCAACGGTTCGACAACCATGACATTAAATTTGTATCTTCAATAACGTTCTAAGAAAAACTTTCAAAGAGCTTTTTCACTCTTGTTCTAGAGTTGTTCCGCGTATTCTGGATCAGTATTATTTTAATACAACCGCCACGAGGAATGAACATACCTATATCTTATTCCTCTTGAAAACCAATAAAAAATAGTCAATAGTCCGTCCAAAATCATTTAGAATATACTTATTTAATTGAGCTCTTGGCCTTTGAAAAACCTCATATATTCAAGTCTAAATTCCACATACCTGGAATTAAAATTAACCAAACTGAAAGTTTTTCTCTCGTTTCATTTCAGCCACAATCCCGTTCAACTTGAACATTTTTTCTGGAATAAAATCTTTTTACGAACATAAAATTTAACAATCTCTGAACACGAATTGACAACATGCCTAATATCACCGTACTTTATTCATTTCGAAGAATTTCCTACCAACTGAGAATCTGAATTTGAAGTCCGATCGATGTCAATCACTTACGTCTCTGTGAAAGCATCAAGCATTTAAATTTCTGACTGACGTTTCGACATGTGTCTTTTCCGATTTCAGGAAAAATTCTTATTTTCAGAAGGATTTTTTTTCTATGAGTTTCAGGAGAATGGGGCTTGCCAGGAGATGATAAATTTTCTGCAGTATCGTTGTCGACGGTCTTACCAGAGTTTCAATGAGCCGAGAGTCAAAATGGAACGTAAATATCAGCGTAATTAATGAACATTAACTTCAAATCCTGTAATGTCTAGCCCTTGAGTAAATGAAAATTATTTCTTCTGGTGAAAGAGAGTTACGGCAATGAAAGTTCAGAATATGTGAAACATCAGTAACGTTCATACGTGTACAGATTTTGGTTCAAATACGTTGGATATCTCATGAGGTAACATGTATTAAAATTTTTTTTTTGTATCTCCCTTTCAGAATATGATGCTATGAATCCTGATTTCAATGAATTTATACAGAACAACATTCAAAGCACTGATGTCTTTTTGGGATTTTTTTAAAATTGACATCTTCCGAGTTACAACTTGATCTGATGGAGATTTCGAGAGTTATAGAGAAAACAAATTTCAGATGCTCATAACTCCTTAACCATGGGACGGATTTGGCCCAAAAATGAACTTGACCCAGATAGTAGATTGGGTAGTTAACCTATTCTCAAAATTAGAAAGCTCTAGCTCATCTCTTTCGGAAGATAAAGAGTATATGGCATGAGGGCGCGACGTCCAGACGGACATACTCATGTTTGACCCCGTATTCTGCTTCTGGAAGTATACCCTGATCGATTGAGACCATTTTCGGCTCGATATTCTAAAATAACAAACATTTATCCAAAACGATAGTACGCTGTTCTACTAGAACAAGGGACCAAATACGTTTCAAGATAAATAAAACTACCTGTCTGAGCAGTCTTCCGAGAAATGAGATATCAGAAGTCATGAAACATGTCGAAAGGCAGTGACAAGAGACAATCGAAGAAATTACTGATACGTAATTTCGGCTATAAAAAATATTTTTTTTGTATAGTCTAATCTATTCTATTGGGATTTACAATTTACTTTCTAAAATATTCAGTAAATGAGCTGTATTCGATGAAATAAGGATGTAAAGAACAATTTTAGGAGACTGGTTTAAGTGTTTAAAAATCATATGAGCTTAATTTAAAGCATTTTTATGTTAGAATAGATAGAACTTGATGAACCCGAAAGTTTAGTTTTATAAATAATCAATTCTTTATAAAGACAAGAATTGAATTTAATAGGTCCTGACAGAATACATTATTTATTTCAACGTTCATCCACGATTATTTGCCTTAGTACCTATGTGATTAATGGAAATCTTTTCTCTATTTATAAGGGAATATAAGTCTGGGCTGTATATTAAAAAAAGTGTAATGAATACAAAAAATGAAAATTTTGATTTTGTGGTACATGAAGCCAAAAATTGATTAGTGGTTAATTTCATCTATACTTTTTAAGGGTGGAAACCAAGGACTGAAGAGATCTCCCAAACCGTTTGTAGAAATAATGTTTTTATTTCAAAAGTCATAAAGTACTGCAATATTGGACAATTCTTATTATTGGGTCATTTGAGTATTTGTCAAGTTTTATCGCTTCAATTCCTTCATATTTTGGCTATCAAAAGTGTGTGCAATGTGGAAAAAATGATTGCTAAAATGACAATGGATTCTAAGGAGTACAAGATATTTACTTTCGGTTTAAGTGATCTGTAGAGCAATCGTGAGAAAAGCAAGAGAAATGGAATAAATCTGTTGATGCCAAATTACGCAAAAACATTCTAAAAGAGATCTTTTCAATTGATACTTTCGTTTCAAACAATACAGGGTATAGTGCAATTTTTATGAAATTTCACCATACTACGACGAAACTAGAAAGCGGGTTATAAAATCCGAATTTACTTCGACAGGCTTGGATTCGCTTTAACTTTGTCCCCGTTTGCTATGATAACGAAAGTTATAGAATTCCGTCATTGACCTCGCGTTAGTGCCTTTCAAATTTTTCTTGTTGACTTCCTCGCACGCCAAACTTTCTACATGAGGTTTCTCTGAGGCTGCTATCAGTTTGAATCATCGTATGGCCTTGGTCCATCTGTTACCATAATTAAATTTAAGATTGAGCTCATAGACTGAACTGATGAGATAGATATTGCACGCGTAACAACAGTCTTAGGGTTCCATTACGGATCCTTTAAAATAACAATGAGTTGAATTCGTCCCCAATGTTTTGCTTCGAATAACATAAAAAACGATGAAGTCTGAGTCATAAAACATCCAAGATAATGAATTCAGACACAGAATTCCGACAGGATGCGAATGAGAGCGAAATTCGCCTAGGCCAAATTTACGGCGCCAATCGTTTGTAGAGCGGATAAACTCCTTATTTTTAGCAATTGCCCCTGGCAACAAGGCCTGCAGCGCTCTTTGGGGATCTTTGCCCATATTTCAGCACGATTTAAGGGCTGAGCATTTTCAGACTTATATAATAACACAAGAGTGAGAAATCGTCAGACAAATCGAAGTTTATTCATGTTGCATCAAAAATCGTTGGCACTCCTTTGAAGTTCCCTATTTGACTGTTATTTGTATATTCTCCGACAAAAAAGTATCGGGAAATTTGAAATAAAACGCAAAAATATTGAACTTATTCAATATTCATTGAATATTCTTCGAAACATGCTCCATTTGAAATCATATACATGTGCCAACGTTTTTTTTAATCATGGAAACATTCTTTCAGGGATGGCTCTCAGCTCCTGCGGATTTTCTTTTATGGCAACTACAGAGACAAATCTGCTTCCTCGAAGCAGTAATTTCAGTGTGGAGAAAAGAAAAAAGTCACACAGAGCTGTATCGGGCGAATTTGATGGCTGGTCGATGGTACTTATCGGGTATCATAAAAACGTTAATAATATTGGATCAATGAGATGGTGCCTTAACGTCTTGTTGAATCCACGAATTGTTTTGCTACAAATCAGGCCCTCAACGGCGAATATTTTCGAGCAAACTTCTCAAAAGAGTTGAAAGGAAGTCCTTATTACTTTTTGACCTTGCGGAATTAATTCATGATGAAACACACTATGAATATCGAAGAAAACAATAAGCATCGTCTTGATTTTCGAACCACTTTTGCAAGGTTTCTTCTTTTTAGGCTAATTTTTTTCCCACACATTCCGATGAATTTGGTATGATGATTAAAGAAGGTCTTGTTTACCGATGGATAAATTTTCCTGATTATGTTGCCATATGCATTCAACTGATTGAATTGATTTTATTTTGAAGGCGTACAGTTTCAAGCGAAACAGGGTTGCGGCTCAAATGAAACTGAAAAAAACTGTTAGTTTGCTTATTTTTAATTCAACGTATTTGTAATTTGGATTTGAATATATAAGGTACTGCAAAGCAAACTGCAAGATTACGATGGAGTTGAGTTTGATTTTGGACGATCTTCACGTAATTATTTTTAATTAAACGTATTTGTAATTTAGTTACAATAGAATTTTGAAGTTATATAGAAAGGTACTGCAAAGAACCTCTTTGCTCAATCTAGGCACTTCTGGTAATATAATATGATAAAGAGATCTGACCTTATTTGTAGTTTGGAGTTCACCACACAGATCAGAATAGGTGCAAGACTTTGGATAAAGCTTCACAAGCTTCCAGATATTCTAAATGGTTTTCGATTGAGTTGATTGGTTTTCAGGATAAAAGAATTTGAACAAATTAAGTGAATTTGTTTTGCAGACAGAATGATTTGAACAGTTCAGTTTAGGTATTTCCAAAATTCAGAAGGCGTTCTTGGAAGTGCTCCGCCAAATTCCGAGAACGGTCCTTTGTTGCGAGAATATCGCAACATACTTTGTTGACGAGCTTCAACTTCACAAATATAAAAGAAAATATAAAAGGAGAGAAGAAAGCCATCAATTCGAATCACAGTTCATAGGAAACGATAAGTGTTGTCCAATAGGAGAAGACACAATTTAGAAATGCTTCTAGTGAAGATTCCATCTGCCGTTTTCAGCTTTACTACTCTTATTTTTTATCCCTCCTGGGAAAACTTCCAATACTCTAGCTAAAGGCCATTTTAGTGGTGGGGTATCCTCATCCTTCAAAAGAACCAAGGATCCTATTTTGAGATCAGGAATAGAACGATACCATTTTGGACGGTTCTGTTTATACTGTGCATAGTATTGGGGATCTTTTAAAAATCTTTTTTCTAGGTTGCCAAACCTTTTTCGAGGTATGGCGAAGGAATCCCCAAGTTTCAGATTTTCCTTTGGAGATTTTAACGGTTTTAATGGTTGAAACCTGCCATCCATTGAGTCCTTGGTTGTATTGATAAACGATGTTTCTGCAGCTTCATCAACTGAACAGAGAGGCCTAGCCTTCGAAACATCTTCTAGCTCCCAGGATTTAGAAACTTGCTGCTCAAGTTCCGATTCCTCAGATTCTCGAGACAGCAGAGAAATGCTGCTGTGTTCATTTTTCAGCTACACTCAAGAGAGATTTCTGAGCTTGTTTCTGTTGCTGAGATGGAAATGAACCACCAACAACCCATCCCAAATGGGTGTTGATAAGAGTAGGTAGATTTTGCCAAGAGAAAAACTGCCTTGAGAAAGTAACTCATAATATAGACCGGCACCGATAAGCATGTCGATATCTGAAGGTGTAGCGAAATCGGGATCCGCTAGTCTCAATTCACTAGGGATGTTCCACTGAGATACATTCAACTTGAATTGTGGAAGTTGGCATGTTATACTCGGAAGAATAGCACATTTTAGCTGAAACTTTCGATATGGAGGAACATTTGAAAAAATATTGTGAGATCTATCATTTTCGTAGAACTATTCTTGCTCAATCCTATTCCTGAAACTATGGTTGAGTGATTGTAAGGCACATAACCTAGTTTCTTGACTAAGTCTTCTTTTATAAATGAAGTTTGAGAGCCGTTGTCGAGAATGGCTCTGGCTTTGATTCTGTACCCCTTGAGAGTTGTATAAGTATACATTAGCGGTGGCCAGAAGAACATGGTTATATTTTTTGTGGAAATACCAGAGAATGCCTGAGAACCTTTGGGAACACTATATTCGACTTCCTGCCTGGACTGTGATTCTTGTTGGGCTTGAGATCCGGAATTTGAGGAGAGGAAGTCTTGGTCATGAGTTGAAATGCGAACTATTTGGGCTAGAGGTGCGAGAAGAAACCTCAGCATGATGTCCCGCATGAGAAGAATTTTGTGAATTGCGAGACTGTGAGTATTGATTGGGATGAAGCAAACTGTGATGTTTTTTGGAGCACACCACGCAAAGTCTTTTAGAACTACATTGGGTGACCTGATGACCGTTACCCAGACAATTGAAACAGAGTTTTTTAGAATTTATAAAATGTTTCTTTTCAATAAGAGATTTGCCTTTGAACTTGTCGCAAGAATAAATTTTGTGAGAGTGGTCATTGCAGAAAGAGCATTTCTGTGTATTTGATGTACCATGACTGTTAGCCATGTGAAGAGAAGTTTTATGGGAGATCTCCAATTTTTATTGATTACTGGTACCTCAGAATTACTCAAATTTTCAAAAACTAAACTTCTTTTTCTAAAAATTCAAAAAACTGATTTAAAGAAGGTAGTTGTTCACTATTCCTTTCAGTTTCAAAAGCTCTTCTGGTATTGACGTCAGTCTTTTTGCTAAGAACATAAATGAGGAAAAATTCTAGCAGTTCTGCCTCAGAATAACCCAGATTATGCAAAGAATCCCAATTTCTTTTACAATTGGTTACAAATTCTCTTAAGTTTACAGCATTACATTTTGTCATTGGAGTGGTCTCTAACATGGAAATGAAATGAGTGTTGATCACTGTCAACTTATTCTCATACCTTTTTTTTCAAAATACTTAAAGCAATCTCAAAATTCTTATCAATTACAGATAAACCTTCTATAAGTTTGAAGGGTTCATCTCGCAACGACATCTTTAAATATATAAACTTCTGAATTGCAGAGAGAGAGGTGTTTGATATAATCATAGCATCGAATGATTGTAAGAAAGAAGTCCATTCAGAGGCATCGCCCTTGAACGGTTTAATATTAATCAATGGAATCCTGAACTTCGTCATATCCTTTGAAAGCAGCCTCGAGTGATTCGAGGTATCTCTTTAAAACTTTTGGATTTGATTGTGATTCACAGTTTTGATCAAACCAATTGATAGTTCTAGTCATTTTTGCCTTGAATATTGAGCGTTTAGACTTGAGATTAGTATAAGATTCGTTTTCCATTTTAAATAAAGCTTAATTAAAATGTTCTATATATAAAAAAATGAAGAAATTTAACAAATTAGAAAGAAAAAAGAACAGAATCACAGAATGTGTGAACACAAAAAATTCACAATCTTGCAAATTCTACCAAAGTCGAATTCTTGGATCCGGCTCGAAGGACCAATTTGTGCGGGTACAAAATTAGAAATAATAATAATCACCCGCTTAATGAAGGGCAGCGGACTTCCTGAGTCGCTGGTTATACTAAAACAGTAGATCCAAAAATTATCTTTGGTAGAAAAGATGTTTGCAAGGTGAATAAAAACAAGTTTGTAGTTACAATAGAATTATGTATTCACAGATAAGAATAGGTACACAATATTCGGCACTTGAGTTCACACTTATAGAAAGAGTTTTTAGGTGTCTATAATAACTAAGGATTTGAACCTCTTTGCTCAATCTAGGCACTTCTGGTAATATAATCATACCATCGATATTTGTAGTTTGGAGTTCACCCGCACTGGTCCTTGATGGAGCTTCATCGCCAGATTCACAATTCACAACCTTTTTCTTTTACGTAGAGAATTTCAACTGCGTAATTCAAAATGAACTAGGGTAGCTAACTGACCCGAAAACAGATTATTTTGAGAGATCTTTAGAGTTCATCGATACACTGTTGTGGAGTTAATCCACGTCGAGAGTTGTAAAAAATAATGGCACGAAAATGTTTACGATTTAATTCCATTTTTTGGGCGAGATGAATTTTTTAAGTTACTGTAAATAACACAAATATCGCTCGTGTGTCAAAACGTTCTGACTACGTATAACCTCCAAGATATAAAATCATCCCTCGTATCAAGATTTGTAACAGTAACAATAATTATACTATAATTTCCATTGGGTATTTTTACGAGTGCTTGGCATATATCCCACCGATAAATGAGAAAGCTTTAGCGAAGGCTTCATCAGTAATATCTGCAAATTTGTTTGAAGAAAGACGAGATGCAAATTCGGCCTTGAAATTACCACTACGTATGTAGAGAATTAAAACACCAGTTTGCAACAGCGGCACCATACCGCGATGTCGATGATTCTTCAGATATGCATATTGATCATTTGGGACTAATGCACAATAACACTAAAGAAATCGCTGGAAGCACTGCCCAGGAACTTAAAGGATTTATGAAACAACAAAAATGTTTTTCATGAAGTTACGTTTCTGTGCTGCTTCCTCAATTTTTTTGGTAATATAATCTTCTTTAAATGTTATTTATCCTTATGCAAAATATAAAAGATGAGACTGAAAACTTGGTTCTATCGGTGCACAGCACTCGAAAAGCTTTTGGTATTTCTTTCTTCAACTAATTGACCTCTAAAAGTATTAATAAAGGAACATATAAATTTTTCAAATGAGGATAATGTGATTGAATTGAATGCAGTTTGCTAATTCTGGACAAGTACACATGCATATGAAATGAACGAAATAGGGCAATAAAAGAATATATTATAAATGACTGAGTCATGTAATAAATAGATGAAAACAAATACACCTCGAAATAAATGGAAATATTAAAAATCTAAATGGTTTGGCCTTGCTTCAAGAAGTGGTTTTGTTTCATGAACCTGACCTCACCTGACCTGTCAACCAGCTGAAATATCTATCAACGGAGATCACAAATCTACACTCATTATATTGTCTATGCCCGAAAATGCTCATGATCTCACGTCAGCTCTTTTCTTCATTTTTGAACAATACTTCCATAAAACCTTCTAACCCTTTCTAAACGGTCTTTCAACAAGAACTTTGTTTTTTAATTGTTGCTACACCTACCACATGACAGTATTGACTGTTAGTTTTTTGACATATTCGAAGTAGATTCTTTGGCAATAGATACAATGAATTATATTTCGCTCGAAAATCGCATTGACATAATTAAAACCCACTATGAATATGGTGGTTCTGTCAAAATTATATTCCGTAAAATTCGTGATAATTTCGGACAACATAATCGAACTTTTGATACCGCTATAAAGAATTTGAAGGAATACGCCAACACCAACGCGTGTTCGACCGAAAACGTCGCAGCCGTGAGCCACAGTGTTGAAGAAGATCCAAATTTGTCAATTTCTCGACGTTCTCAACAACAAACGTTTTTTGCATAAGGATTTGGCTTTGAAGCCTTACAAGATTCAACTAGTGCAGGAATTGAAGCCCACCGACCATTCACACCGTCGTATATTGCTCAATTCATACTCGGAATAACCCGCTGGTTTTTCTCAGAAAATAATATTTTCAGACGAAACCCAATTTCACATGTCAGGGTACATCAACAAGCAAAATTGCCGCATTTTAGCTTCTGAAAATCCTTGAGCGATTATTGAGATGCCTTTGCATGCTCAACGTGTCACTGTATGGTGCGCTTTGTGGTCTGGAGGCCGTTTTTTTCCAAGATGAGGGTGGAAATGCGGTAACGGCAATGGATCACGCTATCCCGAGATGTTAACCGCTCAATTTTGTCGATCATTGATGACATGGATATCACTGCCATGGGGTTTCAACAAGACGGTACCACTTGTCAAACAGCCAATGAGACGATCAATTTATTGCAAAACAAATTTGATGATCTCATAATTTCACGAAATTCGGTTGGTGAATGGCCAGCCAGACCGTGTGATTTAATATTACTGGATTTTTTGTGGGTCTATCTTAAGGACAGAGTCTATACGGAGCCAATTGAGTCGATTACAGCTCAAAATCTCTGATGTGATACCAGAAACAGAACAGATATTTTGCCAAAAAATGATTAGAAATTCGATGAAAGACGTGGTCGTCGTGGACATTTGCCAGCTATCATTTTTCATTCATAATTGCCGAAATTTTTTATTTTGTAATAAAATAAAAATTAGAATCATCCTCATCAACTGTTTTATAAAACAAAGTTCTTGTTGAAAGACCCTTTAGATAAAGAAGTATCTAATTCTGACCGAGAATGATTTCAGTGTCAGAATGAAAATATTGAGATCTTATGGATATTTAATGTAACATGTAATGGTAATAATAGAACTGCATTTGTGAGTAATTGTTTCACATTCTCACCCCTAGTTAATTGAAATCATCAACGAACATCCGATTCCATAAAACGATGAAGTTATTTCGTGCAATATTGGAAATAGAAATATCATTTCACCTGTTATGGAACACAACATAACCGTTGCAAATTCAAATTATAGCTAGTATAGCGAAGTAATTACAGAACATTCGCTAGTTCTGGGCATACTTTAATAGCTCTGTTTAATCCTCGATAAAGAGTTATGACCAGGATTGGAGAACAATCAATATAATTCACTAGTCTGCAAACCTCATGCATTAATGTCGGGTCAACACAATTTCGTGCAGTAATGAAACTTTATAATACTTGTCGAATTATTCAGGGTGCCTATGGACGCCATTCGATTGATCTATTTTATTCACTGGTTAATCGTCCTTTACCCTTCGAATAATGGAGTTGCTCAGAATAGATTATTCGGTACATAATTCATCTGTTGTCAAACCCGGATAATTCGGGTCGAGGTGATGTTCTAGGATGGGTGGATTGAAGAGAAATTCAACAATGGTGAATATTCGAATAGAATCTCATTGACTTGGATTGATGACGGAATATTACATCAATCATAACAAAATATGAGAAAACTAATTATCTGTAGAATTATTATTTGGGCAAAAACCACCATCTCTTATTGTTTTTGTTACCGACGTTTCTACAGAAATCTAATGATGTAATTTTCAGAAATCTGGTATATACAGGGTGAATCTTTGACCACTGCGTTAATTTTAACCATAGATTCTTGATATCAAAAGAAACACTTTTTCCATTACGGTTTTTCTATATTCAGCTGCGTAGAAAAGTTATAAGCATTTTAAGTTTTCACATTGGGCAAATACCCCTCTGTAGTACAGTTTAGTTTGAATGAAAAATACCTTCCACCACATCCACTATTCAATCTGAATTGTTTAAAAACATTATTTTTCCTCTAAGAAATGATTCACTCACTCATGTTTCATCCGATGAGGTCCATATCCAGAAGGAAGATACAAAATACTAATTTTCTGGTAAAAAAAATTCAACAACATAAACATACATTTTTGTTGTTCTACTATAATTTCTTTCTACTTCAAGATTATAAACCATGCCTTTCTAGTGAGAAATTCCAAAAAACCTCAGAATTATTGGGTGTTATCATCATACATTTGTAATTTTCTTCTTAAAATTTCCAAATCATAAAAACCATCATTTCTATGAAAACTTCCAAGGTAAGAGGTTGTCACTGTGCTTTTTGTTCACTCAAAGCCAGAAAAAATCATGTATGATTTTCCAAACACTGATATTTCTGAAGTTTCTTCTCCTTGACAGAGACCAGTGAACAGGTCTATGAGGTCTCTTGATATCATACTGTTAAAAATATGAAAATCTTTTTCGAAATCTTCAGCAACAATGAATGATGTCACTACGAATAATCATTTTAAAGTGATGATTGATGATACTTGGCTTGATGATTATTTTCTGTACTGAATCCCAATAACAATTTACCTGGATAGAATACAAGTATTTCCAGATTTAGGTGTGCAATTATACTTTTTTGAAGAAATACCTAAATTTGAATTTGAAAAATCAACTAGGTGTTCTTTAATAAAGAATTTTTGTTAAATCATTAATATGAATCTATTCTGTTGAGACTATAATTACTGATTACTGATTTTTATAATCAGGGTATCTGTTTTAATTACGTTAACAAGAACATAAATATTGGATAATGGTTATTCATAGATTATGTCAAATTTTAATACCTTACCATAGAATATTAATTTATTACCGAACCCCAGGAGAGAAAAAATTTATATTTGCAATGTTTTTTTAAATGAAAGATAATATCTGTAACTATTATTGATCTTTAGTTATATTTTTCCTCAGAATAATTAGAATGAATTATTATCACATTAAAATATTATAACGTCTCTGTGGTGGGTAGTTCCCAATGAAAAAGTGTTCTGTGGTTCCTTGTTGTTTTGATTCTGTTTGAAACTGTCAACAGTTATTTGTAGCTTTCTTTCAAAAAAATGTGGAAAATATTGGAAGGATGATATCGATAGTTTTAAATTATTCAATTCAGTATGAAATGATTATGGTCAGAAAATACATTCTATTCTAATCCATCTTGTTTATGAGCTTATAGCTCCCAGTTTCAATCTTGATTGAATTTTAATTAACCATGCATCATCACAAACATTCAGAAAAATTAAAACTAAGTCAAATTCTTTTATCTCCTTAGTTTGTGAACAAAGTTGAATCGGTATATGAAATAAAGATAATAAAGGTATAAAACAAATTTAGGAGACTGGGTTCGAAGTTTTTAAAACTCATATGAGCTCAATTTGCAGCATTCCTATGTTAGAATAGATATAATTTGATGAACCCTGAAAGTCTTAAGCTATAAAAAAACCAGCTCTTCATAAAGACAAGTATTCAATTTAACAGGTCCTGACAGAAAATACTTTACCTATTTCAACGGTCAAAATATACCGAAGTACCGAAGAGTGATGGAAAACTTTTTCTCTATTTATTATGGAATATTATTCTGGATTAAATATTAAACAAGGTGCTAGACATCATTAACAATGAATACAGCAAATGGCAATTTAGATTTTGTGGTGAATGTAAGACAAAAATTGTTCAGTGGTTAATTTCATCTATAGTGTTAAGTGGTGGAACCATAGACTGGAGAGATTTCCCCAACCTTTTGTAGAAATATTTATTAAAGACATAAAATATGGCAACATTGAACAAATCTGATTATTGAATCATTTCAGCACAGAGTTAGATTTGGGAAAACCAGAAAATTTGGACAAAATTGTATCGATTCAATTCCTTTCAACTTCAAATATCTCAAGAATGGTGCAATTTAGGAGAAAAGATGAGGAATGAGTATATATGCAAAAAAGACTAATGATTCCAGGAAGTACAAGATACGGACCTTTAGTTCAACGATATTCGTTTTTCATGCAATTTAACAAATCTGTAGAGTAGTAGTGAGAAACCCACAAGAAGTGTTGAATAAATCTATTGATGCCAAAATATGCACAAGTGTTACCAAAAACCTTCTACAAGAGATCATTTCAATTGATATTGTCGTTTGAATATTACAGGTGAAAATGCAATTTTTTTATGAAATTTCAACACCCTATATCTTTTGAACGGGACCAAATTTGGAAAAATGTTATAGGAAGAAAATGTTTCTTTTGACGTCAAGAATCTATGGTTAAAATTAACGCAGTGGTCAAAGACTCACCCTGTATATATATTCTTTTGAACTTTTGGCTTACAATATTTAGTTAGCAAACAATAAAGCATATATATCAGGGGTTAGTGACGGGGTGTCATACAATTCGGCGTATCACATAACAGCCTAGGGAAAAAACCTAATGATATTAACAGACTTAATGAAAATTGAAAAAAAATTTCAAATGATGACAGCTTTTTTAAAAGCTGACGTTTTTCCTTGTAATCGACAGAAGATGTTTGTCGAAGCGTTGGTAGCAAGAACAATAAGAGATGATGGTTATTCCCCAAATAATATTTCTACTAAGTGATGGCTATCCCAAGGAGATATTGGAAAGAACGAAACAAATATAACAAAATCAGCTTGAACCTCATAAGGATACAATAAAAGTAGATATGGAACAACCACGAAAAGAGTAATCCCTTATGTAGGTGTATCAGAACAGATGAGAAGAATTGGAAATGAATACGACATAAAAAACGCCTTCAAAACAGAAGATACTATCAGGGCTAATACAATAAAAGTTGAACCCTTTACTATATAAGAATAGACCCCTTTATTTACTTTGAAAAGTGTCGCATCTGAAACTTAGAGCTGGCCGATTGTGACGTAATGTGCTGGTCCACTCAGGTCATAAATAAATTTTCATGCTGCCAAACTGAGCAAATATTAGCATTCTCTAATCCCCATTTATTATAAATGAAAACTATTTTCTCCAATTTGCGTTCAAAGCATTGGATGAAACTTCATATTTTGAATCAAAATTGTGTATTCGAATAAATCAGCAAGAAGTGAAAGAAAAACTTTAGTTGATTTTGATACTTTATGTCAGAGATCATAGATCGAAAAACATTTAAGTGAAAGTTAAGACCACACCGCTCCTCTCTCTGCTTGACAATCTGAAGGTTACACGTTGTAGAAGCCACACGTTGCCGGCTATTGTACGGAAATAAATGCGCAGATTGAAGAAAATTTGTGAGAGTCAGTATTATCTTTTTCATATTTTTCATTGTACGTTACTTTTCATCGCACTAAAAATTGTTCGTAAGTGTGAAAATTGTATTAAACACAGGAATTCTATTTCAAATGTATCGTTCCATAGGTTCCATAGTGTATTGTTAGAACAGAAGTATTCAGTTATTTATACAGGGTGTTCTGATTTTTTCCGACAAACTGAAATGTTAATTTTAAGCGAAAAATTTCCTATGAACATAGATCCGGGAATGCTTGGTTTCCGAGGTACAGGATGTTGAAGTTGACAAAATAATTCGAGTTTTCTTTAATATCGTTTGACTGCTTCGAAATCTGTTCATGAAATTTCGTACACAGGGGTTTTATGGGACGATAAATTCAAATTTGTGGTCGATTTAGTTGTATTTTCTAGAGGGCGGTACCGGCAACCATTTCAACCCATGTAAACCGTTGCAATTTCTTTGAGCTTCCGTGTGCACCGTTTTGGACTTGAAAAAATCGATTCTCTCATCCTTTTTACTTAAAATAGGTATACCTCATCGAAGTCGGTAGGAGCAATCGTTTCAGAGAAAAATGCATTTAAATCCAAAGGGTCCCAAAACTTCTCCGAAAATTATTCCCATTCAAATATTTGATTTAAACACATTTTAAAAATAATTTCTAAGGCGAAATGCATGCAGATTTTCTATTGTCCACTAATAAGTAGAAGTGGTATTCTATGCGTGTCGCATAGCTTAGTGGAATAAAGCCTTGACCTTTGACGTGGATACCCGTCGTGTCTTAGGTTCAAGTCCGGGGCTAGGAAAGAAATTTTCTAGCTTTCGGTATGCGGCCACCATTCACTGTTGGGTCTAAAATTAACAGTGCTGTGCCTAAGGTGGCGTAAGGACACAGTAACAAAGCCTACACAGAACACACACTGGTTAACCTAACTCGCACAAGCTTTAATTAGCTTCTGGGGGTATAGATTGATATATGTATACCTAGGTAAAACAGTATAAACATAAACATGTAATTGTTCTGAGTATTATGTTTTCTGAAATAATGAGTTGTTGCGATGCTTCACGAATACTGAGTTTTCTATTCTTTTCGAAGTTCTGTAAAATTCTATTTCTCTGTAGATGGTTTCCTCTTTGTATGTTTTGTTCGGGTCTTTGGTAACCGATACCTTTGGTAACCAATACAATCATTCATTCAAAGATGTCATTTGTGCATTCAACAGAACGGTGGACATTTCGAACACCTAAAAAATTATCATGTTATTTTGTTTTGTTCTAAATTGTTACTTCTGAAAAATATTTAATTTATAATAATTACAAATTTGCTGCTTCATGTGCTATAGATTAAAATAATATGGATTTGGTTTTAAATGCGTTTTTCTCTGAAACTGTTGCTTCTAGCGACTTCGATAAGGTATATCTCTTTTAATTAGAAAAGTCTGGGGAATCGATTTTTGTAAGCTATTATAGAGGTTTGAAAAATAGATTTTTTTTAAAATAACACTTCTGTTTAAGCGCGACAAAAGAGCAAGTGGACTGTATGAAATTCGAACAATAATAATAAATCAAATGATCAAAAAGTAACACCAGAACGATAATCTGACTCACCTTTCTTTCACTTTCGATCATAAACTTCACCGAATGTGAACGACACTCTCCAAAAATGCAACAAATCTACTGTCGACGACGATGCGATCAAAAATCTTTCTCCTGTCTTTTATCTTCGGGAAAATATCTCTTCCCTCGAAATTCCGGTGTTGCCAGCATTACACATTGTGGTGCAAACAAGGGAAAACAAACAAAATATCCCGACATTGGTCTATTCGTTCCGAAATTCACAATCCAAAAAATATGCGAAACCCCAACAACTTCCAAGTTTGAAAACTATTAATATTTTATTCAAAACAGTGTGTTATGTGAAACAAAATTGAAACATAAAACCGTCAAAAGAAATTTGTGAAGAATTTGAAAATACCCTATGCAAATTTTTAGGAATCATAAGCTTTAAATTTGTTTTTCTTGGAAACCGTTGGTCCCAGCGACTTAAATGTGCTATACCTTTTTCAACTCGAAAAGCCAGGGAAATCGATTTTTTCAGTCCAAAAAATGACTTGCAGGGTAGCAAAAAAAAGTTTTAACGGTTTAAAAGGGACGAAATGATTTCCAGTGGTGCCCTCTAGAAAATTACAACCAAATCTACCACAAATTTGAATTTCTCACCTCAAAAAACCCAAATGTATCAATTTTCATGCAACTATTTGGAATCAGTCGAAAGATATTGAAGAAAACGCGAATTATTTTTTAACTTTAACACATTATCAGATGAAATGAGGTTTTCTTGAATATAGGTAAAGTTTTTGTAATTATTAAGAAAACAAATACGTTATTACAGAAGTAATAATTAATTCATAGAATATTAAATTTCTCACAGAACCCTGGATATCAAAAATTCATAATAGCCAAATTCTACTGATATAAATAGTTATTTAATCAACTAGTTTATTAATGATAGTGATCAATGGTCGAGACCATAAATCGCTAGATTAATAAACAAGTTGATTACAAGATTTTTTCGTCAACCTCATTATGAACTAGAAATAAATTATTTATTCAAATAAATTTGATTTCTCACAAATAAAATTTGACAATGAAAATCTCGATGCTCACTTTGACATATTTATATTCATGGTTCCAATTGAACAATTGGTAAAATTCAAAGACGGAATTTTCGAGATGTGACATTCTAAATAGTCCACTTTTACATCGTTACTGACGATTAGCGATCAGGAATGTGTGGAACTGGTGGTAGCTGGTGTATTAATTACTGGCGAACGATTATCGCATAAAATTTTTTCAGCAGTTTCTAATCCACTTTACATCGAGTTTTCGACGTACCCTTCCGCAACAGATGTTGATTTCCATCCTCCAAGCCGTTTGATGGCTGCAAAATCTGCTCCACTGTCCGAAAGGATAGATGCAGAAGAACGCCGAAAACAGTGACCTGTATACAGATTGGTTTGTTCTAATTTGAGAAATTTTTCAATTAACGATGGTAATTTCGAAAACGTATTGATTTCTACTGGCTGTATTGAGCATTTCATGTTATTGTAAAAGACGAAAAACTTTTCGTGCGGAGTGTGAATTGGTCTCAACGATATATATCTCTTGCTTGGATTCAAAAGTGTACGCTACTCATTATCCATCACAGTGGATATCTTTTTCGAGCGCGTTTTTGATGAGTTCACTGTTATTAAAAATTTCGAGCCCAGGTCCTGCACATCATTTATTTGCAACTTATACAGCTCATCTTTTCGCATTGCCCCGGACACTCCAAATATCAAAGCGACCTTCACATGAAAAATTTAAAGTTACACATTATATATCCACGTGACAATAAGAAAAATTTCGAAAAGTAATTTAATTATGTTATATACCTTTGACATCAAGGAAATACTGTCTGGAGCATTTGCTATTAACTCTTTTACATAATCTTTCTCGAGAACTCTCGATTTCTTAAGAATATAGCCCATTTTTTGTCCTTCAATGAACATCACCAGTTTGTGACATTTGCATATATCAATATTCCTTTCAACGTTCAATGTTGCTTTCAGCATTGAATACTTCGGCCATAAACTTGCTAAGTATCCCTTTTCTGCTGCAACACTCTTAAAGTATGCCATCAAAACTGTTTCAGAATAATTGAAAACGTTCTTCTCCTCGTACCATGGCATGAATTCTGTGTAGGTTTTGTCATACAAATGTCGGCTTTTTTCAGGTAGCAGGGTCAAAGTTGCTGTTTTAGCTATATTACTCGTAATTTGACAGATCTGGAAATAAGTCCACGTGAAAGAATTTTCTCGGGTAAAAAATTTTTTGGAAAAAAATTTTCGGAAATAAAAATTCTTCGGGAAAAATATTTTTCGAGGAAAAAAATTTTCTAGGAGAAAATCTTTCGTGAAAACTGTTTCTCAGGAAAAAATATTTTCGAGAAAAAAATTTTCGGGAGGAAAAATTTCGAGTGTGAAAAAATTTTTCAGGAAAAAATTTTTCAGGAAGAAATTTTTCAAGGAAAAAATATTTCAGGAAAAAAATTTTTCGGGAAAAAAATTCTTCGGAAAAAAAAATTTTATGGAAAAAAATTTTTTCAGGAAAAAATTTTTTCGGGAAAAAAATTCTTCGGAAAAAAAAATTTTACGGAAAAAAATATTTTAGGAAAAAAATTTTTCGGGTAAAAAATATTTAAAAAAAAAATATTTTTGGGAAGGAAAAATTTCCGGGAAAAATATCAATCTCGTTATATCTTCATAACAGTTGATTTCATGTACGATCTAGATCATGAGTTCAGTAGAAGACCTATTGAAAACGATAAATTGACATACGATAATCACCTACACTTCAGGGATTCCGAGTGGTAAGGCGAAAAGAACTTCTGTATGATCTATTGAAATCGATTAATTGACATACGGCAATCACCTACTCCTCAGGGATTTTGAATGGTAAGGCGAAAAATATTAAACTCGCTTTATTTTCAGAACAGTTGATTTCATAGGCGATCTAGTTCATGAGTTCTGTGGAAGACCAATTGAAAAAAGTAAATGGACATACGGCAATAACATACTCCTCAGGGATTTCGAATGGTAAAGCGCAAAACATTAATCTCGCAATATCTTTTGAACAGTTGATTTAATAGGCAATCTAGTTCATGTGTGCTGTAGAAGAACTATTGAAAACGATAAATTGACATACAGCAATCACCTACTCCTCAGGGATTTCGAATGGTAAGAAGAAAAATAGTAATTTCTTTATATCTCCAAAACATTTGATATCATAGATGATCTAGTTCATGAGTACCATTGAAGACCTATTGAAAACGATGAATTGATATATGGCAATCACATACTCCTCAGGGATTTCGAATGGTATAGCACAAAATATTAATTTTGCTATATCTCTAGAGCAGTAGATTTCATAGTCGATCTTGTTCATGAGTTCTGTATTACCTATTGAAAACGATAAATTGACATACGGCAATCACCTACTCCTCAGGGATTTCGAATGGTAAGGCGAAAAATATTAAACTCGCTTCATTTTCGGAACAGTTGAGTTCATAGGCGATCTAGTTCATGAGTTCTGTGGAAGACCTATAGAAAACAGTAAATGGACATACGGCAATATCCTACTCCTCAGGGATTTCGAATGGTAAAGCGCAAAATATTAATCTCGCAATATCTTTTGAACAGTTGATTTAATAGGCGATCAAGTTCATGAGTGCTGTAGAAGAACTATTGAAAACGATAAATTGACATACAGCAATCACCTACTCCTCAGGGATTTCGAATGGTAAGAAGAAAAATAGTAATTTCTTTATATCTCCAAAACATTTGATATCATAGATGATCTAGTTGATGAGTACCATTGAAGACCAATTGAAAACGACGAATTGACATATGGCAATCACATACTCCTCAGGGATTTCGAATGGTAAGGCGAAAAATGTTAATCTTGCTATATCTCTAGAACAGTAGATTTTATAGTCGATCTTGTTCATGAGTTCTGTAAGACCTATTGAAAACGACTATCGATTATGTTTGGATTTGTTTCATTATTTCTTTTCTCTGTGGAATAACATATGGAACCAGAGATAAATACGCGACTATTCTGTGATTGAAGAGTGAGAGTCACAGGCCTCATACATAAAAATGAAATATCAGTCGAGTTGTGACGTTATTCATATTACTTCTGAATACTCTGAATACTTCTGAATGTTCGGTTGCTCATGACAATCATGCATTAAAATAGAAAGAAATCGTCCATTAAAATGGGTCATTAATGCATGATTTTGTGAACGTAAAACAGAGCTTTTATTGGGAGGTCGACGGAAAATAAAATAAATGAATTATTTCATCTATATTAACTGATTTTAGCCACCATGAATTTTATCTAATATTCAAATATCAGTGAATAATGTGAACCTGAGTTTTCCCTAGTTCTACGAGTATGATGCATTCAAATAATACTCGAACCATACGATACTTAATGGAATTCCTTAATCATGAGGCATATAATGAGGTAGAATGGGCTTCGAAAACGCTTTTCCGGAATTGAATATTCAGAAGGCAATTCCTTTCGAAGTGGTCCCCCCAGGAAACCAACGAGAATCTGGATTAGAAAATAGGAAAAGTTGAATACTCTGGTTTGCATTTCCTGGCTCATTGCGCGAAATCAGCGATGTTAATGAAGTCGGTTTCCAAGAATCCTAATGACGGATCCTTTGTTCTGATTTTTGCCCGAAAAGTTTTGGAGCGACCTCTGATTGTCGACTGGTCTCAAGTAGGATCGGATTCTGATTGCTCCGAGAGAGATTTTATACAGTCCTTCTTTGGACGAATGAGTTGGAGAACTTCCTTCATTACTGGATGTTCCAGGAAGTCTGATACGTTGATTCATTAGTTCTGCGATCTGCTCAGAGGATCATTGCCATAAGTTAATCGCCAAGGGCGATCTTTCCAGTAATTTCATCTCAGAACCATTAGGGTTTTCTCATTTGTCAACCTTGTCACGATAATAAGGTTTGTCGAAATTTTTGGGCTCTTGTAGCTAGTTGAAATGCGTGCAAGAGTTTTGCCCAAATGTCTGTAATTTTCTCATATGAAGAATGCGGGGTCAAACTGAGTACCTATGCCCGGTGGGCCTTATAACTCCATCTACTGAAGGAGATGAACTTGAGTTTTCATATTTTCGAAATGAGTTAATTGTCCAATCTGTACTTCTATGAATGATATATATAGATATTTGAACTTTTGGCTTACAAAATGATAAATTGTACACATGAAAAGGGAATATATTGAAGTTTGTGAATCGCCATTCGTAACTAGCATATGTGATCCTAGTAGTTATGAACCAATCAGTTATTGAGTGTTCCTTTCAAGATATTAGGAAGGTTAATTCCTCAAGGATCAGTTCTAGCTCCTTTACTTTTCAATTTATTTCTAAGTGATTTACCCACGACATCATCTCAGAAATTTGTTTATGCTGACGACATTGCTATTGCTTACCAACATTCGGATTTCCATACTCTGGAGGACATACTGTCATCTGATTTGAAAATTTTAAAGAATTATTTCATTGAGTGGCGATTAAGTCCAAATCCCAACAGAGTTATCTTGTTTCCATCTGAATTATCATGAAAAATATAGGAAATTAGCTGTAACTTTCAATGATTCTCCTATCGAACATAATTTCTATCCAAAATACTTAGGAGTCAAATCAGATTCATCTCTCAATTACAAGGATCATTTAAATGATCTGAGCTTAAAACTGAAAACTAAGAATAATATTCTTCAGAAATTAGTTGGATCATCTTGGGGTGCTGATGCTTCCACTCTTCGCACGGCATCTCTAGCTCTAGTCTTTTCTGCATCTGAGTATTGTTGTTCGTTTGGTTTAATAGTGCACATAGACAAAAAATCGAAGCACAATTGAATACATCTATGAGAATAATGGCACCATAAGATCTATACCCGTGTGCAGCCGATATTGAAATTCTGGCTGCTGGGTCGTAGCAACCGGAACTTCGTTTATGCACACACCTTTGGAAATCTCCAATTGATTTTCAAGGAAAAAGAACCAGAGGGATTCAGATTTTATAGTATCATGAGGAATATGATCCTCTGAAGTCTTTTCAACAATTTGAAGTATTTATATTTTGAATATTGGCGAATCAGAATTATTATACAACAGATTCGAAACGAATATGAAAAAAAAATTGTCAAACCATAGGAAGGAAATAAATAATCAGAATCATGACTTGAAATTGTATATAATTCTAGGATACACCTACGAATGTATATTCGCTCGCTTCCAAACTAGTTGATCAATCCTATTTCGGACAATTCGTACTTTTCTCAATTACCCTTAAAGGTCGGAATGGATAGTGCTCGAGTTCAAAGTTGCCAAAAGGGTTGAAGAAAAAGATGTTTCACCCTGAGAATTTAGTATGTTGAAGGGAATGGAATGTTCTTTCCGAAAAATAAGCCGAAAATCACTTACAAGCCGTCGGTATATCGGAAAATTCGTACTTTGTCCAATTACACTTATACGTCGGAATGGATAGTGATCGAGTTCAAAGTTGCCAAAAGGGTTGAAGAAAGAGATGTTTCACCCTGAAATTTTAGTATGTTGAAGGGAATGAAATGTTTTTTCCGAAAAACAAGCCGAAAATCACTTACAAGCCGTCGGTATATCGGAAAATTCGTACTTTGTCCGATTACCCTTATACGTCGGAATGGCTATTGCTCGAGTTCAAAGTTGCCAAAAGGGTTGAAGAAAAAGATGTTTTACCCTGAAAATTTAATATGTTGAAGGGAATGAAATGTCCTTTCCCGAAAATAAGCCGAAAATCACTTACGAGCCGTCGGTATATCCAAAAATTTGTACTTTGTTCCATTAGCCTTATACGTCGGGATCGATAGTGCTCAAATTCAAAGTTGTCGAAGGGTTGAAGAAAAAGATGTTTCACCTTGAAAATTTAGTATGTTGAAGGGAATGGAATATCCTTTCCCGAAAATAAGCCGAAAATCACTTATAAGCCGTCGGTACATCGGAAAATTCTTCCTTTGTCCAATTACCCTTGTAAGTCGAAATGGATAGTAATCAAATTCAAAGTTCCCGAAAGGGTTGAAGAAAAAATTTAGTATGTTGAAGAGAATGTAATGTTCTTTCCAAAAATAAGCCGAAAATCACTTACAAGCCGTCGGCATATCGGAAAATTCTTCCTTTGTCCAATTACCCTTGTAAGTCGCAATGGATAGTAATCAAATTCAAAGTTCCCGAAAGGGTTGAAGAAAAAATTTAGTATGTTGAAGAGAATGAAATGTTCTTTCCAAAAAATAAGCCGAAAATCACTTACAAGCCGTCGGTATATCGGAAAATTTGTACTTTGTCCAATTAGCATCATACGTCGGAATGGCTAGCGCTCAAATTCAAAGTTCCCGAAAGGGTTGAAGAAAAACTTACAAGCGGTCGGTTTATCGGAAAATTCTACTTTTCCTAATTTCTCTTATATGTAATGACAAGTGCTAGTACTGTTCCGTAATTTCTATTCGATCTACATAGTTCTCCGATAATTTCTATTGTTTTATTGGCTCTCCATCGATGATACCCCGAATATCAAAAAGATTATCTCCCTTTAATATAGAACTACATCTGCCCTAGACCAATACCCTTACTATTTTAACAAAGCAAGTATATTTTCGTATATCTCACGTTTATGTTGGTTCAAAGTTGAAGCAATTGAGCAATGAAATCATTTATAAAATATAAAATAACATGAATAAAAAAATAATCAGAAATACAAAATGAAAGTACATGCGGTATAAAAACATTTATTAGATATAAAAATCCAAACATAAACAATGTATTATGAAATACAACAAAGAAGGTACAAACAGTATCAAGACATTTATAAAATTTAAAATAACAAAAAAAAACAATATCTGAAATGAAACAAAAGATGGCACTAACTATATAAAAACTTGAATAAACTTAAGAAAAAGATATAATTCTGTTGACTTTTATCAATTCAGTCTGCATAAATCACATATTCCATTCAAGGTTTTCTGTTCAACCGTGATACCTTGCTTCGTTTCCGAAGTAGATAATAAACAATTTTTGTGAATTTTCCTCAGACAACTTCTACATTTGAAATATTCAGACTCATTATGAGGCACAATCTGACAGCAAAATAAGCATTTTTGTTTCATGTCAGCGGAATTTTTCAATAACGTCAGTTCCAAAATTTCGCGGTACAAAATAAGGTCTACGGGTTCTGTTACCATTCTCAATATCTGCTGGAAAAAGTAAACGATATACACTCCACAGTTATAAAAGTCATTTTGGATCAAATGATGTTCTGTTGGAATCAACGTCCAGTTTGCATCAAGACATTGACACTGCAAAAATTTTTGGAATTTGGGGAAGATCAAATGACTCAAGGAATCTTCATGTCCTAGAGGATCGATTACTTTGAATTGTTTAGTTTCAAAAGCAGCAATAACTAATATATAGTGTCTATTTCACACAACAGGCATAAGTAATTTTCTCCTGAATATGATTATACAATACTTTCGAAAATGTTTTCGTCAAAATAACCATCGCCGAAGAGAAATGATGAAACCTCGATGCTCATAATTTGATATATATTTTCCTGGTCGAAAATTGAGAGTAAGTGTTCCACTGTGAAGCTGGTTAGCAGTTCTTGGTCACTTAACGACAAAAAACAAAAAGTTCTCGAACGCCGATTGCAACGTTTTCCAGCATTGTTACCGTGTAATTTCTTTTCTGCTCAAGAGACTTATATAAAGAAACGTCCTCAAATAGGCCAATTTCAAGGAATGTAAAATTTTTCAAAGTTCTCCATTTTTTCTGCTTCGTTGTGAATTTGATATTAGGTTCGACAATTTCAGGGAGGAGATGAAACATATAAAATTTTTTAATATCGTTTTCGATCGATTTCCAGAATTCATGTGATCTTTCAATTCTCATAATTCTGGTTTCTACATCGGAAAAAATTATGAAATCAACTACGTTTTGTTACTTCAAGCAATCCTTGAATTTGATAATAATAATGGTGGATTCGGTTTATGAATCCCCTTTTATTTAAAAAATCATAATAGCAATGTTGTGGGTGTTGATCTCTTTTACTATATGGGCATTTCACTTCTATAACTCCATGGTCCCCTACCAGGCCATCCGGAGATGCTCCAAGGAAGTCAAAATCTCTATGGATAAATAATCCAACTCTCTGAATTTTAACATTTGTTTGTTTCTCATACGCATGTTTGGCATCTTTTTCTCTGTCGATACCATACTGTATTACCTGGGTTCTGAATGTTTTCTGCAGCAATATTGATTAAACTATTGATTTGAGAGACTCTTCACTTTTTGCCCTGCAAACTCTACCAAAATAAGAGGATGTTACACGAATTTTTCCTTCGTTGAATTATTGTTTTGCTGACAAGGATGTTGCGTTTTGCCGCTGAATTCATCACGAATTTTTTTCAAATATCGTCCATCGAAGGAAGTAACTATTTTTTTTTCATTCCACGATTCTTGAGAGTTTTTCTCATCCGTGGGATCACCTTCATTCAAACGAATTTTTGCTATTTGGAATTTCGATTCTTTTTGAAGAGCGAGGACATCACTTCTGAATTGCCGTAGAAATCTAGAACACTTGATGTTTGTTTCAGTTCCCAAAGTGTTATGTTTCAATTGACCGAAGTAATTTTCAACCACAGGGAATATATTTTTCCAAAAATAAGGTGAAAAATTCTTTACTATAAAACCTATTCAAGGTGTTAGAATCATCTTTTCGAGTGAGTATCAATAAATTAGAATATTTTTTATAAAAAATACTTCCTTTCAATAATCCTTCTTCTTTGTTATAATCTTTTCCAGAGTAAAGCGTTTCTAGTGGTTCTTGACACTGTTCATTTATTGATATCTGACATGCAATAGATCTCATCGCTTTGGTCACTTCCGTTGTATTATATTTATTTAATAAAATATTCGCAATGTTGCTCATAAATATATACATATCTTTCAGGTTACATATAAGGATCGCCTTAGCAAAAAGTTCCTTCAAGAAGCTTCTTTGTTGATCGTTGTCAGATAAGCTATCTATATCTTTACTAGCCATTTTCAAGAAATGAGCACAGCATAAATGTATATTGATTAACTTATAACACAATTGAGAGGAACTAGACTCAATTGATAAGAATCTGTAGCATTCGTCCAAATATTCAGAAAGTGTGCATCGATTGAATGCTTTTGATATGGCGTGAATATTGGCGAATGAAAAATCTGTCACAATTGTTTGGAAAGCAGGCCAAGCGTTATGACTTTCATAATTTTTTTATATATTTTATATATTTTTTTAACTTGTTTACTTTTTGATTTACTTGGCTTAATTCAAGATTAAGGATCTTCTTGTTCGTTTTGTTTATAAATTATATATTATTGTTCCTTTGTAGAAGCCCTGAAGAAGCATTGAATTAATGCGAAAGCTTGGCATAGAATAAAGAGTATTCGAATCATTTACCGCCAAATCCGAGCCTAAAGACCCTTACAATTCATTAAATGTATTTATCTTGGCTCTGAAAACAATAGTTATTATATATATATATATATATATAAGTTGTGTGGAGTTCATCTCTGATTAATGTAATATATGTAATATATTACAGAATACATGATCCTCTCGTTTAGGAAAAAATTTGAGCCCTTGTTCTACAGTTTTTTCTCGTCTCCTGGACCTGTGTGATATTAATACAATCGCCAAGATAAATGAACCAACTATATCAAATTGAATATAACTACACGCAGTTTTCCTTAAGTTTAGTTCGAAGCCCAAATTGCATTTTCCTAAAAAAAACTCCATTATGTCCGAATGGAAAGAGCTAGAGAGATGAAATTTTCATGGTACTTTTTAGCGACAAATAACCCGAAAAATTTCGATATTGGGCCAAATCGGCTTAACAATTCCGCAGTAATGAAAAAAAATTTTCTTTTTAAAATACACTTCTCAAATGGTTTTTTTATCATGGAGTTGTCTCATACGATTACATTGATACCATTTTTATTTTCGATCGATTAATTTTTCCGGAGATATGATCTTCGAAATATTGAATATCTACTCGCTAGGACTTTGCTCGGTGTTTCTTAGGTTTTTCAGGGTATCGTCAAGATGTCCTAGAGTATGCATTAGATAAAATTGTAAATTGAAAATGTTTTAGTGAGGTAGAAACAAATAAGCTTGCAGAATTTTGTTTTAATCGAGTGAAAAAATTCTTCAAAATTCCCCAAAAAAATTTTTTATACTTTATAGCTCATGAAATATTCGTCGGATTTCAAAAAAATGTATGGAGTTCATTGATCCCAATATATTAAAAACAATAAGGAATATTTCTGTGGTAATCGATGGTTCGATACAGGTAACCGAGGGGTTCAGAAATGCGATATTTCGAGGTAGAAA
This sequence comes from Micraspis discolor, assembly GCA_030674115.1. Classification (NCBI taxonomy): domain Eukaryota; kingdom Metazoa; phylum Arthropoda; class Insecta; order Coleoptera; family Coccinellidae; genus Micraspis; species Micraspis discolor. The sequence goes on from JARTUT010000443.1 coordinate 1,011,247, forward strand.
AGGGAAGGCGATCTCGCGAGCGAAGCGAGCACCGTAAAGTTCACGAGACGGACTTTCGTTAGGTGCATTTCACAAGCCTTTACGACCACGCTAACATTTTCAAAAAATATCTAAAACACCGATTTCCTGGTTTTTCGCGAAAGATGGTCCGGTAAAATTGAAAAAGGCTTTTTCCACTGACGCGATCAGGAAAAGCCGTTTTCATATGTGTCTTCCCCGAGAATCGGACCTTTGGATAGGGCTATTCATATCTTCCAATCGCAAGTAAAAATATTTTAAATTAATTGCTGAAAATAGCTTACTTCGGCTCAAACACAAATTTCCAGATCATCAGTCAAGTCCGACGTTCACAGAACATTGTCACATATTTTCAATTACAATTTTAATCCATACTCCGTATAATATTTTGAAAATTTTTCAATTCATACGATTCGTAAGAACCCTGGTGAGGTATTCTCTTATAGTTTAACAGTCTACGATGTATATTTAAGAAATTCAAAAATTTACCCAGCATAGAATCAGTTTTACAATCCCTAGCCAATTCATTTCACCCCTGTCGATTCTTACTCCAAATGACAATTGTTGACATTTTAATCTTATGTATTGTAATGATACTTTTATTTATGTATGATTCTAATCGTAACCATCCTAGGGATTTGCAGATAGCAGATAATATTTTATTCGGGTTGTACATTTCAATTTTCACTCCACGAAGAAACATAGGAACGACCTTGTAACATTGATCATGCCTTCAGAACAATAAATCCTTCTTTCTCCATCAGATACATCCACCCACGCTAAGAATTCTGTCTTCAGCAATTAATTCATTACAATTCTTGTATTCCCGTTAGTTCTGCAAATTCCAAGAGAATTTAAATTTTGAATATGCAATTCAATATCTTTATTTATCAAACTTAGACTAGGTTAGATCTTCGAAATGAATATTCCTCTGATAATTAGGTTAGCTATGCCAACTTCCATTATACTTCATATAATTCAATAAAGAGATTCACTAAATTAATAACTTTTATTGGTGGTACATCTGAGATGGTGGTATTCTATATTTTCTGATATTTTAAGGACTAATCTACACTTCCATAATCACTAATTTTGTTTCACTCATATAATTCTCACCATCATATAACATTTTCTTTTATACTCAAGAGTCTAAGCTGTTTCTATCATATTTCATATATTTCTATCCTCTTAAATGTCCCATTATACTTCAATTAAATGATGACTGTTTGGTCTTTCCATCAAGTTTTTACAAAGGTCATTATAACTAACTATATTACTATCTAAGTTTTCTAAAAAAATGAACCTACAAGGATAAATATGACCTCTTATATTCTGTAATACTGAAGGTAATATTTCATTATTTAGATACATTCAACTTCCTTACATATTAAATGAACTCTTAAATCATACAAATACTCAATATGCTACTTTTCATAATTTAAAGTCCTTGGATTTGCAAATAATAATTCATTCAGGTTATTTCAGAAAGAGACATAGCAAGGACCCTGTGAAATTGATTGTGATCCTAAAAAAGGAAAAAATCTTTCTTTCGCCATTAGACTCATGGTTCCAGGCTAAGAATTCTGCCTTTGGCAGTTTACGTCATCACATTTTTCCCATAATGAAGTAAAACAGTTGCTCAAAGATTCCATCGCTTTGCAATTTTTTCAGACTGTTATCCACATTTCATTATATACTCTTCCTGAAGTCACTAATTTTGTTTCGCTCATGATTCTCACTATCACTTAAGATTTCCTCTTATTATTTTGATAATCTACATCCACAAACAATTACTATGTGACCTTCCCTATACTCTAGATGGAATCTTCAATCCTACAAAGCTTTACTATATATAAAAAAAAATTAGCGTGGATAGCATATACTTTTTCATATTTAATACCTTTGATAATTAAAAGATCTTGCAACGATACAAGCCAAAATTTTGTCAGAATCAAGTTACATGCTAATTCAACATCTGCAGATACTTTCCTGTTTATAGAATAAAATAGTTATTTAAACTCAAGTGTTCAAATAATCATCTATATAATAATTTATAATATTTTTAATTTTTACTTCATATCCTACAGGTTTTCATCCTAATCAGAGTAAGATAATCTAATTACTGAAGGTATGGTAAGTTTCCTTGAAAGCCACGAAGGATCATTTCTCCTTAAGAGTCACAACACAAAGACAGTTCTTCAATTCCTTTGGTCTAAAACATACATTTTGAATATGTTAGCATTAGATAAAAATAAAGCTTACCTGTTCCCTATGCATACGAGAACAACTGATGAAAATAATCATCATTATTCCGTACATTCAAAAACTATTTAATTCTTTTCCTTAAGAAATCGATTTTATAGAATCTGTCAAAAGCGATCATTGTTTTGATACTGATGACAGATCACGCCATAGAAGAGAGTAATTATCTACATCCCTTGCTATAAGTGAGGTGAATTTAAGAGAATGCAAGGTTAAGATTGTGCAAGTCGCGTTCCGTGAATATACAGGGGGTAGGAAGAATATTTTGCTTTTTTGCTGGCAATTACAATTTTCTATCTGAGAAACGGGTTTTCTCGAAAAATGTTTATTATCACGAATTTCTATTCTTACTCCTCCAAATGGCAGATTTTATGGTAAAGTTGCGGAAGCCCTTAGTCAATAAAACGTAGTTAATATTATTTGCTTTTTTCAGTCTCGCTTCTTAGAAATGTTGTGGCAAATTGAAATAACAACTCTTTTTAGGAACACAGTGATTCATTTTATTTTTCTGTAAAAATTGTTGAAATCTTGCTATCGCTCAATTCTCTTCAGCAAGAAAATATTGCTGTGGAAATTTTCATTACTCTAAAGAGTATTTGTTGAATTATTTGTTATGAGCATTGCTCTCTGTGGATACTTTACTTTTTTGGTTTTATTCGCATTTTTCGAGATTTCTCTGCGTTTCTGCGGGTTTTGTCGAGATTCTTCAGGCTTTTTGTGTGCGTTCAGATTTTTTTGCGTTCCCTCGGGATTTTTCGAGTTCTTTCAGGGTTTGTTAAGTTTCTTCGAGATTTTTTGCGTGCTTTCAGGTTTCTTACCATCAATCGGGCTTTTTGAGTTTCTTCGGGATTGTTTGCGTGCTTTCGGGGTTTGAGTTTTTCAGGATATTTGGTGTGCTTTCAGTTTTTTTGCGTTTTTTCGGAATATTTTGCGTGTTTTTAGATTTTTACGTTCCTTCTGGGTTTAATATGTTCTTTTGAGCTTTTTACGTTCTTATGAGGTTTTATGGTTTCTTTACTGTTTCGTAGCACTCTTCGGTTTTTTTCGCTTCTTGTCGTGTTTTTTGCTGAGTTTTGCTGAGTATGGGCTACATTGAGCTACCTGCCAATGGTTCTACTGGCACATGGAACAACTTGCTTATGGATCTACTGGCCTAAGGATCTACTGGCTTATGGATCTATTGGTCCATAGATCTACTGGCGTTCTTTCCGCTTTCTTCCGTGTTGCTTAGCGTTCTACCGAGTTTCTTTGCCTTCAACGCGTTTCTTTGCTGTGTTTCGTGTTTCTGTGCGCTTCATTGATCTATGGTCTATATTGATCTATGGGCTTATTGAACTACTGGCTTATGGATCTACTGGCCTATAGATCTACGGGCCTATGGATCTCCTGGCTTACTAGTATCTTATAAATTCTCAAATTCCATCGTGATAGCTTCCTATAATCAGGTTTTTCATTCATTTTAGGGCAGGGAGTCATAGAATTCGAGGTTGTCAGATTTGATAACCCAAAGTCGGGCTTTGAAAAAGTTTAATGTAGTACTCATTTGGGTCCTATAGTGTAGAAAATGTACGTTCTCGTTCCCAAAAATGAACTCACTGTAGAGTACACAACTGTTGTATACTTGATGAATCAAAGGATGTATGTCATATAGATGTGGCCCTACACATTCGTTGATTGTTTGATATTCTTTCACATAATGAAATGATTAACGTGGCTGATCTCTCTAAATTAGTTGTTCTTGGGCCGGAAAAAGATGATAACATTATTCGAAATGTCACTTTAAAATGATGAGTTCAAATGGTTCCTTCACTAATAACTGTACAGCAAGGTCCTGTTAGGTTACAGAAGATCTCCCGATTCAACATCATTGCAGATGTAAATTATTATATGGATACACTGATAGTGCGTTCATTGTATGTACTGATGTCAAATGTATAAAGCGATCATGGATCATTCTGAAATTTCGCAGATTCCCAACCGATACCATCCTTTCCACGAAAAATATCCCTAATGGCTTCTTGAGGCGGGTAGAATCGACTGTATGTCGTATCATGCCGTCGTTTCGCTACCAACAATCGATAACATCAACTCTCTACTTTGAATAACACTCAGGTAAATTAAGCTGTCGTAAAGTTACAATAGAAGAAATAGCGCGCGTCGTAATCCAGACACGTGGCCTCTTCTTATCCTCCAGGTACTTTCCCTCTGCTTTCTCGCTTTCCCGGAAGTGGGTCAACCCCACCAGGTTTTGGATTAGGCCCAGTTATTTATAGTGGCAAGAAAACTTATCGCGATAAGGTCTTACCGCAAATTGGCCCGATGAGGATGTAAAACTTCCTTGTTGAGACTTTTTTCTAGGCGCTGATCTTTCGGCTTATGGTTTGAAATGTCGCATTTATCTCCAAGAATAGTGCTTGGATGTATTTTCGTTAGATGTTAGCTAGAGGAATAATCTTTGGATTCTGATAGATACAGTAAGCTAAAACTCTTGAATTTATACGAAAAACTTTTAGCAGGAAAGCTTGTACTTTTTCTCTTTGCGTGTTGTATATTCTATTTATTTTTGCGCTTGTTTTCTTTCCAATAAACTATTAGAAAACGGTGCTGTCGTTGTGCCCAAATATCTGTAATTATCGAATATCGAGCCGAAAATTGTCTCAATCGATCTTGCGAAGAAGCTGAGCTAGAGTTTTCATATTTTCAGAATAGGTCGATTGTCCAAATATCTGAGTCAAGTTCATTATTGAGCCAAATAAGCCGAATAGTTAAGCAGTTATGAGCATCTGGAATTCGGTTCCTCAAAATTTCCTACAATAATCATTCAATGAATTAGACACTTGGAATATGTTCGAATGAGGCTGAAACAAAGATACTCGAACATAACACGATCGCTTCCTCTGTATTTCTAAATATTTCAACCATTAAACGCTATCATAAATAAACTAGTCGATTTAATTACTATTACATACGTACACAGACAAGTAGAACAAATGGAGTATTGATGATCATTCAACTCTATACTACATCGTCCAATGAAATCGCTCAGTTTTTGAAAACGGACCAATAGAAACAAACTGTATCAGAATACACTCAACCTCACATTGTTTTCACTTTTAGAAATTTGCTTTTATCAAATGCCTAATTTGCATAGGAATACTAATACGTTGGTGGAAGTAGCGGTCGTCATGGTTACGATAAACAAGCCGTTGTTAGCGATAACTTCAACAGCACATTTGGCAGTTCTGTCAGTTTATTTTCGTATTTTACCATAAAGTAGATAAAAATGAAACGTTTTGGGAATTGTAATATTACTTCAATTGAGAAAAGTGTGCCGCTTAATACAGTGAAGTCAAGATCCTACATTTGGAAACAATTGGAAGAATTCTGTGCTGCCCGGGAATACCTTGTAAATGAAAAAACAAGTTTTTCAGAGCTCAATAATATTATGCTAGATTGGGCTTTCAATAAGAAGCAGAAAGATGGATCACACTACAAGAAAAATTAGTGCCAAGGCGCTGTCTTTGGAGCAACACAAAAAGATGGTCAACTTATGTAAAGAAGATAATCCAGACGGTTTGAACAGAAAATTGTATTTTATTGCTGCATTGGAGATGAATCTAATTTAACTCTTAAGTATTTTGGAAAGAAATTATGTTCGATAGGAGAATCATTGAAAGTAACGGCTAATTTCCTATATTTTTCATGATTATTCAGAAGGAAACAAGATACCTCTGTTTTGTTGGGATTTGGACATAATCGCCACTAAATAAAATAATTATTTAAAATTTCCAAATCAGATGACAGTGTGTTTTCCAGTGTAAGGAAATCCGAATATTGGTAAGCAATAGCAATGTCGTCAGCATAAACAAATTTCTGGGATGATGTCGTGGGTAAATCACTTAGATATAAATTGAAAAGTAAAGGAGCTAAAACTGATCCTTGAGGAAGACCGTTTTTCAATGTTTTGAAATTGCTACTCTTATTGTCAATAAAAACACGAAACCTTCTATCAGATAACATATTTTCTAATAATCGTACCATGTTCCCATACTTCATATGGGTATAGAGTTTGAAAATTAATCCATCTTTCTACACAATGTCATATGCCGAAGATAAATCAATGAAAGCAGCTCCTGTTTTCAACCTATCATTAAAGCCCGATTCTATGAAAGTTGTAAGGCTGAGAACCTGATCTGAACAATTTCTATTTTTCCTGTAGCCTCCCTGGAAATTTTGTATAGAATTTTCTATAGAAGATTTAATTCTAAAAAGAATTAACCTTTCTAATACCTTGAACGGAATACTCAATAAACTGATGGGTCGATAACTACTAGGATCACAAGGATTTTTTTCTCTTTTCAAAATACGTATTACTTTAGCCTTACCAAACTCGGAAGGAAAGTTTCCTGAATTCAGAATATTGTTATAGAAAGACAATAACCAAGAAAAGCCCTTCTTTCCTAAATGTTTGATGAATTCTGGATAAATTCCGTCAAAACCTGCTGCTTTTCGAGACTTGGTAGATTTGATTGCAGCCCTCAATTCATTTATATTGAATGGATATGACACATATTTTAAGTAGGAGCTGATCTCCTGAATATGTGTAAGTTTTTCTTCATATTGCTCATTTTAGATTGGAGTGATTCAGATACATCAACTAGGCGGCGAGCGATTAATCTTGGATCAATTTTTGATGAGTAGCTTCATCTAATTTTCTCAATATATCCCATGAACTCCTACTCGAATGTGTGAAATTCATTTTTGATACAACACTATCCCATCTCATTTCGGCTTGTATTGATAGAATTCATAAAGCCTTCCACATTTATCAACGGATGGTGATTTTTGATAGTCCTTGTACAAATTATCGGTTACTTTCGACCAACCTGGGATATAATCTTTCCGGAAACCTCTTGGAACGAACTTGTTTGCTCTGGCTTTCACAACACCTAAGAATCTGTGATAGTTATCGTGAGTGGGTTCAATCCATCTAATATCACTGTCTATCTTCTTAGCAAATTCAAACCAATTCGCTTTATTGAAATTCCACCGAAGTCTTCTTAAACATTCAGAATATTGAATTATACTTCTTGAAGTCAACAGAATAGGCCTATGTTGGCTATGAGGAAAACTCCTAGAATTTTACGCTTTGTAAAGCGTAGAAAGCGGTTTGCAAGTATTGCCACAAGACACTAGGCGGAGATCAGGATTGTGCCTCTATTCCATCGAGAAGAATGAAAAGAAGGTACATCTTTTCCATAAGATATTAAATAGAAATTATTATCTTCCATTCAGTCAGCTAAAGCTATTCCACTTCTATCATTATTATTATAACCCCATATTACGTGATGAGAATTGAAATCACCGCATAAATTGAAGGATGAGGAAGATTTATTTCAAAATTTCTTGGCCAAATAGTATTTGGAGGTTTATAAATATTAATGATAGAAATATTAAAAAATTTGAAAGAGATATTGTGAATAAAGGATTTTTTAACATAACAAGCTGAACCGTAAATTTTACTAAGGAGATAATCAATGATTACATAACCTTTATGGTTCCTATTTCAAGAAGATTTTTTTCAGTATCCGTATGTGTCTCTTGAAGGAGAATAATCTCAGCACCATAATCCTTTGCTAATTTAGAAATATAATCATTCTTGTCCTTAGAAATACCCTCTTTATTCAAATCTAATACACAAATCTGCAAATCACAAATCACAATCACAAGTCAAATGCCAATCTGCAAGGAGGATTCTTCGAATCGGGTCTTGCGGTCCAAGTGACAATTTTTCAGATCTTCTGATGTTTGAAGTCTGCTATGGAACCCATTCAAAGGGAAATCATCATCCATAGTTGGGGAAGGTTGTGATATAACACTTATTTCATTGAAAAAATAGAAGAGGAAAAATTATTGACTGACATTTATTATGACTAATGTCAATAGATACTACGGAATAAGCTAGAGCGGTGTCCATTGAGACTGAAAAATAAAACAGATACATTTCGATATTATACAAAGTTTTGATCATATGAACTTTTAGTATGCATCGTTGAAATAATCAATACTTATAATATGTAGACGCATACATTGAAAGCAATATCGTCTTTTACATGGTATTTCATGACGTATTTGCCTTGTCGCTATTGTGGAAGATGAGAGGTTACATTGTTCCCTAACTAAATACATGCCCTGAAATTATCAGGCTTGCCATGATGAAAACCCCGTACCGCAAAATGAAGGGAAGTTATATATAACTTTCGACTCGATATCTGCTGTACGGATTACAGGGCAAAAATCACAAAAGCGTTATTGCCAAATTGCGCGAACAGTGGGGCACGATCTCTTTGTTGCATGGTATAAATTGATGCGCGTGAATGCTTCGGGTCAGTCGGGAATTGCAAGCATGTAGAAAATCAGCTTGGGTAGCTCTCGTTAGCGCTGGTGTTGTTCTTTTTTTGAAGCTTCGGTTTATTGATTTCGTAAATAGGTTTAGTAATTTCGCTTAGTCACTATTGATCTGAATCTGAGTTTTCTTAGTGGTAATTGCAAAGGTATGATACGGTTTTGGATCAAGCTAATGAAGGATACAAAAAAAATGCTTGAAAGCAGTGACGTTAGGTTAGGAATTTTTGTGAGCTTGATGCACAGTATAGGGACCAAGCAGTAGTCGCACTCCGTCGATTTTCTTACTGAAAGTCTGACTCACGCATTTCTCCTCCCTGCGCATAACCTAATCGACCGCGAATGTAAAATTGATTAGAAAAGGTTATTTGCGTTATCTGTAAACTTAAATATTTTGATTTAAGCTGATAATAAGTTTTCACAATGATATTTAGAGTGTATGGACCTTTGTTTGGTCTATATTCATATAAAAATTATGACTCCGCTCATAATGTAACCGTAAATGTGATCACATTTCCTCACTAACAGAACGCATTCAATAAAAGATATATTGTTTTATTGTGGTTTTAATATCACTTTGAAAGAAACAGTAATTAGTGATTAAATTTACTCAATAGTGTACTCAGAAACAGCAGAACCGGTGCTTCTGAAACTTTTGAAATGTGTTAAAAATCATAGGTACCTTAGGATTGTAAATGAAATGACTCATTAAAATTTTTCTAAACAAGGATTGAGTTAAAAAGTAGGTATTATATGGAAAAATAAGTAGTTGGTGGTTGGAAGCATCGAATGTGTTTAATATGAAATCCTCAATACTTATAATTTCACTGAAACATTTATCTTCGAGTCCATGAAAAATAACTTTATTTTTATATTGAATTGTTACGAACAAATTTTTTCAATGAATTCTCTGATGATTTAGTTTGAACTGATACTATTTTTCACTATATACAATTTATGAAAAGAGGAATTTGATTATAGAATTCTTAACTATCGGCAAACCCCCCAACACGAAATGTTGCAAAAATCATTGATTTCTGTAATAGGCCCCATATAAATGTTCTTGCTTCAAATTTCTTTTGAACTTAAGAATCCTGTTTGAAGCGATTAGTTAAATGTAGTAAATTTTTCAGATTAAATCAACATCAGAGCATATAATTTGTTACTTGTTAGTGGATTTCTCCCAGTTTGTTTATATGTTTTGCCTTAATAAATTTTTCTCAAGATTCGTTCAGTCTAATCTAAACTTGTAGTACAGTTATCGGGTAATATTGAATTATCTTCTCATAAATACAATAAAAAAACTGGTTTTCTGATATAAAATTATATTTTTCATATTTCTATAATGAATATAATATAGTAATATACAACGGAATAAAATACTATACAGTATCATAAAAATATATTTTAATTCTGCATGCATTTCAGTCAACAATTATGTATACATCAATACATTCAAAATAACAACAAGTATACAAGGACTTTGTAAGTGATATGAAATATATAGAATGAATGGTTACGCTATGTGGTAAATTTGCATTGAGATCAATTCCATCAGAAAATTTGTACCTAATCTATAAATAAAACGAATACCGACAAACTGAAAATACATTAAAACTAATACACAATTAGCAGGTTCGAAAGATCTGTTACTATTGCATTGGTGAAATCCAATTATTTGGTCAAGAGATATATCATAAAAAAAATGAGTTTTGATAGACATCTCATCAACACATAAGCATGTAGCCTTGTGAGGTAAGGAAAAAGTGTTTCTTAAACTAGGTCCCAAAAAATAGATAGTAAGTGCAAATTGTTTATAAGCGATGGAGTACCTGTAGCTATGGGGATTTGTTCTTTGGAGTTGCAATTGGGCTATCATGAAATCAGCCATGTTCGAGCTGAAATTATTCCTGCAGAATCTAATGAAACTTTCATCCTCAATTTCTACAGTTTCTTTCTGCTTCATTGAAATATTTCAACTCTTCAAATTCTTCACCATATTCTGCAACCTTTTTTTTCTTGGAGTGTAGGCAGACAAACTTGGTGATGTTTGAGTCACTTCAGTTTTTCTCACTATGAGTAAAGATAATCTTTCATTAGACTCAGAGTTCAACAAATAAATAAAAGATAATGTTCACTTCTTACCAGGTGTAGTACAGATACTTGAATCCATAGAAGTTTCAGTATTTTTAACCCCAGCATCCACATTCTGATCAGAATGTGTTACACGTTACATTTATTCAATAAATACCCTTTACACCTGTTCCTTCTTGGAATATATCTGGAAATGCATCCTTTTTCAATTTTCCACTTCTCATTTGACTTGAAAAGTGCTCACTACAAATCCTTTTTCTATGAGCTACTTCTGGCAGTTCATTCTGACCTACCTATCTTTAAAACCCAAACGGTTTGTCTGCGAAGAATTAATACAAAATTTGGACTGATAGCATAATGAAGGTCAATATCGATACCATTCGTAAGTGGTTAGGCTACTGAATCTCCATGGTTGAATGAAGCACTACTCAAATAACAGAACTTTTAATAAACAACAGTTTCTACAATACTATATGTATCACTCACCTGTCAGTGTCTAATGGTATTGAGAAAATAGAAAGTTTCGGATTATTGAGACCATTGTTTTTGCAGTTGTATACGCTACAATTGTTAACCATTCTGAAATTAATTTGAAATTAACACATAATTGAAACAGTTTACTTACTTGAATGAAAATGAATTATCGAATAAATGAGCTTTGCTGGTTTATGGTAGATTTTGACTTAAAGAAATTCCACTGAATTTATAAGTTAGGTTGAATCTTTTTCTTCAACTTCTTCTTTGAATTTTAAATATATCTAAATTTCTAGATTTAAATTATATTCTTCCATATATTGAACGAATTAATTATACAAAGATGTCTAAAATAATAATAATGACATCATTCCAGACATCTTAGAATTATTGATGAAAACAATAAAAATTTTTACATTCGCGGTCGATTAGGTTATGCGCAGGAGGAATGCGCGAGTCAGACTTGGTGCAAGAAAATCCACGGAGTGCGACTACTGCTTGGTCCCTATACTGTGCTTGATGTCCTGTTGATATCGTGTTAAAACGCCTTTGTAAGAACATGACGACGATATACGAAGTACAAGATTATGTCCCTTAAATATCACACTCACACTTAAGGATTGGAAACAATGGTATAAAAAGTAATTGAAAACTGTACGTATAACGCTCATGTACACATAGAATCCTGGATGCTCACTTCATCAGAACGGTCGGAAGATGGTCGAAGATTCGTTCAGGACGACCGTTGACTTCTTTAACCAACGATAACGTTGAAAAAAAATCAAGGAAATTGTACTCGAAAATCGTCATGCTGCTGTTCGAGAGGTCTCAACTTCTCTCGCTAGTTTTTTTCAGATTTTGGTGAACCAATTGTGTATTTAACATTTATATTTGTTTTTGATTTTCTATATGTCCCTACATACAAAGTGCTTTGCACTTATCCCGAGGTCACTTTGCATGCAATAACTCGTTTGTATCTTGTTTGTACATTTCGGCTGTGAATAAAGTTTTATTATTAAGTTTTTATTATTATTATTATTTGTTTTCTTCAAAAGAGTACGGGACGCAGATAGCTGCAGACATGCAGGATCGTGCGAATTCTGATCCCACGCTCATAGGACGAATTATAACTGGTGACGAGACATGGGACTGTGAATACGACATACAAAAGAGAGTAAAAATTTCGTAAAAGTCGTTGGGAAATGAGGACGGGGTGTGGTTCATCATGAATTCGTACCGCAAGGACAAATGGTCAATAAGGACCACCATCTAATCCAGCCACAGTTAATAACGATCTTCAGACCAAACACTCGATAAAAACCATGGAACAGCCATCTTATCCTCCTGATCTATATCCGTGTGACGTTTTTATGTTCTCCAGTCTGAAATTACCGCTACGGGGAACCAGATATGAATCTACAGACGCCATAAAAAATATTCGCAGAAGGAAATGAATGCTATTTCTGAATATCATGAATTTATTCTGTAAGGTTACCATAAACGGCCGGATTTGCGAGATAACAATTCGTGGATTTTATTTGACATTATCGCATCATCTCATCAAGCCACAATCTTACGATCAAGCACTCGATAAATATCATCCAACAGCTATTTATTCGCCTGATCTACAAGGAGTTGAAGGTCATCCCTAAAAGCGCCTATAAATATTGTTTCCATGATTGGAAAAAAACGTTGGCATATTTGTACCTCTTCAAATCATATTTCGAAGTAGATTCAATAAATATTGAAAAAGTTTAACATTTTTACGGGTTATTTCAAATTTTCACATACTTTTTCGTCAGAGAGTATGACCCTATAGAAGCAAATATATTTTAGTAACGCAATTTTCCATTTTTCATAACATAATGCTGTTAAAATTCCATTAAGTTTTGTAATTTCTAACTTTTGAATTTTTTCGATGATGGAACTCTTAGAAAATCATTGTTTGGGCAATAACCACCATCTCTTATTTTTCTTGCTACCAACATTTCGATGTATACATTTGATCGTTTTTGGGGTGAAATCAGCTTTTAAAAATGGTGGAAATATTTGGGAATTTTCAATTAAGCAGTCAATATTGAATTGACCTAGGAGTGCAAAAATCTAACATTTATCTATCTGGCCAGAAATGGAAACCTTGTATCAAAAGATCTTATGGTACTTTCCAGTCAAAAGTAGAAGAGCAGATGGATTCTCTAACACGACTAATCAAGCATCGATAAGGGAAAAACCCAGCCAACATCGATTCAAAAAAGCATAATTGGGAAACTGTGCGAGTCTGAGATATAACATAAAATCAAAAACGAATGCTGAAGACTATAAAAACATTCTAGTTGCTGTAAAACAGATAAGATATGAACAACAAGAACAAATTCAAAAGAGAACACTTAAAAACTCATGACTCATTACTCCCAGGGGATAGAGGAATTCCTACAGTCATATTTGATACTGATTCTTCTAAAAAAAATTGATGAAATATAAGAAGCAGAAATATATGAGAATTTCAAGAAATATCCTACTTCCATAGTTTAAACGAATATTTATGAAATCTTACATAAATATAGAAATAAATTTCCTGATGCATACAATCAATCGAATCAAACATCACACTCCAGAAAATCTTCACATCTGTATGGTCCCCCAAAAATACATAAAATGAATATTCCTTTGAGACCCATTGTATTCCAGGAACTCACCATGTTTACAATTGGCAAATTTCTCCTCAAAATTATCTTCTTCAATAAATCATTCAGCATTTATGATTGGAAATAATAATAATGATAATAATAATAATATTTATTGCATCCTGTTTGACAAATATAAATTTGTATAGGACAAGTAAAAAAAAAGAAGTAATTGTAAACCAAGATGATGCATTCCAGTGAAACTGTAACCAAAATATTCTTCTTTGTTGTAAAAGCATTGTTCTATTAAGAGTTCCTTAATAGTTCTCTTGGAACCATTATATTCTTGCATTTTAATCCGTACAGGTAAATTATTGAATAGTTTGATTCTGGCATACAAAGGCGAAAGTTCAAATTTGGCTGTTCTGTGAACTGGAAGGCAGATTGTATGTATCAATATGTCTAATGTATATAGTGTATCCATGAACTTGGGAGCACTTCCGTGAGCTGTTCAAATTTTTGTGGATGTAAAGTAAAGAATTAAATATATATATATATATACAAGGAAAACTGTACGAAAGATGTCATAAAAATAATGAGAAACAAGAAATATTTGTAGACGACATTAAGGTCAGCTTCGATGTCATAAGCTAATATCGCACCGAATAAAAAACTTACTATCTTAAAAAAAGCTTGAAGATGATTCAAAAATGGAAAATTTCAATGGGTCTCAAATGGATATTGAACCACTGGACATAACAGAATAAGTAAATGAAAGGGGTCGTTTATACGACCGGGAGGAATGGTATGCTCTGGTGAAAAATGAAGCATTTTCCCAAAAAGACCCATATTCGCCACGAAAATCAATTAAGCCGGAGAATGAGGAAGGAACCAATATTGAAAAAAAGGCAAGCCGAGAAGATTTGAAATCACACACCAAAATTAAGCCGACCATTATGATGGAACACGTATGCCCTACATGCTCGTATTCGTCGCACAGTAAAAATGATCTGAAGACTCACATCAGATTTGTTCATGAAAATATAAGAAATTATGCTTGCACCTGTTGTGATTACAAAGCACAATAGAAATGCCATCTAGTCCGGCATTTCAATTCTGTGCATTTGAAAGATACGAAATTCAAATGTCATCTTTGCGACTACTCCACTTCAGACAAGGTAGATTTAAAAAGGCACATAAATGCTGTCCATTTAGAATTTAGGAAGAGGCACCGTTGTGAAAAATGTGATTATTCTGCACACCAAAAACACACTTTAATCAGACATTTCAACACCAGACATTCAAACATCTAACCTAAATATGAGAAGAAACAAAAATGTACAATATGTAGTTTCGAAACCAAATATTCAAATTCCCTTAAGAAACATATCTTAACATAAGGAGTGAAAGAACAGGAAATGAGATCTGATGTAAACCTCGCATTGACATGATGAAAAATATGATTGTAATTATGTATATATTGTAATCATTATTAGAATAAGTTTATTTCACATTTATAGGCATAATATTATATATTAATAGAGATAATTTGAGTAAAATCATTTATTTTATACCTTACATTGCTACTGTAATCAGCAACACCTTAAAAAAAAATATACTGTCTTATGAACTGGAAACAGCATGTTCTTTTTATATATTCCGATTCAAGTACGCAATAAATGAACCTGGGGAAATGTAAGATAACGGAAAAATCCATCTACCTACTTAAGACCTACAGAGACACTTGCACCTGTTACTTGAACATTGCCTTTAGGGTATGAAAGGTCTTGATATTTTCGATTATTCTAGAGACAGTCTGACCTCATGTCAGAGCATTTTTGGATTTCGTTTGGAAAATCATAAAAGAATTGATATATTTCTTCCCTGTCCTTTGAAAAACTTTTTTACTCCGGAATTCATGTCAGTGCTTTTCTTAATTTCTCATGAAAAATCATAAAAAAATTGATATATTTCTTCCAGTAAACTCCTGCGCTGTGAAATACCTTCTTTGTAGAATCTTCTGTCCACATGTCTGTGCTTTTCTGAATTTTTATTTGATTTCCTTGACATAAGAAGAGGTTCGGCACGTGTTGATATGGGATAGTTAGGTATATCAGAAAAACGTAGAAAAGCACTTTAGACCTTAGGTCAGGACTATTGTGCGCTTATTCTGGAGTCTTTTGTCAGACTGTGGAATGATGTTACAGCAAAATATCGTAAAGGGAAGGTGGCAAAATCAACAATCCGATAACTTGAATCCGAATTAACCACTCACTGTTTCTTCTCAGTTTTGTTTGAAGTCCAAATTTACTTATCTTGCGAAAAAGAGTATTTGTTATGTAAAATCATAAGAGAATTGATATTTTTCTTCCAGTTAACTCCTGCTCCCGCAAGACCCACCCCGGGTTGTAGAGCCATGGAGTAGTAGTAGTAGTTGATTCAACACTAAAAATCTATGTTACCTTCACACTTAAAATGAACGACTTGTATATGTGGTATTTTGTTATAAATATCAACACAGTTAAATATCTACATTTCAATTGCAACCATCAACTGACTATATTGGAGGTGGCGAAAGGTTTGTATGATAGAGCAACAAACATGTGCTCTGTACAAAAAAATTAAAGTAAGGAAATGAATAACATCACAAAAACACTCGGAAGTAATGGCAATCCCAAACTGATATTGGAAAGAGCGATAAAAATAGATGAAAATCAACGGGAACCCCAAAATGATACAAGACAAGTATATATCCGACAAACCATTAAAAGAGCCATTCAAAATGTAAAAGATTCATGAGAAGAAAAGAAGGAATTGGAAATAAATACGACATAACATCCTCGTTCAAGACACAAGATACTATCCAATCTAACAAAAGTTACACCTAATAATGAGAAGAAAGAATATCTTGTATCGGTAAAACAAAGCCCCCCTTGGAAGTATGAATAAGAGAACATCAGAATGTCTGAAAAATGTTAGACCCCGATGGATCGAAGTTGGTCCAACATGCTGTAAATAAGAATCATCAGATGAAATGAGTGATACATCTATAATATCCAAAGAGGATAAACTGATGCTACAGATGGATGACAATTTGAAATCGTCAATTTTGTCATTCAAAATTGAATATTTTCAAATATGTTCAGAGTTTCTGAGACTTGAAACCGATAGAAGGTGTCAATCGAAACGAAAAAAGCAAGAACAGTAAGAGATGATGGATATCGCCCAAGTAATAATTCTACAAGTCAGTTCTTATTCTTTCATTTAGTTGACCTCGAATCTATCGTCGCCAACCATCAGATGTTGACAATCAATTCTCTTCAACACTTAATATATTTTTTCTGTTAGCAGTCGCCAGCGAGATCGCAACGGGTTAAGGATTTCCCGGTTTACTCAGAGCAAAGATAAGATTTGTTTACTTGAGAGCCCCTGGGCATAATACGGTTTCCAGATTCGAAATGGATAAGTTTTCGCTTGGGTCCTTTCCTCAGAAACTAGCAACAAACGGAAAGTCGAGTTTTCAACAAAACTTCAGATTCCAAGAAGATCCTTCTCTAGAGGAACTTAACGAAAGCGTAACCGACATTGAAAACCCGAAATTAATGGACTCAGAAGGAAAGGAATCTGGGCAGGAGGACTTGTATCAATTTGAAATTGGAAGTGAATTGGAATTGAAAATAATTCAAAGATATTAATACGAAAAAGAGATCTTTTTGTTTTTATATTACAGTCATATATTAATTTTCAGCAGGAAATATTATCATGAAATCTAAAATTCAGTACGCGTCAAAATTATGTTGCAATATTTGCTTCGAAGAAAAATACTTGGCAACAAAATCCTTAACAGGTCACTTTCACCAAAGTTGTATGCATTTTTGTTGCACGCTGTGCCATTCGCACCAACCGTTAAAAATTTTTGAATGGGAAAAACTGGCTCATGCGGGACTTTTTTGGGAATGTCTTAATATCTTCTTCACATGCGTGCAGAAATTTTCGAATTTTTTTTAAAATAAGTTAGTTCAAAGAGATTTTCAGTATATGCACTTAGTTATGAAGCAGTTACTTCGAGATGATGGTACTGTTTCACACATTTTAATTTTTCACGTGAGAAAGTTGAAAGTTGTGCATCAATAAAACTGTAATGGTTGACTTTTATTTGGTGACAAATTTCATCAGGTACTATCATCACAAAGTAAATGAGCCAATTAAAGTGTACATACTGAAATCCTTTTGAACTCAGTAAAAAAAATTGTCCTGAAATTTCCTCGCACCTGTAAAGAAGTACAAAGACCTTTCCAAAAAAGTAACACTTGACCCACTTTCTCTATTCAAAAAATTTGGAGGGTTGATGGGTATGGTGCAGGGTCCAACAAAAATTCGTAAAAACTTTCTTCTGAGAAATGAATTTGTTTCATAAGTTTGGCCCGCACTGAATATTTGATAAAATTCAAACTTGGCGGTATAAATAAAGAACTGTAGCCACGCGATAGAGAGCCTAAAAATATGAAAAAATGGTACACTGAGTATATGTCCGAATCTACTTCTTTTGGGAAATACAGGGTGTCAAAGTTGATTTTTTTTTGAGTAACTAAGGAGAAAGGTAAAAATTAAAAATGTGATATGCGGGGTTTTGTATGATGCTGAATTCAAATATCCTACTAGTTTTTAGAATACTAATAGAGGGCGCCACATAGAGAATTCCTCCACATTTAAATCAACCCTAACTTTTATGTTGAATGATTATTTGGGCTATTACCATCATCTATTGTGGATGTAATGTTTTCCGACGTTTCGATAGACATCTTCTATCTTTATCAAGGAGGAAAAGTAAAAAACCTTTTGAAAATTATCAATTTTCAAAAAGTCAATATGACAGAAGTCATGAAAGAAAAATGAACAATGTTATATACTCATCTGTGATATGATGATCTTTTTAAGTTGGATCGAACTATCGGTGTCCAAACTTCTGGCAGATCTATAGATGGAGCACTTATGGAATCTGGTGTTATTTTCATAAATGCTGCTTCTTTGATTTTTCTTCTTGCAAGTTTTTCTTCTTTGGATATTATTGATGCTTCATCCCATTTTATACGATGATTCTCATCTACAGCATGTTGGACTAACCTGGATTTGTCGCTGTCTAGTATTCGTAGAAGCTTCTGATGTTCTTTTATTCGTACATTCAGAGGGCGCTTAGTTTCTCCGATGCAAGATCTTCCGCACTCGCAAGGTAATTCATATATGCAGTTCTTTGTCCTTTGTGTCTCATTATTAGGCTTAACTTTTGTAAGTTTAGCTCTGATAGTGTCTTGAGTTTTGAATGCAGTCGTTATGTTGTATCTATTTCCAATTCTTCTCATTTTCTC
The DNA here is from genome assembly GCA_030674115.1 of Micraspis discolor. NCBI lineage: Eukaryota > Metazoa > Arthropoda > Insecta > Coleoptera > Coccinellidae > Micraspis > Micraspis discolor. The sequence goes on from JARTUT010000443.1 coordinate 1,030,490, forward strand.
CGACAAACCTTTTACATAAGGAATTACGGTTTTAATGGTCTGATTTATATCTGTTGGTTCAGGTTGACTTTCTCTTGTTCGTTTAGCTTTTTCTAATATCTTTTTGGGGTAGCCATTGCTTCTAAGAGTTTTCGAGATGTTATTTATTTCTTCATTTTGGTCTTCTTCAGTGCAACAAATATTTATTGCTCTATCAAATAAACATTTTGCTACTCCCAATTTAGTGTTTAGTTGGTGGTTTGACTCAAAATGTAGATATTGTCCTGTGTTCGTTGGCTTTTTATACACAGTGGTTCTTGGGATTCCATTTTGTTTATGTACGAGTACATCTAAGAATGGAAGTTGTCTGTCCTTCTCGATTTCAATTGTGAATTTAATTGATTCCTCTTGATTGTTTAGATATTGAAGGAATCCATCTATAGTGTCTCTTCCATGTTGCCAAATAATGAAAGTATCATCTACATATCTTCTCCACAGTTTGGGTTTAAGTACATATTTTTCTAATGCCTTCTGTTCGAAAATTTCCATATATAAATCAGCTAAAATTGGTGATAGTGGTGAACCCATGGCCATTCCGAATTCTTGTTGATAAAAGATGTCTTCGAATTGGAAATATGTTGTTTCAATACAAAGAGAAAGCATTTCCATAATTGCATTGACGCTTAGTGTAGTTCTTTCACTAAGGGTTTGATCTTCTTCAAGCTTTTCATTTTTCTTTCATGACTTCTGTCATATTGACTTTTTGAAAATTGATAATTTTCAAAAGGTTTTTTACTTTTCCTCCTTGATAAAGATAGAAGATGTCTATCGAAACGTCGGAAAACATTACATCCACAATAGATGATGGAAATAGCCCAAATAATCATTCAAGACGAGCTCCATCATCAACAATATCTCGTCATCACCTAACTTTTATGCCTTACACTGTATGTCAATCTGGACTAGAAAAAGCGATCTCTCTATGTTTTTTCTCAGGAAGCTGTTGCGGACATATATTCAGAGAACCAAAGTGAGCCAAAAGGAATTTAACAGTTCCACTGACGTTTAATTGATGAATCATGATATTCTCAATACTGCCCTGAATGCATTGATATTTCATGATTCGTAGAGAGTACACTAAATTAAATTGCAAAATCAAACTCAATATACTGAATAACCTCTATTCTCCGTTATATACAGGTATGGAAAATGTAGACGGAAACACTGAGGTTTACGTGTATTTTTCGAGTTCAGTTCTAGTCCAGTGGAACAGTGAAATAATCGAAACCTCAGTGAGATTTGATAACGAATAAGCGGCTGGTCTAGTTTAATGGCAGTTTGTAGTGGGGATCTAGGATACAAATAGCCGAACGTGAAGGTATCGGCCTATCTTCAAAGGCAACAATAAACGAATTTATTGTCTCCGTAATTGATTGACCACCGAAATACTATTTTATTATTTGAATTTTCTCTTGAACAGTAAACATTTTTATTCATGCGAAATCTAATTTATTTTCAAACAGTGCGTTGTTATCGCATCTAAGTTCGGATTGCGACTGTCTGAATTCGATCTTATCTTCGATCCGCGAAGAGCAGCAGAGGTCCAGGCATCTCCACTACAATCGAAACTGCCATTAAACTAGACCAGCAGCTTATTCGATATCAAATCGCACTGAGGTTTCGATTTTTCCGCTGTTCCACTCGAATAATACACGTAATCCCCAGTGTTTCCGTCTACATTTTCCATACCTGTATAATCATTGAATAAGGAATTGGTTTATTTTATGAAAGTACTAGAGGATTTATGCCCACCGTCGAATCTAAGTCTGACTCAGCGCCATATTTAATTGTAAGGGAGGTTGAGATACAAATTCTCTTGCACCAGAGATTAAGTGAAGGATAAGTTTATCTTATTTTGAGCTATCATCGTTTATGGCTCACGAAAGACTCTTCCCTTAAACCCGAAATAACCTCTAAAAATTTATTGCTGTGACTAAGTCAATACTTGCTGAGTTGTTGTGATTTAATAGGGGAGAATATGAATCTTATAATTGGATTGAATATATGACGACGATTTCGATATGTTGAAAATGATTGATCAGGTTTTCCACATTTGTAATAAAATAGAGCTCATCACTATCTTGATATGAACAAATTGTCATTTTTTTAGGAGATTTATGCTGACGAAACAGAGCACTCTAAATATGTTATGTTTAATTGAAAATTATTGATTGTTATGATATATTTCGCAATATCTAAAATAAAATATGGTAGTTTGTATAATATTAAAATTATATGACCAAAAAAATTATTCCGAGGTTTCGGGGTACACTGGGGATTTCTGAATTTTAATTCTTTCCTTGAAATTGGTTATAGGTTAGAAAACATCAAGAGCAATCATTAAATATCTTCTTCCAACAAGTTGCTCGCAGTTCCATGTGCCTCATAATAATGGAACTACAGAAATCGACAAAACCATCGAACTTAGCGACGTTGCCAGATTGAAAATTTTTTAAGGCGTTCTTTACTAAGCTGTTGCTATTGAGAGTACGTGCTAATTAAGGCGACGGTAAGCCCAACTTACATTTGCCATTGCGCTATTGTAAGCTACTTTTGAATCACCGTGCTTGAATGGTTTCAGTAACCGAATATACGTAAGTATCGATAGAAGCTAAATCTGATTTATTGTGTGTAAATGCCTCAGTATTCACTCCACAAAAACATTTTTCCAGTCTACGCACAAGAGAAATCTGTGTCACTCACTCCACATACTGTTGAAATCCGTTTTTCACTATTCTCGTCGCGTTCCCCTAAACACATTCACTCTGGTTACATTCCACAATATGATCGTGCTCCCCTGTTCTAAACTCGCAAAGAGCAACGATATATCGTTCCAACTCTCCACATTCTACGAAATATCACTTCGCAGCGTTGTTACCAACACCATTAAGCTTAAAAAATTGCTTCACACGGACTGGGTGGTAAATTGAAGGGGCTAATTGAAAAAAAGGAAATCGGGGTTTTTTTATCGGTGGAAACTACCCCGCTTGCATGTCGAGATGCAGTGAAACCTTCGAAACTACTTCACATTAGAAACAATTTAGTAATACGAAAGAGAGATGTTTCGCCTGCAAACTTATCTACTCTATGATTTGCCTTGGGGTTGTAATTCGTGGGTATCACACTTCGTATTATTTATGACTCGGAAGTAACGTTTGTTTCGTGTATATTTATACTTTGACCAATTCAATGATAACGAAAGCTACAAATATGTAAGCTGAGTTTTCAACAACTGCTTTAATTTTAATTATAGATTCTGAAAGGCAAAAGGAACAATCTTTTTATTGCTTTTTCAATTAGACTATTTTTTCACTTAGCTAGGTGCTCTTTCGTGCAATGAGTATTTATTGAAAATAGCGGGTCCATAATGAAAAATTGAAAAAATTAAAAACTGTTTCTACTCATAACTGTATAAACAAACCCCATGAAAATGGTACTGATAAATAAAGTCACTTCTGTAATCCTACTTCACCTTATACACTGCTTAGGAAACCAATTATTAAATTTACCATACTCGTCCAAAAACCAACAAGCGTATCTTCTTCTTCTCCATCATATGCTATTGACTACTGGACGAAAGACTCACTTATATGCTTCCATATTACTGGATCTTGCACACTCTACATCACAATTAACCATTTCTGGTCATCCCCTGTTGCGATATGCTCCTTGTCCTGGACGCCATTGTATCACTTTCTTTGGTCACCGACCGTCTGTTGGTCTGGCAGTATATCTTGCCTAGTTAGACTTCAAATTTAGGATGGTCTTGGCAAAATCTTGAACTCTTGTTTCGGATCCTATGTTTATATTTGGAACTTCATCTTGAGGAGTTACGACCAGTGGAACTCTATCTTGGGTAGTTAGACCAGCTTTGAGTTTTACCATATTTCGTTGGGTCATTTTTACTTTCTTGACTTTTTCTATGTGTTAGCATTTTTCAATTTATCGAAGCCTGCCTAAGTCTGACCTATTCTTGTCCTAATTTCCAATATCTGATTGTCTCGTCCACTATCAACCTCATATCCCAAGTATTTGTATGATTCGATTCGATACATGTATATTCAACTCGGGATGATTCATTCAAAACAAGGTTTGTCATGCACTGCAGAGACAACCGAGACGGTCAACTCCGAACTAAATTCGTGTCCGATTTAATTTTCTATCTCTCTCCGAAAAATGGGGCTGTTGTCAGATGGCGCTGACATCAGTACCGGTGAAAGAATGGCGAGAAATTTGAATCGATAGCAGAGGATCACTAAATTTTAAAAATGAATTTTGCGAAAATAATGAAAAAACTTTCATCCTCGATATGCAATGTATGATTTAGGTAAACATTTGCCATATCAAAGATGAAAATTTTTCATTATGTTCGCAAAATACATTTTCAAATTATATATCGATATTTTCATCTTGAAAATTGAAAATATTTATAACACACTATTGATTACAGCTCTTTTTATTGAACAATATGAACATTTTATCACTTATTCTATGCTCTCGAATTGATGACAACTATTGTACAGAAAATAAACATAAAATGATGCAAAAAATAACAAGGGTGCTTGAGATAAAAAAATAATGAAGAATGTGGATGTTGGGGAAAAACTAGCAATACAAATTTGAGATATGGCTGGAGTAATTTATGATTTATGATCAACTTTCAACAAGAAGTGGACTTTACATGAAACTTAACAAAGGTTGAATTAACAGAACAGACTGCTGAAATAAAAATAAATCAAAAATTACTCATGGCGTATTTTTTCAATTTTTTTCAAATGGTTTTTTTAGCTTCGGATTTAATTTCTTCTGATTTTTTTTTGCACCACCAAGGAATGCCAATCCTACAGATCTCAGAAGTCGTTATATCCCTTATGCAATCCCTGTGTTCCGAACAACCCAAGTCCTCAAATACAACGTCGGATCTAAGTATCTGAATGGCTGATCCACTAGCATGCGACTCCGGCAATATATTATGTACTTCAACATCAGCTGCAAGTAATGAAAATAATAATGAAATAATATTTCATAAATCAAAAGCTTCAGTTAATCAACAATACTGTAATAGGAACATGCATTTGAAATAATAGGTTTGTTCATCTCTCAGTTCGAAACTGACGCCAACAAACCTAATTTGATTGGAAGAATGTAATACCTGTAGTTGTTATAGTACTTGGACTTTGTTGTTCCTCAGCTATTTGGGACCTCTCACTGCCTGATATGTTACCTAAAACAATGATCAAGGTTTGAACATTTAAGAAATCATGTAACTTATTGAATTCAAATGTTCTCACATGCAAAAATGAAATATTACGTAAGTGAAAAGATGAAAGACAACAAAATAATTATATTGAAGATACAAACAATTAATTCACAATACCTGACGATTCAATAGATCCTACAGCCCGTGATTTCTCCATTACTTCATGTGATTCCTAAATTATTGCATGTGATTCCTCCATTACTTCAATGTCTGATGAAGGGTTGACCCAAGCCATAGGAATAACATGTCTGTTTAACTTGTTGCGATTTGAATTTGTAAAAGAATTTTCACTAAAATGTCCATCACAAATTCTATGACGTTTTCTTATCATAGCACTAGAACGAAGACCAAGAGCATTCTTCCACAAATTCGTCCTACAAAATAAATTTTTAACTTAAATAATATACTTTCCATCCAAAGCAAGCATCAGATGAAATAAATATAACTTTTATTCTTACCGCTCAGGATTGGAAGGAAAACAAAATAATTATTGACTTCGTCATCTAAAGCACCGCATATAATACAATGCTTATCACCCATCTTTTTGAGTAAATATTAACTCACTTTTTCTCAAATTAAATTAAAAGAACCATGCCAAATGTTTTCAATACAAGTTTTAATATGTTGAATGATTGTTTGGGCTATTACCATCATCTATTGTGGATGTAATGATTTCCGACGTTTCGATAGACATCTTCTATCTTTATCAAGGAGAAAAGTAAGAAACTTTTTGAGAATTATAATTTTTCAAAAAGTCAATATTACATCGGAGAAACTAAACGCCCTCTGAATGTACAAATAAAAGAACATCAGAAGCTTCTACGAGTACTAGACAGCGACAAATCCAGGTTGGTCCAACATGCTGTAGATGAGAATCATCGTATAAAATGGGATGAAGCATCAATAATATCCAAAGAAGAAAAACTTGCAAGAAGAAAAATCAAAGAAGCAGCATTTATGAAAATAACACCTGATTCCATAAATGCTCCATCTATAGATCTGCCAGAAGTTTGGACGCCGATAGTTCGATCCAACTTAAAAAGATCATCATATCACAGATGAGTATATAACATCGTTCATTTTTCTTTCATGACTTCTGTCATATTGACTTTTTGAAAATTGATAATTCTCAACAAGTTTCTTACTTTTCTCCTTAATAAAGATAGAAGATGTCTATCGAAATGTCGGAAATCATTACATCCACAATAGATGATGGTAATAGCCCAAACAATCATTCAACACGAGCTCCATCATCAACAATATCTCGTCATCAAGTTTTAATATGTGTAGGTTAGGTGTATGCGAAAATTTTCTTCTTTTTATTTATATTGCACATAAATATTTTCAATCATCCAGTCAATGTATACAGCGACATCTGAAAATAGGTTCGAAAAGTGGGACTAAGATAGACTTATGCTAGTTGAGATGGAACACAACATAATTCTTAACATCGGACAAAAATTGGCATGGAGTTGACCGTCTCGGTTGTCTCTGATGCACTGTGTCTTCAGTGGTAGATTTACACTAGAGGCAGTCGGGGCTAGTGCCTAGGGCGGCAAAATTCGAAAAGAGAGAACACATTTTCTATACAATATATTCATTTTTTAATACAGTACACAATTTATCAAACTTGTGTTAAAATCTTTATCTGGTCAGCACGTTATGAAGCGGTTCAAGCACTTAATTAACATTTCGTTGAAAAAATCGAAACTTTGATTAGGCAATTACACGACAAGATGCTAAAAGTTTCCGAACTCAGTTGGAGCGACTTGAAACAGCATTTTTGCAGATACTTTGGCATTTCTTCCTCTCAAGATTTAATGCTGTGAGCCAAAGATTGATTGTAGCATCGCTGATATAATTGATGATTCTCATACTTTGATTAAAGTCGTTGCTGATACGTGAAATGAATTTGAAATCTATGAAAAAATTCTTTGAAAATTTCAGAAATTGGAGATTATAAATCAACAGTTTCCAGCCAAAGGAAGAGAAAATTATATTCTTGTGAAATACGAGATGGATATGTGCTGCTGTCAGGTCGAGACCAGATTAGAGTTAATACTTTTAATGTCATTCTTGACAATCTGGTATCTGACTTGCTTAAAAGATGTACATCTTATGAAAAGATTCCAGAAAAATTCTCGGTTATCATTGAATTTTGTGATTTAGATAATTGGGAACTTCGTAAACGGGCTGAACGGTTAAGAGAAATATATTGATCTGATCTTGAGTTCCCACTAGAAGACGAATTTGTGCACTTCACCTTCTAATCATCATCTAATCTTCTGGAACTTCTACATTCAAACGACCTACTACTTTCTTTACACTTTCCAAACGTAGAAATCACTTATCGAACATTTATAACTTTATCTGTAACATACTGTAGCGCAGCACGATCGTTTTCTCCTTTAAAACAGAATAAAAATTACTCACGTTCTACAATAGGTGCAAATTAACTCAATAGCTGAGCAATTCTATGACCAAACGTAGAAATCGCTTATCGAATATTTATAACTTTATCTGTAACATACTGTAGCGCAGCACGATCTTTTTCTTGTTTAAAACGAAAAAATTACTTACATTCTATAATACAATAGGTGCAAATAAACTCAATAGCTTAGCAACTCTATGCATGGAATCCGATGTGCTTCAACGTTTAAGGCCAGTCCACATTTGAAGCGGATTTAGTCTGGCCAGTCAACCCGACCCGACCAGACTCGATCTTCCTACATTGCAGACCAGACCGAGCACTGCCTCCAATGTAGGAGTAAAGTACGTTTTCTTTGTGTTTGTTTCCGCCAGACCCGTCCAGACCCGCCAGACTGTCTGGCGGGTTCAATGTAGGACTGGCGTAAGGCGGGTTCACACGGGGTCGTGAATCGGGCGAGAGTACGAGCCCCCGATCAGTCGGTCGAGATCACTACCAAGTGTGAACTAACGGTAGAGAGGGTGATGGTAGTGCACGACTTTGAAAAGGGGGGTCGTGACATCTCCATTTTGTTGGAGTGAGTACGACCACTTCAGTCGTATTTTACAATTTTGTTCATCATCATGTCGGTGTACAAAATGAACAATTCCCAAATTATGAAGTTTGTTGATTTTTATCGAGATAAGGAGTGCTTATGGAAAATAAATTCGCCAGTACAAGCTTCGTGACGCAAGGGATGAAGCGTTAAAAGAAATATGTGTTGAGATGAACATTGACGGTTTTGGTATTCGCGAAGCCGCGCAAAAAATAAAAAACATTAGGTCTTGGCAAAAACCAAAACAGGTTTGGTTCTATCCTAAAAAAACTCCTATAACTGTTGTGATCTTCCAACGATAATAGTCTGCAAATACTATTGGTGGCGCCGAGTGAATTCCGCCTCTTGACCCATTCTCGAACCCACATTTTTCTCTTCTTGTTTTCAAAATTTTTCAAATGATTCCTCAACTCATATACTAATATTTTGCATACAACCTTTGGGGATTCTTATTCTGCCATATTGAAAACAAGATCAAGGGAAGCACAACCACGAAAAGGCACGTTCCCGTGCGAACTGGATGAGGTCGTAAGCTCCTACGGGATGAAAACAAGTCGTGTAACATGCGCATTAGTGGTCGTGTTTTCGCCCTGTTCACTACCCCGTGTGAACCCGCCTTTAGAGTGATGATTTTATCGACCAGTTTGCAATTCGGAAAGTTGGGCGAGTGTGAAACAATAATGAGATATTGATATAAGTCCTTCTTCGTGCAAAATTTAAAATTATAAGAAAATTACAATTTTTTCTTATTTTTATAGTATTTAATGAAAAATATATGAGTAAATAAAGAAGAAATATAAATAAAACATTAAATATTATAAATAATATATAATACATAATAAATTTCCTGCAATGAATTACTTATTTTAATTCTTAAAAAATAAAATTTCGAAACTATAAAAATAAAAATTAATTCATAGGGCGGAAATTTCTTCAGTGCCCCAGGGCGGCAAAAATTTAAATCCGGCCTTGTGTATCATTGATAAGTTCATTTTGGGGTATACCTTTTTGGCGGCCATATGTGAAATTATCTTTATCGTTGCGTATTTCCGAACTATTTTGTTTTCTCTATCATACTTTACAGAGAAGAGACAAATGGTTAAGGAGAGCATCGCACCTCGTCTTAACCCTATACCGATATTAAGCTTGCGAGTTGGTTGCTCGTTTGTTTGTTTTTCAATTTATACAAGGTGCTTCATTGGTAAATGAACAAGAGCTAAAGGGTAGATATAAGACCTGCAGGTGAGTCAAAATAACCCTAATTTCAAGGGCCTATCTTTCTTTATTTTCAAGATACAGAGTGTTTAATTCATTTTGTCAATTTCTTCCATTACCCATAACTTTCGAATCACTATATATTTTCATGATTTTTAGTGAGTTTATTGTCTCCAACAACTTCTTCATACCTACATTCAAAATGAATTTATTTCAGGTCCAGCTTAGAAAAAATTGATAAAAACAAATTCAACCCGGAAAAATTACCGTTAATGAACTTTTGTGAATTTAATAGGATATTCGAGAAAAAGATAAAAAAGTAAAGGGAGCAAGGTATTTTTCTTATTTGCGCATGGGATTTTAACACTAAATAAATCTCTTCGAGACTGAATATTCAGACAACACAGTAACCAGAATTTTAAAAAACTCAAAGTTATTATGATCAATATGACACTATGTATCTTGAAACTAAAGAGAGATAGGCCCTTGAAATGGGGGTACTCTGACTCACCTGAAGGTCCTCTATTTACTCTAAGCATTTCTCTATTTACCAATGAATCACCTTGTGTATAAGGTTGGGAATAAAGAAATCCATTATCTTTTCTTTAATTTTGGGGCTTCATTTGAGATAGTTACAATTATTTGATAAATGTTCAAAGGTAATTTCATTATGCCTCGTTCCCAAAACGTTTTGTCCCTACTAGCAAAAAAATGAGATAACCATTTCTCACAATTTTCTCTTGAGGACAATTGTACACTACCAAGAGCATTGGACATGGATAAAATTAAATGACAATCGCTTGGTGCCAGATCTGGGTTATAAGGAGGATGCATAAGAACCTCCTAATCAAGGTTCCGAAGCTTTTGGCGGGTTATCAAAGACATGTGAGGCTCGGCGTTGTCCTGAGGGAATAAGCCAACTCTCCTATTCGCTAATTCTGATCTCAATATTGTTGCTCAAAGTAGATGACCTCTTTCCAATCCCACTAAATACACAGTAAATTTTTCCGGGTCATCAATCCTTGGTTGGTCACCGTTTGTGCTGTTTCACCGTCCTTTTACCATGAACGGTTTTGCTTGACATGGTCGTATATGCCCCCAATCTCTTCACCAGTAACCAGCCTCTTCAGAAATGGATCGATTTTGTTTCGTTTGGCCAAGCAATTGCAGATGGAAATACGATCCATCAATTGTTTTTTACAACTCGTGCGGCACTCAAACATCAAGCTTCGATTTTGAGAAACCTAGAGGAGAAACTTGTTCGAAGGGTCATTTAACTTCTTCCATTTGACGCACGACTATAGTCATGCTAAAAACCATCAGTACCTTTGACACATAATGATCGGCCCTAAATCCATTCTGATATTTATATATGTAACATTGCTCAATCCTATGCTTCTCGACATTCACAAGTTGCGGATTCAACTCAGTTCTATCTGAAAAGTACACTATTAGTACGACCAAGATCTGTTCTCAAACGATTTAAAACTGTCAGAATTCATCTACGAAAAACAAAGCCAGGAATTTTTCTCCAAAGATCAGAAATGCGATTTCTATTGAACATTTCATAAGAATTCCATTCAGTTATGGCTAATTCTTTAGCGTTTAAGTTCATATTGTAGAAGGTATTATTCGATAAGCGTTTACGTTATTTAATCTGGGGATTCTATTCTGTGAAATGTTTTATGAAATTAATCGGAATTGGAAGAAATATGACATTTGTTCCAAGAATTCAGAGCTGCAGTCTGTCTGCGAATATAAGGAAGGAGAATGTGAGAAAAAAATGGGAATCGGTGTAGATAATACATCCATAAGAATAATTATTATGGTTCCAATGTATTTAATTGAGCAACGATTTTTTGTGTTTGTACCTTATTAAACCAAACAGCGCAACTGTACTCAGGTGAAGAGAAGACTAAAGTTAAAGATGCTGTTCGTAAAGTAGAGGCGTCAGCACCCCAAGATGATCCCGCTAATCTCTGAATAATATTTTTCCCAGGTTTCAGGAGCAGATCTTCTAAATGATCTTCTTGTTGAGAAGTGAATCTTACTTATCTCCTAAATACTAAGGGTAGTATTCATGTTTGAAAGACGAATCTTTCAAAGTTACAGCTAATATCCTTTATTTTTCAATTGGTTTCTTTATTTGAAATCATTGATGATACTCGTGGAAATATGTCATATTATGTGCAATCAATATGCTACTCCCCACATCTCCTTCTTTTGTAGCCCTGGATGCCGTTTTCCATGAAATGTTTCTCTATATTTGATCAGTGGGTATAATCCCATTAAAACAATACTTTCGTCACTCAGTACACTCTAATGTTTACGATTTATCCAAAGGCCGATTAACACTCAAGAAAAATGAACCGTCTAATTTTTTGCAATTTAACTGAAAGCTTCCATTAATGTTACGTTAACGGCTAATCTAACTTTTCTAATTACTTGTCGATAGTTATCAAGACTTCTTATTCCTCATCTATCTAAAAGGATCTAATGGTTTCCTAATTATTGGAGAACTTGGATTGGGACTTTACCTGGCGCCAAAGGATCGAATCCCAATAAGAACGTTTTCTCTTTCGTTAATGACTTCTTTTGGGGTGTGACTAAATTGCATGAAACAAGAATTGATTTTCTTCAGCATGAATTTAACTGAAATTTATGATTTGCTGTTTACTTCGATTATAGTTTATTTAATTGGAAATGTTTTTTTTTATCACGGAGTCTTCAAATTTTAATCACCTCTCTTTAACCCATAGAAAATGAAATTCTGTGTTTTTTTTTAATTCGTGTATTGTTCAGTTTTTATAATATTTGCTTGATGAATAATATATTTTGGATTAGAGGCTTAGTATTACTCTGCATTTGTTTAATCAAATACTAACATCTGAAAAACTGAATTGAGAGATTACTTAATGGTGAACTGGATATAAGAACTGAATCATTTGATGGAGGTGAGCTAGTTTCCATATTGTCAAAATAGGTTGATTGTCCATATGTCGAGTTCGTTACTGGACCAAATCTGTCGAATAGTTCTACATCTGAAATTTGCTATCCTCAATGAATTCTAGAATATCCGTCTGATCACTTTGTATCTCAAAAATGTTTGAATGAGGTTAAAATGAATTAGTCTGCAAAATATCTTGTAAATCTTCATGAAGGAAAATAAAAAAAAATCTAAAACTAAATACTATATATCCCATAAGTTATTCATCAGAGATCCATAAAATTGGGAATATACTTCGAGATTATTGATATCCATCACATCTTTGAATTTCAGCATAGTACACTCTAGGGTCCGTGAAGTGAGCGAAAAGTTGGAAGAACCAATTCTGAAACAATGTCAAATATTTTGTGCTTTATTAGTGCCTATTTCTGCTTTCTGAACCAATTTTAAAAAATCAACCGTTTCTAAAACAGCAGAGAATATTTTTCTTGGTGCTGAGTGACAGCACCAATAAACTGAAATTTCGTGAAAATTTTTGTTGTTTCACTTATCGCCTAATTGGTAACTATTGGTGCTTCCAGAACAGCTGCAAGATCATTTCTTGTTTTATTATAATTCAAAGTTGTTTTTTGCTAAGCGTGAATTTGGCGAAAAGTTGGGTGCACCAATTATGAAACAACGTGAAATATTTAGTGCTTGATTAGTGCAAATTGGTGCTTCATAAGACTTTTAATGCACCACTATGGCAATATTTTGATTTAATACGACGTCGCCATCTATCCACAATGAATACAATCATTTTCTTTAGTATATTTGCGGCCACCTGAAGCGTAACACGCGTCCCCAACGAACTATGCTGCAAAATTGCCAAGCTTGATCTCAAAGGATGAAATTTAATAGCGGGTTCGAAACCATTTAAGGAATATCCTGCCATTGATTGAACGAAATAATGTATAATTTTCTTAATATAATTTTGAGGTTTCTTACGAATCTCCAACTGTTTCTGAAAATATAGAAATTACGGATTTTACGTTGAGTGTTGAGGGTGAGATTCAACTATACCATTATTTGTCTGATAAAAATTATTTTACCATTTAAACAGCAAGAGCATAACAATTTTGAATAAAAGTATTGACATTTCAACAGAAAAAACCGAAATATATGAAAATATACATATAACATACAGGGTGCTCCAATTAGTGACGTCTATAAATCAATGAAAGAAATTAATTTGTGAAATCAATATTTTGTAGACTTGTATATATATTCTTTTGAACTTTTGGCTCACAATATTTAGTTAGCAAACAATAAAGCATATAGATCAGGGGTTAGTGACGGGGTGTATAATTCGGCGTATGACATAAAAACCTAGGAAAAACCCCCCAAAAAAAAAAACCCTGGCTCCCCGTCTAAGTGTGAAAATACAAAAATAAGCTGAAATATATTTTAGGGACTTCTTTCTTCCAGAGTGTTCATCTATTGATGGAGACAGAGACTTCTTGAAGTTGCTCACATTGAATCTGGAAATAAAAAGACGAAAGCAGAAAAAAATCTGAATAACAAAAATACGTATCATATTCGTTTGAAATTTATAACCCATTCCAAGAAAGAGTCGGAAACATCATGAATAGCCCTAAAACCATCTCGAAATTTATATATGGGACAACTATTGATGAGATGAGGTATTGTTTCTTCTGCTTCTCCACATTCACAACTAGGAACTGAGTTCCATCTAAATAGCATGCTATTGGTACGACCATGACCTGTTCTCAAACGATTAGGAACTGTCCAAATTTTTCTTGGAAGATCAAAACCAGGAACTTTTTCAGAAGGATCAGAAACGAGATACTTATTGAACATTTCGTAAGAGTTCCACTCAGTCTTCCATAATTCTTTATCACTTATGTTCATATTGAAGGACGTATTATGCCATAATGGTTTACGTGATTTCAATCTGGGAATTCTATTTTGTTGAATATATGAAATAATTGGAAATAAATTAGGAAAATAATGATATTTGTTCCAAGAATTCAGAGCTGCAGTCTATCTGCGAATATGGGGAGGGACAATATTAGACAAAACTGGGAACCAATGAAACGGTGTAGATCTTATGGTGCCAGTAATTATTCTCATGGATGTATTCAATTGTGCATCGATTTTTTGTATATGTGCACTATTAAACCAAACAGATCAACAATACTCAGCTGCAGAAAAGACTGGGGCTAGAGATGCTGTGCGAAGAGTGGAAGCATCAGCACCCCAAGACTATCCAGCTAATTTCTGAACAATATTATTCCTAGTTTTCAGTTTTAGGCTCAGATCATTTAAATGAGCCTTGTAATTGAGAGATGAATCTAATTTAACTCCTAAGTATTTTGGATAGAAATTATGTTCGATAGTAAAATCATTGAAAGTTACAGCTAATTTCCTACATTTTTCATTATTATTCAGATGGAAACAAGCTACCTCTGTTTTGTTGGGATTTGGACATAATCGCCATTCAATAAAATAATTCTTTAAAATTTCCAAATCAGATGTAGACTTGTATAAACTCAAAGCGAAAAAAACTTTCTTTAAGCATTACAATAAAGAAATTTCTCACAAAGCACACTATAAATATTTCAGTTATTCTAAAAAATGTAGAAAGGTACTGACGAGAATTCTAGAGTTCTAAGTTTATTTCCGGTACTCAGCAACAGTGCATTACTAAAACAGCCGACAGAATGAGTAAAAAAGTAAAAATAAATACATATCAATCGACAACCTCTTAAAAAGTTATGATTCAATTGACAGACGGTTTTTGATTACTATTGCTTTTTTTCTGACATCAGTAAGTTTTTGCTTCAATCCTTGTTCGCTGTTGAATCAGGTCTTTGTGCAATCCCTAAATGAAAAAATATTGATAGGTTTGAGGTCCGGCGAAAACGCTGGCTATTCGATCGACCCTCCGCGCCCGATCAATCTTTCGAGATATGTGGTGTCGTGTTCAAACGCAGAAACTTACAGAATTGGAAAGAAAAATGAAGCACGAATAATCAAGTAGCTACAGACAATTGGAACCTATTTTTTTCAAGACGTTGTCGATTGTGTATTCATGTTGGAAGAAAAAGGTTTGAAAATTTACTGACATAAAAAGTCACTTTTCAGTAATCCATGCTTTTATTTGCTATCAGAATTCAATTTCCCAACTAGCCATTCTGATTTTTATTTCAGCTTAAATTTCAAATATCAGTAGTTGAATCGAAATTATTTCAGAATAACACAGCTATATATTTATTTTACAAGAAATTCTATTGAATTAATGTAAGATCACATATTTTAGTTTAACTCACCATAACAGTGATAAAATTTACCAGATATACCGGTATGAATCGAGCGTCAAGATACAAATGTCTCGATAGGGAACATTTATTGTGAACGAGCCTTTATTTTGTTTTTGTTTGTTTGCTATGACATCTGTGGAACATATTTAGTATACATCAAGTCACTGAACAGACATCATATATTTTCATCGTGTTAAAAATGTCGAATTTTGTACCAGAAAGTGATGATTTGCGAAAAGCATTTGTTTTTTGTTTTCATTTGAAGAAAAGTGCTGCAAAGACGCATCGAATGCTTGTTGAGGCATATGGTGATCATGCTCTATCAGAAAACAACATGAAAAAGATGGTTTCAACGGTTCAGAAATATTGATTTTGATATGATGAATACTGAACGCTACCGACAACAGATGATCGATTTAAACCATGCATCGATCGAGAAACGACCAGAACCGGTTCAGAATACAATAAAAAAACTTGGCTGGGAGCTGCTACCCCAGCCGCCGTATTCACCGGACTTGGCTCCTTCCAACTACCATTCGTGAAAACAAATCGATGAAAATCGATGGGACTCGCATTGGCGGAGCAGCACTTTGATTCCTACGAGAAGATCGAACACTGGTCTCCACAAATTGTCAGAAAGGTGGTCAAAATGTGTAGAAAACACCATTGTTTGGCCATCCAATACTTTGAATGGAATGTTTTTTAATTTTCCATTAATAATAAGTGATTATTTTTCACAAAAAACGCTCATTCAATACCGGTATACCTGATAAATAGAATCATCGAGCTTTATACGTGTTTTAATTTTTTTTAGTCTATCCGCCGTCTTAGGCAGATTACAACGAAAATGATTAAGTACTATTTTTCCTTATAATATTGATAATTTAAAATCATGTACAGTTCTTTAACTTGTCCAGAAGCTTCATGAATTAGGAGAAAATTAGGAACTGTTCTGATGTTCGGAATTTAAGTATTCGCTTGATCATTTTTTGCTTTAGATAAACCGATATTATCAAAATTGTAGAAATATCGAAAAATCGATTGGATCGGTAACGCTGATTGAGAATTTCATCGATGGCGACGTAGCATTGAATCAAATTATTACGTTTATCTCAAATCCATAGTGTTCCTAAAAGCCTTGCTTGGCTGACATCGACTTCAAAAAACAAGACAAGTAGCAGAATGGGCACTTTTTGCAACACGAAAATGAAATGTTTCAACGCAAGAATCTTGGAATTGCTTTGGGCTACGAGTATTAACCGATGTTATCTCTATTTCAGTCAAGTATTTTGAGGAATTTGTTGGAATTTAATACCTCCTAATGCCTTTTTATGTCATTTTTGCAGTTGGTGTGAGTGATACGAAAATTGACAGCTTACATAATTTGAATCGTACGTTCGAATTTTAAAATAATCATTATTACATATTTAATTCGTGAATTTTTTCTGAAGAAATAGATTTAACACCACCATAATTGAGAGAAATTGCTAATAATGTTGCAAATAAACACCCCAAACATCGAAATCCTTGAATGAGTGAGAATACGAGAAACTTATGAAATTAATTAACAAAAATTGAATAAAAACACTTGACTGTACGTATCACAAATTTTTATTTAAAGCATCGTTGACATGCATGTTTCGGGTTTCATCCCATTTTCAAAACTGAATATAAAACAATATCGGTACACATCTACATAACATATCAAGTAACACATGTTAAAATTGGTGATAGACGGAAATCTAACTGATAATTTACAATGGGAAGATTTTGTTTAAAAGCTGATGTTATTTCTAAATATTCTAAAAGGTCCATGCGTTTACCTTTATGGCATTTGTGCAATATTTTGGTTTTTTCAAAATCAATAAAATGGTTTGAGGTGATACAGTGACTAGAGAAACCAGTAGTGGGTTTGTTTTGGAGGATTGATTTTTTGTGTTCATCAATTCTTTTTGCCAGTGAACGATCAGTATGACCTATGTAAAATGCAGGGCATTCATTACAGTGAAGCCTATACACACCGCTTAATTGTGTGTTGTTCGCTAGATCCTTACCATTAAAGAACATTGATCTCAAATTTTTCTTATTAGTACAACTAATGTTAATATTATAATGTCTGAGTCTTTTGCAAATTTTATCACTCAGAGATGGGATGTAGTCGATATATGCGTATGTTTTGGTTTCGGTTTCATTATTTGGTGGATAAATTGAATGTAACAATTTCTTCTGCCGCTTTCTGAAATGAAGTTGATCTATTATATCCAAGGAGGGTAGCCATTATTCCCAGCTAAAAATTTCAGTGTGCGAACCTCCTTGTCATAGTTAATTTTTGGCATTGGAATTGAGACTAATCTATGAGTTAGTGCGTGAAATGCTGACATTTTGATTTTATAAGGATGCGAACTACTATTTGGTATTAAAATATCAGAGAAGGTGGATTTTCTGTATATATCAAATTCAAGGTGTTCATTTTTTCTTTTAATCTGTATATCTAGGAAGTTCAGACATCTATTATCATCCTCTATTTCTAATGTGAATTTGATGGAATCATGGATGGAGTTCAACAATTCCAAAAATGCCGTCAATTCCGATATCGACCCAGTCCATAAGCAAAAAACATCATCCACATATCGCTTCCAGAGTAGTACAAAACCCGTCAAGCCAATGTCTTCTGAGGAAAATATTTTCTTTTCAAGGGCTGTCATAAATATCTCACTGAATAAATAAGATGATGGGGATCCCATAGGTAAGCCATTTAGTTGTTGGTAAATTTTATCATTGAATTTGAAGTAGCTCTGTCCCAGACATATCTTAAGAAGTCTCATTACCTCTTCTTTCGGTTCAATGGTGACTGAGGGTTTTCATCAAGTTGTTGTTCCACTAGTGATTCGACTACTGTGGTTGGAATGGACGGATATAAATTTACTAAATCGAACGAAACCATTAATGCGTTGGTTGGAACTTTGAGTGTTTATAATTCATTAGTTAATTGAATGGTATTTTTGATAGAATATTTAACGTTATGTTGAATCAATTCCGGTAGTATGGAGTTCAGATATTTACACAATTTTGAAGTTGGTGCATTGGTGTAGGAGACAATAGGTCTCATTGGACAATTTTCTTTATGTATTTTTGGGAGAGAGTATAAAGAAGGTATTGTGGGATTCATCACGGTCAGAGAGATATTTACCTGAGACAATAGGTTTATTGCTTTTTTGACTTCACCTTGAAATTTTGATGTTGGGTCGGATTTTAATTTTTTGAAATCGTTGGAGTTCAGAAGAATTTCCGTTTTTGTTAAATAATCATTTTTATATAAAATGGTTACAGTATTGCCTTTGTCAGCTTTCGTTATTATCAAGTCATTATCTGCGGCTTTTTTCTTTATTTGATTCACTAATTTCTTTGCTATTATTATTAAAAGTCGAATTGGAGATAATTTCTGCACGTAATGCTTTCTCCATATTCCGTTTATTTGGGGACTCGATTTTATTTAAAGCCAATTCTACGTTCACGGCAAGGTGTTTACGGTCAGATAAATTAAAATTATTCGGGCTGTACTTCAAACCTTTACATAATAAGTTCAATTCTTGTTCTTGAAATTGTACATTTGTGAAATTTTTTACCTTTTCATGAAAATTCACAGGTGTTTCACTCACTGATGTCAGGTTATTCTAACTTATTCGTCTATTATTAAAAAGTTTATCAAGTTTTCTAAGATGAATCAGATATTGATTGTGGCTTGAATACCTCACTTCCTCTCTGATGGCAGAATCCAAATAGTCAAATTCAATGGGGTTGAGTCGATAGGTTAATTCACTATGTATTATTTTAAGATGTAGTTTATTGTTGTCTCTTATCCTGTACCACTTTTTCATTTCCAGCTTGATCCATGTTCTTATCGCAGTGTTTATCGCTGATTTCGCCTCGGATGAATTATGTTTACAATTGATTTTCATGTATTTCGGTTTTAATCCATTGAAAAGGCACTGTTTGTTGAACCATAAATGGTTATTACACTTCGTGATCTTCAATCTAATGAAATGTTCTTAAGAGAATTTTGTCATAATAATTTCTGACAATGTTTTGATGATGAGCGTATTTTGAACATTTGACTTATAAGTGTTAAACTTTATGGAGAACTTATTCAATGTTACACAGTATGCTTAACATTAGACAGAGCATGGATATTTAACTGATAGTCCCAGGCAATTCATCATATCGGACCCATTTTGGTTGAATATTACTAGCCAATATTATGAATTGAGATCTCATTAACATCATAATAGTTTTTTTATCAATTTCAGATCAGGAAAATGTAGTATACAACCTATTGGTATCAATAAAATAGATGGATTGACACAAAGAATTCCAAGATTTTTGAAGTTTTCAAACCTAGAACTTAATTCTAGTCATTGCTTCCGTTGACTCAGCTTCTGAATAAAGCAAACAGCGAAGAGTTCTGCAGTTGCTGAAGAATATGTTGATGCGTCTCTTTCAAAATAACCTAATATTTCAATGATTCTCTCAACACAATTAAATGAAGAATTTGAAAGACATGAATATGCATTCTACTTCGAAAATAAATAAACCACCAAAATTGAAATTGAATTGAACCAAAGGAAACTAATATCACTAACCAAGTACCAACTTATGATAACATTATCACACAGCACAATATACCAGGTATATCAACCTTAAATACAGGTTTAATATCTGTGAAAATATTCAATAATTACACAATTGCAAACATTTAACGACTCACATGATTTTGGTTTACGCACTCATATTAATATATCATTATTTTTTAATATTTAATTTCTACCAGTACCCCCTCAATTATCATGAACACTTTCAAAGTGTTTCTCCGAATGAGCAAGACATTTAATATGTGTCAAAATATTCAAAACAAAAAGTTTCTCCGAAAAAGGTGAAACTCTGGTCACTGTTTTAGCATTCAATTTCAGTAAATTTTCTGAGCCCCAATCTTTCATTATTCGTTTTTCAATTCTTTCGTGAATTTAAGGATGTCACCAATAATTTTTAAAATAGTGATATCAATATAAATTATCGGAAGAGCCACCTATTTATATTAAGAGCAAGATCGTTTATATTACTCAATCTCATCAATTGTGTTCGGTAGAGAGCTCCAGTAATGGTTTCGCTTGGTTTCAGCAATTCATAATACACGACACCAAGCTGATCCCACCAAATACACAGCATGAGTTTTTTCCATGAATATTCGGCTTAGCTATGGATGTTGATGGTTCGCCGGGCTTAACCCATGACTTTCTCTTCTTTGGATTATCGTAGTGAATCCATTTTTCGTCACCAGTGACTATACGATGCAAAAATTCTTTTTTTATTCCTGGCAAGCAGCATTTCACTCATGCATAATCGGCGTTCAACGTCTCTCGGCTTTAGTTCATTTGGAACCCAATTTCCTTGTTTTTGAATCATTCTTAACGATTTTAAACGATGTGAAATTGCTTGTTGAGTCACTTGTAGAGTAAGTGCAAGTTCTTTTTGCGTTTGGGACGAATCTTCCTCCAACAGTGCTTCTAATTCCATGTCTTCGTACACTTTCGGCCTTCCACTGCGTTCTTTGTCTTTAATATTATAAACAATAACGGACCTAAAACCCTGCTTTGGGGTACTCCACGAAAAACCTCTTCGTCATCATCAGTACATCTCTTTGAACTTTTAATAGTTGGGTTTATAATTCGTTACTCTTTTATTTCGGGAGACTCTCCTGTCTGAGAAATGATTAGTGGCTAGATATTTGAAGCTTGAACTAGCTGAGTTGAAATGCAGAATGTCTTTCACACAAAACTCATAAACTAATACATGTATCGTCACATCAAATCCGACCTTTATACGCACTGGGAATAAATCATATGGGGATCGTATTCAGCAAATCTCTTCCTTTAATGAATGTATTAAAGGGGGTTGATAAAGGAACTTCAGATAGTAGAGGGTAATTGGGGAGATTTGGAATTCCTATCTAGAAAGTGAAACGTAATTAAAGCAGGCCCTTTCGATATATCCATCAACTCTTCGCCAACAAGCTTGCATAGCAGATACGATTAGCCAATATCGTCCCGAACCGATTTACATTTAAACAACTTAGTTCTCCGACACTGACTAATCATAATTGTGAAGCTGTATATAATCAATGCCTTTTCTTATTCTCTAGATGCAGCACATCCACTTAATATTTTCAAGGGTAGATTGTCATCTCATGAAAGGATTAAAAAATTTGAAAGAAGGCGGAAAGGGCGCCATTTATTGTAAAGTTATGAACTGAGGAAATCTTCCAATTCATGTTAAATATTGTTAACGAACTTGAAATTCACTCACCAGTCATTAAATACGAGGGTTGCCTTTTATATAAATAAATAAATATCATATATATATATATTGTATATATAATAATGTTGTTTTAGAGAAACTTGTGTTTTTAAAAATTCTACTTTATTTAGAAAACAATTGTACAAGCAACGTACTACGTGAGAAGATCAAATCTATATTTTTCATGCATCATTAGACGTCTCTCCTATTTATAATAATTTAGAACAATGAGAGCATTGTGGAGCAATGAGAGCATTGTGGAGAGGCGTCGCAAACAACAAATTGACGCGATAACAAATTAATGCGATAAGCAATATGCTGACTGACATAATACAACATGGTAATATTTATTTCCTAATGGATTAATACATTGTTGCAATGATCAGAGTACAGGGTGGATAATATCTAATTATATATATACAGGGTCCTTCACGAGGAACCTCACCCATATTTATACGGGAAACTACTGAACGTATTTTCATGAAATTCATCACTTATAAGTATTTCACGATGCTGATGAAATCTAAAATATTTCCAAGGCATGAGTACCTCCGGTTTTTCCGGAAATGACGTCAATTTCCGTTTTTCAAATTAGAACACCATTTTTTTATTGCAGAAATAGATTCCTCAGAAAATTTCAAATTTTTTTGATGTAACATTTTTCAGTTTTGGTTGGAAAATTCTCTCTGAGCGGGAAAATTCGAAAAAAAAATCGAAAATAGAGCTCCGCTGAAACAAGAATGACTTCGAGGTTTTTTGATGGAAAATTTTCATTTTTGGGATTTTTCAAGATGTAAGATTGATGTATGCACTTTAAAAATCGAAATCGGGATTCATGATACAGGGGGTGAAAAAATCGCTTTCAAAGTTAGGGATGACAAAATCAATTTTTTCAAATTAGAACCCCATTTTTTTATGGCAGATATTGAATCTACGTTAAAAAATAATGTCAGTGTATGCATCACACCCTTCTTCGATCAGGAAATTTGGCTTGATAAATCCTTTGAGCTGCACGAGCAACACCATCGGCCTTGCCATATGCCATCACCATATCAGCATACTCAGCGTTGGTGAAATTAGGCATATCAACAACTAAAATTAAAACAACAGTAGCAAAAAGTCGATGAAAGTAACGAAAACAAAAAAATACAAATTTAAAAAACTGAACAACGCGGCACAGACACTTCCAACAGCAGAGACAGTTAAATCTCGAATGACGGTAGGGTCAAGTCAGCGGCGACTAACCCAATCTAACCTAAGGATAGAAATAGTAATAATAATTCACACGTGTCTAAAACGGGCAGGTAAAATTTCCTTGCTCGCTGTGTTGTGTCGAAATCCGTACTTTTATTTAGGTGCGACTTTCTTCACTCTTCTGTCTAAAACCTTATTTGCAGTATTATTTTTTTTATTGACTAACGTAAATAGCATATGGTTAGCAACGTTATAAACCAAAGACATTTTAAAATAAAACTAAGTTTGTAATA
This sequence comes from Micraspis discolor, assembly GCA_030674115.1. Lineage (NCBI taxonomy): Eukaryota > Metazoa > Arthropoda > Insecta > Coleoptera > Coccinellidae > Micraspis > Micraspis discolor. The sequence continues at coordinate 1,054,135 of JARTUT010000443.1, forward strand.
GCTGTAACTTTTTTTAAAATTTCAATAGGAGTGGAGATGTTTTCATACATTCATAATTTTTTTTTTAATAAAAGGCCCGCGTGTTAATTTTGTGGTGTTATCTGTAACAATAAATAGGTATTTTTTAAACACACACTCATGTAGACTTAATACAATAAAAAAATGCATGTAAAAGCACACGCAAAAAAAGTTATGGGGCTTCGAAGGGTACATTTTGGGTAATTTAGGAAAACCTAATAAAAAATCATACCTCCGTAACAGTAATACTAAGGACCCAGGTTCCAAGACTGAAAAGGTAGCAAATGACCCTACCAACGCCCCAAAAAAATTTGACGGTTCATGTACCGAACACCCTGTATACATGCTTGTAAAAACTTTTTCGGAATGCAATACCAAATAGGGTAATAAATATTGAAGTAGTTGTTTTTTTTCAGGAAGATGTTTAACAAAAGAGATCGGTCAACATCTCTTTGTTTATTCAAAAGAAGCCATATATATAAACGGATACAATTCTCAAAACATTCTTTTGAATGAACAAAAAAATGTTGACCAATCAATCATTGACCAAATAATCTGGAATACGTTGTATTCAGAACACGATCCTTATAAAAGAAACAATGTTGAACAGTTTGGTTGTGATTGATGTTTGTTTTTACTTTAGATATCCTTTGGCTAACCAGCTACTCCACTGACTTCATAACAAGGTTTCAAAAGATGTATCATAGGTCTTGGGGTATTTCAAAGCTAATAAAAATGGGGTCCATTCAAGAGTCACGTCGGCAAAGAAAAGGTGAACACTGTCGAATTCTCACAGAACGACAGTCAACCTGCAAAGAACTGGCAGAATTCGTGTTCTGATGAATGGCTTACAAGCCCTTAGGCCTGGTGCAAATGAAAGAGACTGACGACCAATCTTTTCTTCAAGTATCACCGCCTCGAATATGACCCATTCAGCTTGACGTATCGAAAAGTTTCGTGTCCCAATGACGTACAGACATTTCCTGCCCGATTGTCTGAAAAAGCACGAACGCTTTGAAGTGTATTTACCGAATGTACGCCGTTCAAAGGGCCCTGCTGCATCCCAAGTTTTCATATAGACGGATTTATGTGGAACGTTGTTCCTCTTCGAAATGGCTCTTCCGCCTTCTGGATGTTTGCCTGGAAAAACTTCGTCCTGTTTGTTCCAGTGAGTACATGTCGGTTAAGGGATGGAAAGAATGGGAATGAAAACTGTTATTTTTCTTTTATTTTATTGCGGAATAGCCTGTGTTCCCGACAGAGTTCGGTATATAGTATTTATGTAAAATGAAATAGTTGGTTGCAGTCGAGATTTGAGCAATTTGATGAAGCCGGTTTGCATCATAAAAGGCAGTTGGGAGAGTAGTTGTATATTTTCGAAAAATATCGAATATTTTGTACCGAATAAGCGCCTTACAGTGCGAGGTCAATTATTATAACGGGTCATCCAAAAAACGCGCCTACATGTTTCTTTGAAATAAATCCCAAACTATTTGTAATTGTTTCAAGCTGTTTTTTTCATTGGAAGTATGATCTATTACAATTATAAGTGGAATAAAATATCATCAAAATGTCCACCACGACTACGTCTGCAGGCATCAATCTGAATATAGAAATTTTCAATGACATTCCGACATGTTGCTGGTGTTATTTCAGGAATTGCAACTTGAATGTTGTTCTTTTGATCATTAATTGTTTGTGGCTTGTTAGCATACACTTAACTTTTAAAAAACCCCCCAAAAAAAAACTGATGGTGTTAGATCACATGACCTTTGAGGTCAATTGAAATCTGCATTTCGTGAAATTACACGTTGAGGAAATTTTGATCGCAAAAACGTAATGTGTTCTCGAGTTGTGTGACATGTAGCACCGTCTTACTGGAAATAGACGTCAGACACATCAATATGACTCAACTGTGTCCATAAAAAGTCTTTCAACATTGATTGGTATCGCTCAGTATTCACAGTAACAGCATTTCCAGCATCATTCTCGAAGAAAAATGGCCCTATGATTCCATTTGCCCAAAATGCACACCAAACAGTAACTTTTTGTGGGTGTAGAGATTTGTCATAAATAACACGAGGATTTTCATCACCCCAAATATGACAAATTTGCTTATTGACGAATCCATCCATTGTGAAGTGAGCTTCGTCACTGACCAAAATTTTGCTTGAAAACAATGGATCTGTCGTTAGTTGTTCAATAATCCAACTAGCGAAATTACGACGTTGTAAATGGTCTCTTTCTTTCAATTTCTGGGTTAATTGAATTTTATAAGCGTGTAAATGCAAATCTTTATGAAAAATCCTCCTTAAGGAGCCATAAGATATGCCCAATTCTTGTGAACGACGCGAAATTGATGTTGTCGGTTCATTTTCAACACTTTCACTAACAGCGGCAATATTTTCATTTGTGCGTACAGTTTTTGGTCTTCCACTTTTTGGTTTATCAGTAACACAACCAGTTTCTTCGAACTTTTTCACTAATCTTTGAATTGAAGACTGATTTAGCCGATTATTCTCACAAAAAAATAACGAATTTTGCGATGGGTATTTTTCAAAGAAAGCCCATTTTCATAATAACTTTGAATGATGTAAACGCGTTGTTGAAATGCGTTCCTGTCCATGGTTGAAACTGTACTACCTAATGAAACAAAATAGCTTATGTCATCTGAAAAGATGTTACGTGTAAAAATTACATAGTGCTGACATCACATTTGGATGACCCTTTATTTCATATGACTAGTTTTCAGGAACATTGTGTTTTATCATACACATTTTCAAACTTCAATAAAATTCATATGCTCTGACTGAGCACGTTATTATTGCTTTTCATTTCTATCAGAAATGTAAAAAAGCACAGACGTGAGGCCAGGTAATTTTGTGCGCTTGTTATAGTCTTTTTTTGTAGTCTGAAATAGTTTAATTCTACGAGTACAACATGAATGATCAAACATGATATCATGTATAAAATAGCCACTTACTCGCCACTCACAGTTTTCCTTCTGTTTTGATCAAAGCTCAAATTCCCTTCTTTAAAAACTCACAAAAGTAGGTATCTACTCCATCGATTACCATTTAGAATATATTCCTTCAAGTGATCTCTTAGCCTTTGAAATACCTCATATATTCAAGTCCAAATTACACCATAACGATGATTATTCGGAGTCGAATCTTCTGAAACTCCAGAATATCTTTGAGAAGACGTATAATCATAGACAAAGCGGTTCATTAAACTTTTTCAGAGGACGATTTTTTGGTGTCAGTTCTGACAACCTCAAATAATCTGAAGTTCTGTGGCCTGAAGAATGAAAAAAGATGTGATGTCGAGGGACATTAGGTAGGAATGAAGTTCATTCGGCTGATGTAGAATCGACACAAATTGCAAAATTTTAGGTTGGTTTTCTTGATTTTTCTCTTAAATTTTTCTGATTAGTTTTTATTTAAGTACATGAAAGTTTCTAGGAAATTCAGTATTTTAGAAATAACAGATTACGTAAAATAAAAAAAAATCGTTATTGTAATTATCAACTAAAATAACAAACTATATCACTATATTTTTGATTGACAACATAATATTACATAAAAATAGAAGTAATTACATAAAAAGTTCATTATTATTATTATACGTAATTCTTATTAATCAGTCTTGTAATTAAATTTTATTGCTGACATTATTAGTTTGTGTAACGAAAATATGATACATATGTTATACATTTTATGCAAACCTCGAAAAAACAGCATCAATGGCAGTACCATATCTCGTTGTCGATTCTTTTGGATTGTTATTTATATGTGATTCAAATTTTTCTAAAATAAATGTTCTTAGTGGTTCTGATTTTTCATCTGCAAAATTGATATTGAAGTCCAGATAAGCCGATGGAAGTTTCCACTGAGTATTTCAGAAACCTCATCAGTATATTATATCAGCGCTCGATGGATGAAATGTTTCACATCTTGAATTTGTCTATTTGGTGAAATGTAGACTATTTTCATGACAGTTTCGACTCCGTTTTTCTTGTTACATATTGCTGAACAAATGTCTCCAACTCCTGTTCGTCTAGCACTGAACCTGTTTAGATCTTATTTGAATGACCGATACCAAATTATAGATTATGGAGGAAAAAAATCAACCAAAAGCAGAATTAACTATGGTGTGCCACAAGGATCAGTGCTGGGTCCTGTATTATTTCTAATCTACATTGATGCGGATGACCAAATATTATTTGCCGACGATACAATTTTCCTAAACAAGTCCACAAGAAATATTTTATTGGAGGACAAATCTAAAAAAACAATAAAAAACGCAGTGGAATGGTTTGAAGGAAATGGAATGAAGGTCAATGCTGAGAAAACACAACTGACCATCACCACAAAACGGTCAAATTCGGACACCATCTCCTTACTTGGAGTGACAATCAGTGCTAACCTAAGCTGGGAACAACATATAGATGAGTTGGGTAAGAAGCTCTCTACAGCATTGTTTGCAATAAGGCATTTAAAAAACTTACCGTTAACGAAGCACTCGTATATTATGTACATGGAAGGATGACCTACGGCATTATCCTATGGGGTGCATCGCCACAGGCTGGGAGTATTTTCCTAAAACAGAAGAAAGCAGTTCGATTGATAGCTGGAGTTGACAAAACTGCGAGTTGTAGACCGTTCTTCCGAAAATATGGTATACTTACTGTTACATCATGCTACATACTCGAGTGTCTAATGTATATTTTCAAAAACAAGAACCACTTCAAACAACACCAAGAAGTTCACGACCACCACACAAGAACCAAGAGAAAATATGTGTTACCCTATCATCGTATCCATAAAACCCAAAATATGCACATATTCAACGGACTGAAGATATTCAACAGAATACCTGAGCCAATACAATCATTATCTTGTGCAGCCTTCAAGAAAAAATGAAAACGTATTAGTAGAAAGTGTATTCTGGATGAATTTATGTACACTGGATGAATTTATAAATTACAAATTTCAATCAAATCCTAAGTTAATTTATTAAACATGTTTGTCTCTATATCTATATATATATATTTTCAAGAAGTTTATTTGGGTAAGCAGTCGATGTCAATTCAATAAGTACTCTCTTTTTCCTTAAAACTCGAGCTTTCAGCTTTATTTTAAGCCTTCATCAGGAGAGCGCTACAATATGTATAAATCAGAAAGGTGTATGATAAAGGAAAAAGAGAGTACTTATTGAATTGACATCGACTGCTTACCCAAATAAACTTCTTGAATTTAAAATTCTCAGTCGACAACCCCTTTTATTATATATATATAGATATTTATATTTGTTGTTTAACTCCTCAATGATTCAAGCTATGGCTATGTTATAGAGAAAAACACCAATGTGAAAATAAATCATCTCCATTACATTGATGACTTGAAGCTCTTTGCCGCCAATGAAGAACAACTCCTAAGACAATTTAAAATTGTAACATCGTCCACGAAAACTATCAGAATGGAGTTGGGAATTGACAAATGTGCTGTCGTACACATGAAGAGGGGTAAGCTATCCGAAGGAGACACGATGATGATACAAGATGACTTTGGCATTCAAACATTAACCCATGAAGATACCTATAAGTACCTAGGAATTCAACAAGGAATGGAGATAAGAACAAACGAAGCCAGGGAAACTTTCAAATACAAATTTCTAAACAGGTTAAAGAAAATACTCCAAGCAAACCTGAATACCAAAGCGACGAACACCGCGATAGGCTCTTGGGCAATACCCTGCCTCTCTTATTCTTTTGGGGTCGTGAAATGGACGGCCTCAGATCTCAAGACCCTGGATATCCAGATACGAAAGCTCCTCACTAGACATGGAATGCACCATCCTAATGCCTCCGTAAACAGACTGAAACAGACTGTACATACCAAGGAAGGATGGGGGAAGAGGTATGCAGAGCATTGAGAGCATACACCAGACCGTTGTCAAGGATATGAGAGAATACTTTAAATCCAAAAACTTACCATTCTACAAAGCTCTATCCAAGGAAGACCAGAACATCACGGCTTTGAATATGGCATCTTAACACCATACAATCCAACATTCCACCATTGAAGCGCTAACTGAGGTATGGCACAACAAAGCGTTACATGGGAGATATCCAGCGGCCCTAAAAAAAAGAAGCATCGATAAAGAAAGATCCGTTAAATATCTGCAATCTGGATACCTGTTTCCGGCAACGGAGGGTAGACTGGCGGCAATCCAGGATCAGGTAGTAGCCACTAGATCATACCAGAAGAACATATTGGGAAGAAATCTCACTGATGATAAGTGCCGTAGATGCTCTCGGTGACCAGAGACAATACAACATGTGACGTCGTCTTGCCCTGTCCTCGCTCCAAGAGAGTACACAGACCGACATAACGCTATGGCGAAGGTTTTCCATCAGGCCATCTCTCTGAAATATAGATTAATTAACACAAGTAAGAAAATACATGAATACTAACCGAGAGAGGTTCAGGAAAAAGATGAGGTGAAGGTATACTGGGACCATCCACTCACTACTGATAGGCCATTAGCACACAACCGGCCTGACATTGTTGTCTTCAAGAAAAAAAAAGCCAAAGCCATTATAGTTGATATCACCGTACCAGCCTATGACAATGCAGAAAAAGTATGCTGAGAAAATAGTGAAGTATCAAGATCTGGCTTTAGAACTGAAGGAACTCTATAGACTTACCAACATAACAATACTTCCACTGGTAATCACGACAAATGGCCTGATTGAGATTCATCTCCTGGAGAACACAAATAAGTTCGGACTTGAGGAGAAACTGATCGAAGATGCGCAGAAGGAGGTGATTCTGTGGACAACCAGAATTGTTCGAAGATTCTTGATGAGCGAATGAGAAATGTCTTGTTCTTAAGGAACCGGCATCATCATGGCCAAACCCTATTAAGGTGGTTAAAAAAAAATTATATTTGTTTTATGCTGTGTACTCTACCTATTACTATTTTAAGAAAATCTTTATAATCTATTCTCTTTTGGACATCTCCTGTAAATTTTTGAGGAAAATAAATGAAATTAAATGAAAATAAGATTCACATCGCCAGTATTTTTTAGATTATGTCCATATTTGGTGTTAAAATATTAGTAGTGTCATTGTTATTTTGATAGATAGCAACTCCACCTGTACGTACGTAGTCTCGCTTAAAACGAACATTGCAGTTGAAATTAGAAAAATCAAACTGATGGTCATTGCTCATACACGTTTCGGAAAGAAGTAAAAAATTAGTTTTTTGAATTACAGAATCCGACAAATCTAATATATGGCTTTGTAGACTTTGACAATCTAATGTGGTTATAGAAATGTCATTTTCAGTTTGAAGAAAATCCAAGATTGATTTGAGTTACGTTTTTTTTATTTAACGTAATTTATAATTTCCTAAAATACTGAATTTCGTAAATACTTTCCTGTACTCAAATAAAAACAAATCATTCAAATTTGAGAGGAAAATCAAGAAAACCTAATTGAGCATCATTTTTCTTTTGCCAATTGTGTCGATTTTACATTAGCCGAAGGAACATATGTATACACACTATTAACTAATGTAAAATATTTTATATTTATAAGTTAACTAATACTTACGTATTCCATTCTTTTGCGCTGAATAATTTCCTACTATTATCACTGTCAATTGCATTCAAGTCACTTGTTAGTTCACTTGTTACTATTATTGTTTTGACGATGTGAAATTATATTAATTTAAACGTGGCTACTCACAAGTAGAATGTATCTATAATGTGAGTATTCTCCACGCTCTTGTCCATGAATTCATGGGTATATACTATGCATTGGAGGGGTGGAGTGGTAATAGAGAGAGAAGGGATGAGAGAATGAAAAGAAAGATGGAAAAAGAAGAAAGAAGTATTATACACTACACACTTGTGTATAAGACTGTCACTCCTGCGCACGTCTCATTTAACGATTTTAGTCCACGGACATTTTCTTACGGTTTAACTATCACTTTTTCTTCAGTTCGGTAGTGCAGAAAAATCCTTATCTCCTCCAAGCCTGCCTTCTTCCAAGAAGATTTTTTGGAATATTTCAAGAAGTTTCTAGCGCGACGGTTTCCACGAAATTTTGAAAGTTCATCAGATTCAATTTACTGCAAATATCTATCGAGTTACAACTTTATTGAATGAATATATTAGTTTAGAGTTTTTGGGGAAATCAAATTTCAGATAACTGCTGAAACATTCAACCGATTTGACCCAATAATTAATTCAACCGAGATAATTGGACAAATAACCTATTCTGGAAATATAAGAACTCTAGCTCACTTCTTCCGGAAGATACAGTTTATATGGCCGACCGGACCGACAAAATTATTTTGGCCACGGATTCTTCCTTAAAAAGTCAAACCTAATCGAAAGAGACAATTTTCGTCTCGATATTCTACAACATTTAGGCAAAACGAGAGCACGACTTTTACTACAAGAAGCGCGCAAAAACGAATATAATAGTATATGAACAAACAAGTTGCCGTATTGGCTCCTATTCCATGAAGAATGCGTACTTCGAAAAGAAGCCACGAAGGGGCGAGTTTTCAAGGCTTGAGTTTTGGAATTGCCTTCTGCAACGAGTTATAGATAATAATTTCTCTATTTCAATAATATTTCGTTGTTGCAATTAAATGAAAATTCCATATTTTACATCCTAGTGACGTTTGTGTTGTACGAGTATCTTGGCCGTTGGCGTGACATATTAAATTATTAACTTCATTATTTATCTCTAAATGGTATATCGGGTATGTAGTTTTGTATCCTTCACATTGATATGCTAAATAATATTGTTGACACCCTCAATTCTCAGGACCCAAATATAAGATTCACTTATGAACAAGAGATCAATCGTACTATTAGTTATTAGTTGTTGATTGGTATCAGAAACCAATGGCGTCTGGTCGTTACCTCAATTTCAAGTCATCACATGATTTCAAACATAAAATAAACCTCATAATGGGTTTGAAGAGTAGAGTAGAAAAGTTGGTGAGCCCTCATCTCGTGCAATCAAGCCTCCTTAGATTGCATCATCTTCTCTTAAAAAATTCTTATCCAAGAAGACTCCTCAATAAATGTTTGTTCAACACACCTGGTCGTATAGTGTTATCTGACCCCAACGATGGACATAATACCCTTCCAACTAATGATGAATTGAACACAGTTAACAAAAAAAAAATTATTTCTTTGTCTTATCATCCTGCCATTACCCCCCTTATTGTAAGAACTTTGAGAAGACATGTACCCAACAATCATGATATAATATTTGCTACACGCATGCCTTGCACTATTGGTAACTGTGTATTTTCTAAAATAAAGGACAAAACTTCAACAACTAATAAATCTGGAATAGTTTACTCTATAGGTTGCATGGTATGTAATAAGCCATACATTGGTCAAATCAATAGAACTTTGAAAACTAGAATAAAGGAACATTTCAGGGATTGTACAATGGCAAAACAAACTACTGGCTTATCTAAACACATTAGTGAAACAGGACACAATATGAATTTCTCAGGTGCTAGGTGCTTAAGATCTGAACGCAATAAATACAAGAGGGAGTTTTTGGAGGCTGTTGAAATTATGGGTCATAATGATAATTTGAATATAAATTCAGATTTCAATGGCATCAATTCCATTTATTGCACTATCGTTGAATTGATCAACATGCGTCATGTTAGATGATTCTTTCATGATAAAGAGCGTTTTTACACTTTTTGTTGATGATTCATTGTACCTCATCTGTCGTTCATTTCCGTGTCTTCTGTTTTGTTCAGTTCTGTGATTCTAACCTTACTGACTCATGACATTATTGCACGTCGTTTCTTTTTGAGAGTATATTTTAGCTGTTGGTTTTCGATTGTAATTTGATTTTTTGGATGTATGGATGTTCATGGTCTCATCATTTTTGTTGATAGTTGAGTCTCACATTGATGTAAGTTTTAGTGCCTTTTATGATAACTTTTAAAACATTGATGTTATTTCTAGTAGCCCTGAAGAAGGACAAGAAAATTGTCCGAAAGCTTGGTTAAGACAATAAAGAGCTAAAAAACCGGATATTTGACTACATACCCGATATACCATTTAGATATAGAATAGGATAGTCGAGATAAACAACCACTTTTCATTATTTATATTAATATTGACAGTTGTCACGAAGATTTGTTCTAAGCTTAAATTATCTTCCCTTAAAAACCAATCAAGAAGATGAAGGAGATAGGGAAAACTGTGACGTTCCGCCAGTTATTTTATAAATTATTTCATCGTAAATGAACCATTTCGTTTGATTTTCCCCTCTGAAACTGGTTAAAAAGCCCACGACAATGAAGTCCTGAATCAAATTATTGATGTCCAACTCAATTCGTTTATTGTGCTATCGTATTTTTGACGTTTATCTCCTGAAATATAGATTAATTAACACAAGTAAGAAAATACATGAATACTAACCGAGAGGTTCAGGAAAACGATGAGGTGAAGGTATGCTGGGACCATCAACTCACTACTGATAGGCCATTAGCACACAACCGACCTGACATTGTTGTCTTCAAGAAAAAGAAGCCAAAGCCATTATAGTTGATATCACCGTACCAGCCGATGACAATGCAGAAAAAGCATATGCTGAGAAAATAGTGAAGTATCAAGATCTGGCATTTGAACTGAAGGAACTCTATAGACTTACCAACATAACAATACTTCCACTGGTAATCACGACAAATGGCCTGATTGAGATTCATCTCCTGGAGAACACAAATAAGCTCGGACTTTAGGAGAAACTGATCGAAGATGCGCAGAAGGAGGTGATTCTGTGGACAACCAGAATTGTTCGAAGATTCTTGATGAGCGAATGAGAAATGTCTTGTTCTTAAGGAACCGGCATCATCATGGCCAAACCCTATGAAGGTGGTTAAAAAAATTATATTTGTTTTATGCTGTGTACTCTACCTATTACTATTTTAAGAAAATCTTTATAATCTACACTCTTTGGACATCTCCTGTAAATTTTTGAGGAAAATATATGAAATTAAATGAAAATAAGATTCACATCGCCAGTATTTTTAGATTATGTCCATATTTGGTGTTAAAATATTAGTAGTGTCATTGTTATTTTGATAGATAGCAACTCCACCTGTACGTACGTAGTCGTAGTCTCGCTTAAAACGAACATTGCAGTTGAAATTAGAAAAATCAAACTGATGGTCATTGCTCATACACATTTCGGAAAGAAGTAAAAATTAGTTTTTGAATTACAGAATCCGACAAATCCAGTATATGGCTTTGTAGACTTTGACAATCTAATGTGGTTATAGAAATGTCATTTTCAGTTTGAAGAAAATCCAAGATTGATTTGAGTTACGCTTTTTATTTAACGTAATTTATAATTTCCTAAAATACTGAATTTCGTAAATACTTTCCTGTACTCAAATAAAAACAAATCATTCAAATTTGAGAGGAAAATCAAGAAAACCTAATTGAGCATCATTTTTCTTTTGCAATTGTGTCGATTTTACATTAGCCGAAGGAACATATGTATACACACTATTAACTAATGTAAAATATTTTATATTTATAATTTAACTAATACTTACGTATTTCATTCTTTTGCGCTGAATAATTTCCTACTATTATCACTTTCAATTGCATTCAAGTCACTTGTTAGTTCACTTGTTACTATTATTGTTTTGACGATGTGAAATTATATTAATTTAAACGTGGCTACTCACAAGTAGAATGTATCTATAATGTGAGTATTCTCCACGCTCTTGTCCATGAATTCATGGGTATATACTAGCATTGGGATGGATGGCATAACATAGAGATTTGAAGAATGAGAGAACGAAAAGTGTATTATACACTACACACTTGTGTATAAGACTGTCACTCCTGCGCACGTCTGACAAATCACAAAATAGTATATTCTAAAACAAGTTTCAGAATAGACTCATATTCCAACACGAATGCCAAACTCAAGAGACGGAGTAGCGAGTTTCCGAAGGCATGAATGTTGGAGTTGCCTTCTGCAACGTGTTTCAGACGATATTTACTCTATATCAGAAAGATTTTGTAAAAAAATGTTCAGATTTAATGGAAAATTCGTATTATATATCCTAGTGACTTTTGTATTGAATCTTGACAGTTAACGTAAATGACGAAAGTTGACAAATTATCGAGTTTGAATTTGAATCGAACCTTTTGAACATTGATGGTTTCGAATTATCATCTTATTACGTTTGTTTAAATTTGATAGGAATTCAAGTGCTGTAACATTTTGAAATTACAATCCCAAAATTTATTTAGATTCTATCATCTCTTGATCTATTTGAAAATAATTTATTTCAAATTAATTTGCTATACCATCTATTGTTGAATATTGTAATTTCCTGTACATAAGGTATTATTCTTTATAGAAATCTGTTCATTTAAATTTTCGGTGGGGGTGTCTGGAATTAGATGTTGTTATCGCGAATTAATTCATTCCATCTTTGAAACTGATAGTATGCAGACATTATCTCTCGATTAAGGATTTGTTAATTCACGTTTACATATTATCCAAGGAATTTTATAATATTCTTTTCGTGTATCCCTTTCTAGAAGGTGAGTTCAAAATAATTAAGCGAATTGTTTTGCTGATTTAAGTATATTTTTTAGGGATTCCTGTATTATCGTATTCTTAGATTCTTTATTCTCGTCTCCTTAAATTCTTCGTTTCATATAATCCCAGATTTCTCGACTCTTCGATTCAACAACCACTCCAGACGCTATCACCGAAGTTTTCTCAACAACTAACATCATTTGAAGAAAAGTGAGTACCTATATGTTGAGGTTTATCGCCTTCCTGAATAAAGAGATTGTTCATCAGAGTGAGATTACTTCTTCAATTTCGTACACCGTCATCCTGAGATCACATTCGTATGTTTATTAGTTTTTATACGAATAGAACTCAAAATTGTGTCTAAACTAATTGGCGCCCATATTATCACACAAAGAAAAGATCACAAATTTTTATTCAAGTCAAATGAACCTACGCCCATAAATGTTCTCCGGCCAACAGCTGCCGTACGCTTTGTGTCCTTTTAACATCAAATAGTCAAGGAGAAAATTACGTGACAGTGCTGACAATAATAAAACGAAAAATACTACTAGAAACAATGCCGGAAGGAGCTCATTACAGTACTGTTTTCAGAACTGTGAGGAACTTATCACGATACTCAAGTAGAGAAATACATTCTCAGTCTCATCTGGAACATTTTACATTCCTAGCATTCAAACAAAGTCAGGAAATGCGATCGGCTCTGTGTTCTCTTGAAAAAGTAGACGAATTCCCCAGTCGACATTCTCGAGAAGCACCCGAGGGAGGCTATTTCATCCCCTTACAAACGCATCGCAAATTGATATCGACTACAAATTCATTTTTTACGTTTTTCGAGAAGGGGACTTAGCGTACCATCGCCGATAAATATTCATGCACACTTTTATTCCTGAATAAATTACGATTCTACTGATATTATACGTGACTCGCGCATTCGGTTTTTGTCGCCTCCGAAAAGTGGGTTAATAGGATGTTCGAATCTGGATGAGTTATAGGACGAAGATCGTCTTGGGTGAAAAATACGGGTTCTTGTACTCGGAGGGAAAACAGAAAGGTTCCATTGTGGTCCAAAGACACCATTTTAATTTTGGCTTACGATTCGTACATCATGCGCATTGAGTTGGGTGTGTGAAGTTGGCCCAGCAGTTTTTGTTTTTCGGAGAAAACTTTTGTTGTGCTGAATTTAGCTATGATTGTGGTGCTTGAATTTTTTTAATTCCATATAGTTTACTAAATATTTCAAAAAATGAATAAAATACATAGGCGTACAAATAGAAAACCACCGTTTAACTTCATAATTTGAGGTTATATTATGAAAAACTCGTTACATACTTATTCTTCAAAATATTTTCCATCGCTGGCCACAACTTTCTTCAATCTTTGTGGCAGCTTCTGAATTCCTCGTCGAAAAAATTGTTCCTCGTTTGACGCGATCCACGAATCGATCCAATTTTTGGCTTCTTCGTAAGAACGAAAGTGCTGGTGGGCGAGGTCATGCGTCATCAATCGGAATATGTAGAAATCAGAAAGGGCGATGTCAGGAGAGTATGGTGGGTGAGGTAGGATGTCCCATTTCAATGTTTCCTGGTATGTTTTCACGATCTTGAAAACATGTAGCCGAGCGTTGTCATGCAGAAGTAGTATCGTCGTGTCTTTCCGCGTATTGCAGGCGTTTTCCTTCAACGATCGACTCAAACGTATTAGTTGCGCGATAGAGGGCTCCTGTTATGGTTTCGCCTGGTTGCAAGAGTTCATAGTACACTACGTCAAGCTGGTCCCACCAAATACACATCATCAACTTCGAGCCATGAATGTTTGGTTTCGCTGTCGATGTTGATGCATGGCCAGGAAGGCCCCACGATTTTTTCGCTTCGGGTTGTCCTAGTGCATCCACTTTATATCTCCCGTCACGATACTTTGCAAAAACCCTTTCTGTTTTGCCGTTGGACGAGTTGTTTGCACATGAAAAGGCGTCGTTCGATGTCCCTCGGCTTCAACTCGTACGGCACCCAATTTCCAAGTTTCTGGATCATTCCTAAGCATTCTAAGCGATGAGAAACAGCTTGCTGAGTCAAACCTTATAAAATTGCAAGTTCCTGTTGCGTTCTACAAGAATCTTCATCCAGCAAAGTCTCCAAAGTTGCATCCTCGAATCATAAGTTTCTACATTCATTTGATGCTTCCGAGCTGCATTTTTTCCGAATGAAATGCTAAAAGCAACACTTCTCGCAAATGACGCTGCTCGGCTCGAATTTCGCCATTTTCGCGCACAAACAAAACAAAGCACAGTGAAAATAGACAAGCAGGATTTGGTCAAGTTGTTGACTGATGCTTCAGCTGACTATGTAACGTTTCTGTTGACACTTATCGACCGATTTGCAATGCTAGTGCCAACTATGGTAAAACGGTGGTTTTCTATTTGTAGGTCTCATAGTATAATAATATATATATATATATTCTTTCGAACTTTTGGCTTACAATATTTAGTTAGCAAACAATAAAGCATACAGATCAGGGGTTAGTGACGGGGTGTCATACAATTCGGCGTATCACCTAAGGGCCTAGGGAAAAAACCCCCGTAAAAAAAAAACCCTGGCTCCCCGCCTAAGTGTGAAAGTACAAAAATAAGCTGAAATATATTTGGGATTTCTTTCTTCAAGAGTGATCTTCTATTGATGGAAACAGAGACTTCTTCAAGGTGCCCACATCGAATCTGGAAATAAAAAGACAAAAGCAGAAAAAAGAACTGAATATGAAAAATACAAAATTTGAAAGAGATAAAGAAAACTTCCTCAAATTAGCCTTTTTGGATTAACTCGATATTGTGAATCAAGAATTTTTTAACATAACAAGCTAAACCATAAATTTTACTAATTAGATAATCAATTAATACATAACCCTTTATGGTTCCTCTTCAACGAAGATTTTTTTTTAGTATCCGTATGTGTCTCTTGAAGGAGAATAATCTCAGCACCATAATCCTTTGTTATTTTAGAAATGTAGTCACTCTTGTCCTTAGAAATACCTTCTATATTCAAATCTATTGTAATATACAAAATTTGTCGCCAATCTGCAAGGAGGATTCTTCGAATCGGGTCTTGCGGTCCAAGTGATGATTTTTCAGATCTTCTTATGTTTGAAGTCTGCTATGGAACCCATTCAAAGGGAAATCATCATCCATAGTTGAGGAAGGTTGTGATATAACACTTATTTCATTGAAAAAATAGCAGAGGAAAAATTATCAACTGACATTCATTATGACTTATGTCATAATAATAATAATAAATATTAAATTATAATAATTAAATTATAATTATAATTAAATTATAATAATATAAATATTAAATTCCCTTCTCCTAAAAACCTACGTCAGGGTTTTTCTAGATTTAAATAACGTACATGATTTCACCGTTATGAAAAATTTTTATTAATTTTTCTCAACTGACTGATTAATAAGTCCGATTCATGTCAATCGAATAGGTATCTATGATAGCATCTATCAGAGATACTTGACGGACTTTTTGTCATTTCTCTTAAGTAATGAAAAAGCAATCATATCTTTAGATGAAAAGAAGCTAGAACAATTTAATTTGAGAATATGTGAGATATCAATAACGTCCATACATAGACAAATTTTTGTTTGAATAAGTCCGATAGCTTTTGGGGAATGAAGTAATGAAAAATTTGTTAACGCCTCGATTTTTGCGAAATTTTCCAAGCCTATTTGTTCCAACTCAATTCAGAGATCTCTCAAGTGACATCTTGATCCTATGGATATTTTGAGAGTTACAAAAGAAATCATTTTTTAGATACTCATAACTCCTGAATTATTGGACGGATTTGGCCCGATAACGAACTCGTCCGGAATATTCATTCCTCTAACTCACCCTGAAAATTTCAGCTTACATTTGGACGTATACATTTTTACGGAGGGACGGACAGAATCGATTTTGACCATGAATTTTTCATGGGCTAGTGTCCTTACGAAAAGATTGATACCACTTTAACACAAATATTCAGAAAATACAGACATTTGGGCAAATCTTTAAGCACTCTGTTCAGGTGAACAAGAGCGCCAAAACATTAAAACAATTCAAACTTCTCACTCCGTATCTCGAAAACGAAACGTTTGCGACCCCATTTTTTGAAATTTTTTTTCTCAAATTCGCAAAGAATTCTCCCCTTTTTGTACTCAGAATTTAGGAACAACCTTTATATAATATCAAATAAAATTATTCTTTATGATTATGCAGAAAATATTCAGTGAATAATTATTTATTGGTCACATTCATTCGTAAGTTTTTATTTATCGAATGAACTTTATTTTATTATTGAAAAACGAAAAGCCTATGTTGTTGACATAAATAATTTCCTCTATTTCAGTGTCGTAATGAGTTCATTACAGTACTAAAAACAGTGCTGTAATAAACTTATTACAGCATTGTTTTTAGTTATATTTTTCGTTTTGTGTGTCAGACAACACTGACATCCTATCCTTTCGAATGTCAACACGCGTCCATTGCATGTCAATTGTCAATATTAAACCAGCTAGAGATTTGAACGCACTATTCACATTCTATAATCTGTCAATTTTCGTATCAGTCACACCAACTGCGAAAATAAAATACAAAAGGCACTAGAAGGTATAATCTGTATTTTTCATTGAATTTCAATAAATTTCTCACAATTCTAATCACATCGTCTAATACTCGTTGAAGAAGGCCATTCCAACACTCATCGTTCGAATTTCGCATTCGTGTTGGAAAAGGAGCCCATTCTGCAACTGCAACTTCTATTAGAATATACTATTAAAATAAATGAAAAAAAGTACTGCCGTGATGTCAGATATTTTTGAGTGCCTGTTTTAAATTCTTTTTCCGGTCTCTGGATCAGCCACCTCAAACTATGTGAAACAATCAACGTACATCTTAAATAAATCATATTTTACTATTATTATTTTACTATTTTACATTGAAAATTATATTAATATTGCGATTATTTTCTCTAGCGGAAATTTTGTGTCGGGAGTCCAATTGGAAATATACAGTGAAAGGGAACTAGATTAAGCAAAGTTTTTCGTTCATTAATCAAAAACTACGCTAAAAATTTGAGTTTTGCAGATATTGGACGTGAAATCGCTTCAACATCCGAAACATTGCAAAAGTCATGAAAAATGTCAAAAACGAGCTCAAATTTGCATCAAGAAAAAGTCCACCATTCACGAGATACCATATTTCAATCACAGTGTAATCAAATTTTATAGGCAAGAACTAACTATAGTTGGTTCTGTGATTGAAATATGGTATCTCGTAAATGGTGTCCAATATTCACTTTTAATGCTAGGAGAGTAATTGGCTGGTCTACTGACCACACCTTTCTCTTCAATAATACCCGCAGGAAAAAGTCCTGTGCAGTCAAAAGTTTGCACGAAATATAAGTTGGTTATTCAATTGGGTTCTACGTATAGTTCTTCGATATCAGAAAGTTCTATCGGTGTGTATTGCGACATGATAAAGATTTTACTGCCAAGTAGTGAATAAATTGACAAAAATTTGAGCGATACGTCAAAACTTGTCGAAGTTATTGCTGGTTCAAATTGCTTCATCGAATTTGCCTCACACGCTATTTCAACTCCTGATGATTATGTTCTGCCAAACCGATTCATCTTTGTGATAGTCATGCGGCTCTTTGTGAGTGTAGATGGAACTACTAAATCCGATTCCCAGCTGTAGTTACAGCGAAGATTTGGAAATGGCACAGTGGCACTTCACTAAGGTGATGAACGTAACCATTATTGAGCTAAAAGATACTTGTATTTTTAGGAGCGGAAAAAATTTTCTTTGACAGTAGTTTGACAATTATCAGGAAAATCCCCGAAGCGATAAGGTATTTTCATAAAATATCACCTTGTTTTATAAGTTTATTGCAGTAGAACCAGCGAGCAAAAAGAAACTCCCGTATAGTGCTATCGGTTCACTTTACGAAGATGAAATTTTAGAATATGCAATAATAAATATCCTCCATGAATGTAAAATTTTTAAAATTCAAAAAAATCAGAATGTTCTAAAAATTATCTAGCCTGTGGATTTTGATGAAATTTGACAGACTCCCTTATTTCAACGTTTCCTAGAAGATTTTCAAGTTGCAAATTGATCGGATGGACATTTTAGAAACCAAATTTCTATTGCTCATAAGTATTTGATGTATTTGGCCAAATAACGGGCTGAACCGAGATGTTTCGACAATAAACCTATTCTGAAAGTTTCAAATTCTTTCTCATCTCTTTTGGAAAATAGATGTTATATGGCCTTCCGACGCGACATAATTAAGTTTATTAATAACCTCAGCTAACACAAACTAACTATCCGTTTATCACGGATCAAGTTAGTACTTTTTCCTTTCTTGATTCTATGATCCAAAAACTTAAGTTATTTGTAGTTTCAATTTTATAACATTGAATTGGTTTTTAGATCGGTTTCAGACCCCTTATTGACCCTTATGAATAAATGTCGCTCGATTTTCAACTCATGAATGCAACAACGTTCATAACTCAGAAACTATGAGGAATTTTTCACGGAAGAGAGGGTGGAAGATTGCTCGATATCTTACCAGTGCATGCGCTTTTGCCATTAACTTGACCTCATTGGCGGCGTAGCCTTCCAGTTCTTTCTCACGAATCGAATGATTCCGTTCATGAACTTGAGAGCTTGAATGTTGAATAACACACATACTTAGTCAAATTTTAACTGCATTATTGACGTATTATGAAACCAAGCTGTCTAGTTATTTATTCCTCTATTAACGAAAAAAATGGCATAGATATAAAATGGAATATTTTGATCCTCGGGTTACATATTAGTTACTCAAGAAGTGTAGGATAGTATGTTTGGCTGATTTTCAATGCTGTTCACAGTTGTCAGGGTGCTTTGTCATTCGACTTGGTCCTCCGGAAGGGTTGTACTGAAGATCATTTGCAATTTAGGTCTATTGAATTCATTCTGACAAAAAATTATCGGGAAATTCTCATTCAGATTGCCCGCGTTGAGTCAATTCATGCACTTGAAGTTTCTTCATGTAGGTAGCACTGTTCGTAATTGCTATGCCATCCAGCCTGTCAACAAGTTTGTTTACGACAGCTGTTGAAACCAGTCGACCTCTATGGTAGTGTAGGAATGTTACAATGCAAAAGTATTAAAGTATCGAGCAACGAGGTACCTACTTCATGTTGGCTAGTCCAGACTGCGATGCAGCTAAAAATTCAATTCAATGTACTGGTCCTAGTCCACGATCTGTACTACTGTACTCGTTTTGTTCTCAACTCAAAGGAGAGTGAACTAACCTAGTGTAGGCGTACTCGTACAGCGCTAGGTAATCCAGTCCAGTTTAAAACCTAATGCGATCCGCTTGGACTAGGTGGACTGGTACTCGTACCTGACTGAATTGCCATTAGGGATCAGGTCCACTAGTCCGACAAGCCGGACCTGTTCCCAAGTATCAGTTCCAGGTTTGCGTAGCCATCTCTATTCCCATTTTTCCTTGGCCTACACTTATACTGGTAAATGATGCGTCCCTATCCTCTCTACTTTTAGCTAAGCAGTTTAGGCTTTCAACCACTTGCCTCCACTTCCCTACTCAAATTTGACTCAAGTATTTCAGTCTGAGATACAGCTCGGCTATTAAACCATTTCTAGTCGGTTGGGCTTCTCCACAGCTCTGTGAGTTTTGTCAATTTGATCGATTTTTTACCGGCTCAAGTGCTTGGGACATGAATAAAAATTTAACATCATTTTTTTTCTAAAGGTGATATATGAATACATCAAAATGTCGACAGTCGCAACATTGTTCTTCAAAATAAAACTCACAGTCTAAATACCTTTGAATACTAAATTAAATTATATGAACCTTCAGAGAAAAAATTGTTATCAGGAATTTATTTCAATGTCAAAAATTTATTTCAACGAGCAAAAACCATAGAACACGTTGGACCACCTGATCTTCAACAACTTCAGAATAAATTCTGTTACAGTTCTGTCAAAATGCATCAATTTAACAAGCCGTTGTCGCGTTCCCTTTTTTCTGCGATATTTTTCATGCATATATCCGTAAATCCCTCGGGCGCCTTATCTCCCGGTCCGAGGATGACAACGTTCAATTTTTCGTGCGGTCTCTGCCGGAAAACCAACGTCGTCCGTTAAATTTTGATTGGGCCGTTTCGGAAATAATTGAACTCGTTTGGTCGGCACGATCAAAGGACAATTTCACGGACTCCCGGCCTGTCGGTAAATTAGGTTTCTGTCCCCGATAACTGACGAAATGGGGCGGAGATGGAGGAAATACGTATTTTCTATTGGGGTTTTCTTAGGGTTTGCGGATGGCTTCTTCTCCGAGTAGGTTATTATTTGGGATTAGTGTATCAACATCATTTTGAGAATTGAGTACCACTTTCGACGTTATGATTTGATGATATTGTTTCGGAACATTTTCGGACACAGAGATTGTGTATGATATTCTTCAGTCTGTTTTGCAATGATCGAATGATCAACGAGACTCTCAGTAGGTTTACGTGGGTTTTGTCATCAATGAAAATCAAGGAAAAATTTTTATTTTATCTTTAAGAAAAAAATATACCGAAACAAAAGTTTTGCAGAGATCAAATGCTCAATGAGAGTGTCTGTAGGTTTACGTGGGTGAATGAAAATCAAGGAAAAATTTGTGACGTTGATTTTTTCCAGGAATTTGTTTTCGGAATGTGCAGAAAAATTCCGAGATTTTCTGCGAGCTTGTTCGGAACTACGAAATATCAATTTCCCTTGGATGGTCCATTATTCTGCACTGAGAAGATCAACAAACTAGTTTCGAACTCCTTCGAACTCTGAAAATAACCACAAATGCATACTCGTATATCCCTCGCGAATCTATGATAATATACAGGTTGATTCACCGTGATGGCCTATTAGACATTTAGGGAAAATGATAATAATAATCCCTCAGTCCCTAAAATATTGTCAGACTGTTCCGGTTTCGGGTTTTCCCGGAAAGTCACTGCTACTTTGTTACTTCAGATGCCACACTCGGTATATTATGCTATTATGAGATTCTTCGCAACAACAGTTTTCGAGTTATCGGGATGTGAAAATTTGGTGAAAAAGAGAATATAGGTTTTTTCATATTTCCACTGACAATTTTCTTTTTCAAAAAATCATCACCTCAATTTTGCCAATGCATAGTATTATGAGACTGCAGTGTGGATCTAAAATATACACGGTGTTCATGAAGGAAGATCATGAACCTTTGTCGCTTATTTTTTCAATCAATTTTGCGTGGAAAAAGAAAAATATTTAAGCAAATCCTATACCCAAATTGAAATCACAAGAGTGATTGAGAAAGCATTTGAAATAAGGGATATCCGTAATTTTTAACCGAGTGGAATTAGTTTGTGACTGCCGAAAGCAAACTAAAAGTCAGTGTTATGGCAGTTAAATTTCATAATTTTATTGTTTTATTTCTTTCAAACACTTTCAACTTCGTATCTGTTTCAATTCCTAAAAGTCAAATTTAATTCCGGAAACAACTTGAGTTAAGTTTCTTTTTCAGCATCATATTTTCAGAACATTTCAAATCCCAACAATGTCCATAGAAGTGCATTGATATTTTGATAATTCTATTTTCAACAGCATTACATTTAGACAACAGGCGTATTGGTCTGATAGACAAAAATGTAACCTAACCTGACTTTTTAAGATAGGTTGTGGAATGTATCACAATTCCATAACTATACAGGGTGTCCAGGAAAATGTTGGAGATCTCTCGGATTCAGATATAACATTAAAAAATATGATGAGGTACGGTATGGAAATATAATTTAATGAAAATTTAATACGATAAATAGTAGTAAGGAACTCTCTCAAAATACGGCCCTTAAAACATATTTAGAATGTTTATTTTATCAAGGGCGGACTAGGTTGTACATTTTATTGCTTACATTTCTAACACCCTGTATGATAAGGTGTTGAAAAAAATTAATTTGAATACTTTGAACCTTAAGCTAAAGAAAAGGTACTCGTGTTCATTGTCGATAAAATTAACCGTTTTCTAGAAAAAAAAAATTAAAGGAATCAATGTTTTTATTAAAGAGAAACCATGATTTCTAATTATTTTTATCCGTAGCAAAGTGTGGTACGAAATACATTCAAGGAACAGAAACATTTAGTTTAGATTGTTTAATCCGACCAAATTACTAGATTTAAAAAATGCAGTTTTGGAGCAGAAAGTCACCTTAGCATAAATTATTTTTACAAAACGAAGCCATGTTTTTCTAGGAATTATTTAAAAACCCACCTAAAAAATAATATACACGAAAATTAAAAAAGAAATTAATTTTTGACATAGGTTCAGACAGTTCAACTACATAACTCCCAGAATTAGTTGATTTCAAATTGGAAAATTTTATTGATCCTGAGCTTGCAACGATTGAACCTAAATACGCTAATCAGAAATAATTAATTAGAAATTTCATAAGCGGGTTCAACATGTGCTCCGTGAACTTTGATACACTCGCGGGTACCTACAAATAAAGGACTCCTGTACTTGCCACAACAACCCAGCATTGTTCCTTCTCGCATCACAATGAAATGTGATTCTCTGTAAATGTTCCTCCCTAACATCAACCGGAGTGGAATAAACCAAGGGTTTGAGATGACGCCACAGGTAAAAATCCATTGGCGTTAGGTCAGGAGACCGTGGCAGCCAGGCAATGGGACCTCCTCTGCCTATGCAAGGGTTTCGTTAAACGTTATTCAGGTGGTCTCGTACAGCAACGCTTAAGTGAAGTGGGGTTCCATAAAGCATAAAATACATGATTTGGCAGGATTCAAGTATCATATGCTCTATTGTATCCAAAAAACCGTTCTGAAGGAACTGTAAATAAAGTTCACCATTCAATCCTGGCGGCAATACGCATGGTCCAACCAAAATATTGCCTATTATTGCTACCCAAACAATAAATGATGGAAACTGATGTTGGTAATGATGAACAATAAATGGTATGAGGGTTTTCATTACCCCTAAAATGCTAGTTATGAAAATTTACAATACCATTTTTGGTAAACCCTGCTCCATCGGTATAAAAAATAGTGTTAATGAAGTTTGGGTTTGCTCGTTGCTGATATTACAACCAGTTCGCAAACTGGATCATTCGAGGAAAATCTTCAGGAAGTAGTTTGAGCACATTTGATGACGATAAGGATATAACAACTCCTCTTTAAGTAATTGTTGTTTTTGACACATCAAGCTGCGTAGCCAATATTCGATTGCTTATTGAAGGAGTACCAGCTACAGTATCCAAAATATTTCTCTCCAATTACACCGTCCATACTGATCTTCTCACACCAGCATCAATACTTGTTTTCCCAAAACATTCTAAAAAGTATTGAAGAAAGTCAATAATGTTACCTTATCAACAGGAAATCGCCCACCGTACTCTTTAAGACGTTCTTCAAGTCGCTGAAATGTTTTTTCATTTGGAATATTGCGGTTAGGATATCTTTTTTCATACAACCTTCTTGCTTCGAAGCATTGCAAGATGCAAGACTGTAGATAAGATGCATATCGGCATACTCACTAAATGTGTATCCCATTATCGAATTAAATTCACCAAGATACTCAAACTTCAATAAATTATCCACGTGTCAACAAGATATTTATCTATTTCATAGGTACCATTGTAACGTTGTAAGAAGAGTGCGTAGTTTAATACTGATAACAATTTAAAAAAAAATAAAATAAAACATTTTATCTTTTAATTGTTTTTTCGAAAACGGTTGATTTTATCGACAATGAAAAAGAGTTCCTTTTCTCAAGCCTAATGTTCAAATTTTACTTTCTTTAAATCCTTATCATAGAGGGTGTTAAAAATGTAAGCAATAAAATGTACTAACTCGTCCGCCCCTGATAAACTAAATAAGCTAATTATGTTTCAAGGCAGTATTTCAAGAGGTCCTTACTACTGTTTATCATATTGAATTTTCATTAAATTTTATTAAAGTTATTTGAAACCCATTCAAGAAAAATTGATTACCAGTGGCGTCCCTTAGGAGGCCGTAAGGAAAAAACTTTATGGGAACTTGTCATCTTATTTACTAATATTCTGAATCCGAGAGATCTCCCACATTTTCCCGGACACCCTGTGTGAAAAATCAACAGATTATTAGTTTTCTAAATAAATTTCTACTGATTTCAAAATAATATTACAATTCGAATTGGCTGGTGTAACACATAAGATGAAACAAAATTTTTAATGTGTTTATGTTTTATAACAGGAAATTCAAGATCATAAAATAAGTCAGTCACAGTACAGCTATTTGAGAGTAAAATAAAATCAGTGACCGAATATCACTTCATTGAAAATAGTGAGTAAAGGTGCACTTTATAGAAAATAATTAAATTGTCCGTTATTTCGAAAATTATTTCCACTGCACTTAAGTTAACATTTTCTGGTCGGCCATGACCTCCCCTATTCGCCAGTACAGGTTTATCCATTAATTTTACCTCACCTGTATATTGATGAATATATTGATTAAGTGAGACCTTGTACAGATGAAGTTCTTGACGATGATCTAAGTGGCGATAAGGATTATGTTAGTACAAAAAGAGCAGCTTCATCAGAACAAACAGCATCACAACTATACATATGAAACAACCTCAATGTAAACTCTTCTGGACAAAGTTAGCTAATTCAAAATTCCGGCCATCCATCTCTTTCGGATTTTATTCATGTGTTGCGTTCCGCAACTTTTCCTCTTCTGCAGCGACAGTCTCGCAGATCTGGAGACGATCCCTCAATTGTTTATCACCTCCAGCGGAAGTTTTCTGTTCCCGAAGGAATGCGATCGATCAAACGAAAGCGTAACCTGTCAAAACAACGTTCAAAGTACGGGACGAAATAACTTATAACTGATTTTTCTGTCTTCCTTGAGGGATAGATGGCGCATCGAGTTTCGGGAATGGGAGGGGGTTGATATGATGAATATTACACGAATTCTAACAATTTGCATCACACAAAAAAATTGTTTTGACAATTTCTTCTGCAGTTTTGCGTTATCGGTAAAGTTTCTGAGCAAGTTGAAAGATAATAAACAATTCTACTCCTAAGAGATATTGGTAGTAGCCGGCATTATTACTGAAACGATACCACGTATGAACCAAACTTTTGACTAAAAAAGAAGAACATAGTGGAATATATAAGATTAACTGAGCAGATTGTCCTGCATTCTATATAGGAATGACCACACGTAACTTCAAGAAACGATTCAACGAACACCGCTGAAATACACCTAAATCAGCCCTAGGATGTCATCTAGCTAGACGAACATAAACACAACACTGACTTTGACAACTTAAAAATACTACATAAGGAACATAATTATTACAAATTAACATTACTTGAACAATTGGAAATTGTACGGAACAGGAATAATCAACATCTACTAAACGATTTATCAGACTTTAATTTACGAGATAACAGCATAATAAAGATGATATATATATTCTTTTGAAATTTTGGCTGACAATATTTAGTTAGCAAACAATAAAGCATATAGATCAGGGGTTAGTGACGAGGAGTCATACAATTCGGCGTATGACATAAAAGCCTAGGGAAAAAACCCCAGTAAAAAAAAACCTTGGCTCCCCGTCTAAGTGTGAAAATACAAAAATAAGCTGAAATATATTTCAGGGACTTCTTTCTTCAATAGTGATCTTCTATTGATGGAGACAGAGACTTCTTCAAGGTGCTCACATTGAATCTGGAAATAAAAAGACAAAAGCAGAAAAAAGAACTGAATAACAAAAATACGTATCATATTCGTTTGAAATTCATAACCCATTCCAAGAAAGAGTCGGAAACATCATGAATAGCCCTAAAACCATCTTGAAATTTATATATATGGGACAACTATTGATGAGATGAGGTATTGTTTCTTCTGCTTCTCCACATTCACAACTTGCGCTAGGAACTGAGTTCCATTTAAATAGCATGCCATTGGTACGACCATGACCAGTCTCAAACGATTTAGAACTGTCCAAATATTTCTTGGAAGATCAAAACCAGGAACTTTTTCAGAAGGATCAGAAACGAGATACTTATTGAACATTTCGTAAG
Source organism: Micraspis discolor (assembly GCA_030674115.1). NCBI lineage: Eukaryota > Metazoa > Arthropoda > Insecta > Coleoptera > Coccinellidae > Micraspis > Micraspis discolor. The sequence continues at coordinate 1,080,934 of JARTUT010000443.1, forward strand.
AGTTCTACTCAGTCTTCCATAATTTTTTATCACTTATGTTCATATTGAAGAACGTATTATGCCATAATGGTTTACGTGACTTCAATCTGGGAATTCTATTTTGTGGAAAATATGAAATAATTGGGAATAAATTGGGAAAAGAATGATATTTATTCCAAGAATTCAGAGCTGCAGGCTGCATGGGGAGGGACAATATTAGACAATACTGGTAACCAATGAACCGGTGTTGATCTTATGGTGCCAGTAATTATTCTCATGGATGTATTCAATTGTGCATCAATTTTTTGTGTATGTGCACTATTAAACCAAACAGAGCAACAATACTCAGCTGCAGAAAAGACTAGGGCTAGAGATGCTGTGCGAAGAGTGGAAGCATCACCACCCCAAGACGATCCAGCTAATTTCTGAACAATATTATTCCTAGTTTTCAGTTTTAGGCTCAGATCATTTAAATGTGCCTTGTAATTGAGAGATGAATCTAATTTAACCCCTAAGTATTTATGATGATATACTTCCCGAACGCAGCACACAGAGTTTGAAGCTTGACATGTGACACCTAGATTAATATTCTTACATGGCGCCTAATTCTACCACATTTCAAATATTGAACACGACGAGACCTTAGACATTTAAGATATAATATCGGACATCCTTCAGAGAATAGAATGGAGAGAAATATTTCAGGAGAACACATATTTCATCCTCGATTCTTTATCACATAATATATGTTTGTCAGTTTGCCTCCAACGACGGTAAGATTGCACGCTCTCAGTCTTTTACTATAACCACCTTTTACAAAGATAACATTATTGTGATTGCAAAATGTCATTTCAGCTGGCCTGATGATGGCTTAGTCAGAGAAATTCAACCATAATAATAATAAGAATCAAGAAATGTACCAGAACCCACCGATTTATTGAAAATAATCGACAATAGATAACACAAGCTACAACTGCACTTTTTCGAGAAATATGAGGGATATCCGTCAAATCCTGCTCCTTCATTTAGCATCCAAACAGTTAATCTTATTAATTAACATTCGAGGGGTGAATTCCTTTGTATTTAACTGATTATTGTTACTGATATAATTATGATGGTGAAATTTCTGAGAGTATGGTTCATACTCCTTTTGAAAAATGAAGCAAAAAAATCAGATATATTTTCACCTCTATCAGAAGAATCGTTGCTATAATGCATTCTGTTTGGTACAACTCTTCCTTACAATTCCTCATATATTTCCAAAAATTTTTTTAATGAATATTTATTCTTACATTCCGTTAATTAATTTTGGTAATTTCTAAACATACGGTTTTTTGTTTTTCTTCTCATAAGTTAAAATTTTTCAAAGTAACAACCCGATCCATACATCTTCCATTTTCTATACAGATGATTTTTCATCTTAATTAATTTTATTGCATCAACGGTAGAATAAAATGGAAATTTTCTGTTCCTAATTTTCACGTTAGGAATATGCAACATTGCTCTCTTCCTAATATTTCGTATAATAGAGATACATCATCATCTACAGATTTATTATTGTAAATATTCATCCGTTTATGCATATAATAAAATATAGGGAGTTCTTCATAGTCACATTTTTTGAAAATTAAGTTTTATTTAGGATCACACTGTTCCAGATTCCGGAAAAGTACATACATACCCATGAATTTTGAATTGAAGTCACTGTCACACTGTAAACAGTTCCCCACCCACTCCTTCTCTCCCTCTCTGTTCCTGATCTGTCTACGTAGCGGAATCGAATTCATAAACATAACGACGCCCGTCTGCTTTTATTTCCGACGCATATGTTGGATAGCGCCACCGGAAATTACGTTCGAAAATTATATCAGAGAGACGTTTTCAGGCGAAACATGTCACGGTAATTGGAATTTGTCGATTTGTCGCTTCGCGTGTACGTATAACAGTTTCGGGCCTCTGTTGACCCACTTAAGCTGTATCCCGCATTCAAAGTTTGATTAAGCGCCGCTTCTGTACTAGAACTCAGGCAGGATATCTCCGAAAAGCTGCCGGAATTTGAAATAAGAGTTATAATATTCCGTGCACATATTTGTTCGAAATGTTTCTATTAGATTAGGACCTTGGGAGGTTCTGGGTGATGTTATACTTTGGAGTACTGATAAGTTGAAATATACTGGTAAGGCATAATTCTTTGTCTCAAACGGGCGGTTTCCGAAAGGCTGATCAACATAGAAACAAACTAATCAGCTGTTAAATCTATGATCAACTGCCATTTGAGTTACTTGATGGTTGATCAACTAGTTTGATTCGACCATCCGATCAGTTAACACAAAGGTCAAATATTTCAGTTAAATTGTATGTCGAATATCATTGCGTTTCTGAAATGAAATTGAAGCTAAATCACAGGTCAAACTAGTGTCAAAGAAGTTGTCAAATAATCTGTGCTGTTCGGCAAATTAACTTGTGAGAGATCATTATTTATGTTTGTTACCGGATCGAGACTTTTCTCTATTATAATGCACACTTTTTTAAATTTTTGAAACTATTGGAAAAATATGAAGAAAAAGAAATTATTTGTTTACAACAAATTGTTAGTATAATAAACAATGAAATCATTGATAAAAAATATTTTCTTTCAATTTATAGAGAACTCTGAATTATAATTGAAAAAGCTGACTCTTTATTTGAATAATAGAAATATGTTAAAAACGTCCATACTCAATAAATATTAACAAAAAAAAGTATTTGTTTGTCATAGATGATAGTTCTTCAAGAAGTTCTAATAAAGAACAAACTTGATTGAAATAGCCCGTTAGTTTATCAAAAATTTATAATTAAGTGGTTATAAAATTTTGTTTTAGTTGATGAATGTCCCATATTATCATAAAACTGTAAGTAAACTTAAAATTTTTCATTATATAACGCTGAATTTTTTTGTTATCATAAAAAAAAACGATTAGGTATAGCCCAGGTATTGAATTTGTTCAAACTTTTATCTCACTTATCTTATTTTATAGGTATAAGAAAGTCTCCAGGAAGCGAAAAAAATTTACGGCAATTATTTGAGTAATTTTTAATTCAACAATGATTTAAGATGAATCTGTTCTTCGAAGTGTTAATATTCAATAAATTTCTCTCAAATCTACTAAATATACCCTTAAAATTTCACAATATTATTTTTCAACTTGCAGAGCTATACGCTCAACCTCAACATGGCTATGACGCCAATTTCAAACGATAAATTAAAACTACTGTAAATGTAATAAAAAATTGATGGCAACATAGTACCTAGACTATGACGCCTTGGAATATGTAGGATAGTCTAAACTGCGCATGCGCCAACACGAATGCCGTTACCCTATTGGGGTAACTCGAATCGGTCATTTCAAAATTCGGAAGAAACGTCATTTATATTGAAGTACTCAGGTGTGAATTAGGCTTGACGCACTGGTAACAATATGACAAAAATACACGTACACAACTGTCATGAGGTTATTCCCCGAAATAATTATGTTACTTGTTATATTCGCCTGAAAAATGCGCGCCAAATTTCAAAAAGACCTTCAATTCGATATTTGGAAATAACAGATATTTGAACAAAACGATAACACGATGTTCTACCAGTTCTTGAACTAAAACAAGGGCCCAAATAGATATAAAATAATAGGGCAATGATTATTGAACTACACCGAACTGACTGTAAAAACACAAAAATGAAAACAATACCAGCTTAAAGAACCCATTTATCATCAGACTTCCTAAATCGACTTCAATTCATCCAGGCTCATTACCTTTGTATCGGATTAACAGCCAAAAAAACTTTTTCCGTATCGACGACATCATTCAAGCTCACTTCCCTTTATGTTCTCTCATTGTTTTTCCGGCGAATAACTATCGGCGGCGCGCAACTCGGGTATCGAACCCGTTTGTCGAATTTTTGTCACTGCCTGGTCACTGGAACTAATCCAAATTGATTCCGGACCGTTCTTTGATAAATGGAGCGTGAATTCGGCGCGGAAGAAGATGAATCAAAGCGATTGTCTAGGACGGCGCATTAGGCATAACAGAAACTATTATTTTAAGGGTTGAAGTTCGGGCTACGCCGATCAATCTAGTGTGTGTCGATGCCAGAGCAATTATTCTCCGCATGTATTCATTATACAAGCTTTGGCAGTGGTTTGCGATAAAATAAAATTACGTGAGACCAGGAACTTTACCGATCTCGGGAACAGTGAGATGTAAAAACAACGGATATTGCTATAGTATATATATATTCTTTTGAACTTTTGGCTGACAATATTTAGTTAGCAAACAATAAAGTATATAGTGTAAAAGAATCAATGAATAAACATCTAACTACAAAATTTTAATGTCAATCATAAACTTCATATATTTTGATCATAGGAATAGAAGCACAAATCTCAAAACATATTGATAACAAATGAGCGTAATCAAATCGTGATCCTTGAAGATTTCTAGAAACAAGAAAGAAGAACGAATGGCTGAACTTTGTAAGTACCTATAATTTTAAGCAGGGTTCGTTTTTAACCTACTAGAATTGCGTCAACAACTGTCGCTTCGATTGATAGTACATTTCCCCGACTGAAAGTTCCATTTTCCTCTGAGGTGCTGCAGACACACATATGTGACCACACTGGACAGATGATGATATCACTCGGAAAAATCAAGGCAAAACCCGAGTGTACTCTAAGATTTCAGAATAATGTACTCTCCTGAAAAGTTGAAGGAGTTCAAAGCTAGCTTGAGAGTTGGAAGACTGGTCGGCATTCTACAAAATCGAAAAACACAATGTGGATGACCTGACCTGAAATTCTAAACAAAAGAACACCAGCAGAGATCCAGACATTATATACCTTAAAAACCAGCTCAATTTGCTACTTCTGCTCTGTATGAAGGATGGGAAATACAAGAGAAAATATAAAGAAGTCAAGAAACTATATGACTAATTCTTGATAAAACAATAATCTAAATTATTTATGGAAATGATACAGAGGTCAGACAAGAAAAATAAAAGTGTGTGGGCAACAATACATTCCCTCAGGAATGGAAATAGTAGCAACAGCTTTCCAATGGAAGAATGTTCCCCTGAAATTGCAGATGAACTGAATAATTACTTAGTCAATGTAGCATTGAATTCGATAAACAATTAGGTCAATTATTGAAAAACAGATTAGGTTAATCATAAAATTGTTTAGAAACCAGCCAACTAGATGATATTATGGCATATTAAACAACATTGTCAGAGAGACCAAATATGAAATATGAACAACATTGAATTCCATAATAAATAATAATTCCTTGAGTTATGGAATGTTTCCTCAAGCTTTGAAGGTTCCTATAGTTAGGCTCATTCATAAAAAGTGTGATTGAAATGATTTTAAGAACTATAGATCCAGAAGTATTCTACCATCGTTCCCCAAGATTTTTGAGCTGACATTCTGTAATCAAATTGTTGATAAGAGAATAATTCATTTTCTAGAAATCAACACAGGCTAAGAGAAAAATCTGATCAGAAAGCATTGTATAAATTTTTTTGAGGGTGGTCGATACTTGTGAGGATGCAGACTTGGTATTGGGACTCTTCCTAGACCTCGCTAAGACATTTGACAGCCTGAATATTGAGATTTTATTAAAAAAATTGAAGAATATGGTATAACAGGCACAGCATTGGAGTGGATACGGCCATATATCAGGGCAAGAATACTGCTGATGGAAATATCTACATACAATGGCACAATACGATCTAAACCTCTTGAATTGAGAAGAGGAGTCCCGCAGAGAAGTATTGCTAGTCCTATTTTCTTCCTGATGTACATGAAAGACTTCATAGAAAATTCTCAACAGAACGGCAATGAAGTAAGTTTAGTGAATTGTACAGATGACTCAAATCTCCTTTTAGTTAAATATTTGTGCAGTTAAGACAAGTCCTCGAGGAAGTATTCCGGCAGGCTGAGATATGTGAGAGTATTTTGTATGAAAATGAGAAATACACTTTATCAGGAACAGTTAGATTCCTTGGCCTCAATGTAGATGAAGAACTAAATAGCAACTCGCATATTCAACAAATTTGTAATAGGATAGGCTATCCAGTCTACGCTTCGAGTGTTATCTCAAAGTACGTTGACACCGTCACACTAAGAACTGTCTATTATGGAACTATTGAATCACAACTAAAGCTGGAATAACTTTCATCTGTGTGTAATGTGTAATCTGAAATTTAGGGAAGCGTGTCGAAGTTTTTTCAAACAAAAGGGTTTCTTAACGGTTTATAGATTATTTATACAAGAATGTCTTCTATTTCCACATAAGAACCATGTAATGTTCAGCAATCATAAAAAAATGATGTAACACCGATCACCATATTATATATATAATCTTCCTAAATATAGGTGAATTATAAATCCAAAACAAATGCAATACAGATGCCTAAATCTTTTCAGTAGTCCATCTGGGATAATACAGACGAAAAGCAACTACGAATTGTTAAAAAAAAAAAATTTTTTTTCTTTAGAGCCTCATTGTCTGCATGATTTCATGAATTGAAAATTTCGTTTGACACTATTTATTTTCATAAGTTATCAGTTTTTTTTGTTAAACCATCGATTTGAAATAAAGATTATTTGTTATTGTTGTTGTTGATAAACATTTTTTAAGGCGTTTAGGAGAAGTCAATGAATTTTACCATTGATCTTAACTCGATTGGATGGATATTCTAGGAGTTATCGTGGAATCAAATTTCAGATGCTTATAACTGCATAACTATTCGACGGATTTGGCTGAGGAACTAGAGCGAGATATTTGGTGAATTAATCTATTCGGAACATGTGAACATCTTAGCATAGAGACAGCATAGAGCCAGCCGGACAACCTCAAGTTTTACCACGGATTCTTTATCTGGCAATCGAAATTAATCGATTGACATCATTGTCCGCTCAATACTTGGAAATTATAGACTTTCGGGCAAAACTATAAAACCACTGACCAGAGCTTTCGCACATTTATTCTTAAGTTTATCATCTCACCTTGGCAAGGTTCAAGACTATGGCAGATCAGCTGCACAGTTATATAGGTTTGACCTGAAACTTGGCGTTAACTTAGAACCAGGCGAGAGGCTAATTATGAATAAAATAAATCAAAAATACATGTCACTTAATGGGGTGATTATACAAATTTTTCGAAAAAGTTCAAATTTGGCATCCTTAAGTCTTATTTTTGGGCGCTTATTTCTAGTAAAGAAAGCTACTAGAACCGCATGCTATTATTTTGCCTAAATATCTGAAATTTCAGAATATCGTGTCCAAAATTATTTTAATCGATTTAGTTCGACTTCGCGATGACGAATTTGAGTATGCCCGGTCATTTTATTTATAGCATAATTCATCTCTTGATTGTCACGCATCGGTACCCATTTACCTCAGTAATGTACACAGTTCATTCACGAAATCAACTCATTATTATTATATTTCTAGTTTCTCAGGTTGTCCTGGTTGATTTAATGGGATAAGGGTTTCTCGCCAAGCATCTCCATTATTCAATCCTGACTCAAAAATCTTCGGACTATTCTAGTGGTGTTCAGAAGTACAACTTTCTGTAGCAGCATGTAAATATCTCTGTGTAGTCCCAGGAACTCCAAGCCATTGTGCAACTCCCATGGTATAACCCCTGTAGTAGATAGTACAATTGGTACGATAGTGACTTTGTTGAGATTCCACATCCTTTTTATCTCATTTGCTAACTCAGTGTACTTTCTTTTTTTTCTGCAATTGTATTCAGCAGGTTATGCGTGTTAGGGATCGCGATGTCTACAATAATAGCTTCGCTCGATTGCTTGTCTCTCATAACGATATCAGGTTTGTTAAAGGGGACACTGCGATCGGTAATGATCGATCGGTCGTAATAAACAGTGAATTGGTTGGTTTCAATGACTGACTTAGGAACGTATTTATAGTAAGGCATCTTAGGTTCGTCTGTATTAAGTCCCAGCTCGTTACATATATTTTGGTGAATTACTGCAGCTACTTGATTGTGTCGGTGTAAATAATCATTTTGGGCAAGTAGACTACATGCTGATATAACGTGTTGTATTGTTTCGGGTTCTTCTTTACATTTTCTACACCTGTCATCTCTCACCTTAGGGTCTTTAACAATATGTTTCAGGTAGTTTCTCGTATTCACCACTTGGTCCAGTATGGCTAGGATAAATCCTTCTGTCTCCGGGAACTGTTCCCTTTTTTGAGCCAAGCATTCGACGCACTTTTGTCAACACATGGTTGATCGAGGTCATGTGGGTGTCTCCCGTGAAGTGTCTTTTGTCGCCATTCTCGGTGTTTGTCCTCTTGATTGCGAACCTCTTCTGTTCTCTGTACTGCCCTATTTGCTAAGTTGAGTGGTGTATATCCCTTATCTGTCAAGCAGATGCTCCGATGGAGGGGTGATACTGAGCTTCTCTGGTGGAAGTATGTCCTCATGAGTTTGATCTGACTGTTGTGTAAATTTTTTATGTCTATGAGACCTCTCCCTCCTTCGCCCCTAGGGATTGTCATCCTAAGGGTGCTTGATTTGGGGTGGTGATTGCGTTCCTTAGTCAACTCAGTTCTAGTTTTCCGCATGATGTTCTTGAGGTCTGTGTCGGTCCATGATATTACTCCAAAAGAGTAAGTCAACACAGGTATTGCCAGGGTGTTGATGGCTTTGAACAGATTTTTACTATTAAGTTCAGTATGACATATTTTTCTGACTCTCGTGAGGTATTCTTTTGTGAGGGTTTCCTTGATCTTAGTGTGTTCTATAGATTTGGTTTGTTCATATCCCAGGTATTTATATGTATCTCCTTCATTCATGGACTGAATCAAGCCGCGACTATTGAGCTGAACGTCTCCTGCTCTACATTTTCCTTTTTCTATATTTATAACTCTGCATTTGTCCAGGCCGAATTTCATGCTAATTTCGTCAGAAAATTGCTCGACTAGCCTAATGAGTTCCTTGAGTTTGTCGTTAGATGGGGCATATAATTTAAGGTCATCCATATATAACTGATGTGATATGGTATGTTTTACTCGATGATTTGTCAAGGTGTACCCTATTCCTGTTCTGTTCAGTGTTTTTGAAAGCGGGTTTAGCGCTAAACAGAACCACAAAGGGCTCAAGGAGTCTCCTTGGAAGATCCCTTGGTTTATCTTGATTTCGGGTGTCATGATGGTGGATTCACTGGTTGTCAAATGAATTGTTGTTCTCCACGATTGCATGAGATGTTGTAGGAGATCAGAAACCCTAGGGTGAATCTTGTACATTTGGAGGACTCGTATAAGCCAGGAATGCGGGGTTGTTCTTTAGTCAACATAGCAACAAGTTATTTTCCTTTTTTTCTTTAAATCCTTTGGTACCTTTTCGGCATCCCTTCTGTTCTTCGCTCATCATGTTGCTATCTTCGATATAAGAGTTCATTATTTTAGTTATACTTGATGTTATAATTTTGTATACAGTTTGCAGATATGTGATCGGTCTATACTTTGAGGGATCACTGCTTAGCTTTCCTTTAGGAAGTAGATATGTTTTGCCCTTTGTGATGAATAGGGGTATTTTTTCGGGGTGTTCTAGGAAGTCGTTAATGAAGTCTGTCAGTTTATCATGTACACTAGAAAATTTCTTGTACCAGAAGTTATGTACATTATCGCTTCCTGGGCTCTTCCAGTTATGGGTGTTCTTGATTACTTCGGTAACCATTTCTTTTGTTATTTTGGGTTCCTCCATCGGTTTTACTCTCGTATAGTCTTTCTCTTCTCTAATTAACCATTCTGCATATTTATTGTACTGTTCACCTTTGCTCCATATCGATGACCAGTATGTGGTTATATGTTCTTTTTTAGGTATCTCTGCAATCTCTCCTTGTGATTCAGTCTCGGCCTTGAGTGTTCTGTATTATTATTATTATTATTAATATTATTATTATAATTATTTAAAAATCATCTAATTAACGATTAAATAAAAGATTCTGAGGTATTTTTTGGAAAATACATCAGCTACAAATTTTTTTAACATTTTTTTCAATATTCAATTACTCATATGATATTCGTCAGGTCTCAAATTGTTTCATTGTCATTCATGATGCTAACTGGAAATTTCTTTACACGAGATGTTGAAAACGTCATTTGACGTACTGTTTTTCAATTTCTTAAGCATCAAGCGGTGCAATGAATGGATGTGAGATCCATCCCACACATAGTTTTCGCACATCCAAATTTTAATCACTCCATGGCTAATTCAGTTGATAATCCACATCAAGCGATGTGTAATATGATCGCTTGAGAATTATCATTTCATTGTTGGGCCGAGAAGAATTACTTAATATCTGTTAACATCACAACAAGCCCTCGTACTTCAAATTCGTTCTGAGTATCTCAACCGTTGGCAACTTCCATTGTTTTCTGGACCAGACATATAGAGAAACTATCGTATTTGGCCGACCAGACGGCCTGACCGTTTGACTACAGACTATTTATCAGAAAATGGAACCTGATCATTCGAGATCCTTTGGGATGTAGGGTGAAATATGTGCTTTCTGGAGCTTATCAAATTCAAAGAGCTCAATTTGGCCAGCAGTAGGTATGCCTCATCTGCTTATTATTACCTCAGATAAATTAGAGTAATCATAAAATACTACCTGAGTTGATTTGTTGTCCGAATAATCAGATTTTATGATGTTGCCTCCCATGGGATTGAACCCACGTTCATTAGCATTGGAATAAAGGACCTGAAATACCGAATTCACAAGTAATTTAGAGTAAAATAGTTAAATTTGTTCCTTTCATTTCTTGGTTCTGTAAATTATCTCCTAAGTTTCGCTCAGGAGCTTAGGTTTGAAGAAGCCTTTTCATCCTCCTTAATTCTAGATTTTAGAATATTCTCCACATCCCTAATACCGACACATAATCCACCAAAACCTCCATCCTATAAACGTGTCGTCTTTTCAAGCCAAATGTGGAAGTAATTAGTCAAAACAGGAAGAACAATTTCAGTAGAGACATCCTACCTTAACCCTTCGTTCGGTGGTTCATAAAACATGAAAAGAGACGGTTAACATGTGAACGTATTCATAGGGAAATTCCGGCTAGATTGTTCATTCCTTCTGCGGAGGTGTCAGTGCAGGAGAATGTATGACGGGTCGCGATATTCCTCAACTAATTACTGTCAACGCCAGAGGTTTAAGTTAGACTTCCGTAGTTGCATATTTTGTAGTGTTGTAAGTTATATTCGAAAGTTTCAGAGTTTGCGAGTTTGCTCCGCTTTTCAGCGAGATGAAATAATATGATTATTACGCCATAAGAATGGTGGGGTTGTAAGGGGAGTGGGGGAATTTTAAATTCAGGTTGAGTATTTTGATTATGTTTTCCTGCTGTCAGTGCATCCTGAAAGTTTGGTGCTGAGTGGAGACTCACATTCAAATATACTAAAGATAATCAATAATGTTCTTTATTTCTAGTAAGATGAAATTGATATCTCTTCATCAATGCAGTTCTTCTAATTCCAGCAATATTTAAAAAACGTTAGTGCACGTTGTATGAGAATGAAAGACTTCAGTGAAAGTAAAGATTATCTTATACATTGTGAACTTTTGACTACTATATTAACTTTTACCAACGATTCTTGAGACAAAAACGAAACACTGTTTTTCCTATTCCATTTTTTAACAGTTTAATTATAATAATACAGGGTGTTGAAATTTTATTGAAAAATTGATTCTTGCTTCTATCTTCGTAGTGAATAACCGTAGCGAATTCAAATGCTGTAGGTGATTGAAAAAAATTGGAACACTCATTTCGGATCAATCACTCTAAATTGTTCTAGTCATCAACTCCTAAAAACATCGAAACTATAAAATCGGCAGTGAATTAACACATAAACACGGATTCAAATTTTGTAGGAGGTTTTAAAAAAATGGAACACATATTTCAGATCAATCACATTCTCTAAGGTCTTCTAGTCACCAACTGTCACCAATTATTGAAAACATCGAAACTATCTATAAAATCGGCAGTAAATTTACACATTCTTGCATTTTCTGTATGCTTGAATATTTAAGAGGAATTTATCATTCTAGATTGATCTTCCTAATAGACACCGTTTCCAAGATATTCGATGTTTAATTATTTGAAATTTGAAATTGTATCTAAAAGTAGACAAGAAATCAATCAAATTGCAGTCTTTTTTTCTTTATTATTGTCACCATCGAGAATTTTGAAATTGAATTATATGAAAAATTTCACCATGCATATAGATCAATGAAAATTAAGAAGGCAAACTAAAAATTTTCTTCTCATTGGTGAAATAAAGGTGAATATTTCTTTTACTGTTTATTGATGACTTCCACGATATCAACAATTAAATAATAATTGCAGGATTTTGGACAACTTTAATGTTATCAAAAATTTAACACATCGCCAACGTTTCGAATCTTTTGTGATTCTTTTTCAAGGCTAAAAGGTCAAATAATTACTCAAGTATAAATCCCAAAGCATAACAATTATCCAACATACTACATCAAAACCTATATAAATATCTACAATAGAGCTAAACGTATAGATATGGAGAATAGACCACAAGACAATATATCAATATCACAAAACATAACACCTAAAAAATATTTCAAACTCGTATTTTACCCTCCATTATCATATAAAATAGATAAAATTTTCCACTAATACAATTGCGTTGCAGCTTTCTATAATATTCTGAAAAACAAAAAGAAATTTTACACCAATCTAAAAGAAAAAAATCCAATTTTACAACGATCCGAAATAGTTTATAAAATAGAATGCAACAACTGCACAAAATGCTACATACGCCAAACAAAACAGTTACTAGAAGAAAGGATAAAACAACATAAAAATGATACGAGAAAATATAACACGACACAAGGAACAGATCTCACTGCACACGTCCAAGCTGAAGGACATGGACTTGACTTCGACAATGTTAAAATATTTACAGTAGACGCTTAATCAGTGAAATGATTCATATAAGATCCAATAACACAGTGAAACTTAGAGAAGATAGCCAACATCTGAGTTAAATTTATAATAGTTTAATTCTGTGCAATCATTCTTCAGGGGCACAAAATGGTCAACAATGAGTAGTCATGGAAAGAACTAAAGGAATTTTCAAGACCCCAATGTGTATATTTATTCGTCTATTAAGTACATCCACCATAATTTTAGATTTAGTCTAACGTTTTCAAAACTAATTTTGCTACATTTTAGTTTCACCTTATATAAGTATTAATCAATATTCTATACGGGAAAATTGAATATTATCATGTTGCATTTTGTGATTTGTGGAACATACCTGTGGACGATTTTTTGTGTTCCTCACTGTCGTATTTACAACACATTTCATATCAAAGCGTTTAAATTGAATTTAATCATAATTTGAGGTTTTGATACCCCTTTACATGAAAACATACAAAATTCTATTAAATTGAAGAAACGCTACAAAAAAGAAAATGTGAGGTGAGTGAGGAATTTACTCTACAAGTGTTCCTTTTATACCTAAGTAATTATTCGACCTTTTAGCCTTGAAAAAGAATCACAAAAGATTCGAAACGTTGGCGATATCTTAATTTTTGATTACATTAAATTTGTCCAAAATCCTAACAATCAATATTTAATTGTTAATATTTCCTTCCTTTTGCTTTTGAACCCATAACTTCACCATAAGTTTGAAGGTCGATTGAAAATACTTACATAAGTCTTCAAACCACAGAGAAGTACAAATTTTGATGATGTTTCAGGGTACTGTTAATATTGACTATGAATGAAAAATTATAAAAATTCAATTATTTTCTGCTTTATTGAAGGCTTATTCGATGTCTATCGAAACTTTGGTAGCAAGGACAATAAGTGATGGTATTTAAAGGCCCAAAAAATATTTCTAAATTATGTTTTGTACAACATACTCTCAACTCAATAATAAAACTTTCTACGACTGCGTATGCTACGTATTTTAAATATTTTTTCCAAACATTTTCCAACAGGTAAATTTGGTGAGAAGAATTATCAATTCATTCGGTAAATCAAAGTCGTAATTTAGAATCATCGATACACCCATTTTTGCGCGCTTGTTCCTACTGGGACAGCGTGCTATCGTTTTGTCCAAATGTCTGTCATTTTAGATCATCTAGCCAAAAATAATCTCAACCGATGGGATTGGACTGCCTGATGTAGAATCTGTGGTCAAAATGGAGAATATCCGTATACTCTCTAACTTCCGAAAGAAAAGAGCTGCAGTTTTCATACCTTTAGGATAGGAGAATTGCCAAAATATCTCAAGGCTAACCTGTTATTGGGCCAAATCCGTTCAATGATTCCGAAGTTATGAGCAGCTAAAATTGGGATTCCTCAACGGCTCCTAGATGTGTGAATGAGATTGAAATGTATAGGTTTGCAAAATTTCGATGAAATCGTCACGAAGATTTCAAAAAATTCCCATAACTTTTTTTTAATTACCTGATAGGTCATGAAATGTATTTCGAGGTTATTGATGCTCAAAACATCCCCAAATTTAAACATTCTAGGATTTCACTGTATGAAATTATGGGATTAGCATATTTTCAAGATCTTGGAACATCAAAAAATGTTCCGATTCGTAGCCTCGTTTTGTGATTATCGATATTATGTTAAAATAGACATCAAAGTGTAGGTTATTTTCTGCGAGTTCACCAAAAGTATTATTTTTATCAATTTGTCAAGTGTTTGTTGGTCCGAAATTATGGTATGATGATAGAAGATCCTATTTATTGATATATCAATTACTTTTCTTGATTTGTTGCTATATGTATTCGTTAATTCAAATTATTACAGGAAGTAAAAGTGTAGTGTATTTAATTTTCAAGTAAATGTATGTTTAGTGACTGAAACGAGAAGAAGAATTTAATGAAAAGCTAGAGTCTAGAATAAACCATAGATCTCGAACTATTTATCCTGGAAAATAACCAGACCATAAGAAAGGTTTCAAGTGAAAGAGTATTGTGGCTGAAACGAAACTGAAGAAAAGCTCTAAGTTCGGTTATGCACTGCTCTAGAGTCAGATATCAAAACAAGCGCGCAAAAGCTGATCTCTCGGCACCCGTTTTTAAATTTTTGTTTGGGAAAGTATTGAAATATTTATTGCTTCGGGGAAAATATATAATCTATTAATATTTATTTAGTCATGGAAATGTGACACATTTCATTTTGTTCTTTATAAAGTTAGGTTAGATTAGTTATTTTTCGGTCAGATCAATACGCAATGTTGTCTATAACCTGTTGAACATACATTTATCAAAATATATAGTCACCTCTTTTTAGATTTATGGGAAGTCAAAAGTTCTGAAAATATGATAATGGAAAAAAGTTAATTCAAGTTTTTTCCGGAAAATTATAAAAGAGAATAATTTTATTGTGATCACCGACAGATTTGAAAATGTATATATAAAATTCTTCTGAATGTGTGTTTACAATGAATTCCTCTTAAACGGCTGGACCAATTTGGATGAATTTATGTCTGTGTTCAAGTAGATGCGAGGATTGTTTAGATATGCCGCAGTTGATATTTGGGTTAGTTACCGTTACGAATTGGTGAACACGCCGGGTTCAATGGATCGTTAAATTTTGAATATTTAATTACTCGATATTTTTGTGGTTATTTTTAATTCAAGATATTTCTTCGTTATTTTTTTTCCGTTGTTTTTTTCATTGCACAATTCCAAAGTATCGGAAAAGATTTTAGAAACAACCGGCTGAAGCTCCTTACGTCACTTCAGTGCTTTTCTACATTTTTGAATTCTCAAAGGATGTGCCAATAGTTTGATGGTGATGATTTTTCAAATTACGAGAATTCAAATCATAAATTTCATCTTTGTACTTGAACCTTCGTTAAATGGCGAATGCACCGGGTGAAACTTTCAAATTATCTGGTTAACAAAAAACCATTTTTATAATTCACAATTCTTCCATTTCAATACATACCTACTTCAATGCACACTGGAATATTTCAAATCGAAAGAACTCTTAAGTATTATTGCAAATCTTTATAATATGTTTCCAGTAGTAGGAGAATTTTCAAGCTACCGTGTGAAGAAATATAGTTCTTTATCATTATTAATTGGTATATTCAGATATTTCCAATGGCTATATTATCACTGCTATTCGATATTTTTGAACATTAACATCTAGTATGAATGTTTTTTCGACTACATCAAATGGCGGATGCACTGGTTAGTTATTTGCTGAACAAGAATCGTTCGTTAGAATTCATAATCATTCGATTTTTTTCCTTTAGGAATAACCTAAAATAATATATTTATTGATTCCTGATTGTGACTATCCTAATAATCATAGTAACTCCATAAAGTGTTTATTGAGTAACTGTTTCTATTATATGCACTCGAACGTTTTTCAAATGAGGGTAAATTTTTTCAAGATATCCGGCTCAAAATTTTCCTACTTAACATCGATATTGTGAATTATAGAGAGCGAATGAGGAAGTGAACAGTTCGAGGACGTAAATAACTGCGTGTCCAGCTGTCGTATAGTAGTATACATCCCTTCATTTATAATTCGGTTTTCGAGTGAGACGAATCGCAATGTTTCCGACAAAAACCCTACAGGAGGTCAGATTAATTCGCTGGATAGCCGCGAGATTTCATTATCCCTCGCACAAAGGCCAGAGGAGTAATCCTGAAACGGGAATGTGCTCTGTTGCCAGTCTGAACCGCTTCATTAAATATTGCGTCCGTTGTCCGCAAAAGCGTGTCCACAAATGAATTACTGAAAAATGAGGCACTGCTAGAAGATGTGCGTATGAAAGGAAGTTTCATTTTGGTTTTAATGAAGCATATAATTGGCATACCAATGGTTGAGTTGCGATCATTATTTCCGAGAAATGTTTGGATATTTTCTGATTTAATCATTCGATAAATCTAAAAGATATAACAAATATGAAGACATTGAAGGAGTGTTTCATCGGAAGAAATATGCAGTAATAGTTGAATAATATTTATTCGCTTATAAGCATACAACGTCCACTACATTACTCACTTATTTATAATTCAAGACATCATACTGTTCCAGGTGTCATATGAAGAAGTACTCAAAAAATATTTCAGTAATTTGTAAAGATAGTAATCTTCGAGCTAGGTCGAACAATCGGCCACCAAACATATAGCATCTTTTTGATGGAGTACTTATGGGTTAAGAAGCGATTTTCATAAATGCTACTGTACTGTACTGGGTGTCCTAAATTTGTGGTCTGGCGAGATTTCAGAAACCCGATGTGCTTAAACAAAACAAGTGGCACATTTTCGGGTTTGATATTTAAGATCAATCTTCCAGGTCGAACTAATTCCGAGCTGAAAATTGGAAAATGGCATCAAATGAGAAGTTTTCGTAACTTCCTTACTGAAATTTTAGACATGAAAATCAAACATTATACAGGGACTTTATTTATTCGTTTTCATCGGAGAACATCATGAAAAAGTTGACATGCTCAAGTGTTATTTGATTGCAAATTAAATGTCGCAAAATGCGTCTGATGCCAATCTTGCATTGTAGCCAGAGGGACACCAACCAAGCCCGAATATATTCAAACATTTGGTTCACAACTGGATGAGTTATGGAGCATTCGAAAACTAATGTTCCAAGAATTACGGAATTGTTCTACAGGAAGAAGAATGCTCAAATGTTATTTGAAAAGTTAAAGTGCATCAAAAGATATCTTCATGAAAATTGCAAATTGAGATAGACATTGCAAGATCGAGCGTCAACTATTTCCAGAAACCATAAATTCCATCCTCATAAATATTGCCAAGTACAAATACTCAGAGAAAGTGATGGATAGCGTCGAATAAATTTCTGAAGGTAGTATGTATTTGCCACCAAGATCTCCCTATTCAACACCGATAAATTTTTTCCTTTGGTCACATTGGAAAATTAACATTTGTGAATGTCAAAATAAAAATGTAGAAGTGTTGATCACTAACACCGAAAAATCCTTAAAAAATGTATTCAGAATACACGTCCAAAACGCTTTCCGTAACCCCAGAAGAAGGTGTGAACTTTGCGTTCACCACCACGGTCTTAATTTCGAACCATATTTATGAATATTAATTTAAAATTTTTCACTTGTTTAAATCAAGTTTTGGCCATTTTCATTAGTTTAATTATTTATTCGATATTTAATTGCCCTTAGATCAAATCAAAGAAAACAGGTGCTATTTTGATTTATTTGAATGGTTTGTATGAAGATTTAGTCAACTCAAATATAATAATATATTTGTTTGATTTCTAATTGAATGGACAAAAGAATTGAATGAACAAGTTTTGTTATACGTATATGTGAATCACAGAATATGAATTCATGAGAAAATTGAATTCCTAATTATTCTGCAATCAGCTATGGAATAGTTTCATATAGGACACCCGGTACAGATTTCATGTAATTTCAAATTTCATCAGTCTTGACAATCAGTGAAAATTGAAAAGTTTTTGAACATTGTCTGCTTTTAAAAGCGAACTGACTTTGAGAACGATAGAAGATGTATATAGTAACATTTTTGGAAAGAAGAACCTGAGAAGGATATGTGGATAGTATTGATCCCGAAGCCTTATTTTCAAAAAAAAATATTTTGAATTAGATCGATAGGTTTAAGAATAAATATCCTAAAGAGTTAGGTTGAGATTTTATATATTCCCTTGATGTTGCAAGTCATATCGAAAGGCTTTGATGATTTTTTTTTCAATTCACTCATGATGAAAAACAATGAACCGAGCTGAACTCGGCAGAAAATTAACGAGGCCAATAGATGAAACATTATAGTCCAATGGTTTTTAATGATGATCGGAGATAAAAGCTGATAATGGGCGCTATAGGAAAACTGAAAATTGGACATTGAAATAACTAACAAATCCATAAAATGTATTGTTGTCTTCGTTATTATGATTTGGTTTCGAATGGAACAACATTTTAATGGAAATGCATGAGTGTATTGATTTTATCATTATATATTTTTTCATTTATACATTATTTACAGTAAATAACGAATGAGTTACGTTTTACGTATATAATCGATAATAACAGAATTGAGAGCGAATTGAGTAACAGTTAGGAAAAACCATGTGGCTAATTTTGGATCATTCGAAAACCCTCGTTCTATGAAATATAAGATTATTGAGTAGAAAGAAAAACGGTTAAATGTAAATGGACAAGTTTCAGTTGATCCACTAAAGGTCATATTTGAGCATTTAAGTTATTAAATGTGAAAAAGAATAAAATGATAAGAGAATCCCAGAATATATTTTGTTATCACTTGAAAATATCACTACCAATATAGTGTACAGTGAAGCTTCGAAATGGGTGACTTCTGAAATGAAAGTAACAACCAATAGAATCCAATAAAGGTTTGAAATCAAAATTCAAATAAAGAAATATGAAGAAAGAAATGTTAAAATAAAACTAACTTAGAAATACTGCTCAAAATAAATACACACACATAAAACAGAGAAGAAGTTAGAATAAGAAAAACTCAAAAGAAGATATATAAGAAGAGGATATAAAACAATTAGAAAGATCAAACTGAATGAATCAGAGATTTCAGTGACTCAAGAACAGAACGAAAGGCTCTTAAATTATGTGTTGGAAAGATATATCTTATCTCCTATTTATCGCACTTATGAAGATCATAAATAATTATTTTCTCAAAATTAAAAAAGTGTTTCCTGTGACTAAAATCTACACATCATAACTTAAATATGTAATACTGTTTAGAAGGAGTATGTCACCCTTCTCGAGAAGAAGTCAATTCATGTAAAACCTAATTTAGGTTAGAAGTGTATAAACTCAGTCTTCAATGATTGAGACAGAGTTTAAGTCGATCGATGTAATTCATAGATTCATTTTTATTTACTTGTAAAACCTTTATAGTATCCTGAAAATTTAAAAGTTCCCTGAAATATTCTGTTATTTATGAATAATGAAGACCCTTATGAGTGATGAGGATAAAGCTCACATGGAAAACAACAACTTTCTTTTATTATTTTTTCAAAGGAATTTATAGAAAATTCACTTATGTATTGGAGTTATTCATAGGCGTGTGTTGAAATAACTCACACTGATGGTTAAAAATAACGGTTCAGTTGAATAATGAAAATATTTTACACGAAAAGATTATATTATTTACCTACTAACAACAAAGGCGATAACTCCCGAATATTTGTTAAGACGAGTAAACACTCTTATTTTATTCATCAAATAACAATGTTTCTGGATCATTGGGCTTAGATATTGAAGGCACTTTCATTGAGAGTATTGATTTATTTGTCATTTTATATCATTTGGATAACAAGAAAGCGATAGCTTCAGACTTCGCGTCAGTACTTCACAGTTTATTTTTTATAAATAGGTAAATACTCATTCCATAATTCCTTTTGGCGAAATTGTTGCCCAGGCAAAACAATTCAAAGTTCCTCTCATTCAGCAGCCTATCTGAAATCTGTACGCTTTACGCTATAATATTGTAATATCATTGAGGTGAACGTCAAATTAAAAACAGGAGAAAGATCCTTCGAGCGATATCGCAAATAGGTCGAAGGCAAGTAAACTCTATCATCCTGTTCTCAGAGAGATCCTATCTCTGCAGGTTTTTTCTCTAAGCTTTTTGTCCTTCGACTGAATTCGATAAAGAAAACATTATTCTGCCTTGTTTTATGACTCACATTCGAAGTGGAGTTGCCTCGTTTATGACGTGAAACATCTGTCTTTTTTACTTTTTTGTAATACCGATTTCAGTGTTCTTCCCCCATAATGTCATCGTTATCTTATGTTTTTAGGGCAAGGTTGATGGCTGGAATCTGAATAAAATTTGAGATAATGAGGTATAAAGGCAGAAAGAGCAAAAAACGTCTGTATAGAAATACAGGAAAATTAAATGGATGTATGAATTGTTTATTTTTCCTGGACAGACTTATGTGGGAACTTCATTTCCGTAATTTTTTTGCACACTTGTTATAGGAACAATGATCCTTCATTATCCCTTATTGTATGGTATTTTGGGATATCGAACCAAAAATCAGGAATATTATTACCACAATATCTGGCATGGATATTCTCGAATAACATTCTTAAATAATGTTGAATGATTGTTTGGGCTATTACCATCATCTATTGTGGATGTAATGTTTTCCGACGTTTCGATATACATCTTCTATCTTTATCAAGGAGAAAAGTAAGAAACCTTTTGAAAATTATCAATTTTTAAAAAGTCAATTGACAGAAGTCATGAAAGAAAAATGAACGATGTAAATATAAATATGAATATAAATCAGACCATTAAAACCGTAATTCCTTATGTGAAAGGTTTGTCGGAGAAAATGAGAAGAGTTGGAAATAGATACAACATAACGATTGCATTCAAAACTCAAGACACTATCAGAGCTAAACTTACAAAAGTTAAGCCTAATAATGAGACACAAAGGACAAAGAACTGCATATATGAATTACCTTGCGAGTGCGGAAGATCTTACATCGGAGAAACTAAACGCCCTCTGAATGTACGAATAAAAGAACATCAGAAGCTTCTACAAGTACTAGACAGCGACAAATCCAGGTTGGTCCAACATGCTGTAGATGAGAATCATCGTATAAAATGGGATGAAGCATCAATAATATCCAAAGAAGAAAAACTTGCAAGAAGAAAAATCAAAGAAGCAGCATTTATGAAAATAACACCTGATTCCATAAGTGCTCCATCTATAGATCTGCCAGAAGTTTGGACGCCGATAGTTCGATCCAACTTAAAAAGATCATCATATCACAGATGAGTATATAACATCGTTCATTTTTCTTTCATGACTTCTGTCAATTGACTTTTTGAAAATTGATAATTTTCAAAAAGTTTCTTAATTTTCTCCTTGATAAAGATAGAAGATGTCTATCGAAACGTCGGAAAACATTACATCCACAATAGATTATGGTAATAGCCCAAACAATCATTCAACACGAGCTCCGTCATCAACAATATCTCGTCATCAAATTCTTAAATAATCCTACGTTTTCATGAACATTCTTTATCCAAACCATCATCAATGTCATTGCAACAATAAACCACTTCGATAATAATGTTCAAATTCTACATATGAATTCTATTTCTCAAAAATTTAGTTGTACTAGGGTGCCTTCTATATTTCCGGATAAGAGAACAAAAAAAATAGTAATAATCGAAAATCGCTTTATTGTTTTTAAAAATATTCCCCATTGAGATCTATACACTTTTGCATGCATTTGAACTAATTGTCGAAGCACTTTTGCCACCCTGATTTAGGTATTTCCAAAACATGCATTCTGAACGCATCAACCGCTTCTTCAGGTCAGGTTGACCTCTCATTTTATTTTTTACGTACGGCATAAAAAAAAAGTCAGGAGTATAGGGCCGCATTGTCGTGGTGAAGGGTGCTCCGTCTTCGACGGCTGGTTTTCCCGATTTCTTGGAAGACAACTGGTAAACAAATGGTTGTGCCCCACTCAGAATTGACTGTTTTGCGTTGTTCTAGTGGTACGATCGAGACATGTCCAGTTTTTCCGATAAAACAGGCGACCATTTTTATGGAAATGCCTCGTGCGCTACTAATAACAAATAAATTTGGCTCATCTTGAAACACATATACAGTCGACTACTGCTGTTTACTTTCGGCCTCATACGCATAAATCCACGATTCATCACCTGTCACAATGACGTGCATCGAAGCACCGCGATGGTATTTTTGGAGCAATTTTCGACCAATGAGCGATTGACAAGTTGTGTGGGATCCAAAGTGATCAACATTTTTTTCACGGTCAAATGTTCATGCAATATTGAATGCATGCTGGTCCCACTAATACCTAAGGTTTTCTCAATCTTACGATAGGTCACATGACGATCTTACAATATTAGTTGGCGCACAGCATCAAGGGTTGTCAGATTAACAACTGATTTTGCATGACCTTTACAAAATTCGTCTTGGAGTGAACTACGCAAAAAATTTAATTATGTTCATCGAAGTACTGTTATTTACTTAATCCATGTCGAAAATTGTTAAAAATAATCGTACGAAAATGTTCACGATTTAATTCCATTTTTCTGAGCGAGATGAGTTACTGTAAATAACACACATAGTGCTCGTATGTCAAAACGTTATGACTACGTATAACCTCAAAAATGTCAAGCTTTACAATAAAGCTGTCAGTTGGCAGATTGCAACACTGGGTTGTCCAATCCCGAAATATAAAAGGCAACCCTCGTATATCGTTACGACAAGCATTCGCTTGTCGTTATCAGGGTGGTTTCATCTGGGGTATATGATGATTAATATCTAACTGTGGCTCACGTTTTTCTCCTCGAGGTCGTCTAATCCTCCTTCTGCCATAATTTGCTCATAAAACATAAGAAAAAACGACCTGATGACATTCACCATTCCAATGTTGAAGTTGTCTGCACCACTATGATCATTACCGGTAATGTCAGACGTAGCCCAAAATTGGGTCTAGAATGGTACAAAAACCTGCGGAAAACCTTTCAGACAGGATGGTCATTTTCTCCTAACCACTCATCAGCTAAAGAGTTTTCCTAAATCGGTCTCTAAAAGCCGTTAGGAATGATTTTATTTTTCATAACTCCTTTCGAAGAGTAAAAAGTTTCAAAACAGTGATGCGTTTTGAAAAATGTCACTTTATTTATCAAAATTATAGAAAAGGATTAACAGCGCGGTTTGTTGAAAAAACATATTTAATTATCGAAATATTCCATTGATCTAAGACATCGTGGCTATAAAAAAAAGGGCCTAAGTTTGTACTTCAAGGATCGTCTGTCTGGTCTGTTTTCATCTCAATTATATCGAGTTCAGCGTGTATGTACGACATCCCCTTAATAAATTTCTTGAGAAGTTATCGAATACTATGTGTTGATGGCCAGAAAATCTCACGACGCGTATGAATTATTCAATGTAAGCCTCAAATTCGTCTGATCCTTGCCATCAGAATTCCATAAACGGCCAAATGCAGCTTTCATAACTGGTTGTTTACGATGTAGACGAGCTGATAGGTCATGAAAGTTGGACGAATTGGAGAGGAAGTTGTGCGAAACAACCATAAGTGTTATATAAAAATTAAGTTGGCGAGCCTGCTACCGTTCCCTAAGGTGTAATAATTCCCTTTTCCACGGGACCCGTTCTCGGTCGAAATATTCTGTTTCGTTTAATGAAAAGCCCGCTGTCGGGATTCGTTTGCGTGGAATGGAAACCCTTCCTGCATTCGTGGTTGCTCGACTGATCTTGCGGTGTTAGGGATCACAATTGAAAAATTATTAATACTAGCGGTGGGAGATTATGAATAATCGGCATAATCGATTCATTTTGTAAAGCGTGTCCCATCTAGCGTTTCGAATTTGAACTAACGATGATTCCACATTGGAGACGTCTACTGTCATCGGAGAAGTGTCACATATTTAGTAATAAGTCTGACATTCACGAAATGGGTCGCTATTCGCTTGAGGAAAGCTGGGAAATATAAAAAAATTATTTCCAAAGTGGTGAATCGCCAACGCAAACTGTGCGAAATTTGAAAAAAGTATTTGCCAAAAAAGATAAGCTATCGGAGGCATATGTGCGGAAATTTGTGAGTCGTGTGCGCGAAACTGGATCACTGTTGGATAAAATAACACGTAAACGTCCATTTCCAGCAAGGTCCACCGAAAACATCGCTGCGGTGGAACAAAGTGTTCGTGAACGGCCATCCACATCGATTCGTCATCAAGCGCAAGAGTTGGACCTTTCTTGGTCAACTACGCACCGAGTTTTGCGCAAAGACATTGCCATATAAAGTTCAATTGGTCCAACAGCTAAAGCCAATTGATCATCCAAACCGTCTGCGGTTCGCAAATTGGGCGAAAGATCGTTTGGCCGAAGATGGTGAATTTGATCGAAAAATCATCTTTTCCGACAAGGCTCATTTCCACCTCGGCGGTAATGTAAATAAACAAAACTGGAGTATATGGGGCACAGAAATCCCGCACGTCGTCGAGGAGGAACCGAGGCATCCACAACGAGTGACTGTTTAGTGTGGATTTTGGTCCAACGCCATCATCGGCCCATTTTTCTTCGAAAATGATGAAGGAGCCGCCGTAACCGTCAACGGCCAGCGCTACCGCGCTATGTTAACTGATTGGCTTTTCGATCAAATGGAAGAGTACGATTTGGACGATATTTGGTTTCAACAGCCTATGCTACGGTCGATGTTTGCATCCCATCTTCGAAAATCGCATAATCAGCAAAAATGGTGAAGTGAATTGCCCTCCAAGAAGCTGCGATTTAACACCGTTAGACCATTACCTTTGGGGAGCGGTCAAAGACGTTTGTTACGCAAACAAGCCAAGCACGATTGCTGACTTGAAACATGAAATTAAAGTTGCCATTGCTGCTGTAAGGCCAGAAACAATCGGAAATGTACTGAAAAAATGGACTGATCGAATGTGGTACTGCCAAATGAACCGTGGTGGACATTTGACCAAAATAATTTTTCACAAATAATATCATGAATTATGCTTTGAAATTAATGTTTGATCATTGAAATATATCGAGCCGTTCTTTTTGGCGCTCTCGTTCACCCGAACAGAGTGCCTATCATTTTGCCCGAATGTCTGTAATTTTGGAATATCGAGCCGAAAATGGTCTCAATCGATTGGGTTTGACTCCCTGATGAAGAATTCGTGGCGAAAGTTGAGTCTGTCCGGCCGGCCGTATCCTCTCTAGCATCCAAAAGGAATCAGCTAGAGTTTTCATATTTTCAGAATAGGTTAATTGTCCAAATATCTCGGTCAAGTTCGTTATTGGGCCAAATCCGTCGGTTGGTTCAGTAGTTATGAGCATCTGAAATTTTGTTTCCTCAATAACTACTAGAATATCCATCCGATCAAGTTGATACTTGGAATGTTATTGAGGGAGGCTGAAACGAAACGGCTCGCAATATTTCGCAGAAATCGTCACGCTAGAAAATTTTTAAAAAATTCCCGAAAATAAAAATTTCAATACTCAATATCTCCTAAGACTTCATTTAGATTTAAATAAAAATCCGTATATTTATTGAGGTTACCGATATCTTACTCATCCTCAAATTTCATTGTCGTAGCTTTCCCCCTTCTGAAGATATGATCATTTTTTTCATTTACTCAGGAGAAAAATAGAAATGTCATGAAGTCCGAGCTTTGTCATTGAAAGATTTGACATCACAGATCGATATTCGTTTGACAACTTGCGGACCTAGATATCAGTGTCAGTTGGCGTAATATAAACAAATAATTCTATAGATATAATTTGATCCTTGAAATAAATCGTGAAGCATCTAGTAGGCTGTGCCGTGCCCTTTGAGAAGTTCTGCGCATGCGCGACGAAAGGGAAATTGCTTAGAGAAGGGAATCGAGGAGAATACAGTGTTTCGTTAAAATAATTCTATATTTATATTTTTATGGTTTCGTTCTTCCGTCGGTTGAATAATGACATGAAGGAGTTGTGAGGTTAAAAAGTTTGGGATTTATTTGGTTTCGATCATATAAAAAAGAACTCATTTGACGGTAAAGTTGTAAATTTTGAATGATTTCAATCTGCATGCTATTATTGTGCTTCATTAGGATCATATAACAGAAGAAAATATTTTGAAAACACATTTTTACCTCTGTATTGGAAAATAAGCACCAGCATGGAAAAAGTTTATTTCTTATATAGAATATTTCAGGAAAACAATGTTCGGTAGGTAAGGAGTTTGTCATAGGATCTCAATGTAGACTTTCGTTTTTGAAATTTTGATTTTGTATACTGATATCTTCAATTTGATTTTTCACTGTCAGATAGATGTTAAGATCAAAAGACGATATCGAATGAAATAACGAGAACGATAATGATAAGAACGAGAACAATAATAATAATAACGAGAACAATAATAAGATAAATAGAAAATAATGATGAAAAAACTGACAAATTTCGTTTGAAAGAAGTCGAAGTAATTCTGTCGTTCAATTTGAATTATGTCACATTCGGTAACCATGGTAACAAAATCACAAACCCCTTCTAACAAGCGCAAGAGTTCGTGGCGCATGCGCATTACACATTGAAGGGAACGGGGTCAATGTTACACGTTTGAGTACTTATATTCCACGATGCACGCATTCTATATATTTATATTTCTATGCTTAGATATCAGTGTCAGTTGGCGTAATATCAATCAAAATTTTCATAGAATTCATAGAGGTAGAATTCGATGTCGATGACGTTGTCAAAATTCAGAAAAGCACAAACGTAATATTAATCAAAGAATTTTTTATCATAGAGAAAGAATTTGATGGCGTTGTCAAAACTAAGAAAAGCAATGACGTAAGTTTTTAGGAGAAGCAAAGAACAAAATTTGGTGAAAATTATGAGTAGTTATTTTCAAATTGAGATAAAGGTTTGTTTATTCATTAGGCTTTCATATTTACATCACATTGTCCCATAGTACGGAAAAAGACTATTGTTCACCCGATCAGAGAGCTTATAGATTTGTTAAGGTTTGAATATTTACTCGCAAGTAGCTCAACAAGAGCGCCAAAGCAATCTGACCTCACGTCAGTGCTTTCTAATTTTTTTTATAGCCTTTTTATATTCGAAATTTTCCGTGGGACACCCTTTATTACTGATGTTGATAATCGTTTATGGAATTAGTAACTAATATGTTTTCATTATCGAATGGTGTTACTTATTAAAACTACTGATCATTGAGGATATAATCTCTGATGCAGGAACTAATAAAAATGCTTCGATCTAAAGTTACGTTTCAACGGATATTTAGCGTCTTCTCAGGGTTTGAAGTGATATATTTACACTTTTCTCTTGGAATTGAAACTAACAAAAGCAAAATTACACGATATGAATTCCATACACAGCTAAAGAAAAGAATATAAAAATAAAATTTGTTTTAAACTTCGACACAGTCCACAACTGAAAGGACTGACAAATAAATTGGTCAAAATATGAAAGAGAATTTAAAACGCTAAGATGACTTGTAGAATGCTACGAACTCAACAACAAACACTTAGGAAAACTGCAATCACTCACCTAAATCAGTACATTGCAATTGTACATATCTCTATAAATATAATTGATATCGAAATGAAATTTGGGAAATAAATACTACAGTAGATTACCTATATGGTTTCATATTTTCTGACAATTGTAATCTTCCGGTTTTACTGAAAGTAATGACAATTTTGAATTTGCAATGGAACACCCCGTATATTATTTCAGTTTTTGATAAAACGTTTTATTTCGAGTACAAAAATATCAGATTCGATATTTTTTATTTCAATAACTACAGAGATGTTAACAGAAAAGTAACGAAAGAAAAGAACAATTTAATAGTATCTAGTAGTCCATGAAATTCATTGTAGAAGTGACAGTAGTTGTCAAAATAAATATTTAGTGTTTGAATTTTAACGTAAAGAATTATATTGTTAATTTGACCGTAAAATAGCAGATCTAAGTGACAGAGAAAGAATAGAAATATTAATGATGATTGGGTATGGGGAGAGGAAGAGGACGCATCAAGAAGTTTGTGACCTTTTTAACATTGTTCATCCCAATGCACAAACATCCTGTTCAATAGTGATGAAAAGTTTGCGATGATACGATACAAGTGGAACAGTTAGCAATGTACGAAAAAGTGGACGGTTGAAAAGTGCCACTAACGAAGGTGTACCTCAAAATGTTGCTATATCTTTGGATGAAAATCCTCACTTATCCACTATTGACCTCGCCAATATGCACAGAAATAGCTATCGTTCAGCAAGAAGAATATTAAGGCGAGAAAAATATCATCCATATAAAATTTGCCTCGTTCAAGAACTGTCTGAAGACGATTACGACAGACGTTTACAAGTTTGTGAAATGATGATATATTTCTACAAACGTGATAACAATTTTATAAGAAATGTGGTGTTTTCAGACGAAGCTACATTTTGTTTAAAGGGTACAGTTAATCAACATAACTGCCGCTACTGGTCACAAACTAATCCCCATTGGGTTCTAGAGGCTCATATACAACATCCTCAAAAATTGAACGTTTGGGTCAGCATTTATTAAAACAGAATCGTCGAACCCTTCTTCCTACAAGAAACTTTAAACGGGGATAGATATTTACAGCTGTTCGAGACACAAGTGATTCCGGCATTGGAGGTAAATGGACAATTACCAAATAATATCTGGTTTCAGCAGAATGGAGAACCACCCCATTACTCTCGCATTGTTCGGGATTATTTAGGTATAACATTTCATCACAGATGGATTGGAAAAAGAGGTACTTATGAATAGCCTGCACGAAGTCCCGACCTTAATCTACTGGACTATTTTTTGTGAAGTCATCTAAAGTCTATTGTTTATGATGATAGACCAAATAATTTGCAAGAATTAGCTGTAGGAATAACTCACGAGATACAGAGAATTCCACCAGATATAATAGCTAATGTTACTTGCTTATTGTCAAGAAGTAAACGGTGCTTAGTTCATGTAATATATTAAGTTTAGTCTAGTTTGCATGTCTCTAAACTTACTTAGTTTTAGTTTATTTATTCATTTATCTATTAATTAACTGCACATGACCTTTGTATGTGAAATATAATACAAAATAATAAAATCTAAGTAGTATAACAAGAAAAAGAGTAGATGTAGAGGTAAAGCAAGCATAAGTACAAATATATGTGTAATATGAAACAGAAAAACAATATAAAGCACAAATAAAAATTTATCTTAAATATCATAGTCTTATCAGGTACTTCAATTCTCTCCTTAACCTCGAAATAGATACATGAAATATATCAACTCCTAATGAGTCGACGACATTAGCGTTTCGCATTAATCTCGAAACCGGCGAATGAAAACAATAATTGGTTCTTGATTGGGCGAGTCAAAATAAATCAAACCTACGGATGGGTCGAGGTGGAACATATATGTTGAATTGTGACAACAAGTCTGGGGAGTACAGAAGACCCTGAAAGAGCTTAGTAATGAATATCACATCCGAATGAAATCTTCTCGTCCTCAAGGAGGATAGTCCAAGGCGTTACCGCATTCGACTGGCGGAGAAAGTATAAACTGAAAACGTACCCGTTCTAAGAGCGGCATACTTTAGAAATCTGTTTTGGACCCTCTCTAGGAAGAAAACGTCGACCGATAAGTATGGAGACCACACTACAGAGGTGAACTCCAACATTGGTCCAACCAACTAGATGTAGAGATGGTGAAGAGTCTCGATGTTGAAGTCCCTAGTATTCCTTATTATGAACCCCAGAGTCCTGAGAGATGATGCAGAAACGTCCCGAATATGTGCTGTCATATGAAACACCCAGGTCTTTGTAAACAAATACTCTATCTATAGGCTTACCAACAATACAATAATCGATCGTATTACACTTATTGATGTTGATAGTCAGGCAATTGGCAAGACACCACTCCTCAACCGCCTGTAAATCCGATCTCAACCGGTCAACATCGAATAACGATTCTAATGAGAAGGAAAAGTTTTAAATCATCCGCAAACAGCAAAAACTTAACAAATCGGATAACTGACTTAAGTCATTGATAAAACTCAAAAATAATAATGGACCCAGATGACTACCCTGAGGAACTCCCGAAGTTACCGGTATCGAAATTGATAATCTTCCACCAATTTCAACGGTTTGGTATCTGCCTGAAATATAAGACATCAACCACCGACAAAGATTATCATGGAGACCAAACATCCCAAACTTTATACCCAAGATTTTATGGGACACACTGTCAAAGGCCTTAGCAAGATGAGTGTGAATAACATCGACCTGCTTATGATCTTCTAAAGCTTCAAGAACATACTGAGTGAAAACCAGAAGATTGTTTTCAACGCCTCTACCCCGGAAAAATCCATGCTCCTTTCATAAATTCTCGATTCACTTGCTCATGAATGATAGATTCAAACAATTTGGGGATTATGCTAAGCACAGTAATCGGTCTGTAATTGGAAACGTCCTCTTTGGAAACTGATTTAAAAACAGGCTTGATGAACCCAGGCTTCCAGGTATTCGGGAAAACATCATCATTTAAGGACTTATTGAATAGGATCTGAAGTGGGAGAGCAATGAATTCTTTGCATTTCTTTAAAAACGAAACGGGAAAGTTATCAGGTCCAGGACCCTTATTTATTTATATCTAGCGAATCGATACCGTGCAACACCTGGTCAACATGAATCATTGAGAAAGAAATGGTGTCACCACTATCACGAAACAGACTATCAGAGGCGTAACAGGAGATGTTGTCATTGTCCGGTTTATAAACTGATTGAAAAAATCCCGCGAAAGCATCGGCTATCTCTCTCTCTGTACTACATTCGCTACCCTCGTACCACATAACACTGGGTAGAACATTATCCTTTTTCCTAGAATTAACAAAATTCCAGAATTTTTTAGGATCACTTTTAATAGATTCTTCGGTTTTCCTGATAAAACCGTTATAACATACATTAGTCAACTTTTTACACTGAGACCTGTTATTAGTTATGATTAGTTATTTCTTTAATTTATTATTTAATTTATTCTTACTTTCTTAAAATATTTTTCTGTTAATATCTAGGTAGGTATGGAAACAAAAAATAAAGAACCTGATATTTTTGTTCTCGTAATAAAATATTTTATCCGAAACCTAAATAATATACGAGGTGTTCCATTGCAAATTTTAAAATTGCCATTACTTCTGATAAAACCGGAAGTTCACAATTGTTAGAAAATATGAAATCAAATAGCCAATCCACTTCAGTATCCATCTTCAAAATTTCATTTTGATATTTCTAATAATTTCAGAGATATTGATTCCACACAAATGCCCATCACTGTATAAACAATATATAAATTTAAATTTCATGGAACCAAATTGAATTGTTGACTCTAATATTTGGAACGTTTATATTCAAGAAACTCAGTAAGACTAACCGTACATTCAGGTTGGTATTGTAGGTTATCTCCTTTTTGGTTTACATATTTTAATGAAGGTTAATCACCCTGCTTCCTCAGCATTCACTCATAATTCTCATATTTCATCCGATTGATAAAATTTATATAGATGCTATTCAAATTCGAGGTACTAGTCTCAAGATATACAGTACTATTTGTTTTCTTAATAAATATCATTTGTTCAATTAATCTTTTGGAAAGATTATTTTCTATATTAAGAACAACTGGATTTTGAAATTCAAATCGATGACCAGTCAGTCTATTATCATTTTTACAACCATTTTGATGTCATGTTTTATTAAGTTGGCAGTTGTTCCATCTCCGTGACTTCCTTATATTAGTAGTAAGAGGTATGGTAGACGACCTTGGTTTAGTTTGTTTCGTTTTGTGACAGTGATAAGAGAGGTGAAGGTTCTTACTTTTAGTGGATTTGTTACTTCATATCAGCAGATTAGTATTAGTAATTGCTAACTGTTATCATCAAGATATCTCGGGATATTATCATAATCGAACGATTTCATTATTATATCTCATAACCGTTCTCCTCTAAGGATTAGGTCGAGGTGAACATATTAAGTTTTCCGAAAAGAGTTGTTATTTTATATATAGCCTCCTATAGCGGTACTCTTACATTCACTGACATTATGCAAGCTGAAATAACACCATTAATAATAATGCAGATAAGAACTGACGTGACGTCAGTAGCTTTTTCGCGCTTGTTCTGAGTTTTTTCCCGGACTCTGGAACAATGTCGTACTAAAACCACCGCCATAATGAATGTGAAAAAATCAGCAATCTTTCATCTTGATATCCAAATAATCCCGCACAGTTTTCCTTTCGTTTTGTTCGAAGTTAAATCTGGGGGCACGGCAGCATCCCCGCCAAGTCGAGCGCGAAGCAAACACTGCCGTACCGTCCTTTACTGGAGCCATTTCACCGCATTTGTAGCCTCGAAAGCGGTTTGTAGCTACAAACAATTCTGTGTATGCAAGCGTTAGACATTCCTAAACCAACTGAAGTCAATCTGAAAGACATAAGTGGATTAGTGTAAAAATAATCTTGAATATTAATTTCATTTTCTACCTCATAAATCAGCGAACCAGATTAACAAAATGTTTTAAATTAAATAATCCCCAAGTATTGCAATTGCTAATATGTATTGAGAATCTACTAGATTAGGAAAAATGTAACTTTAATGCTTTTCTTCATTTTAGGCGGTCTTCTCCGGCGCAGATGAATCAGAGTCCGCCCCAATCACAACCCCAAGTGACATCGCAGGAACAATCAACGTCGACTGCACCGAGTAACACCAACGACGACAATGACCAAAAATCAGAAGCTCCCTCTACTAGCATTGATTCTAAGTTAACCACGAAACCCACTCCGTCGCCTTCGATAACGAGAAATGTTCAACTACCGGCACATTCTCGGGCTGTATCGATGCCCGCAACCACACCAGCGGACGTGGAAAGAACCCAACGGCCGCAGAGAAGCAAAGGAGTCAACTATTCGCAGAGCGAACGGATACCGAATAGGCCACATTTGGAGCGGTCCATATCCAAGAAGGAGATGATAAAAAATTATATTAAGAAAGAGACTGCTACATTTTTCGGTGTTGGAGAGGATAACGAGACGGAACAACACAATCTTTGGTTAGATAGGAGAAAAAGAATGGCTTCAAGGTAGGTTTTTTCATTTAATTTATTATGATAATAACTTTATTTATTTATTTCGAAAAATACAGTATATAATGTGTGTCTTTAACCAGTGCCTTAATTTCAGTTATATTCTTGAAGCCTTAAGGAATACTATTTTCCTCTACCGCTTTTTCTAATTCTGCTCCGTTGAAAGTTATAAACGATTTAAGATGTCAAATTTGGCTAAATAGTTTCCCTACAGAGAAATAAGTTCGATGTAAAGGCAGTATTACAGTGATTTCAAATCGTATTCGGAAAAAAAATTTTGAATTCCTTTCAACAAAAGTGAGGATAAACGATGAAATTCGGACTATTTTCTATTATCATTCTTCTACAAGATGCTTAATTTTTTTGATACTGTTTCAAGCCCTCATAAATACTAGAAAAAATTGCTTTATACGTGTCAAAATTATGGAACATATTTATGTACTCAGATGAAAATTATAGGGCAATAAAAACTTGAAAGTCAATTTTTCATTTACTTTTAGCAAATTTTCATGCATTCTTGAAGAAATGGTTTTGCACCCTGTGCCACCCCTATTAACCCTCTGAACTTTTTGAATATGTAAAGTGGGTCATGTGTTCCTTTTTTGGCAAGGTCTTTGTATCTTCTTGGCAGGCGGGCAGATATTTTTTGTGAAAAATTCGTTAGTTCAAAGAGGTTTTCGATATGTGCTTTTTGTCATTCCTCATTAACTTGGCGACGATTGTACTGTTTCACACATTCTAATTTTTCACTGCAGGGGGTTGAAAGTTGTGTAAAACTGCAAGGGTCGATTTTAATTTGGTGACAAATCTCATCAGGTACTATCGTCTCAGAGTAAAAGAGCTATGACAAAGTGCACATAATGAAAACCACTTTTAACTAACTAATATAAAAAAGAATCCCAGAAACTATTTGCACACCTGTAAAGAAAAAAAAGATCTCGTCAAGAAAAGTATCAGATGACTCATTTTCCCTATTCAAAAAATTCAGAGGGTTGGTAGGGATGGTACTAGCTTTTCGAAACTTTAAGAGTAATACGATTGTCTTATTAAATTACTCTCAAAGATATCAGATACTTCATGTGATTCATTTGTGTTTATCAAATTAAAGCTGTGCCTATTTGTTTTGGAATTATAACTAATCAAATAACAAAGCAAATAGTACCTATTTCTAACAAAAGTTAAACCTGATAACGAGAATCAAAGAACGAAGAATTGCTTGTATGAGATACCATATCAGTGCGGAATATCTTATTTTGGAGAAACAAAACGCCCCTTGAAAGTGAGAATAAAAGAACATCAGGAGCGTTCTCATGTCTTAGGCACCGGTAGATCCAAGTTGCTACAACATGCTGCGGATGAAAATCATCTGATAAAATGGAACAATATATGTATCATATCGAAAGAAGGGATCGCTACATGAACAAAAATCAAATAGGCAACATTTATAAATACCCCTCTTAACCCCATCAATAGAGTTGCCGAAAGTTTGGAGGTCCATTGTTCGAAGTAAGTTGAAGAAGTTCAAACCACAGATAAATACAAATTCGATCCAGTTATCGGAGTTCTGTCAATTTGACACTTATAAATCAAAATTGAAAAATTTTGTAATATGGTTAGCTTGTTCAGAAGCTAATTTTTTGCTTTGAAAACGACAGAAGATTTTTTTTTTTTTTAATCTCAATAATTATTAACAATCAGAATAACATTCTACAAGTTAATGTGTTAAGAAGTAGTCAAGTGACTTGAATAGAGCGGGAAAAGATTATCTCCAGTGAGAGAATCTCATTATTCCATTAAATCAGCTGGCCAATGTCTCTTCAATCTTCTTGCTAAGGTGTTCGTCGGTAAGGGTTGGAGTAAAATATTTGAGTGGTTTTCCATTTTCGCGTGGTGGTTTCTGCTTCTATGCTTGATGACTTCTTCAACATATGGTATATTTAGGTCTTCATGTAAAGTCTGGTTGGACACATACCATGGTGCGTTGGCCATCATGCGAAGTATTTTCGATTGCGTTCTTTGGATCAGAAGAGCTATGCTGGATTTGCTTGCGCATCCCCAGATTTCTATCCCATATGTCCATATTGGGATGATGATAGTCTTATACAACAATATTTTGTTTGTAAGTGGTAACTTGGATTTTCTTCCGATGAGCCAATTAATTTCCCTGACTTTCAGGTCAATTTGTTTTCTTTTTTTGATTATATGTTTCCTCCAGGTTAGCCTAGTGTCTAGATGAAAGCCAAGGTATTTTGCTGATGTAGCTTTTAGAATTACTATGTTGTTCAATTTGATTGGGGGACAATGTTGCTTTCTCAATGTAAAGTCTACTTGTTGAGATTTGGTTTCATTTATTTTTATTTTCCACTTTTTCATCCAGATTTGTAGTTTCTCTAGGTGTTCTTGTACTAGCTTAGTCGCTGTTGCTGGATCTTCATGTACTGCCATTATTGTTGTGTCATCAGCAAATGTTACTGTTGTAGTGTGAGCTGTTATTGGTAGATCTGAGGTAAAAAGTAGGTAGAGGAACGGGCCCAGCACGCTTCCTTGTGAAACTCCAGCTTGAATGGGGCTATAATCTGATACTTCTTGCCCTACCCTAGTTCTAAACTGTCTGTTTGTAAGGTATGAATTCAGTAAATTGAAGAATTTTAAAGGAAGAATATTTCTTATCTTGAATAGGAATCCTGAGTGCCATACTTTATCTTGACTCACATCCAGAAAGACTGAAGTGCAGTATAGCTTCTTTTCAAACGCTTGGTTTATGGTTCGCGTTATTCTATGCGTTTGTTGGACAGTTGAGTGACTTTGTCTGAATCCGAATTGATGTGAAGGAATCCAATGATCTATGGGAATTTCGGCGTTTATTCTCTGAAGTAATAACCTTTCCAATATTTTCGATATTATTGGCAAAAGGCTTTTGGGTCGATATGATGTCACTTCGTGTGGATTCTTGCCCGGTTTCAGTATCATGAGTGCTTCTGCTGTTTTCAGTGATTTGGGCCAGTGCCCAAGTCTCAATATAGCATTAAAGATGTAAGTTACCCAATCCCTTTTGTAGGCAGTTCTTTGATCATCTTTGCAGTTATTCCATCAATACCTGGTGCCTTTTTCTGGTTCAGATGAGTGATTTCTTTGTATACTTCTTTAGGTGTTAAGAACTTTATATTTTGAGTTTCTGTAGGGATGTTAGAAATATTTTCCTCAACAATTTCATCAATGACCTGGTCATTTGGTTTGAATACCTCGGTCAGGTGATGTGCAAACAATTTCGCCTTTTCTTTTTCGCTCCTAGCCCATCTAGCATTGGTTTCAGTTGAGTTTTTCACTGGGACATTTTGTTCTGTTGGCTTTACCTTGGATTTTATAGGTCTCCATATTGAGTTGTCGTATCGGTTTAATCCGGTGATATATATATTGAATGATTCTTCCTTCAATTCTCTTAACCTATTTTTAAGTTTATTGCTTATATTATTGAATGCTGTTTTGTCTGCAGGAGCATGTGTGTTTTGCCATCTAGATCTTATTTTGCGTTTTTCAGCAATGAGCTTTTTAATTTCTAATGGTATTGGTTCTGGTTTGTTTTCATTGTAACTTCTTGGAGTACTTTGGATGGCTGCATCCTTAAGTATAGTTGTAAATGTATCGAGTGCTTCTTCGATTTCTTTTTTTTTTCCTTTAGCCTCAAGGATAGAGAGACCCGCTCATGAATTAATTTGCGGTATTCATCCCAGTTGGTTTTTCGATTATGTAGTTTTGGTGGAGACTTTCTATTGATTATCAAGGTGCTCAGTGACGCTATTACTGGAGTATGATCTGATGATAGGTCATAGCTCGGACATACATCCATATATGATGGAGCTATTCCATTTGTTATAAAAAAATCTAGTAGATCAGGTGTTTTATTCGGATCACTGGGCCAGTATGTAGGACTTCCAGTAGACAAGAAGGAGTAGTTTTTTCCTGCAACAATTTGACTAGCTCTCGTCCCTTGGTAGTGGTTAATCGTGAGCCCCAGAGAGTATTCTTACTGTTAAAATCTCCTCCGACAAAGAATTTTGAGCCTAATGTGGTAAAGAAATCTCTATAGTGGTTAATTTTCAGATTGTGTTTAGGGGGACAATAGACAGCTGATATTGTCAATTCATAGGAGAACATTCTTACTTTGACCGAAGTAGCTTGAAGGTGATCAACTTTCTATTCTGGCATGACATAGTGGCTTATTGTGTTCTTAATTAGAATTGCTGTTCCGCCGTGTGCAGTGTTGTCTGGGTGGTTGGTAGAGTAGGTGATGTAATTTGGTATGTTGAAGTATGACCTATCAGTGAAATGTGATTCACTTATGAGGAGGATGTCAATAAAATTGTGTTTCCACTTCATTCTTGTGTTGCAAGAGTCCGTTGGCATTCCATTGTGCTATTCTAATTAGTTTAATGAATTTTGTTGATCAGCGTTGAGAGCATGCTCAAGATCATGCTATTTTGTTGCATTAATTGCTGAAACATGCCTTTAAATTCTGTTAAAAAGGTACTTAGTGTTGTTGAACTGTTTTCTTCATTTTGTGTTGTAGTTTTGTTAATTTTGCGTAGAGCTTCAGCGTAATTCATTTTCTGTGGCTGTTGTGTTGGTAATTGATTATCTATATGTTTGTTGTTGAATGATGTTTTTTGTATGTTTTTAATAATAATATAATAATAATAATAATCTTTATTAGTTCATCAACTATTTACAACCCTTAAAGTAAATAAAAGAAAACTCAAAAATGCTCCCCAACGTGAGAAATCAACAATCTCTTGAACACTCTATAATTGGTGCATCTCTTCATCTCTCCTGGTAAACCATTATAAATTTTTAATCCTCCAATCAAAGTAGATCCTGATGCAAAGCTCGTACGGAATGTTTCCACATAATAGTTGTTCCTATTTCTTGTCTGATATTTATGAATATCGGAGGTGTACCTGATGTGCCCACAAAGATAGTCTGGCAACATTTTATTTTCGACTAAAATCCAGTGTTTTAAACATAATCCTCTGTCTCACAGTCATCAAGTTCGGTGCATCTAACATGATTCTAATTGGTGTTCTTCTATTACAGCTCAAAACTATCCTCATTCCCCTGTTAATTACTTTCTGAATCTTTTCAATACTGTTCGACTTTAGATTGAACAATAAGGATGTACAAAAATCCAAGTGAGGCAATACCATCGACTTAAAAAGTAGCACTCTCGTTTTCAAATTTATCTTGTTACTGATTCTACTGATAAAATGTATCTTCTGAGTGTTCTTTCAACGTCAAGTTTCCATCCAATCTTACACCCAAGTATTTAATTGACTCTACTCCACTTAAACTCTTCCCACCTACTGAAACCATAATGTTGCTCTTATTAATTTGTTTTATTTTACTTTCATTCCCGAACAGCATATAATGAGACTTCTCAAAGTTTACCACCATCTGATTATCCCCCATCCATTCATTCAATGTTTCTAGATCTTCATTCATCATTGCGACCAACATATCAATATCATCTCTATATATCATTGTGTCGTCGGCGAACATTCTCAGTGTACAATGTTTCCTGTATTTTACGACATCATTTATATATACAATAAACAGTAAGTTACCCAACGTTGTTCCCTGTGGAACACCATCATTATTCTCAATACTGGAGGATACCTCTCCACCAAAATTTACCCTCTGTTTTCTCCCTGTCAAATATGATTTAAACCAATCAAGAACAGCTCCACCAATTCCCATTTTTTTCAATTTCTTAATCAGTAAATCCCTATTTATTGTTTCGAACGCTCTCCTAAAGTCAACGAAGACCGCCAGAACTATCTTATTCTTGTCAATGTCCCTTGCCCATTCGTTATATATGTATACTACAGAGGTTTCACAAGAATGATTCGCACGAAAGCCCGATTGACCATCGAAAATCACATTATTTTCAACCAGGAACTTCAATAATTGATCCCTCACAACCATTTCGAGTACTTTTTTCATATATAGGTACTGTATGAACACCCCTGAACTGCTCGCATAATGAAGTATTATTTACTTTTTGAATCGGTATTATCACCGATACTTTCCAACTTTCGGGAAAAACACCATAATCCAAGGATGTGTTCACAATGTCAAGCATTCTGTTACCCATAACCTCGAATATATCTCTAAAAATTTTTGTATCTATGCCGTCAGATCCGCATCTGTTTTTTAATTTTTTGATGAAGTTTTTAAGTTCTTTCATGTTGATAATTGAAAACTTCGAGAAATCAGAGTACCTATCTATTTTCGATAAATAGAAAGCGTGGTCATGTGTCCTAGTTATTGTTGAAATAATGTCATGTATACTTTCCGCAAAAAATGCATTGAAATTTTTCGCTATCTCACTATTTTTATTAATTATTTTTCCATTGAAGTTTACATTTTTTACTTCTGATCCCGGTTTTTTTCCTAATAGATTCTTCAACTTTTTCCACATATCACTACTAGAACAATCTCTTATTAATTCATAATAATAATTTTTTTCACCTTTTCGTAATTTGTTTACAACATCGTTTCTGATTCGTCTGTAATCATCCCATAAGTTATTATTTTTTGTAAATACCGCTTTCTGGTACAGACTATCTCTCTTTTTCATCAATTTTTTAATCTCATCATTCAGCCAAGGAACTACATCATCACTTATCATCATCATCAAATATCTGTCTAACAGGATTGATAAATTCATCGACTAGGGTATTCACGTTAGTACTGGAATTATTCCATTCCGACCTCACAATCATATCCTGAAATTCATTTTTATTGTAGTTTTTGTATGAACGTTTAGTTGTTTCAATTCGAAAATCAATATTCTCAACTATATTTAGATTTAAGGATATAATCGAGTGGTCAGATATTTTTGGTGTTAAATGTACCTTATGTTCCATTCTCCTACAGTCGGTTAACACAAAGTCCATAAGCGTTGAACTGTTCTGGGTGATCCTCGTATACTCATTCACAATTTGCTTAAAACCACTCTGTTCGATAATTGATCTACATTTCTCCATATAGTAAGATTTCTTCTTATAATCCAAATTGAAATCTCCCACACAAATTAACTCACCCTGAAATGATGAAGCCTCTTCGAAAAATTCATCCATGAAATCCAGGAATGCGGCAACCTGTACACCTGGTGGGTGGTATAAAACCGCCAACAGCAATTTCTCATTTCCAAGTTTCAACTCAATAGATAAAAACCAGACATATGATTCCACATCCATATTTGATCTAACAGAGTATGTAAGACCATTCTTCAGGAGAATTACCACTCCACCAGTTCTTCTATTATTTGATGGACAGTTGATGGTTATATAACCAAGCACATCAATTTCTCCTGGTCGTATATCTGGTGTTAAATGAGTCTCACTTATGCATATTATCTGCGGCCTCCATTGCTGGATCAAGTACAAAATTTTACATCTGTTGTTAATAAATCCTTGACAGTTAAAATATACAATATTACAGTGGTCTAATTGCTATTCTTTTCCAAAATTTGTTCTTTTAGATATGTTTTTCATAATTCTCATATAACAAGGACAGCTCTTATCAAAGGAGGAGTGTCTAATTGAACCTTGAAATTCTGTACCTTCTTCAAACAGTTTATACATTTCTTCAATTCACTGTCGCACTCCTTAATGTCATGTTTTCCA
The DNA here is from genome assembly GCA_030674115.1 of Micraspis discolor. Taxonomy (NCBI): domain Eukaryota; kingdom Metazoa; phylum Arthropoda; class Insecta; order Coleoptera; family Coccinellidae; genus Micraspis; species Micraspis discolor. Next base: position 1,122,364 of record JARTUT010000443.1, read on the forward strand.
GCACATTTAGGACAAAATTTTTCACTCTTGCATTCCCATTGGAAGTGATTGTAACCCGAGCACCTGAAACAGCGTACAATACCATAATAGTCCTCAAATACACAACTTCTCCATCCCAAATTTAGAGTCCTTCTGTTTTTGATCGCCCTGTATATAATAGGGTCCACATGTTCAACCTATTATTATCGTTGTCAGGTTTCTTGACTAGGTCATGATAAAATTGACACCCTCTATAGTTTGCTGGATGCGGACCATTACATAATACACATTTAGCTGGGGTATTGTTGCTTTTTTTTGCAATGTGCCGTATTGTGCTCCCCACCACACTTCACACATGCATATGGCCTATTGCAATAGGTCTTAGTATGTCCATATTGTTGACATCTCATGCACTGAATTAGTCCTCTCACCTTTTTTGGTGGTTCGATTGTCACTAACCTGTTCTGTATGCCATGTATCTTGTAGATTTCTTTGTTGTTCAGGGCTGGTTCGAGATCCACGAAAAATAAATTCAGAGGTTCTTTCGTTATCCTACTTTTTCCATTGTGAATATTTCTTACTGTGTGTCCTTCTTTGGAGAGTTCCAGCTTGATATCCTCTACATTTGTTGTGTGATGGACATTTTTTATAACAACTCTGAATGCTCTTTCCTGCTTTGGTTGATACGTGTGGTGTATTATATTATTATTCCTCATGTGGTGAATAAGTTTTCTATAACCTTCAACAGTTTGACTATTCACTTTCACAGTATTGTCGGCTAAGATTTTCGTGGTGAATTGATCCATTTGAAGGATTTCATTCATGTTGGAGATCATCTCATTGTAATTATTAACTCCGTAAACAAAAATGGGCGGAGGGCCAGGAATCTTGGTGATTGGTTTATCTGGTTTATTACTCTCTTCTTTATCTTCATTCAGACTGCTGAACCTATTATGTGTTGGGATTTCATAATTTTTTGAATTATTAATTTTCTTTTTCTTCGTTGTACGTCCTATACTTTGCCATCTTTGTTGATTTTTGTTTGCTTGATTTATTTCACTAGCGGTGAATCCAGCGAATTCTTCCTCACTTGTTGAGGACATCCTGTAGTAGCTAGATGAATGTGTACCATCCTGTATATCCATATTTGTTTCAGTTGACGGGGAATTTACGGCATCTGGTGTCAAATTCATATTTTTATTTTATCTCACGCTATCTGTGTTTATCAGTTCCATCCACCGCATCTGGACTGATAAGGGATCACTTTATTATCGATTTCAATTGAATTCTGATCAACAAATTAGCGGAAATATTTGAATTGTCGAAATTATATTTTCTTTTCTGGGGCGATTTTCGAATTTTACTTAGTAATAGCTCGATCAATCCGGGTTTTTATGCCCGGAGTCGGTGGCTGATTACTGATATCACTCTCTTTACGTAGGTATAGGATTTTATCAGCGGCTGTTGTCTACGCGACGTGATCTACGACAGAAGATGTCTGTCGAAACATTGGAAAGAAGAACAATAAGATATGGTGGTTAGTGCCCAAATAATAATTCTACATGAGTTCCATTATCAAAAATTTCTCATCAACAACAAAAATCAGAAATGTGGTGATTTCATCGCAGTCGAAACAAAATCCAATTGAGTTATATTGATGAAGACGATTACTGTCGAACTTCCACATGCCATTCTTATCCAACTCAACGAACCATTCCTTGTCCACTACACCCTATCGATTATTCTCACATCCCGTGACAACCTCCCATAATCCCAGACTTCGATAAAGAATTTCCTCACGACCATTCGACTATTTATTATTCAATTTCGATACGTAACATTCACTCTGCGTGTTATTTTTTTTTGCAGGGCGTACGGCCCACTGAAGGAGGAATATCGCACGTCAACCCTGAGGTCTCACAGAAGGACAGTATCAGAACTCCCGACACGTGGCAACGCCGCTTCCGGTCAGCTGAACGCCGAGAGACCAGATGTATTACCTGGTCCGAGCGACGTGCCTGATGGCGACGAAGTGTTACGAAACGTTTCTTTGAGGAGGAAAGAATCTGTCGCCAGGATGACTTGGGACGGTTTGAGTTATGTTGTGACGGTGAGTAGGATCGATAATTACTCATATCTGTGGAAAAATTTGTTTGGGGAGGCTTAATTATTTTGTGACTAGCACGTTATTAACGAAATTATTATCTGTGAGTCGTAGGACTACATCTGAAAGGGATCGATTCGAAAATTTCATCGTGATGGGTTAGTTTCATAAGTTGAGGTCATATGAATCCGTTTGTCTGACGGCACGATGATACCCAGGCTCTCCAATTAGTCCTCATTATTGGTACCGAAAATGTGGACCAATGGAGAGCTCACATATCATCGTGCTGTTGGACAATCGGATTTAGTTGATCTCAGCTTCATATCCTAGGAGAAAGCATCATGCCATCCACACAACTGGGCTATGAAGTGCGGCAAGTTCTTGAGGGACTTAAGCTCGCTAACTAAATTCTACAGCATCAACATTACCCCTTTGGTCTCCCGGGTAACGAAATGCAGACTTGAGGGGCCAAGTGGGTAATAGTTTCTTGGATGTCATTACGATTATGGTTGTCAGGTCTCTGCCGGGTCTTTTAGTATTGAGGACAAAATCCAGACTTCTTTTCTTCGCACTCGGTACTCAGCTTAAGCTAGTAGTTACAACCTTCTGGTTCGGACTCTAAGTTTGGTTCAGTGGATACATAAGGCCTAGTAAGTTATAGTTGCCACGCAGTGCCTTCACGTTGATCGCCCGACATCTTTACTTTCTAGCTCTGTTTCCGGCGTCTATCAGCTAGTTTCTTCCCAGGTGTGTATAAAGACGCTCGCTTAGAACAGAGCCTTTAGAATAGTCAGAATTTAGTTTGGGATTGCTGATATTCTTGTTCTTATTGCTCGTAACAACTAATTGAGCCCGTACACCTCGACAAGATGCTGACCTCGTAAAGACCATAAGCAAGTTCTCGGATTTTGGGAGTAAATGTTTGACTACTCTTCATTCTATGCCAAGCTTTCACACTCATTTATTAAAATGGTATAGAAAGGACACACATTCAGACAAAATTATTCAGTTTCTCTCGGACCACGGCACAAAAGTGAAAATAAACACAATAAACCAAATGAAAAGAAGAATATCAAAAATATGTCATAAATCGTACATAGAAGAAGGATTAAAAAAATTACACCAGATTCTTAGAGAAAATGATTATCCTAACAGCATGATTAAGAAATTACTAGATTCTAATGGTACCACTCAAACTGAACAAACAGAAGAACAAAATATGACAACAAATAGAACACATTATAAATCGTATCCAAATGTTACAAACTTGACAGGAAAATGGAAGAATGTGTTCAGCAAGGAAAACATCAAAATTACAGTCCAAAATCAAAAAACGGTGAGGTCATTGTACACAAAAATCAAGGACCCCATTCCAATATCCCTCCAAAGTAATGTCGTTCATGAAATAAAGTGTAAGCCTTGCGACAAATGTTATATAGGACATACCATTCAATGGATGAAAAGTAGGGTGACGCTGCATAGATCGGACATAAGAAAATACCCAGAGAGATGTGCATTGGCTGCTCATGCGCATAATCTTGACCATCATGTGGATTTTGAAGGTGTTGAGGTACTCAAAACAGAAAGAATTATCAAAAAAGATTGATTCACTGTTAATTGTTAAACCACTTCAAGAAGGGTAGTCCTGATGAAATTTCAAACTACAGGCCTATTAGTCTGATAACCTCGTTTGCCAAAATAACAGACTGTTGAAATATCTCTTAAAATTTAAAATTATTGTTAAAGCACAACATGGCTTCGTAAGGGGAAAGAGTACTGAGGCAGCAATTTTCGAGTTTGTGCAGGGAGTTATAACTTTGTTAGAGAAGAGTGAAATACCTATACCTACCTGGGATTCATCACGGTCAAAGAGATATTTACCTGAGATGATAGGTTAAGGCAGTTCTTCATTGCTTTTTTGACTTCACCTTGAAAATTTGATGTTTGATCGGATTTAAATTTTTTGAAATCGTTGGAGTTCAGAAGAATTTCCGTTTTTGTTAAATAATCATTTTTATATAAAATGGTTAGAGTATTGCCTTTGTCAGCTACAGTGAAGCGTTTTTATTAAATTTTTGTTAATTAATATGGAACTATGTTTCACCATGGGATAAGCGAGGAATCAATTACGATTACCTCTGTTTTGTTGGGATTGGGACACAATCGCCACTCAATAAAATAATTCATTATAATCTCCAAATCAGATGATAGTATGTTCTCCAGGGTATGGAAATCCGAATAGTGGTAAGCAATAGCAATTTCGTCAGCATAAACAAATTTTTGAGATGATGCAGTGGGCAAATCACTTAGATATAAATTGAAAAGTAAAGGAGCTAAAACTGAGCCTTGAGGAAGACCGTTTTTCAATGTATTGAAATTGCTACTCTTATTGTCAATAAAAACACCTAACCTTCTATTAGATAACATATTTTCTACTAGTCGTACCATTTTCCCACACTTCAGATGGCTATAGAGTTTGAAAAATAATCCATCTTTCCACACAATGTCATATGCCGAAGATGAATCAATGAAAGCAGCTCCTGTTTTCAACCTATCATTGAAGCCTGATTCTATGAAAGTTGTAAGGCTGAGAACCTAAGCTGAACAATTTCAATTTTCCCTAAAGCCTCCCTGGAAATTTTGTAGAGCACATTCTACAGAAGATTCACTTGCCCTGATGTCGTTTCTCTATGGTAAAGATGTCTTGATGAGATCTTTCACAGAGTTCATCGCTGTTGGCGCCCAAATTTTCAGGAAAGATGTTTGAATGTGAATGCAGAAAATGTATTTTCAATGAGATAGAAGCTCTGCTATGATACATTTAAAGTCACTTAATCGATGATTTCCTACATAATTAGAAGTTACTCTCATGAAATATTCCCAAGCTAATTTTTCTAAATTACTAAGTTTTGCTTCAAATGAATAATATTTCATCAATTGCTTAATTTGGGGGCCAATAAATATGCCATCTTTAATTTTTGCTTCTTCATTCAGCTTAGGAAATTTTTCTTTGGAATATAAAAAGCCGACACCATTCCTGTCCATAGCTTCTACGAAATTCTTCATAACCCCAAGCTTTATGTGTAAAAGTGGTAAAAATACATTTTCAGGCTGCACCAATGGCGGATTTTTGATATTTTTTTGTCCTGGAGTAAGAAAACAAATTTCTGAGATGATGTCGTGGGTAAATCACTGAGATAAAAATTGAAAATTAGACGAGCAAGAACTGAACCTTGTGGAAAATCGTGTTTCAATGTCTTGAAATCTCTAATCTTATTGTCAACAAAAAACGAAACCTTCTATCACATAACATATTTTCTAATAATCTCACCATTTTCACACACTTCAGATGGGTATAAAATTTAAAAATTAATCGATGTTTCCACACAGTGTCATATGCTGAAGATAAATCAATGAAAGCAACTCCTGTTTTCAACCCATTATCAAAGCGTGATTTTATGAGAGTGTTAAGGGTGAGAACCTGATCTGTCTTTTTTCTTCTATTTTTCCTAAAGCCTCCCTGGATAATTTGTAAAGCATTTTTATAGAAGATTCAAATTCTAAAAAGAATCAACCTTTCAAATATCTTGAAAGGAACACTCAATAAACTGATTGGACGATTTATTTATTTATGATAGAACTGTCAGATGGTAGATTTCAACACTGGGGTTGTTCGATCACGAAACATAAAAAGCAACCCTCATGTTGATTGATTGTTTCTTCTGTATATCCACATTCACAACTTTCGCTTGAAAATGAGTTGCATCTGAATAGCATGCTTTTGGTACTACTATGAACTGTCCAAATTTTTCTTGGAAGATCAAAGCCAGGATTTTTTACCCAAGGATCAGGAACGAGATCTTTATTGAACATTTCATGAGAGTTCTACTCAATACTCCAAGATTCTATATCGCTAATGTTCATTTTGAAGAACGTATTATACCATAATGGTTTACGTGACTTCAATATTGTGGAATGTTCGAGATAATTTCAAATAAATCAGGAGAAGAATTATATTTTTTCCAAGAATTCAGAACTACAGTCTGTCTGCGAATATGGGGAGAGACACAATGTTAGACAAAACTGGTAACCAATGAACCGATGTATATCTTATGGTGCCAGTAATTATTCTCATAGATGTATTCTATCGTGCATAAAATAATAACATAAACAATTAAATCTAATGAAGTAGTCCCTGTTTATTTTTGCTGTGTCCCAATGACCTGTATTATTACAGCATTTGCCATACAATCAACCAATTTCAAAATGTTCCCACTGTGCTTAAATAAATTAGAACTGAGCATCGTGGGGTCACGCACTATCTCCAAAACTTTCTGTGCAGCATTCGGCAAAATATTGCCTTGCAGGAAAGCATCGTAATGCACATCTTTCAGGATGAATAATCGATTCGAAACGGAAATTTTCTCCGCGAACCGTAAGAAACCTAATCCAATAAAAGCACGCCTAATTTGCATAATCGATTTCACGTTTCATTCTCCATAAAACTGATCAGGCGAACAATTATACAAGTCATGGTGGCGTGTCTCTGTTTAGTCACATTAGGCGGAACATTTCAGCGCGAGAACTCGACTCTTACATGGGTGATTAGAGATTTCGAACTGTTCGAGAAGTAGGCGATTTCCTTACTGATTCCTCTCCTTCTCCCACAGGACTTCACTGGTGTTATATTGGAGCTCACGGGATCGTTTGCATGAGAGCCCCATTTTCCGGGATATTCCTGGAAAACATTGTTCTGGATATTTCCGGGATCAACTTGGCGGAATTGAGCTGTCGGATGCTTATCCATATATAAGAACCGTGTGCTTGGATATACAGGATGCTCAATTTTCGTTCGGTGTGCTATTGCTATGTGCCCCGAGAGAGATTCAACGATATCGTGATTGAAAAGTTTCTTTGGGAAATCCTTTGCGGAACACTGACATAGGGACAGCAGGAGCTTCTGCGCTCTTGTTCTTTGATGAAGAATACAGGGCCGGTCAGTCGTATACTCTCTATCTTCCGAAAGAGTTGAGCTAGAGTTTTCATATTTAAGAATAGGTTAATTCAACAAATATCTCGGCCAAGTTCGTTATTGGGCCTATTACTTCCAATGGTTCAGGAGTTATGAGTTTCTGAAATTTGTGGTGGTATTCTGCTTTTCATCTATAAGCTAGAGATCTGTAACATACGATTGATCTGTAAGTTGCCGACTTACAGACCTATAAGTGATGCAGTTCTAGAATTGTAACTGTAACTATCTTATGTATAGTGTTATGCAGAGCATACACGCTAGGGTCGACCGGAGAGGAAAACTGTTCAGGTATACCTGCGCAAGTGTGCCTCGTGTGTGGGGACGATCCGGTAAACCGGACGGATCATGTTTTCGTTAGTAGCGACCGTACGGTGCCACTAGACCAGTCGAATCTCGAATTTGTTACGGCGGACCTGCGCAGGTATACCTGTACAGTTTTTCCTCTCCGGTCGACCGGAGCGTGTATGCCCTGCATTACTTTTCCACTACTTATCGCACAATGTAACTTTCTATCGTAAGCTTTGATTATAGATTTCAATTATATGTTTATAGTTTCGAGTGATATTTGAATTTAAAAATTTCTGTCAGGTTCGTTTTTAAATCGTGAATTGAAACAGAAGTATTTGTAAAGTGATGAAAACATTGATATTAGATAACCATGTATTAAAGCCTACAGAATTCCGAAAACACTCTGTTGCCACAAAGTTGGGGTTATCAAGACCTGAAATTGAAAGCTATTATCAAATCCATACAAAAACATTCCATAATAAAAGTATCTTACTTATTTGGGAAATGCAATAGTTTTAGCATTTCTTCTTGGTAGAAATAGTTGTAAAACATTTATCAAATCCACAGTCGACAGACTGTTTATTCAATCTAGTTATTTTTGTAAACTGAACATCAGCCATTTAAAATGGATGTTTTTGGTCACGCAACCGTTTTCTTTGAATTCTCATGAAGTTCCTATTATAATTTAAAATTATTTTCAGACTTTTCATTCTTTTCTACATGCAATACACTGTCTTTGTTTTCTTGTATTAAGAACGCAATAAGCTAGCCCTATTAGGATTATTATTCATGCTGGAATATGTAGTCCAACCAGGAATGAACAAACCGTTCATCATTACCTCACAATATATCATCTGATACTTTCGACGACCTTTCCATTACAAATATTTATGGATTTCTATGATCTACAGATCACGTAAAGCAGTCCAGAATAGCACTTTTTCTGTAAGCTTATGAGAAGTTCCAGATTTGGTTACAGCAGAATACCACCATTGGTTTCTTCAATAACTCCAAGAATATGCATCGGATCAAGTTGTAACCTGAAACATGTTTGAATAAAGTCCAAATGAATAGGCTTGCAAAATTTCGTAGGAATCGTCACGCTGAAAAATAAAAAAAATTCCGAATACATCGTAGCTCATAGGATATCCATCGGATTCAAACAAAAAATTGTGCATGTATGGATTTTAATGATATCTTACATATCTTCAAATTTCATTGCCGTAGCTTTCTATCCCCCGAAGGTTTGAAACTTTTCGTTATTTAATTCAGGAGTTGAATCAATTGTTGTTAGAATTATTAACCCAAAATGGTGCTCTGAAGAGAGATATTTTAAATTTTTCTCGATGGAGTAGATATACCAACTTTCGTTTGGTTTTAAAACGAAAGGAATTACTACTTCATACAAAATTGAATTAAAACTGTGAATTGTTATTATTTTAGTTTGAGATATAGGTTTTTTCATTTGTTATGGTGGTTGTATTAGTATTGAACACGATTCCAAAGTACGGAAAAAGACCAGAACAAGTGCGCAAAAGCTCCTTACCTCCGTTAGTGCTTAACTACATTTATTAGATGTATTTGTCAATGAACAGAATGGAATCCTAAGAACCAGTGTGAAAAATCAATAAACAAATAAGAACTGATGCCGACATTTGGTATCGATTTGGTTTAGCCTTTCAAAGAATGGGCTAAGGATAACAAGAAGCCTGCAAATTCGATCAACAATAGGCTATTCCTGTTTATGAGCAGAAATTATGCCTGCCGAAGAAGCTAAATGCTATTAGTCAAACTTTTTACAGTGTGGAAACTATTTATGGAATCTGAGTTTTCATAACATAATTTATAAAAATCAGAAAAAATGTTGAGACGCGTTGATTTTTGAATTCAGGTGTTATTTGAATAAAAATCCAAATATTTCGCGCGAGTCTACTACATTCGGTGTCATTTTTCAAATGGGACACCCTGTATATTTGTATATTTCTCTCTTAATAAATAATTTCAATGTTTTATATTAAAACATATTATGAATTACACACGGTGAATTTTTTAAGGCATTTTTGATGAATACGTACCAGTGTTTGGGTTTGAAAATTGAAATAAATTATGTATATTCCCGTACTCTGGAACAATGTGATACAAATACAACACACACGATGAATGAACAAACCTATGTCTCAAATTAAAAATGCCCACTCATGGTTTTCCTCAAGTTATGTTCGCCTAACAAATTTCCTTTCCTGGAAACCCATGTCAGAGCTCTTCTAAATTTTGATAACGTACATAATGTACATAATTTCACCGAAATGAATCATTTAGTTTTATTTTCTCCTAACTGACGCTGCATCAATAAGTCCGACCGATGTCAATGGAATGCCGGAATAAGTATCTGTGGAAGCATAGATGAAAATTCTGTGAAATTGATTTTTACGTCTGTGAAATTAAATATTGAATTGAGATTATGGCATTCAAACGAAATTCAACAATTCCGAAAAAAATGCATCCTTGGACGGCACTCAAACCCGCATATCCAAATTCGAGTTCCGTCCAAAGATGCATTTTTTCTGGAATTGTTGGATTTCGTTTGAATGCCATAATCTCAATTCAATATTTAGTTTCACAGACGTAAAAATCAATTTCACAGAAATTTCAATGATCTATGCTTCCACAGATACTTATTCCGGCATTCCATTGACATCGGTCGGACTTATTGATGCAGTGTCAGTTAGGAGAAAATAAAACTAAATGATTCATTTCTGTGAAATTATGTACATTATGTACGTTATCAAAATTTAGAAAAGCTCTTACATGGGTTTCCAGGAAAGGAAATTTGTTCTGCGAACATGACTTGAGGAAAACTATGAGTGGGCATTTTTAATTTGATTTCATTTTTAACTCCAATGTTAAATTTCGTACGTATGCCTTAACCTTAATTCTATATTGAAATTTCTGACGGACCTTTCGAGATTTCTGTTATCTCTTGTGTAAATGTAAAAATAATGATTGCTTCATGTGGAAGGAAGCTATAATAAAGAAATTCGAAAATATGTGAGACAGATGTACAAATTTTTATTCAAATAGGTCCGATGTCTTATGAGTAGGTATTCAAAAGATTTTGTTTGAGAATTTTTTAAATATTTCCTATCGATATGTGCGAAACATTGTGAGCCTATTTGTTCCAACCGAATTCAGTTATCTTCTAAGCTACAATTTGAACCGATTGATATTGTAGGAATTATAGTGGAGACGAAATTTCAGATGCTCGCAACTCCTGGACCATTGGACGGATGTGGTCCAATAATGAACTTGACAGAAATATATAGACAGTAAACCTTTTTCTGAAAATATAAAAACTATAGCTCATCGAAGGAAAAAGTATCGAACTTCGTTGACACCAAGAGATAGGTAAGTTATCGGGTTTTTTAAGTTCAAAGGGCTCTTGTTACGTAGACTCTTTATTGATTACAATTCCAAGCTTTCGGCTACATTCCAGCCTTCTTCAGGGACTACAAATTTAAAATTGATCGATTACTATTTTGAATTTTGAAAAAAAGAAAACAAAAATATATTCTAATGAAAAGAATAAAAATAATTCCAAAAGATTTTACTTACTATCAATGTGAGGTTTAAAATAGATCTGTCCCTGTTACACATCAAAACCAAAAGGTAAACATACAATTTCTTTTATAACGATGGTACTTTGTAGAAAACAATACTGGTACATTTAGAACTTCGACTCAACATACAATTTTCGTAAAAATATAAAACTCCATTAGATTTTTCAAGATTAAAATGTTCAAAAAATTTTTATATATATTATGTCTGACAGGCCATTTTTAGGTTAACCAAATTGTCGAAATCATTAATCGATAAATCACAGTTACGTCAAAAAAGCAGGATTCTGTGGTCCTATTCTTCATACAAAGTTAATTACTTGTAAGGGCCCTTTGCCTTTCAATTCGCCCCCTCCCAACTCCTACGCTCCTTGTGTTATGTAGAATATTACAATAAATTAAACTTATATCTTGAGTATCAGTACATACATTGATGTTATTAACGTTTTTATTAATCTCTACTGACTCTAGGAACAACCGTTTTTTCTGATTTGAAACGTATCTCAATACTTCAACATTATCAAAGTTCATTTTATGCCCTGTTTCAGTTGTATGCTTCGATAGGCCGGTTTTTTTTTTTTCTGCCTAAGATACATAAAGAGGTTTTATCTATGAGACCAATAATTTCAAGCATAGGTACGCCAAACACTAAGATTTCGGTTTTTATTAGAGACATACTTACTTCATCATATAATTACAACAACCGTTATTACATTAAAGATTCCTTTGATTTTAGTAGTTCAATTAAAAATTTCATCATACCACCTGACCATGTTATGGCCAGTCTGGACGTAGTCTCCCTCTTTATGAACATTACTGTAGAAGCATCCATTAGGTCAATAGAAAAAAGATGGGACACCATAGCACCAATTAGCCCTTTAGACCAAATAGAATTTGTTAGATTAGTAAAGTTAATTTTGAAACAACATATTGTAGATTCAACAATGGTTTTTTTAAGCAAACAAAAGGCACACCGATGGGCTCAGTTGTCTCACCCATCTTGGCTCAGATGGTGATGGATGATTTGCTTGATGAGAGCTTACCCAGGCTATCTTTTGAGGTGCCATATTTAAAAAAATTTGTTGATGACCTTTTCTGTATCTTGCCACATACGGGCTTCGATGAAGTATTAAATGTGTTCAATGCATTTGATGTTAATATACAATTTACACATGAGGTTGAAATTGACCAGAAAATTCCTTTTCTGGACGTTTTACTAATTAGGCATGATGAACACATAATAAAAACCAATTGGTATATAAAACCAATGAGTTCTGGCAGATACTTGAATTTCAACTCAAACCATGAAACTAAACACAAAATAAACTTGGTTTTAGGTTTGAAAAAACGGATAAAAAATATTGTAGATCCAATATATTACAAAGATTGTTTAGAAAGGTTGAAAATTTTGTTGGTCAATAATTCGTACCCAGTTAGACTGTTAAACAGACTCCTTTATAGCACGACTTCTGTCCCCGGTGATCAGGGTGAAATTGAGCCAGTGGAGCCAGAACAAAATCATAACTGTTATTTTTCATTAGAGTATTATAATGATTTGACACCATATATCATTGCATTAATTAAACAAAAGTATCCAAATTTTAAAATAGCTTGTAAAATTCCGAATAAATTGAGTAATAATATTTTTTCAAGGCTAAAAGACAAGGAAGATACGCTAGATTCAGTGGATGTCATATATAAGATAAATTGTGGTGCATGTGAGGCTTGCTATGTTGGACAGACTGGCCGTAAGTTAAAAGTAAGATTAAAGGAACATAAAGGGACGTACAACAGTTAGGTAAAAAAACCGGCCTATCGAAGCATACAACTGAAACAGGGCATAAAATGAACTTTTATAATGTTGAAGTATTGAGATACGTTTCAAATCAGAAAAAAACGGTTGTTCCTAGAGTCAGTAGAGATTAATAAAAACGTTAATAACATCAATGTATGTACTGATACTCAAGATATAAGTTTAATTTATTGTAATATTCTACATAACACAAGGAGCGTAGGAGTTGGGAGGGGGCGAATTGAAAGGCAAAGGGCCCTTACAAGTAATTAACTTTGTATGAAGAATAGGACCACAGCATTCTATGGTTCTAACACAGAATCCTGCTTTTTTGACGTAACTGTGATTTATCGATTAATGATTTCGACAATTTGGTTAACCTAAAAATGGCCTATCAGACATAATATATATAAAAATTTTTTGAACATTTTAATCTTGAAAAATCTAATGGAGTTTTATATTTTTACGAAAATTGTATGTTGAGTCGAAGTTCTAAATGTACCAGTATTGTTTTCTACAAAGTACCATCGTTATAAAAGAAATTGTATGTTTACCTTTTGGTTTTGATGTGTAACAGGGACAGATCTATTTTAAACCTCACATTGATAGTAAGTAAAATCTTTTGGAATTATTTTTATTCTTTTCATTAGAATATATTTTTGTTTTCTTTTTTTCAAAATTCAAAATAGTAATCGATCAATTTTAAATTTGTAGTCCCTGAAGAAGGCTGGAATGTAGCCGAAAGCTTGGAATTGTAATCAATAAAGAGTCTACGTAACAAGAGCCCTTTGAACTTAAAAAACCCTATAGCTCATCTCCTCAGAAGATTACTGATTTGCGTAAAACTATAGCACGCTGTTGTACTAGTTTAATGAACTAGAGCAAGTGCACAAAACAGTATTTATATTGACTTCATGATTAAATATAATGTGGCAGCCACGGAGTCACCTTCTATATTACCCCTCTTGGATGATGCAAAGGTTGCCTAGTCTGACACTATTCCATCTAAAGAAGATCCATAGCTGTGATGAAGGTCCATCCAGAGAAGATGAAAATCAATTTAACCCTGACGTGAAATTAATTAAATCTAAAGGATCTAAAATGATCCTGCAGTTATATAATTTTATGTCGCTGAATCTGATTTTGTGAGTCAAATTTTCTCTGACACATCGTAATCAATTGGATTTCAGATGGAAATATCCAGACATTGTTCCCTTTTTGTAAGTACCCTTTTTAAATACAAGCAGATGATCTCGCTCTTAGTTATCTGGAGATCTGAGCAAGAAATATAAAAAAAAATTTCTATCCTGTCGATATGTGCGAAACATTGTGAGTTTATTTGTTTCCACCTAATTCAATTATCTTGTAATATACAATTTGAGCCGATGGGTATTGTAGTATTTTAGTGGATACGAAATTTCAGAATCTCTTAACTCCTGAACAATTGGATGGATATGGTCCAATAATGAATTTGACAGAGATATTTGGGCAGTTCACCTTTTCTGAAAATATAAAAACTATAGCTCACTTCTTTTAGAAGATAGAGAGTATATGGCCGGACGGACGTTCTCTAGTTTTCATCATAACGACGTCAAACCTGATAGAATGAGACCATTTGCGGTTCGATATTGGAAAATTACAGAAATTTGGGCAAAACGATAGCACGCTGTTCTATTAGAACAAGCAAGCAAAAATTCCAATTTCAATGATGTTTTTGCTCGGCATATCTGGGTTTAAAACTTTTTTTTTGGGAATTTTTCAAACTTTTCTAGTAAGTCGATTTCTACGAAATTTTGCAACCCTTTTTCTTTCAACTTCATTCTCATTCGAATATCTTTCAAGTTACAATTGAATCCAATAGATATTCTAGGAATTATGAAGGAAACCAAAATTTCAGATGGATGTCCCAAACCAATCGATGAATTTGACCTAATAACGAACTTGACCGAGATATTTTGACAGTTAGACATATTCAATAATATGTAATCTTGCTCATCTCTTTCGAAGTAAAGAGAGTATACGGCTGGCCGCACGGATATACTCAAGTTTGGGCTGTTCCTCAGGAAGTCAATCTGAATCGATTGTGACCATTTCTGGCGCGATATTCGAAAATTACAGACATTTCGGCAAAACGATATCACTCTGTTTTATTAGAACAAGCTCTCAAACAATAGAGAGTACCTAATGAACAATTACTACATTTCATGATTCTGGTCCTAGTTGACACTATTTTACCACACATACGTTCATTATTTGGGTTCAAACCCTAGTCGAAAGTTTTGTATTCTTTTTTTCTTTAACAACAACCATGTCATTTCCTTCATAAATCCTTCAGTAATGCTAAGTGATCGGATTGATATCAAATCAGAAGTAAATGGAAGATTATTGAAATAGGAAAGGAATATTATTCCGTTATACCTCACAATAAATATTACCTAATACAATAAAAATTAATCCGAACAATCAGATTTCACTTAAATTTGAATTTCTCAAAAATACAACTGACTACTTTCGGAGAGATCCTAGTTGCTCCTCAGTTAATGTGAAAAATACCAATATTACCTGATGAATTAATTCAATCCGAAATTTCACTCTTTATAATTTAGAACAGGCAATATAAAAATATACAGAGAGTCCCATTTTAAAAAAAGAACATCGAGTATGGCATATTTGCGCGATTCACCCTGTACATTTAAAATTATGCTTAAATAACGCACACTTGAATTCAAAATTTCACTTTTCTCAGCATTTTCTTCAATTGGGATAAAAAGGATTATATTCCATAAGTAGTTTTCACAGTGATTTAACTCATCGAGATATAATAAAGAGTAAACGAAATGTCATGCAATCGAGCAAGGAAAAACGGCACATGACATAAAATTAGCATCAATATGGCGGAAAAATGGTTCAGATGTTGTTAACTACCAATCAAATGTATGCTCTGGTTAATGAGCACATTCAAAAAATACTTGAAGGGAATGTGTGGAATTTGATATTCCTTTGAACTTTCGGCTTACAATTTTTTGGTTGGCAAACAACAAAGCGTGTAGTGTTAGCAGCGGTTAGTGACGGGGTGCCATACAATTCGGCGTATGACATGAAAGCCCCAGAAAAAAACCCTGGCTCCCCACATGTGTGTTGTGTGTCCAAAAATAAGCATAAATATATATGAGGGACTTCTTTCTTCAATAGTGGTTTTCTATTAATAAACACAAAGGCTTCTTCAGGTTGTCAAAGTATCAAATCTGTTTGAAAGTTATAACCAATTTCAAGAAAGAATCGGAAACATCATGCCCTAAAACCATCTTAAAATTCATATGTGGAACAATTATTGATGATATGAGATATTGTTTCTTCTGCATATCTATATTCACAACTAACTTGAGCTTGGAACTGAGTTCCATCTGTATAGCATGCTATTGGTGCGACCATGAACTGTCTCAAACGATTAAGAATTGTCCAAATTTTTCTTGGAAGATCAAAACTCGATCTTCCATAATTATTTATCGCTAATGTTCATATTGAACAACGTATTATCCCAGAATGGTTTAAGTGATTTCAATGTGGGAATTCTATTTTGCGGAATATATGAAAAAATTGGAAATAAATTAGGAAAATAATGATATTTGTTCCAAGAATTCAGAGCTGCAGTCTCTTGTTCACCCGAACAGAGTGCCTATCATTTTGCCCGAATGTCTGTAATTTTGGAATATCGAGCCGAAAATGGTCTCAATCGATTGGGTTCGACTCCCTGATGAAGAATTCGTGGCGAAAGTTGAGTCTGTCCGGCCGGCCGGCCGTATCCTCTCTAGCATCCAAGGGATATGATCATTTTTTTAATTTACTCAAGAGAAAACAGGAATGACATACGTCCCGATGATTTTCTTTGAACCATGGCCATCACAGATCGATATTCGATTGACAAATGCCGGACTCATTAATCAGTGTCAGTTGGCGTAATATTAATCAAAATTTTTTAATAACGGGAAATCATAGAGAAAGAATTCAATCTCGGCGGCTGAAATAATATACGTTGTCAAAATTCAGAAAAGCAGTGACATAAGTTAATTTAGAAAGCACTGACGTGTGGTCAGATTGCTTTGGCGTTCTTGTTGAGCTACTTGCGAGTAAATATTCAAACCATAACAAATCTATAAGCACTCTGATTTATTTTATTTATTTATTTAACTACAAATTAACACAAACAGGTACAAACCCAAAAACAGTATTCTCAAATTTAAATGCCATTACACTGTGTGCAACGAGAATCTATTCCAATAAACACTATCATTCATCTATGACACATTAAATATACACATATATATACATATACTCATTCACATACAAGATTATCGAAATACTCTATAATGAAAAGTAAAACTCAAAAAAAAGAGACAAACCGGCCGATCTCAACAGTGGGAAAAGCCTTCCCTCAACCGTCTTTTCAGACGACCAATAGAAAAGCTAAACAAATCAACGTCAAAAGAACGAATTGCCTCATTGCATGTTGTTAGCATCCTAGTTAGTGGGGAATTCTTCGAAATATTCGTTCTTTTAAAAGGAGGGTAAAAAAAATCCTGACGTCTCAATCTGAGATCTGGCACCGAAAACGGTATCTGCTGAAGGAATAAAAATAAAATGTCAGACAATTTCCTGATCAGGTGAACAATAGTCTTTTCCCGTACTATGGACAATGTGATGCAAATATAAACGCCCAATGCATGAACAAACCTATATCTCAAATTAAAAATAACTACTCATAATTTTCCCAAAGTGTGTTGTTCGAATATATATATATATAATTATAATATATAATATAATTCCCTTCTCCTAAAAACTTACGTCAGTGCTTTTCTGATATTTGACAACGTATATTATTTCAGCCATCGAGATTGAATTCTATCTCTATGATTTCCTGTTATGAAAAATTTTGACTAATATTACGCCAACTGACACTGATTAATGATTTATCTGCGAATATGGGAGCGACAATGTTAGACAAAACTGGTAACCCATGAATCGGTGTATATTTTATGCCAGTAATTATTTCATGGATGTGTCCAATTGTGCATTGATTTTTTGTGTATGTGCACTAACAGGGCAATAAATCTTTTGTAGAACTTGATTGCATTGAACCTTGAATTTTTTAAAAATTGTGTTTCTGAAGGACTTATGTAAAATAATTTCATCTTTCTAAATGAAAAAATGTACTGAAAGGGGCTGAATACTGATCGATGCTTCCTATGTTATCTTATTGTTATGCTATATTACCAATCAGTTTAGCTGCAGAGCTCCAACGAGATGAAGTTTAAAAAATGAACTGTAGGCCAAATATATATTAATACTGAGAGATTATATCTACCAAAAATTAATCAATCAAAATGATTTTTTCACAAAATTTCAACTTGTGTCTTTGGAGGAGGCTGAATCATAAAAAAAAAAAGAGTTTTTTTTGATCCCAGGAAAGCATAGGCGATATTATTCAAAGGCTCACCCTGTATAGGTATAAAAAAATTCATTACAATTCGAATTCATACTAAGAAAATATAAAATGTTGTTTTCGTATCAATTTTGTTTCAACTGGACATTCAGATATTCATGAATTTTAAACCGTTTTAGAATAAAGTAACCAGTTATGTTTAGACTAGATGTGAAATCTCATGAAAGCTGACACTCTTCATGTAATAATATACTATTTTGTTATTTTCAAATTCAATGTGTATCGTATCCATGAATACTTATACACACGGTAAGAGAAGAATTCGGAAAAGCCCCCTTAAGTCCCATGCAATTAGTTAAAAACATGCAAAGGACAGCTAAATCATGCGGAAGTTACACCTTAGACGACAACCGTCCGAATATATGGCTCTGAGGAAATGCCCCTACATGTGTCATAAATTGGACCTTTTCCCAAACTCCGGTTTTTGCCCGCTACGTGGGGATAAATTCGCTCAGCTAATGCGATGCGTGTTGAGTGCGCCACTGGCCCACAAGGGCAAGCCTAATGAACGTGTGTTACCGACTAGGGGGTGAGGAGGTTGCCTCAGTTTCTGGGCCATTTCTGGGTAATGGACCGTGCCTCCTACCCGCATTATGTTCATCTCGGAAATCAACCTACTTGAAGACGACAGGGTGGAATTAGGATCAAGGTCCAGAGTGATGTTCGTTCGAAACTTTGTTTCCCACTAGTATCGCTAAATGGACAAGTGAGGGCCTCAAAATATTGGGGCAAAATGTAATGATCAATTTTTAGCTAAATTTCCTGAAGGCCACTCGTAGACGAGCCTAAAAAGTAATAAAAAACAGTGTATATTAATTTCAACATAGCTCGCTCTAAATATATCTTTTTTCTTATGCTGAGGAGTTGAGGACAGTGAATTTTGATGTACTCGAGAGTGTCAGAATCATATATTGGGAGATATAGAATACCAGTATCAAAAATTATGGTCAGAAATAGACTGTCAGAAAAGTGAACACAAAAAAAAAAAAAAGAAAAAGGCGATGACATGAGGTCTGAAGCTTTTACGCCCTTATTTCAAAGTCTTTTTGCAGATTCTGGAATAGTGTAAAACTAAACCCAACACCACAACGAATGAACAAGTATATATTATAAATTAAAAATAACCTCCCACAATTTTCCAATATGAAAAATAAGTGTTCTAAATAGATTCTGCCCGTCCATGATACAAATATAGATAATTTATTATATTTATATATTATATATTTAATATATTATATTTCAAGAATGTTTACACTCGTCACATGAATAACAACAAAGAGAAAAAAATAATTGATCAAAATCTATAAAAAAAATAACACTTAATTAAACAGAAGGTCAAAGTCACGCCAAATCGAAATCAAAATACTTACTCATTCAAACTAAAAGGTGCATTGCATCAACATCGACCTCACAGTATTCTCGAAATCCTTTGGGTGAAAAGCATTTACAGTCGATGGAAGTCTATTGTAAAATTTTTTCGACAGGTAAAATACCCCATTGTTCTAGAGCGACGACACAAAACAATGCAGAGTAAATGTCTGCCTCATGTAGGCTTATCATGAAAATAAGCATTCACCGTAAAATCGAAACATTCTTGTGTGTTCAAGAATTTACAAACAGGGAAAGTTGAAAATCCACCCTGAACAAAAAAGGATATGCAGTCAGGGTGATAATCAAGATCAGATATGACTGGGGGCTTTGCTCTGAGAACCAATTATCCTATTACTTAATGAAGAATTCCCCCAAGAAAAAACTTCATATCTGAGAACATATTCAATAAATGCAAAATGAACAGCTCGAAGGATATTCTGGCATAGTTATTCGACAGACTCTTCATCAATAAATATATTTCTACACAATATCCCCGCGCGCCAGTCGGTTTATGGCATTTGTGCAATATTTTGGTCAATCAATAAAATGGTTTGAGTGATATAGTGACTAGACAAACCAGTAGTGGGTTTGTTTTGGAGGATTGATTTTTTTGTTCATCAATTCTTTTTGCTAGTGAACGACCAGTTTGACCTATGTAAAATGCATTCATTACAGTGAAGCTTACATACACCGCTTAATTGTGTGTTGTTCGCTCGATCCTTACCATTAAAGAACATTGATCTCAGATTTTTCTTATTAGTACAACTAATGTTAATATTATAATGTCTGAGTCTTTTGCAAATTTTATCACTCAGAGATGGGATGTAGTCGATATATGCGTAATTTTTGGCCCCTAAAATGACCTCTACACGAATCACGATATTTAAGCCCTATCATCGCCCTCAGGGCATATTTCTGAAGCACAAATAGCCTGGCTCATTCGGAGCTCCCACCCCAAACGATAACACCATACCTCAAAAGTGGTTCAAAATTCGCGAAGTAAACAGATCTCAAAAGTTCTGCGTCCACTCGCCGAGACATAACGCGTATCATATATAATACACCATTCAATTTCTTACAAAGTATGTCAACATGATCACACCAGTTCAAATTACAATCTATTTGAACTCCTAAAAACCTAGTAGATAACGTATAATTGACTGTTCGCTGATTTAATTCAAATTCATCAGGATAATTTTCCTGGGACCGAGTAGAATATTACACATTCCGTTTTATCAACATTTAAAAATAGATGATTTTGTTTCACAGTTAGTTCATAAATAGCTGTGATGGTACTTCTTCCATGTAGATAGCCGTGTTGATTTTTATTCAACACATGAAATTTATGAAAAAAGAAAATATCCTTACTACCAAAATCTTTTCAAATACCTTTGCAAATGCAGTTAATAAACTGATCGGGCGATAATTATGAACGGAATTATATCCGGAGAGTAGCCATTATTCCCAGCTAAAAATTTCAGTGTGCGAACCTCCTTGTCATAGTTAATTTTTTGCATTGGAATTGAGACTAATCTATGAGTTAGTGCGTGAAATGCTGACATTTTGATTTTATAAGGATGTGAACTACTATTTGGTATTAAAATATCAGAGAAGGTGGATTTTCTGTATATATAATACTTCAAGGTGTTCATTTTTTCTTTTAATCTGTATGTCTAGGAAGTTCAGACATCTATTATCATCCTCTATTTCTAATGTGAATTTGATGGAATCATGGATGGAGTTCAACAATTCCAAAATTGCCGTCAATTCCGATATCGACCCAGTCCATACGCAAAAAACATCATCCACATATCGCTTCCAGAGTAGAACAAAACCCGTCAAGCCAATGTCTTCTGAGGAAAATATTTTCTTTTCAAGGGCTGTCATAAATATCTCACTATAAATATCATTAGATGATGGGGATCCCATAGGTAAGCCATTTAGTTGTTGGTAGATTTCATCATTGAATTTGAAGTAGCTCTGTCCCAGACATATTTTAAGAAGTCTCATTACCTCTTCTTTCGTTTCAATGGTGACTGAGGGGTTTTCATCAAGTTGTTGTTCCACTAGTGATTCGACTACTGTGGTTGGAATGGACGGAAATAAATTTACTACATCGAACGAAACCATCAGTGCGTTGGTTGGAACTTTGAGTGTTTTTAATTCATTAGTTAATTGAATGGTATTTTTGATAAAATATTTAGCGTTATGTTGAATCAATTCCGGTAGTATGGAGTTCAGATATTTACACAATTTTGAAGCTGGTGCATTGGTGTAGGAGACAATAGGTCTCATTGGACAATTTTCCTTATGTATTTTTGGGAGAGAGTATAAAGAAGGTATTGTGGGATTCATCACGGCCAGAGAGATATTTACCTGAGACAATAGGTTAGGGCAGTTCTTTATTGCTTTTTTGACTTCACCTTGAAATTTTGATGTTGGGTCGGATTTCAATTTTTTGAAATCGTTGGAGTTCAGAAGAATTTCCGTTTTTGTTAAATAATCATTTTTATATAAAATGGTTACAGTATTGCCTTTTTCAGCTTTCGTTATTATCAAGTCATTATCTGCGGCTTTTTTCTCCATTTGATTCACTTATTTCATTTCTTTGCTATTATTATTAAAAGTCGAATTGGAGATAATTTCTGCACATAATGCTTTCTCCATATTCCGTTTATTTGGGGACTCGATTTTATTTAAAGCCAATTCTACGTTCACGGTTAGGTGTTTACGGTGAGACAAATTAAAATTATTCGGGCTATACTTCAAACCTTTACATAATTAGTTCAATTCTTGTTCTTGAAATTGTACATTTGTGAAATTTACCTTTTCATGAAAATTCACAGGTGTTTCACTCACTGATGTCAGGTTATTCTCACTTATTCGTCTATTATTAAAAAGTTTATCGAGTTTTCTAAGATGAATTAGATATTGATTGTGGCCTGAATACCTCACTTCCTCTCTGATGGCAGAATCCAAATAGTAAAATTCAATGGGGTTGAGTCGATAGGTTAATTCACTATGTATTATTTTAAGGTGTAGTTTATTGTTGTCTCTTATCCTGTACCACTTTTTCATTTCCAGCTTGATCCATGTTCTTATCGCAGTGTGTGACAGCCCTTGAAAAGAAAATACTTTCCTCAGAAGACATTGACGGGTTTTGTGCTACTCTGGAAGCGATATGTGGATGATGTTTTTTTGCGTATGGACTGGGTCGATATCGGAATTGACGGCATTTTTGGAATTGTTGAACTCCATCCATGATTCCATCAAATTCACATTAGAAATAGAGGATGATAATAGATGTCTGAACTAGATATACAGATTAAAAGAAAAAATGAATACCTTGAATTTGATATATACAGAAAATCCACCTTCTCTGATATTTCAATACCAACTAGTAGTTCACATCCTTATAAAATCAAAATGTCAGCATTTTACGCACTAACTCATAGATTAGTCTCAATTCCAATGCAAAAAATTAACTATCACAAGGAGGTTCGCACACTGAAATTTTTAGCTGGGAATAATGGCTACTCCCGGATATAATAGATCAACTCCTTTTCAGAAAGCGGCAGAAGAAATTGTTATATTCGATTTATCCACCAAATAATAAAACTGAAACCAAAAATACGCATATATCGACTACATCCCATCTCTGAGTGATAAAATTTGCAAAAGACTCAGACATTATAATAGTAACATTAGTTGTACTAATAAGAAAAATCTGAGATCAATGTTCTTTAATGGTAAGGATCGAGCGAACAACACACAATTAAGCGGTGTATGTAAGCTTCACTATAATGAATGCCCTGCATTTTACATAGGTCAAACTGGTCGTTCACTAGCAAAAAAGAATTGATGAACACAAAAATCAATCCTCCAAAACAAACCCACTACTGGTTTCTCTAGTCACTGTATCACCTCAAACCATTTTATTGATATTGAAAAAACCAAAATATTGCACAAATGCCATAAGGGTAAACGCATGGACCTTTTAGAATACTTAGAAATAACACCAGCTTTTAAACAAGTTCTCCCCATTGTAAATGATCAGTTAGATTTCCGTCTTTCACCAATTTTAACATATGTTACTTGATATGTTATGTAGATGTGTACTGTATTAACCGATATTGTTTTATATTCAGTTTTGAAAATGGGATGAAACCTGAAACATGCATGTCAACGATGCTTTAAATAAAATATGTGAAACGTACAGTCAGGTGTTTTTATTCAATTTTTGTTAATTAATATCAATTAGGTAATATTTACTAATAATAATGAGAAGCAATCTCTCCTAAAAAAAATGAACCTGATGGTGCTTAACACGCTCAAGCAAGGCAGCTAGAGAATCGAATATCAGCGGAACAGTTGTGACAGCAGCAGAAAGAATCGTTAAATAGATCCCCATGAACGATGACAGATAATTGATGAAAATCAAGAATAACAGAGGTTCAAGAATAGAACCCTGGAGCTCTCAATACTTAACTCGACTTTGACTTATGACCGAAAACACATTGGAATCTGTTTATTTGGTAAAAGCCGCTTAGCTTACAACCGCTCCCCAAGCATCCATAAACCCCTAACTTACCAAGCAGAACACGGCGATCCACACAATCGAAGGCCCTCGCTGCGTCCAAACATAAGGACATGGAGTTTTTACCTTTCTCAAAACAATGAAATGGGATCTCAATGAATTTCAAGATTGCATCAAGAGTACTTCTATTCATTTGGGAATCAAACTTATGGCAGTTAGTTGAACATAGGAGTTTCCAAAGAAAAACACCAATGAGTCCATAGTTTTTGATGTCACCACTTTCGCCCTTCTTGAACATATTGATAGGTCTTAAGAAATTAATCGAATCTTTGACATCATTGTAGGAAACCTTTTATAAGTGAAAATAAATATTTTCCATCATAGGTACTATTCTTACGGGGTCAATAAACTGATCACCCACATCTTTTAAGGTTTCATGGGTAGCGGATAAGGAAAAACTATTGAATTCATATGAAGAAAAAAGAATATGATTACGCCAGAATAGAATGAGTCATTGAGCTGAAAATCTCAGGTTGAGTTTGTTATTCTGCCAATTCGACCCAGTTTTTGAAGAGTAACAATAAAAATTATTTTCGAATGATACATTCTAAGTTTAACTTTTTTATTATTGATTACTGTTATACGTAGAAATTGCTTTCAATCACAATTTCCGCAATTACTCATTTTTGGAGCAGTTTGAAGTGTTCTCACAATTAGTTTCATAAGAGCGCCACAGCTACCTGTCCTAATATCAGTGTGCAGTGTTTTCCTACTTTTGGAGGCTCTTGTTCTTCGAACAGAGTGCATATAGAATTGCCTAAACGGCAATTTTTTATTTTGTGATGCAGTAGACCAAAATTTAAAATGGAGCGATCATGGGAACCAAATGAAAAAAATTGGATTCTGTCATTTATAAACTGAAATCCTAGGGACGATATCTAATGAGGATATCACTGGCAACTTACAGCATCATATTCTGGGATGCATCTCCAGTCATGGATACAATCTCTTTGAAGCAGAAATGGGCGAAAAATATCGGGAGAGTTGTAGAACTCTTTAAAAAAATAAATAGAATATTTGAGACCATTTTTATTTCCGACGAACTAAAACATCCCGAGAGATGATCTTTGAAAACTTCAACCTTGCATAGTTTAGTGACTAAGGCCCCTGGCTATCGCTCTGAGGTCTTCAATCAGATTCAGGACAGAATTACAGTTTCAGTTGTAGCTATATGTGGATGACATTCAGTAGGTGTACTTGAAGATCAGGTCAGATATCTTCAGTGATTTTAGCTTGACTCAATTGTAAAAATCGAAATTGAAATGAAAATAAAATTTTTTCACACCTTATTACACCGATTGTTTACTATTCTGGCTATAATGACTTGAAGATAAAAAAATGGTGTAGCGGAATTTTTGAAGGTCTATTCAAGAAAGTTAAACTACATATTATACAGCGTGTTCGAAGTTCAAGTGCCTTTTAGAAGTTTATGGAAGACCGAATAAATCTGAATTTGGAAAATTGATTATGATACTGTTTATTATATTCTACAGAGCTTAAATATTCTCGAAGCATGGACA
Source organism: Micraspis discolor (assembly GCA_030674115.1). Lineage (NCBI taxonomy): Eukaryota > Metazoa > Arthropoda > Insecta > Coleoptera > Coccinellidae > Micraspis > Micraspis discolor. Next base: position 1,148,161 of record JARTUT010000443.1, read on the forward strand.
TTTCCAGTTTCACAGGATACAAAAACAGTTTGTCGAAAAAATTCCTAACGCTCTTGTTCTCCTAAATAGAGTGCTCTCAAATTTACCGACCACTTGGAATTTAGGGAGTTTTTGATAAAATTTGTATCAATATTTGTATTAGCTAAATCTATCCATCTGTGAGCATGATGACTGCCGAACGGATTGACCTTGTGTTGATCAGTAATTTTGATGTAACAAAAAATTTTTTCAAAAGAATTACTCTCCTCAAATTAAAAATTTTTCATCATACTCGTTAGTTCATATATGCTTGTGAATAATCAAATCAACTACTTCAGCATGCTTGTTTACTCGAAAAGTAAACACATCTCTGATAGGCAAATATTGCGGAGATGAAATTTTTTAAAGTTTGAATAAATACTCTTAAGTGGTTAATAAGAGCGCCTGAGCCATCTAACTTTACGTTAGTGCTGTCTAAATTTTTTACATGAATATCCTAGATCGTTTTTCTAATTCTGGTAAATAAAAATCCAAAATATTCAAATTTGATTATATCTAACATGTTGAATGATTGTTTCGCTATTACCATCATCTATTGTGGATGTAATGATTTCCGACGTTTCGATAGACATCTTCTATCTTTATCAAGGAGAAAATTAAAACCTTTTTTCTATGATAAAGATAGAAGAATTGAAAATTATTACATCCACAATAGATGATGGTAATAACAAACAATCATTCAACACAACTCCATCATCAACAATATCTCGTCATCAACTATATTCTATTAATGATACCTTTATAAAAATATATACAGGGTGTCTCAAGTTCGAGTGCCTATTAGACGTTTCTAGAGAACTAGACATGTTTGAAATCTGAAAATTGGGATTATGATATTGTTCGAAGTTCTCTACAGAGCTAAAATATTTTCGAAGCCCAAAAACTTCCGGTTATACAGGAGTGAAAATAAATTCGACGAAAAAATTTTTTTTCAAGTTTTCCATTCCTGGTATGATCGAGTATTCAATAGTGAATATATTTCTGTTAAAACCATTGTATTAAATCGAATAGTTTTCAAAATATCCAAAAAAAAACAGGAAAAAAAGTCAAATATGTTCAGTCAGTAATATGTTCATTATTCTTATTTTAAATATCCTGAGCGTAAACCGTTTTTACAACATAGAAGAGGAAGGATGTGAAAAAGTCATGCATCTTTTGGATTTCAAAAATATCATCACAGGGTGTTTCAAATTTTGTGTTGAAAATTGTGATCTTAAATTGGCCATAACTTCTGATTTTCAAATTAGAACCCTATTTTTTTAAAATTGTGTTGGATTCTGCAGTCAAAAATAATGATAGTTTTTTCACATGATTATGCTCCTAAATTCAATAATTTCTGAGTTATTTGAGATTTTCTAGATTTATGGTGTACGTAGAGTCAAATTGATTGCATCTAAAAAAATTCAATGAATATTCTTTCGAAACCATGAGAACACTCTGTACCCATAGAAGATAAATTATCTGTTAATAATTCACAAGTGTCAGGTGTTATTGTTATTCGTTATCTTCATTTCTCGATTTAACAAAATGAACCGTTATTCTAATTACGAAATTCTGGATCTATTTTATATACATGGTGAATGTGACAGAATTATTAGTAGAACCTGCCGGGCCTTCAACGAGAAGTATCCCCATTTACCTTCCATGACGGAGAAGATCTTTAGAAAATGTGGTTCAAACTTTCAAAGTTTTGGATGTGTAAGAGCTCCTAAAGAATACAAAAGAAGGATAGTTGATGATGAGGAAAATGAAATTAGTGTATAGACTTATTTCGAAGCGAATGAAAATGCATCTATTCGAAGTGCAGCTCATGAAATCGATTTAGACAGAAATTCAGTGCACCGAATTTTGAAAAGACACAACATGCATGACTACAAATATGAGAAAGTGCATGCATTAGAACCAGGTGACTACATAAAAGGGTTAAATTTTTGTAGAGGGATATTAGAAAAACTTGAAAAATGATGAAAATATTTTGAAAAAGATCGTTTGGACAGACGAAGCAAAATTCAATAATGAAGGACTACTTAATAGAAAGAATTGCCACATTTGGAGAAGTGAAAATCCTCATAAAAAAAGACAAAGAAAGACATAAATTTAGTTTTAATGTGTTGGCTCTTTTGATGAACAATAAAGTGCGATACTACATTTATGAAGAAAATTTAAATACAGAAAAATTTTTGGAGATCCTGAGAAATTTTGTTTCTGAGTTTTTGGATGAACCGCCGTTGAGTATGTCGACTACCTCATATTATCAATTGAATTGGGCTCCGGCACATAGTTCGCACGAGGGGTCTGAAGAACTGAATGCAATGTTTGGTAATTGGTGGATCGGACGCCGTCCTTCACTGTTTTGGCCCCCATGATCTCCCGATCTTACTCCCTTAGATTTTTATTTATAGGGTAGAATAAAAATATAGTCTATGAATCTCCTATTGAAAGCAAAGAAGATTTGTAACGGCGTGTGGAGGGTGCTTTCCACTCACTAAAGGGGGAGGAAATTGAGCGAGCGACTAACCGAGGTGTTTCAAGACTTATTCGAAAGTGTGTGGAACAAAATGGTTACCATATTGAAACTCTTACCTGATCATTTATTTTGTTAATTTGAGTTTTGAAACGTATTTTTATTTTTATTATCATAATTTATTTATAATCATAATTCGGTGTACTGAAGTAGTGAATCTATTTAATGTGTTTCCTATTGAAAAGATGAATTCTCATTCGATTCGAAATAAGACTAAATACTAATTTCATCAACTGCCTTTTTTGTATTCTTTAGGGGCTCTTATATTCCAAAATTTGGAAAGTTTGAAACATCTTTTCAGAAATTTTTAAAAAAATGGGGATACTTCTCATTGGATACTCAACATTTTGTGTCATCCACCATGGATTTGAAATAAACAATATCATTAAGTGCATTTGAATGTGTATTGCGTATACAATTGAAAAAATACAATAATAAGAAATGAATCCAAAATCTCATTATAAGAATAGCAACGATTCATTTGTTTTATTTCCTAACGACTAACAATAAGACCTGTCTGACACTTGTGAATTATAAATGGGATGATTTATCTTCTATGCTCACAGAATATCCTTTTGAATCAGATTCAAAGAATTTGACTCTACGTACTACATAAATCCAGAAAATCTCAAATAACTCAGAAATTATTGAATTTAGGAGCATAATCATGTGAAAAAACTATCATTATTTTTGACCGCAGAATCCAACACAATTATAAAAAAATAGGGTTCTAATTTGAAAAACAGAAGTTATGGCCAATTTAAGATCACAATTTTCAACACAAAATTTGAAACACCCTGTGATGATATTTTTGAAATCCAAAAAATGCATGACCTTTTCACATCCTTCCTCTTCGATGTTGTAAAAACGGTTTACGCTCAGGATATTTAAAATAAGGATAATGAACATATTACTGACTGAACGTATTTGACATTTTTTCCAGTTTTTTTTAGATATTTTGAAAACTATTCGATTTAATACAATAGTTTTAACAGAAATGTATTCACTATTGAATACTCGGTCATACCAGGAATAGAAAACTTGAAAAAGAATTTTTTCATCGAATTTATTTTCACTCCATGTATAACCGGAAGTTTTGGGCTTCGAAAATATTTTAGCTCTGTAGAGAACTTCGAACAATATCATAATCCCAATTTTCAGATTTCAAATATGGCTAGTTCTCCAGAAACGTCTAATAGGCACTCGAACATGAGACACCCTGTATATAAAGGTATCATTGATACTTTCAAGAAGTGTAAGACTATCATTATTAATTTTAGATATTTTGACTTATTTACACTTTCAAGAATAGACTTATTCAATTGAATAATGAAAAATCCGCATGTCTATTGCATCTACATTACTTTTCTCACGCCGTCGTAAGTTTAAGCTCTTCATCCACGGACACAGATGAGGTGGCAGGAAAAGAGGGAAACTCAAATGGATTAACACCGCTTCAGGCCATAAATCCATTTCACCACCTGTAATTAAAAAGAGATTCAATTTGAAGCTGCGAGCGTTTCCCTCAAAATGCACGTACCCACCGACAATGAAAGGGTTAATTGAATTGCCGAACCAATTTCTGGTTTGTTCTTTTGTCGCGGATCCAATGCAGAACAGAAAAAAACCACAGAAGCGGACCCCAGAGAATTTTTAAATTGGAACAAATATATTTTTTCTTGCTTATCTACCGTCTTGTGATGAGGCCTAGTGTCCTACGGCATGCTTGTTTGTTGTTTTTTTTTTTGTTGACATTATTCTTGTGGTAGGCCTGCTGTTGAATAATTATGTCGTTATGGGTGTCCTTACTTTTATGCCCTTTGATCAACTGAATAGAATCTTTTCACTCAGGGAGGATGAGAAAGATTTCGTTCTATACCTCATTCACATTGGACGTAACTTACTGAAAAGTTTATTTTTCTGATTCTCAGCAAATGTTAATTCTCCAATAGATACTCTCTGAAAATGAAGAGGCTCCAAATCGAACAACTGATGGTTTCTCTTTTCTAGAATTGTCTCAGTTTAACTCGATCTCAAATTGTAATGGAAAAACTCTTGATCTTGTTTTGTGTAATTGTGAACAGATCGGCGAGGTTATAAGATGTAACAGTTTTCTATTTCCCGAAGACAAATATCATTCGGTAGTTGAATTTTTTCTTAAATTTCAGAATTTTATTATATATATTTGAAAAATACTGCATTTACAATTTTAGAAATGCAGACTATAATCTTATTAACCAATCCCTCAGCGAGATTTCCTGGCCTGATGTTTCGGATAATGTAAATGTAGATATTTTTTACGAAATTTTGTATGACATTATAGAAGCTTGTGTACTCAAGGTGAAAAAAAGTTTTTACCTCCCAGCTTATTTCTCTCACGAGACTGTAAAACTGATTAAAATTTGAATTTAAATTTCATATAAAATGGAAAACCTATAAAAATTTGTGCGATCATCTTGAATTCAGGACGTTACGCGCTACATGTAAAAAATATATTCGACTGGACTATGTGAATTACAGGAGGTCGGTAGAGTCTGATATATCGCAGAGTCCGAGTAAATTTTTTCAATTTGTCTTGGTTAAACATAAAACCCTAGGGTGTCCTAACGAAATGTTTAACGGTAAAACAGCTACAGGAAGAAAGTATTTAAGTGATCTTTTCGCGGATTTTTTCGAGAACATTTATGTTCAATCTGACCTTGGCATTGATGAACCTTAAACACTGTAAATAACCCTTTCAATTTTAGTAATATTCGTTTTGATAATGATCAAGTGGGGCGTGCTCTCTTTGGATTTGGTCGTAAGAAGGGTGCTGGTCCCGATTCAATTTCTAGCTTTATTGCTCAATCATGCAGTGCCTCTCTTTCCGCTCCCTTGACTATTATTTTCAATAAGTCATTGAATTCTGGAATATTTCCAGTTCGCTGGAAGGAATCCTGTATAACTCCAGTTTACAAATCAGGGAGTAACGACAAAGTTGAAAACTATAAGCCTATAAGTGAGCTTTGTCTTTCTGAGAAAGTATTTGAGTCCCTGCTCTACCCGCATCTATTTCATCTAGTAAAGACTCAAATAATTCCTGAACAGCACGGGTTCTTCTAAGGTCGCTCAGTTGAGACAATCTTGATCACCTTCATCGAATATCAAGAGGACAACTTGGATAATGGAATTCAAGTAGATGTAGTGTTTACCGACTTCAGCAAAGCGTTCGACAACGTACACATTCCTAAGCTGATTGTTAAGCTGCATAGGAGTGGGGTATGTGGTTCTCTTCTGCGATGGTTCGAATCATAATTACATGAAATATAACAGTTCGTATCGATCGAAGGATACAAATCAAGATATTTCATGTCGAAGTCTGGAGTTCCTCAAGGTTCCCACTTGGGATCATTGCTCTTCATCATTTATATAAATGAATTGATACAGTGCTTCAAAATAAGTAAAATACTACTATTCGTTGACGATCTGAACATATTTTTCAGAGTCAGGTGTGAAACTGATTGCCTAACTGTACAACAAGATCTGGACAGACTGGTCGAATACTGCTAAACCAACTCTCTCTACTTGAATCCTGACAAATGTCAAGTAATTTTTTTCGCCCGCAACAGAAATGTCATCTATTTTGCCTACTAACTGCGTAACGTAGAGTTAAAGAGCAAAGAACGTCAAGGATTTGGCAAAGTCACAATTGATTCAGAACTGAAATTCTCTGCGCATGTGGACAGCTTGGCAAAATCGAGTGATGTGATACTGGGTTTCTTCATGAGGCAGGGTCGTTATTTTTCACATTATGAACTCATTATACAACGCATATGTATTCAGTAAATTGAAATATTCCTCTGTGGTGTGGACTCCATATTTCAAGACTTATGCTGAGCGGTTTGAGAAAATTCAGCAAAAATTCCTTCGTTTTTTGGCGTTCCCATGTGGTTACATGCTGAACAGAGGTTACCCAAACAATTACAACTTGAGACTAAATTGTTTTAGAATTATCAGTCTTGGGGATAGAAGAACTGTTGGGGATTTATTGTTCATCAATAAATTGATTAGTAATCAGCTGGAGGGCCTCGACATCATTCATAAATTGCATTACTACACCCCCTCGAGGAGGTTAAGGCAGTTTGATACTTTCTATTTGGTGACCAGACACACAAGTAGCTCACTTAACTCCCCTATCTATAGAATGTTTGAACACTGCAATCAATTCAGGGATAAGGTCGATTTATTCTCTTGTAGTCCTGTTTCATTGAAGAAATTCATGAAGAATTACTTCCTCCCGACTTATTAATCCACTACCATAATGATTGTCCAATTTAGACTAGTCTTTTGACATTTATTGAAGAATATTATTGAAATTTTTTAGTTTTAGTTATTCATAAGAAATTTATTCCTAATTTTTAATTTACACTTCTGTAAATGTATTTTCAATTTTCTAATCTTTGAGCAAATTTTTTGGTTCTATTACCTGTATGTGATCCATATGTAGAATAAATAGAATAAATAAATAAATGAACTCTGCATGTTGGTGAAGCCACCGAGTTGAAAAGGGGCCTATCAGTTGAGATGATTTTATTTCTCCTATAATCATTTTGTGCTTTTCGAGGCGTTTTTAATGAACGGCTGGTTTGAGTTTATTTGTTTGTTAACTGAAATTCAAAATAATGATCATCTGATACTATGTAAAATAGTGATAATTCTTTCAATTATTATCTTTCGATACCTAAATTTTTAAACAAATAAGAAGGTTTATTATTTAATATAATTTCGTGCAATTCAAAAAACTACAGAAAAAATTTATAAACCATGATTAAGGAAAGAGAATACGACAAATGTTTCGGCTTTTGTCTGTAGGCTCAAGTATCGTCAGGTATTCATATTCACTTGAAGTAATTCAATTTAATTTTTTTTATTCACTTAAAATAATTTAAACATTTTTTGATTAAAAACATACCAGCATGAAATCTTGAAGAGATGCCACTTGAGATCAACCATTGTTCGAATGCATAAAGCAATTTTTTTCTTCACCAAATCGAACACTGAACAACACAACTGCTTCTTATGGTTTCCTATAGAATTGAGTTAATTATGAAAAAAGAAAATTGTTTCGAAATGGAAGATATCAATTGTTTTAAATAATAAAATTGAACAAGTCATTCTTGAGAACTACAAATGAGTAATGATTATTTGAAAATCACTATAATAGTCATAAGACTTTTGATTGAAGTATAAAAAGATATTTCAATCGGAAGTATTTGAAGTATTCTTTGATACTTCCGAATAAATCCAAAATAATCATAAATACATCACTCATTAAACCCAGAGCTGAAAAGGTTACCAAATAATCTCTTAAAGAATCAGCTATCGACTTCTAATTCAAAACAACATCATTACCAGAGCTACTTATTGCTTCAATTCGAATAATACAATATTTCATTTATAATTTGATTTTTGTAATATTTTGAATTCTTCAATATCTTGATATTTTGAGATATCTGACGAGCTAGAAATTGTGTTATGGCTTTTCCCTTATATACGTACTATCAAGACCTACCTACCGAACAGCATTCTACCATCCCGTTCTTCCGTCAATAAAACCTTATTGTTGTTATTTATTCCTTTCCAGACTTTAACCAGACAAAGGCCAAGGCCGCGATCTCAGAACAGCCAATGGTCAAGAAGTTTTCCCGCCGACGTACCTGCCCAAGAAACTTCTGGAGATGTTGATACTTTCTTCGAACCAACTGAAACACCAATTCTTCCAAGACTGACTGAAAGCTCTGCTGACACCGTTGACAGAGGAGCATCAGGAGATATAGGTATGTGAAGAGGTTATTTTTAACCCAAATACCTCATAATCTTTTATATTACCAAATAAAAAATTAGGTAATCTATCCATTTGTGAAAAAATTAATCTATAGAGTTTAATGACTTATAGTAGATCTGTTTATGATTTTTGATCGAATATAAACGAAAAGAAGGTGTCCAGAAAGGGTATCGGGTATTCGTTAGTTCAAGAAATGCAAAAAAATTTTGTGATCAATAAAATAGGCGTAAACCCTTTGACACATAGCTATGGATTGCGATTTCTGACCTGATGTTTTATTTCAACTGGGTTAGATTCGTCGAATTATTTTGATATCCCTTACTTTTTAGGTATCCCCATAGTCAAGAGGGCTAAGGTCTGAGCTTCTGGGAGACCAGTTGATGTTACTTTTTTTTTATGATGACTTTATTAGGGAATGATTCGTTAACTTCTACTGAATCATTTGAGGTAAAGCAAGTGGCCCCATTTTGGTGAAACCACGTTCTTGAGTTGAAACCTGCAAACTCCTGCAACTTTGGGACCAAAAAAATTCGCAACATAACGCAATAACGGTCACTATTCAACTATAAGGACCAATTATGCCTTTATCAGACATAGCGGCCCAAACCACGACCTTTGAGCTATGCAGGGGTCGTTCATGCTTTCATCTCGGATTCTCCACTGCCAATACGACAGTTCTGCTTATTAACATGACCATTCAGGTGAACTTTTACTTCGCCACTAAACAGTATTTTGTTAAATCGCTACAGCATTTTGTTCGCAAAATTCAGTCGATCAGCATAGTCCGCATCCTTCAGTTCTTGAACCAATTGAATTTTATAGGCTTTTAGATGTAAGTCTTGCTTTGAAATCGAATGTATAGACGTTTATTGCGATGTTCAACGCTTGGCTTCGCTTTGGGATGGATAAAGATGGTTTTTGGCGAACCGACGCCTCAACTTCTTCAATTGTTTCTTCATCGCGAACTGAACGAGGATGACCAGAGGTTTGAATTTTAACTGTCGCACCTGTATTCTCGATCATCCTTATCCATTTAGTAATGATTCCGCACAACTGAGACGTCATTATTAAGTCACCATTGCGATAATACTCTCGTACGCAAAATACGAAATGCGTCCCTGAGTACTCTTCCATCGTGACTAAAACTCCACCAAATGGCCACGAATCCCTCCCCACTCTTTTTAGACGCCCCGTTCCGAATATGGCGCAAAAACAAATACTCGATACCCTTTCAGGGCACCTTATACTTCTACGAATTCATCAGATTTGCCAACGGAATCTACAGTTTTCGAAATTGTATAGATAGAATCGCTCAGCCAGTTGATCAAACGATCAACACATTTGGAACCCATCATTGGTCATTCATTTTCTTTATTTGGTTTGATTCACAAAAATTCGTTTTTTTTCCTTACCCGGGAATAATGGTGAATTTTCAGGTATTGTCGTGAACAATTTTACTCATTTTCAACTTGTTGGGAATTCATGTACCTTCACTCTCATTCTTTGGTCTAAATTGACCGGACTATAAAGGAAAACTGACAGTGATTCTTTTAATTTAAAACATAGATTTGTTGATTCTCCAACAGTTATAGTGATGGCACAAAAATGGGAGAATATGCTTGTCTTACTCCTTTTAAGTTTTTTATTCTGTCTATCTATCTGTAATTCTTATATAGGTATTTTTGTGTCACTTTAGTTTTTGGAATTTTCTCGGAATTAAACTATAATTCCCTTGATCTCTTGACAAATCAATCATTTTGTCATATTGATTTATTTCTATCTCAAATGCTTTTCAGTAGACAATAAAAACATTAGAAACATCTTTGAGTAAGTCGTGGCATTTCTCAATCCTTTTCTTGAAGCAAATTAAGTTTCATCTTGCTCCTAATCATATTTATTATTTTTTCCTATGATATTGATTCCTTATTATACTTTGATTTATTCTTAGAAATATTTTTTAGTTATAGCTCATAAGACAGGATTCAACTGCTTTCGTTCGTAGATATTTCATCTAGTTGATGTATATAGAATTTATACAATTTTTTGAAATGTCTACAATTTGATAAACATGATTTTAAATCTGACAAATGTATCATTAGTTTCAAGGTCTCTAACTGTAGAAATCATTGGAGGTACATTGTAGTGGCCTACAGCTTTAGTGTCTTCTTTCGATATAAACATGCGATAATCTCCAGCTTCTCTGACATATTGGACATAGCGAGTTTATCTTTCATATTTATATATTTATCTTTCTTCGGACATATTTATTAGACGCCTTATCATTTTCCTTCCTTTTCTATATTATTTCTCATAATTCTTACACTTACCTCCATCCTTCATCTTCGTTTATATTTCGTCAGTCAAACTTTATTATTGTTTATAACAGCAATTTATTGGTCCGAGTTTTTCATTGATGATCAAAAAATTGCCAGTTATCTGCATCGCCTACTAAATTCCTTGATCTACCATTCAAATTTACCTGTTGCATGGTGGAATCTGGCATTCATTCAGAATTTTGAACTTGATTTCTGCCTTATCTTACAAAGAATTACAATGTTTTAAGAAGGTTGCCTTTTATATTTCGGGATTGGAAGGCAAAAACGAATAGTGGTAATCGAAAATCGCGTTATTGTTTCTCAAAATATTTCCCATTTAGATCTATACACTTCTGCATGCGTTTGAACCAACTGTCCAAGCACTTTTGCCATTCTGATTGAGGTATCTTCAAAACATGCATTTTGAGCGCATCAACCGCTTCTTCAGGTGTCGAAAAACGTTGACCTCTCATTTTATTTTTTACGTACGGGAATAAAAAGAAATCACTCGATGCCAAGTCAAGATTATACGGCGGATGACTCATCAAATCAATGTTTTGAGTGTTCAAAAATGCAGTTATTTGAGGCGATGTGTGAGAGCTCGCATTGCTCCGGTGAAGGGTGATTTGGCGCACAGCATCAATGGTTTTCGGAATAACAACTGATTGTGGACGACCTTCACGAACTTCGTCTAGGAGTGAACTACGACCTAGGTTGAATTCACCATACCATCGATAAACTTTGGTCTCGGATGGAGCTTCATTGCCAAAAAATTGAATTAAATTCATCGATGCACTGTTGTTGCGTTAATCCACGTCGAAAGTTGTGAAAAATAATCGCATGAAAATGTTTACGATTTTATTCCATTTTTTTTTGGCGAGATGAATCATTTAAGTTACTGTTAAACCAACTCTCTCTACTTGAATCCTGATAAATGTCAAGTATTAGGTGTACAAATAAGTTTCCGCGGTTTTTTATAAAAATTAGGAATTTATTGTAAAGGAAAAGTACATTACGTTTTATTCAAAGTATTTTCCTTCATTTGCCACTACTTTTCCCCATCTTTCTGGCAACATTCGGAGACCCCGTCGAAAAAACTCTTCATCTTTTGACGCTATCCACAAATCTACCCAATTTTTGGTGTCTTCATATGATGTGAAGCGCTGCTCAGACAGACCATGTGCCATCGACCGGAACAGGTGATAATCAGAAGGGGCTAAGTCTGGTATTCTCGATCATCCTTATCCATTTAGTAATGATTCCGCACAACTGAGACGTCATTATTAAGTCACCATTGCGATAATACTCTCGTACGCAAAATACGAAATGCGTCCATGAGTACTCTTCCATCGTGACTAAAACTCCACCAAATGGCCACAAATCCCTCCCCACTCTTTTTAGACGCCCCGTTCCGAATATGGCGCAAAAACAAATACTCGATACCCTTTCAGGGCACCTTATACTTCTGCGAATTCATCAGATTTGCCAACGGAATCTACAGTTTTCGAAATTGTATAGATAGAATCGCTCAACCAGTTGATCAAACGATCAACACATTTGGAACCCATCATTGGTCATTCATTTTCTTTATTTGATTTGATTCACAAAAATTCGTTTTTTCCTTACCCGGGAATAATGGTGAATCTTCAGGTATTGTCGTGAACAATTTTACTCATTTGCAACTTGTTGGGAATTCATGTACCTTCACTCTCATTCTTTGGTCTAAATTGACCGGACTATAAAGGAAAACTGACAGTGATTCTTTTAATTTAAAACATAGATTTGTTGATTCTCCAACAGTTATAGTGATGGCACAAAAATGGGAGAATATGCTTGTCTTACTCCTTTTAAGTTTTTATTCTGTCTATCTTTTTTAATTCTTATATAGATATTGTCACCAAACCCACTCGGCTCCAGAGAGTGCACAAAGTACCTCCTCGACTAGCTCTAGAGCTGAGACTACTTATAAAGGGGCGCCACTCTCTTTTATGATATACATAATACAAAAAAAAAAAGAGGAAAGTGCACTAAAGATCTCAGGGTCGCAAAAGAGAGAAAATAACGAACGCACCCTCAGGATGCCAAACAGAGCCCGATCACACAAGCGGGAGGTAGTGGCTGCTAGAAAGAATATAGAGCAATTATTTAATAATATAATGAGCCCAAATGAAATACACAAGGTCCCTCAAACGAGGATATATCTCACAGAAGGTAGATCACTAACTAGTTCTTACTTCACAACCCGAATATTCGATATAATGATTTATCTGTTACTAAACAAACAGTAATATCACCCCAAGGTATATACTTAGATCCTCGATGGTAATCGTTACAAATAGCTCTTTACTTATATCTAAGCGACCTTCTCGATAGGTCGGGTTTTATGTACTAAACAGTATTAACTGAATTGGGCCTCTTTGATACTAATCAATCTTAACTAAATTCTACAGACTAACCTTCTATAACAGTCTAGGTCGTGGCTTGACTGAAGTACAAAAGGATATAGTTTCTCAAACCATAATTATTCTCACAGTCTCGTAGATGGAAACTAGGCTCAAATATATTCCTGGGCCAACGTAGTACAATTTCTCACAGTAATGCGCCCTGGGTAGACGACAGGTGTGGTATCTTAGATGACGAAATCTGGTGGAGGTCCTCAAAGACAGCTCCCACGGCAGTTCGACGGTAATTCAAGACAGCCTAGACAAACAGCTCGAAGACTTCAAAGACAGTTCAGAATCTGCGGTACCTTGCAACGGTACAATAATAATAATTCCCAATTCGAAGCAGAATGATGCTAAAATACGAACAAAAATCTAAAATACCTCGTGACAAACATCGGTTAACTCACCAATCCCACGTCGTTTTTCCAAACAAATACGCCACTCCGCTAAAGCGCAAAAATCTCACCAACGAACAAACCAAACCAACATGATAAGATTCAGTTAAAATCCTGTTCAGATCCTCAAAATTGCGATTAATTACTCCAGGACATTTCTACCAAAAATGCGGGAAGAACGATGTAATTGACAACCTACGTCACATGCACAGACTAAGACCACCGACAACGGCGACCATCGAAACGTACGAGATAAGCTGGTAAACTACTGCGACTAAGCCACCAGTTCGGTTGGCAGGTACTAACTGGAGCGGGAATTTTGAAACCATGACACTATTTTTGTCACATTACTTTTTGAAATATTCTCGGAATTTAACTATAATTCCCTTGATCTCTTAACAAATCAATCATTTTGTCGTATTGATTTATTTCTATCTCAAATGCTTTTCAGTAGACAATAAAAACATTAGAAACATCTTTGAGTTAGTCGTGGCATTTCTCAATCCTTTTCTTGAAGCAAATAAAATTTCATCTTGCTCTTACTCATATTTATTATTTTTTCCTATGATATTGATTCCTTATTATAATTTGATTTATTCTTAGAAATATTTTTTAGTTATAGCTCATAAGACAGGATTCAACTGCTTTCGTTCGTAGTTACTTCAACTAGTTGATGTATATAAAATTCAACCAATTTTTTGAAATGTCTAGAATTCGATAAACATGATTTTAAATGTGACGAATGTATCATTAGTTTCAAGAACTGTAGAAATCATTGGAGGTACATTGTAGTGGCCTACAGCTTTAGTGTTTTCTTTCGATATAAACATGCGATAATCTTCAGCTTCTCTGACATATTGGACATAGCGAGTTTATCTTTCATATTTATATATTTATCTTTCTTCGGAAATATATATTAGACGCCTTATCATTTTCCTTCCTTCTCTATATTATTTCTCATAATTCTTACACTTACCTCCATCCTTCATCTTCGTTTATATTTCGTCAGTTATCAAACTTTATTATTGTTTATAACAGCAATTTATTGGTCCGAGTTTTTCATTGATGATCAAAAAATAATCTCTAGAAATTTGCCAGTTATCTGCATGGCCTACTAAATTCCTTGATCTACCATTCAAATTTACCTGTTGCATGGTGGAATCTGGCATTCATTCAGAATTTTGAACTCGATTTCTGCCTTATCTTACAAAGAATTACAATGTTTTAAGAAGGTTGCCTTTTATATTTCGGGATTGGAAGGCAAAAACGAATATTGGTAATCGAAAATCGCGTTATTGTTTTTCAAAATATTCCCCATTTAGATCTATACACTTCTGCATGCGTTTGAACCAATTGTCCAAGCACTTTTGCCACTCTGATTGAGGTATCTCCAAAACATGCATTTTGAACGCATCAACCGCTTCTTCAGGTCAGGTTGACCTCTCATTTTATTTTTTACGTACGGGAATAAAAAGAAATCACTCGATGCCAAGTCAAGATTATACGGCGGATGACTCATCAAATCAATGTTTTGAGTGCTCAAAAATGCAGTTATTTGAGCCGATGTGTGAGAGCTCGCATTGTCCCGGTGAAGGGTGATTTGGCGCACAGCATCAATGGTTTTCGGAATAACAACTGATTTTGGACGACCTTCACGAACTTCGTCTAGGAGTGAACTACGACCTAGGTTGAATTCACCACACCATCGAGAAAACATTGGTCCCGATTGGAGCTTCATCTGTCAGTTGGCAAATTGAAATACTAGGGTTGTCCAATCTCGAAATATAAAAGGCAATCCTCGTAATCTTCTGATCCCCGAAATGAAATCTTTGTTAATACCTGGTCTCATCAATGTATATAGTCATCTTCTAAACCAGCAGTTCGTTGAGGTCAAGTTATATTCCAGAAATAATCGATAGATAAGAAAATGTTCGCAAGAATTTCCTTATAATGCAGGCTATTTTATTTTTATTCAATATTTCATTTGCTTAGAGCAGACTCAAGAGAAATCATAACCCAGTAGAAGTGACCTCAAACTCTTTTCATTGGCACTTGTATACCCCAAAACTACCAAAACTTATTTACCACCTATCATTCCTTGGGTTGCCATTTTTTTTAACGACCCTGAAAATCATTCTTCCTCATAAAATGCAACGTTGATTTTGAATCTCTTTTAATGTTTTTCAGTAGCGAATTTTCTCTTTCATAGTTACTATCACATCGTATCTACAGACTTGGTCATAGTTTATGTACGCTCTTATTTGCAACAATAACTTTCGCGAACCACCTATATTTCTTTCATATCAAATACATAAATACTTTTCGCCTTGTTACCAAACTCCCAATTTGCCATATACATCGTAATAAATGTCACCATCATCTGTCAAGGGCCATTCGGATATTTTATGACCGCCGGAGACGTTTTCGATGTCCTTAAGGTATAGCGTTCTGTATATAATTGATGATTTCAGGGGAAAGAGTGAATTCCCATGAAAGATACTGCGCAGCAGCCATACCAAGATCCAGCGGCGGAGGTTGGAGACGAGACCTCCCCCGGGGAAGGCAGCCGACGAAAGTGAGAAAGAGCAGGATATCAAATTGTTTAGATAATCTTCTCGACAATTCAGACAGAAGACAATATGGAATGGGCTGGGTAGGACGCATGTTTGGGTGAGTTTTTGTGATTATCAATACTGAAAATTTCTTATTCAACACATTATAAACGTGAAGCGGAGTCTTGGTAAGAGCGTCTCTACTCAGTCTCAAATTACCAAGATTAAAAAACTGAATTAACAACAAATGCGGAAACTTGAAATAGACAAAATGTATACAAAGAAAAAAGTTTATGTACCTAGCTTAATATATCTGAAGCTATTCATTCTGCAATGAAAATTTCGCCTATCTATAATATAAAAATGAATCGCAAAATGTGTTGGTAGGCGCATAACTCAACAACGCCTGGACCAATTTGGCAAAATCTTTTTTTAAAATGTTCGTTGAAGTCCAAGGATGGTTTTTACGGCGAGAAAAATCAGAATTATTGCTGGAAAACCCTAAAAATAGCCCTTTTCTTTTTCCCATACAAATGATTTGTAACTAAAACGTAGTCAATTTGAGCTTTATTGCTATGGTATAAAGCTTTGAAAGAATTAATTCAAACAAATCTTTCACTGTTAAATGAACAACAGAAGTATGTATTTGAAACTCTTATGATTGTAACAAATGATGAAATTGAAGGGATTTACTTCTTAGATGCACCTGGTGGTACAGAAAAAACTTTTTTGATTTCTTTAATATTAGCAACAATTCGCTCATAAAATAAAATTGCACTTGCACTCGCTTCGTCGGGAATCGCAGCAACTTTGCTTGAAGGTGGTAGAACAGCCCATTCAGCACTAAAATTGCCATTAAATATGCAAAGCAATGAAACTCCAACCTGCAACGTTTCGAAGAACTCTGCAATGGCAAAGGTTTTGCAGCAATGTAAATGGATTGTTTGGGATGAATGCACGATGGCACAGAAAAAATCTTTGGTGGCTTCAGACAGAACCTTAAAAGATTTGGTGGTGCAATGATTTTATTAGCAAGAGATTTTCGTCAAACAATGCCAGTGATTCCACGATCAACGCCAGCTGATGAACTCAATGCATGTCTAAAGTCCTCCAATTTGTGGGAACATGTCAAAGTACTTCATTTAAGCAAGAATATGCTTGTCGAGTTGCAAAATGACCAATCTGGAAACATATTCTCTAAACAACTCATTGACATTGGTAATGACAAATTTCCTATAGACATGTTGACTGGCTGCATTAACTTTCCTCAAAGTTTTTGTCAGTTAACTCGATCAAGAGATGAACTTATTCAGAAGGTGTTTCCAGATGTTTCTCAAAATTACAGAAACCATGATTGGCGAACGAGCTTTACTGGCTGCAAAAACATAGATGTAAATGAATTAAATTTCAAAATTCAAGAACAAATTACAGGCGAATTGAGGATATATAAATCAGTTGATTCGGCTACTAATCAAGATGATGTAGTCAACTATCCACCCGAATTTTTAAACTCGCTGGATTTGCCAGGATTGCCACCTCACAATCTTCAATTAAAGGTTGGATCGGTGGCTATAATGTTGCGAAATATCAACCAACCGCGTCTTTGCAACGGTACACGGTTAGCGATAAAAAAATTACTAAACAATGTGATAGAAGCAACTATACTCAAAGGAAAGTATAAAGGAGAAGATGTTCTCATACCGCTCATCCCAATGATTCCGACTGATGTGCCATTTGAGTTTAAACCACTACAGTTTCCAGTGCGGCTTGCTTTTTCTATGACTATAAACAAATCCCAGGGGCAATCATTAAGTGTTTGTGGTATTAATCTAGAAACCCCATGTTTCTCACATGGTCGATTGTATGTTGCCTGTTCCCGTGTTGGAAAACCATCAGATTTGTTTATCTATGCGCCAGGTAATCAAACAAAAAAAATCGTATACAACAAAGCACTACAATGATAATAATAATAATTATGATTCACATGATTAACAATAAAGCGCTTACTTACTTTTAAATCCTTATATATGTTTCTTTCAACTATTTTTTATTCACAACGCCCTATGACCAGGGTGACGGTTCTGTTCAGGAGAATTTTTTAAAATACGTAGGCACAAAAACTGCCACATTACAAATCTTTTTGACAGGACGAAGTCTGTCGGATCAGCTAGTATTAACTAAAAATACTTTTAGCGACTTTTAGATGAAAAGCTAAGCCCGAAATTTGGTGTTCCAGAGAGATTGTGGACCTTGCTTCTAGTGACTTCAACAAGAATGTCATTAAATATCACAATCGAATCACAGGCGAATGATCTTCAAAAGTACATTCTGAAAAAAATTGCAGAATGGGCTCCCATTTCAACATGAACGTGAAATTCATGATTGATGGAATTGCATTCTGCAGCGAGTTTTATACGATATTTTCTCTATATTTCAATGAAGTTTCAAAGAAAACTGTTGAAATATAATTTATTTATCAAATTACACCACCAATCTACAGTCTAGACCAATTACAGATTGGGAATAAACAAAAATTAATAAAATACAAACTCATAAAAATATATATACATACAAATGCAAACCCAAATTAACTAAAAAATCACGACCCCAATACAGCCCTTCTTATTTCCAATTTAGTACAGTTGAAAACATCCAATACATCTTGAAAATTTCAAAAATCATGACATATTCTAAACATTGGCGAAAACCGAAGCACGTTATACGAGGAAATGGAAGATAGAACGTGGATATATTTCTAACAGGTAGTCTAGGGACGTGCAAGTTCACAGAGCCTAGTAAGTAGGGGCAATCAATTTTGAAACTCATAAGTTTATTTAGAAAAAGAATTCCCAAATAAGTCCTACGCTCCTCTAAAGAGTTAACATTAAACCTGTTCAATAAGTACCCATTTTGTATTCCACGACAAGGATAAAAGTCATCTATTTTGAAACACACGTACTTCAAAAATCGCCTCTGTATTTTCTCCAAACTATTAATATGAACCCTATAACCGGGATTCCATATAACACATCCATATTCAAGCTTTGACCTCACGAGCGCCGTAAAAAGAAGGAAAAGGGATCGAGTCTCCAACAAATCTCCGGAATTCCTAATTATAAACCCGAGAGCCCTGAGGCCATCGGAAACAGTTGCCCTCACATGGGGTACAAAAGTCAACCTCTGATCGAATAAGACACCCAGATCTCTGTATTCAGTCACCCTGCCCAAAACACCTCACTCAATGTTGTATTGAAAGATGACAACGGACTAACTGCAACAGAAGGTCATCACATTGCACTTTTTTATGTTTAATGATAGTCGATTTCTCCGGCACCAATCATTCAGATTATCGATTTCACCCTGAAGATCCCAGCAATCCTGGATAGACTCAATTCGACGAAACAATTTGCAATCATCTACATACAAAAGCAACAGACAGAGCAGGTGTAAACTCAGATCGTTCATAAACAGCATGAACAACAGAGGACCCAGAATGGAACCCTGAGGAACACCTGACGTTGCGGAGAACTCATATGACCTGATTTCAAAACACTGAACGAACAGTTTTCTATCAGCAAGATATGATTCCAGGAAAGAGATAATATCATTTTTCAAGCCAAACGAAGACAACTTTGTAAGAACAACTCCATGGTCAAGCCTATCAAATGCCTTGGAGAAGTCAGTGTATATAACATCGACCTGAGAAAATTCATCCAAAGCAGTAGACACATACTGGGTGAAACAAGTCAAGTTCGTAGCAGTAGACCGGCCCCTAATGAAACCGTGCTGACCATCATTAATTTGGCATTTAACATGTGCGTAAATTATATTGTATAAAACTTTCTCAAAAACTTTACTAAAATTGCTCAGAATAACGATAGGTCTATAATTTTCGATGTCTTCTCTACTGCCCCTCTTGAACACAGGGCACACTTTACCCTCCTTCCAAATGCTTGGGAAACATCGTTTGGAAAGTGACAGCCTAAAAAGCGCAGTCCAAGGCTTAGAGAAAATTATGGCACAGTCTCTCAGTAAAAAAGACGGAACTTCATCCGGGCCAGCCGTCATGCTACCCTTGCACTCCCTCAAAAAAGTCTTGGCCGGAACGGTCCCGCTGTGGTGCCGAAGATCTCACAAAAGCAGCCTCAAAGAAGGCAGCAAAGGCATTGGCGATGTCCTGAGGATCAGATAAGACGGATCCATCAAACTTCATAGAGCCCGGAGTGGAGGAACCACCTCGAATTCTATTTAAGTAGCCCCAAAATTTCGATGGATCCCTAGATAATTCTTCCTCGGCTTCCCGACAGAAACCGGTCCGGGCTATCGAGATTGCACTCTTTAGTTCTCTGCGAAGCTCCTCAAATTCCACTAGAAATGATGTACAACCTGTTGACTTATAGGCTCGACGACAACTGTCCTTGGCTTTCAACTTAAAAATGATATCTCTATTAAACCAAGGTGGGTACTGTAACGTTCAGTTTTGAAAGCCACAAAAGTGATTTAAGTGTGCCGGCAACTCAGCGGCGTGGGGTGGTTCGAAAAGAAAAAATTAAATAGTAAAGTTAATTTCAATAATTAATTAATGACAAAAGAAAATAAGTGGGCGCCACGTAATTTATAAATCACATTAAATTCACTAGATTGAACTCAGACCAAATTACGAAAGTCAGAGTCTAAAGGGCTGATAAGGTTACAATAAAAACCGGCTGACCCCCGTATATACATTTATTTATCATGAAGTACCAAGTCAATTAAACAGTGTGAAAGAATACCACAATCCAATATCCCAAATATAATTCAGCAACAATATAAAATCAGCAATGAATAAAATAGTAACGTCAGCAAAAGAACAACAATACAGAATAAATTTCCAATTCATAAATGATCCAAATTCACTGCATATGCTCTTGTTCCAACAACTAAATAATATTCAAAGTTCTCAACCCAATTCATAAGATACAAAAGATGGAATTGTTATAGCATAATTCAACAAAAAGGCATTCGAAACCTGAACTGATCTCAGAGTCAAATAAAAATCATATGAATTAATGTTGCTCTGAATTAACAGTCTTGAGATAAGGAAAAATGTCCAAACCAACTTCAGGCTCGAAGGCACTCGTAGTGATGTAGTTCCTACCCTTAGGTTGTTCTAGGGAGGGTTTCCAGTCAAGGTGATGGTAAAATGAACTCCAATAGATCCAATATTATAGAAGTTTCAATATTTGAAACACGAAGATGTGAATTCCTCAAATCCTTAGAACAAGGGTTACTTCCAATATAGTTATTACCCAATAACTTCCCAATTAATACCAAAATGTAACATAAAAAAGGCAATTCTCATCGTGGAGATCCGAATTTTCAATTCACTACGTCACTTTCTCTCTCTGTCGACAATTAATAATTTACCGGTCTTTATCACCCGCGCAGCCAGATAAGCGCGATGGAAAAAAAACTCAACAACACATCTTATTTCTTCCGGACCCCAGACTGTCCGAGCTAATCCGCGATGTTATATTTATATACAGGGGCACTTAATTAATATAACCATTCATTTGATGAAAATAAGAAATTAAAATGAACTAATATAGATTAAAATAATCTGCACCTAGGATGGAAAATGAATGTAACAGTACCGAGATCTCCTACCAGATGTTTTGGGTACACAAGCATTAAAGATACCGTTAAGATGGTCATAAAATCCTGCACACGCTAAATCGACATCGTCATACTCAGTGACGAAATCCCAGTTGGTGTTCAATAGGCAATCATAGAGTAACGAGAGGTTAGCTCGTCTGAAATTAAAACTCTCAGGAACACCTCTCCTCAACTTACCTTTAGGATGTCTAAATGGCAGGGTCAGATAAAACTCTAGAGGTGGATGATGTAAATCAACCGGTACAAGAGAGTAGTTCGACCCACTCACAACCATCTGATGACGACAACAAACAAGGTCCAAAATCCTTCCATTCCTATTAACCACATTGTTGACCTGATGTAAGTCCATGTAGTCCAAGAATCCCTGGAGTGCTTCCACTCTTCCAGTAGTGTGTGAAGATAACAACCGATAATCCACATATTCAATAATATTAAAATCCCCCAGAATAATGATTTCGCAATACCCGAGATGCAGATATGGCAAACTTGAAATAGCCTCGAACAGTCAAATATCAATAATCTATATTGTACATCCTAATTTTCTCTATTTCAGTGCCGTAATGAGTTCATTACAGTACTAAAAACAGTTCTGTAATGAACTCATTACAGCATTGTTTTTAGTTATATTTTTCGTTTTGTGGTTGACAACACTGACATCCTATCCTTTCGAATGTCAACACGCGTCAATTGTCAATATCGAAACATGTAGAGATTTGAACGCACTATTAAAATTCTATAATCTGTTAATTTTCGTATCAGTCACACCAACTGCGAAAATAAAACACAAAAGGCACTAGGAGGTATAATCTGAATTTTTCATTGAATTCCAATAAATTTCTCACAATTCTTGACGGAAATGAAAAAAAAAACTATGAGTGGTAATTTTTGAGAGATTTAGGTTTGTTTATTCATTGTGAAAGTTATATTAGTATCATACTGTTTCAAAATACGGAAAAAGACTTTTGAACAAGCGCGCAAAAGCTCCTGATCTAATGTCAGTGCTTTTCTACAATTTTTAAGTTAGTACTTGATGGAATAGATATTATAAAAGTTATTATTTAAACTTAATTTCAGATTCTTGATACTGGTAAACTTTTATAGGGATTTGGATCAATGAGAAACTTTGGCAAGATATTTGGCCAATTGACCTATTCTTAAAATATTAAATCTCTAGCTCATCTACTTCTGAAGATAGAAAGTATACGGATAGAAGCCAGACATACTCAAATTTGACAATGGACTCTTCAAAAGGTAGCCGAGCCTAATCCATTGATATCATTTTCGGCTTGTTATCCGAAAATGACGGACATATTTGCAAAACAATAGCACTGGCTTAATGAATATAATGAAAGTAAGGGCCACTCAGATTTATTTTTGGGATTCAAAATATATACAAGGTTCTAGGTATCAAAAATTGTACAAAGTCAGCAGCGTTCGCGTGCGATTTTAGAGTGTTTCGTGGACCCTCGAACAGTTTGATACTGAAGAAAATTGCCAGATTGAATGTTGAAGGATCAACAAACCTTCATCTTAAATGAGAAATAACCACTCACAGTTTTTTTTTTCAGTAATATCCCAAGCTTCCTTCTCTTGAAAAAAGGCCTTCTCATCGAAAATCATAAGAAATTGATATATTTCTTTCAGTAAGCTCTTGTAATATGAAATACTCTATTCAAATCCAAATAACGTTTCTTCATCGAGATCATCTTGAGGATAAAGTATGAAATGAAGTACATTTACTTCAAATCTATAGTAGTCAAAAATAGAATTCGCCAATTCCATTTTAAAATATGTAGGAATAATTCCTTATAGTTAGATAAACTCTGTAAAATCAATGAAGATTTCAGCTGTACAGTTATGGGTATAGGAACCAATAAATCTATTTTTTCTACAGCAATTTTTCGATGAAATTGATCATTGCAAAAGTTGGTCACATTCACACAAAAATTACACTCATATAAAAAAAATATAGATATATTTACTATTCTACTTCATATTTAAAGGATATACAGGGTGAGTCAGGAGTAATATTCAAACGACAATATCAATTGAAATGATCTCTCGTAGAATGTTTTTGATAACAGTCATGCATGTTTTGGCATCAATAGATTTATTCCATTTCTTGTGAGTTTTGTCACTACTACTCTACAGATAATCTATGAATAACCATTATTCAATATTTATGTTATTGTTTACGTAATTAAAACAGATACTCTGATTATAAAAACCAAAAATTTACGCATGTTGAGTAATTAATTATAGTCTAAACAGAATAGATTCATATTAATGATTTAACAAAAATTTTTTTATTAAAGTTGATTTTTCAGAATCAAATTTAGGTGATCAAACTCAATTTCTGCAAGCAAGTATAATTGCACACCTAAATTTGGGAATACTTGTAATCTATCCAAGTAAATTGTTATTGGGATTCAGTACAGAAAATAATCATCAAGCAAAGTAACATCACCTTAAAATAATTATTCGTAGTGATATCATTCATTGTCAAAGATTTTCATATTTTTAACAGTATGATATCAAAAGACCTCATAGACCTGTTCACTGGTCCCTGTCAAGGAGAAGAAACTTCAGAAATATCAGTGTTTGGAAAATCATAGCTGATCTTTTCTGGCTTTGAGTGGAAAAAAAGCGAGTGACAACCTCTTGCCTTGGAAGTTTTCATAGAAATGATGGTTTTCATGATTTGGAAATTTTAAGAAGAAAATTACACATGTATGATGATAACATCCAATAATTCTGAGGTTGTTTTGGAATTTCTCACTAAAAAGGGATGGTTTATAATCTTGAAGTAGAAAGAAATTATAGTAGAACAACAAAAATCTATGTTTATGGTGTTAATTTTTTTTTTTACCAGAAAATTAGTATTTTGTATCTTCCTTCTGGATATGGACCTCATCGGATGAAACATGAGTGAGTGAATCATCTTTTTGAGGGAAAATAATGTTTTTAAACAATTCAGATTCAAGAGTAGATGCTGTGGAAGGTATTTTTCATTCAATTTGCCCAATGTGAAAACTTAAAATGCTTATAACTTTTTAACGCATCTGAATATGGAAAAACCGTAATGAAAAAAGTGTTTTTTTTAAGAACCTATGGTTAAAATTAACGCAGTGGTCAAACACTCACCCTGTATACCTCAGGAACAACTGACAACTTATGAAATTAGCCACGTTAAAATTTTCATAATAAGAAAGAAATATGTAGTAAAATAGTGAATAGATCTATATTTTCTCTATATGGATGTAATTGTTGTTGTTATTCTGTCCATTTATTCATACTCTGCCAAGTTGTGTTTTTTATGTTAATAAGTATTTTTTTGTAATTTTAACCAGAAGAAGATGATGATATCTATCGAAACATTGCTATAGAACAAAGAGATTTATTGGTTCCTTTACCCATAACTGTACAGCAGGTTTTTCTTTTAGGAATGAGAAATTACATTGTCTAGATTCACAATATTCAATTTATCAACATTCAACTATCAACATATCAACATTCGTAGATGTTGAAATAGTAATGTTCAATATTGCATGATCCTATGAACTTATTTCACTGCAATAAACAAAAAACTCTGATATGTTGTATCGTGGATTTACTCAACGACGATGAATTTACAGAATATATAAGATATCGATAACATCCATATATACAAAAATATTTGTTGATATCCGAGAAATATCTTATGAGCAAATGAATATTTAAATAACAATTTTTATGATTTTCTTGAAATATACTAGCCTGAAGTTTTATATAGAATTTAACAAACTCCTTTTTATCATTGTTATTAGAATGATTTTAAAGTCGAACATCGACCAGATGGATATTCTAGAACTAATAGAGGAAACCAAATTTCAGATGCTCTCAGAACAGCGTCAGCTGAACTTTTCGGCGGGCCACCAACGTTTTCTGAAAATATGAAATCTCAAGCTAATATCCTTCGGAAGATAGAGAACATACTACCAACCGGACTTACTCAAGTTTAGGCGAAACGAAAACACGCTATTCTACTAGTTCAAATGAACTAGAACCAACGCAAGCAAAAAAACATACTAAAACAATATTTCAGAATCATGTTGCAACAAATGCATTGTTGGGGATTGATGCCTTGATTCAGTGACCTTTGAATAAAATATTTAAGAAACGAGTATGGGTACTTGACACTTACCTTGTCAGGGTTTACGACGAGCTGATGGTCCTCCAGGCCGAAGTTAGGTGTAGAGCTACCCTTAATAGGAAAATCCAGTTCAAGCAAGTTGACTTGAATGCTCTCGAACTTATGAAGCTTCTCGAAATTTAAAAAGTTTCGAACACACTTTAATTTAGTTAAAAAAATTATAAAATCTTGAGATATATCTCATCGCTTTATTGTTTTTTTCAAAATATTTCCCATTATGATATATACACTTCACTTGATGAAATATTTCATAATTTTCTTCATGTACTTTTCAGGAGAACCTTCAAGAAATCAGTAGCATATGACGAAAGGATAAAAGAACAGCTAGACGACTTAGAAGATCACAGACCGATGTTCACTTATTGGGTGACGATCGTACAAATTTTGGTGCTATTAATTTCCCTGATATGCTATGGATTTGGCCCGTTTGGCATCGACCTTCAATCAAGGTCAGGGCAGGTGCTAGTGACTAGTCTTTCGCTACAACAGGTGGATTACCTGGAACCGGCGAACTTCTGGTGAGTACCACTGTGGAGAGTGGAGAATTTGAAAATTTCGCAGCAGAATTAGTTTATCTATAATACAATAAATTCAATGTAGTGTTTCTTTGAAATGCTCGTTAAAGTTAGATTGAAGCACGTTAGGCATTGATGCAGTGTCGGTAATATCTCGAATGATTACACAACCCAAGACATATGTTAGTGCCTGAAGTTTATTAACTGTTTTAGGGTGAATGTTTCCAGATACCGCATTAAAAATTGCCACCAATTTTCTTCTTCTTTCTATCAGATTTAGTCGTTAACATATTGAAATTTTTTGGAAAAAAACAATCTCCATTTTTTCAAATCCCTAATTCAAAAAAAAAGTTAACTGGGATTCCTTATCATTTAGTTGAATTTCTTACAATAAACCATCGAAAGTATACATTAGTCTTAACTGAAATGTTTTCTTTTATTCTACTGTTGGTCATGTTTATGACTATGAGAAATTCACTGAAAGCAATAATCTGCCATCATGTGGCTATCCCCTCTTACTTGATGTCGTTCTTCTATAGTTTTGATAACTTGATGAAATCCTCCGCCCTCTTTATCGCTAAAATCATCAAAGTTCTCTGGAAGCCAAGCCAAATGGCTGTGGAAAAAGTGAACTTTTATTCTCATGTTCAACTTAGAGTAGACATTATCATACATAATTTGCACCAGTTCTATATAATTTACTGCTTTGAGATTTTCAAGAAAATTTGGCTCTTGTTGCACACATGAGCACCAAACGTTAGATTTCATCTGATCTTAATCTCTATAACACTAGTGGAAAAGCCCGTGTCGCCACGGGCGCAAGTAAGGAAGCGCGCGGTCGTTATTAGCAAATGCCCCCTATAAGCAGCCGTTCATGTCATTTTGTGTCTAGCTTTCATCGAGTGAAGACGTGTTTAAAAAATGCCCAAAAAACTTTTCGACGCCCAACTGAAACGCCAACAACGGCGCTTTCAGAACAGCCTTCTGAAAAAGAAGCAAAAAGAAGAAGAGCAGAGGCAATTGGAGCAACTGCAGAATGAAAACGTGGATCGCGCGAAAAAAAAGGGAGCTTCTGGAAAATCAGATGAAAGCTCCTGTTTTTCGTGCACGAAACTCTGCTGCGCTTCTTGTTCTACATAATCCATTAAACCTTGATACCTTTCTGTTCTTAATTTTGGCTGATTCTGTCTTATCCAATTTAAGTTATTACATTCTTGATTGACGTATGAACAGCAAACGTACTGCTGAAACAATTTTCCCGCACTGTATAATGCACTAAACCCCGGTCTTACGGCAATTCGATAAGTATAGTATTGTAATGAATAAGGGGCAGTTGATTTCTCTTAATTCTCTTAAGCTAACTTTTTGGGAAGCAAAAGCAAAGGCTCTGTTATACTGGCGTATATTGTTTTGGAAATTCTTTGATTCTTCATCTGTTCCTGTGTAAAGTTCTCTGAGCAAAGCTGGTACTTTTTTCAATTGCATCTGCTCGTTCATTACAACTTTGCCTTTCTGGCAGCACTGGCTGAATCCATCTCGCCCGTTTCCATCCCTAAAATGCAGAGCATTGCAAAATTGACAAGATTCGCTCATTTCGCGGACAGAAAACGCGGGAATTTCGTCTTCAACCGGAGCCCTTCTCGCTACAAATACTGATATCATTGCGTAATTATTGTTAAGAACGCGTCGTCGGTTTCTTTCCGTTCGGGTTGTCCGGGTAGCGTTTCGAGAACCCACTGGTCTGCCTCGTCGTCGTGTCTCCATTGTAAATTAAAATTTTACACTGGACCTAACTCAAAATTGAAAAATCGGACGTGACCCGTTTTCAATTTTTACCCAAAAATGGAGAAGAACCATCCAAATTTGGGTTTTTAATATCTTTTTCAATTATAATTTTCAAAATTAACTTACTCGGTAGGTTTGGAAATTAAAATAAGCTTAAAATCAAACTTAATATCAAGCTCGTCAAAACACGTCTTTCCTCTTTGAAAGTCAAAGCTGAAATTATAGATGTTTATTATAATTATTGAACGTTATTAAGTTTGACAATTACTTACTTTCAAAATGAAACTTTTCCAGAATCACAGTTTTCATCTTATATTTTCAAGCATGTTATATAAAATATAAATTGTTATAAAATTATTCAAACGCTCACTTTCTGACCAACTCAGGTAGTACTCTTGAACCTTTTTTAACTCGCCCTAACAGTTCAACTTTCACTTGACGTAATTTTATTGAAATAATAAAATTTGAAATTTTTAACTATTGCAAATTCACAAATTATTTTTATTCACAAAAATTCACTTCACCCTTTTAAATTTAAAGCCTACATAAAACAACTGAAATAAAGTGTATTTCCTCTTCTAGTAATGTTACCATATGATTTGTAAGTCACATGTTATAATTTAAATACAAATAAAGTTAATCAAATTTACACCTCTTAGTTTTCATGTTGTATCTGAGCCGGAAAAACATAAATAATATCATCATCTGTATGCTTGATTGAGCAGACCATAGTTACCAAACTATTGTCAACAATTTGTTTTTTTAAATGTATCTTGACTTTTTCTGGCATCTTCGTTTATTTCAGTAATATAATTTGACAAAAAAATCGATTTGTAAGATTGTTTAATGGGTCTGAATAAACAAATTGAGTTCCACTGATAAAAATGGAATCGATTTTTAAAGTGCTTAAATACCCTGCTTTAATAAAAATTCACCTCACCCTTTTAAATTGAAAGCCTACATAAAACAACTGAAATAAAGTGTTTTTCCTCTTCTAGCAATGTTACCATATGATTTATAAATCACACACGTGCAAGAAGAAGAAATTAAAGCCCATATCAGTAAAAATTGGTTGAGCAGTGGCGCCATCTACAGCGAAAACATGCCAAACACCCTTAATTTTTAAGTTTTTTTGTGTTTTTTAGAGAAATTTTAGATGTTTGGCACTTGTTTTTATTTTTCTGCATCAGTTTAGATGCCTACCGTTAATTAAAAAAAAAATTGATGCAAATCGGTTGATTGGTTTAGGCGCTAGACCTTACTATGTATCATATTATTATAATAGATATGGCTGATCGAATAGCTTTCTTAACTGTAGGGCTATCAAATATTCCAGCATTTAATTTTTTCGTGTGTTACCAGAAGATTTATGAGTATTTGAAGCAAATCCCATCTCGATTCAAAACCTTTAGTTCAGTCAATCTGTACATTTGGGGCGGGTAAATTACCCGCTCGATGAAATTTGGTACACTTGTTGAAAATGAAGTAACTAAGCTACCTTTGCGATGGCCTCGCTGAAATGTTAGCGGTTTTTTAAAAACTCAAAAAAAGTAAAAATGCATTTTTCTCGAATTGTATGCATCGTACAGACAATTTTATTAAACAAAAAATGTAGAGGACGTTGCGATCTACATTTTTGTCATTGGTGTAATGCCGCACGACTAAAAGCGCACAAAGTAGGTGGCACTAAAGTATCAAAAATAGTGTTTTTCATGTTTTTCGCCCTGAAAATGTTGTTTTAATGCAAAAGTTCAAATGTAAAAGTTGTTCCTTACATTATTATAAACAACTTTTAATTTAACATTTTTTTCGTACAACTTACCATTTACAAGTTATAGTAATACATAGCGCTGCATATACAGCACTGTTCTGCTAACGGTAGTTTTCTCGGTCCTATTGTGACTTTGTATTTTTGCAATATTTTGTATGCTTTTTCTATACACATGTTAATAAATACAAATACAAAACTGAATTAAACGTTTACTTGAAAATTAAAACTCAAATAATGACTTTAATTGAATTCTTGTTTGTTTCCCTTATCCAAATTTTCAAAACCTCTTCAAAAATCTGTTTAATTGATGACATTTTTAAAAAAATGAAAAACAAAACTGAAAAACATTAAAAATTGTCTTTGTTAATAACATTGAGAGTTCAACAAAATAATTCATTACAGAATGCGACTCAAAAAATCAAATAATGGATGATACTTGTCAAAAACAAATTAAAATTTTATTTATTAAAGTTTAATTGCTAAGAAAAATTAAATTAGTAAAATCTTGATTTAAACGTGCTCTACCGATGTGTACTCATACTGCGTACAACAGTATATTTTGATTTTTCATTCTTCTGCAAGCTGCAGCTTCAAAATGGTAAGCTGTACAAAAATAATGTTTAAATAAAAGTTGTTGATAATAATGTAAGGAACAACTCTTACATTTAAACTTTTGCATTAAAACAACATTTTCAGGGCGAAAAACATGAAAAACACTCTTTTTGATACTTTAGCGCCACCTACTTTGTGCGCTTTTAGTCGTGCAGCATTGCACTAATGACAAAAAATGTAGATCGCAGCGTCCTCTACATTTTTTATTCAATAAAATTTTCTGTACGATGCATACAATTCGAGGAAAATGCATTTTTTTTACTTTTTTTTAAGTTTTTTTGAGTTTTTCAAAAAACCGCTAACATTTCAGCGAGGCCATCGCAAAGGTAGCTTAGTTACATCATTTTCAACAAGTGTACCAAATTTCATCGAGCGGGTAATTATACCGTCAAAACGATTTATTTTTCGACAGATTGACTGAACTACTTCTGAAGTTGCTTCGTAAATCCTAATTTAATATGCAAATTCATGATATTTCATTCTTTCTCTCTCAGTCAAAGGTTTTGCTCTCATTAGGTCAAAATATCTCTCAGAAAACAATGTTAAGTGATCCAGTTGTTGACGAGAAATTTTTGATGATACAACTCTATAATAATTTCGATTAGTGAGTATATCAACACTGAAACCGATAACTTCGAAGATAATATGCATATGGAAATTGAAAATGTAGAAAAGCACTCACACGAGATGAAGAGCTTTTGCGCCTTTGTTCTTAAGTATTTTCCCGGACATATAGAAAATGATATATTTCTTTCAATAAGCTCTTGTCCACTGAAATAACTTATTTATTCTTGTGAAATTATTATTCATGTCCCAACAGACATATTCAGACGCTTTCTGGCTCAAACATTAGATTTCAAAACAGCTGACAATATAAAAAAATTCTTCAATTTTCAGAACTCCTGAAACTAGATCAAAATTTGTACTTATCTGTGTCTTGAAGACTTTTTAAAGTTACTTCAAACAATTCGCCTCCAAACTTACGGTAACTCAACCTGATGATCTTATGGGATTAAAAGCGATTTTCATAAATGGTCTCTTCTTGGTTTTTTTTCTTTCGATGTGATAGATATATCATTTCATTTTATCAGATGATTCTCATGTATTACTTGTTGGATTAACTAAGATTTATCAGTGTCTTACACTTGAGAAAGCTACCTATGTTCGTTTGTTTTTACTTTCAAGGTCCTTTTTGTTTCTCCGATTCAAGATCTTCAACATTCGCATGGTATCTCATGAATACAATTCTTCGTTCTTTGATTTTCATTATCTGGTTTAACTTTTGTTAGATTATATATACGACTATATGTCTTACTTATTTCCAATTCTTCTTATTTTTTTCGATAAACCTTTCACATTCACCGCTGAAAAAGTCAATGTGGGCATGTAGAAGAGGCATCTATGTTTATCAACACAAGACCACCCTTGTAGAAAGAAGTCCCTCAAATATATTTCATCTTATTTCATTCACACAACAACGCTTATGCGGAGAACCAAGTTTTTTTTACTGAGATTCTTTCCCTAGACTTTCATGTCATACGTCGAATTGTATGGCACCCCGTCACTAACCCCTGGTAACAATACATGCTCTATTGTTTGCTAACCAAAACATTGTAAGGCAAAAGTTCCAAACCATAAATATGTAATCAGAAAAGTCAAAAATGCTGCCAAGCCAGATAGTAATCAACCGATGTGTATGGTGAAGGTGTGTTGACAATATTGATTGCAAAAACGCACCACGTTCAGGAAGACCGGTTGAAGCTCATCAATACGTGGTAAAGGTATTAATTGATGGGAACCGACACACTGGAACACGTGAGACCGGGTTGGGGTTGAATTTATCGAATCAAACCTGAACTGTTTGATTCGATTGCCATTTGAAAATCCTGGAATTATCCTCGAAGCTCGATGTATGAGTTCTCACAGTCATTGACGCCTGTGATTCACTTCTCAAACGTCAAGTAAAGGATCGGTTTTTGAAGCGCATTACCAAAAATGATCATACTATCTGCTTGGATGGGTTTTGAAAGAATCCTTTTTCATAGGATAACACAACAACTTCAACAGGAATGGTGTAATGTTCCACCAAGATAACGCGATATCCCACAAAAGTTTGGTTACCTGTCAAGCTTTCACACATTCCATGGGCTACAATGCCACACACAATATATTCTCCAGACCTGATACTATCGGATTATTTTTGGTTTTTGTCACTGCAAAGAAATTTAGATGGTAAAACCTTGAACTCAAATAAGGAGATAAAAACCACCCTGATCAGTTTTTCTCCAGCAATGACCAAATTTTCATGTGAAATTATGCTACTATCAGAAATATAGCAATTTGTATTGAACCAGAACGGTCAATATTGAATTTGATAAAGTATTGGTTTATTAAACTAAAGCTTTCATTTTCCACAAAAAAGAAACTATTTCACAACTACTTCACAACCGAGTTAATAATAAACCTGATTTTCACTGTAGGTTTGGACCAAGAGCAGCCGATTTAATCCATCTGGGAGCTAAATTCGCTCCCTGTATGAGGGTAGACGCTGAAATAAGTCAAGAAATTGAAAAAATACGGACAATAGAAAGGGAGACAGCATGCTGCATACGAAATGATGATTCAGGCTGTGTCCAGTCCTCGAAAGCTGACTGTTCGGTAAGTGGAAAACTCTGTTATTGTTAACAATACACAATGAATTATTAAGAAGTTAAAGTTTAATTCAAAAAGAAGCTCAAATATTTCTTCAAGCTTTTTCAATTAAAATCAATTTGAAATTGCATGTTGTCATTATACAGGATGATCCATTGGGAAAGAAGCAGAAATCAATTAGGGTCAATGGGTACATTCGTTTCAAATGCAAGGAAAGGTCGATTTTTATTTTCAATTGCATAATTCGGTAGATAAATAATAGCTTCTGGAACGGGATGACCCCCACCCCCAAATTTTGAATAGCGAAGATAGATGATGTAGTATCTCAAATGAAACTTAATGAAGAAAATCAGGTTACATATTTTCAATGGATGGACATTTATAATATTACAGGATCATTCACGGCGATGGCCGAAATTGGACTTTTATAGACAACCGACACGCATTTTTACTGGAAATTTGTTCGTTTAGGTTTGAGATTTGAATCTTCATCCTCAAGATATTTTCAGATCTCTGTTTAAACGAAAACATTCTTATTTCATATGTACACCCAGTTCGTTACGGCATCATTCGATGACAATTTCTGCAATATGCCGTAACTTTGGTAAAACCTACTTCAACAATATCTATCTTCAACAATATTTTATTAATCTATTATGACGTCGTAATTCGCCTGTCCACGTCTTGATTCCTTGTCTTTCTCTCTCTCTCTCTCTCTCTCTCTCTCTCTCTCTCTATCATCAGTGCGATCTACCTTGCCGACCAGTACGTGGTCACTGAACATTTTGCTACGCGATTACTACGCAGTGTCGTAGATTGCAATAAAGTTAGGAAAGTATAATGTGCTTTCCTTACATACATTTATCGAAAAGTGTAAGAATATAATTGTCAATTTTTAGATATTTTTGATTTATTCATACTTTCATGAATAGACTTGTTCAATTGAATATTAACAGCCTATACCTCCAGGTCCAAATTTGGAAAAATGTTATAGGAAGAAAATATTTTTTTCGACTTTAAGAATCCATGGTTAAAATCAACGCAATATTCAAAGACTCACTCTGTATATAATAGTAACAGTAATATTCATTCTATTTCATGAAACTCTGTGATTCATTTCACAAGAAAAACTACTATACCTTCTCGTGATTGTCCCCTACGATGACGAAATTTCATACTGTTAAAAATATCAAATATCTAAGACCAATTTCCTTCGAGTACTAGCTGATACTTTATTGAAAATTTTCAAAAAAAAATTTACAGAGACTCTAATTTATTTTTAACCTGGCCCTTTCCTGGAAATAGGTACACTCTCTTATTCCAACGGAATTCTAACAATCTTCAAGTAACAAATTGATTGAGTTGATATTTTTCTAGTTAAAGAGATTTCAGATGATTATTTTGTATCGTCTGTTTTGGTCTGTGTTGAATCGATCACTCTTATTGAAAATTTGAGGGCGGAAGTCGTGGCTATTTCCCTATTGAAGTGAGGGTCAACAAGTACCCTCCGCCTTTGTAGAAAATCGACCTCTCTCAGCGTTTTTTACGAATGGGACAAGTTAACCTGTAAATAGCTGTTTCGTTTTCAAATGATCATGCTATAGGCTTTTCCTCATACATCTGCTTCAATTTTTTTATGAGAAAATTCTTCAACTAATAGTTTTTATATTATTACAAGCTCCGGGGACTGAAGCCTACGGTAGGTCCAGAAGTATCAGTCCGTTTCTTGAATCACAGTCTAACACATAAACACCAATTCTTACAGGAAACAATATCGACATGGAAGAAATGGTCAGATAAAAATTATGGCCCTGGTGGCCGAATATCTGGTTCGGTTTGTGGACTTGATCCAAAGTAAGTAAATTTTTATGTAATTCGAATAGCGGAAGGAATAGAAGGGATGGATAAACAGGAAACATTTGATATTTGAACTGTTCATTTTTCAAAAGGTTTCGAGTATAACAGATTCTATTTAAAGCTAGCAACATCAGTAAATATAATTGTCTGAGATTATCTATGTCTCACTTATAATCATTACTTGCTCATTTTCATTAGGTTATCCGGGGTGTGATGAAAATTTGACACTAATTTAAATCATTTTTCATGTACTTCATTTGGAGAATAAATTATGAAATGTATACATTTTCATCACAAAACTCCAGTGAATAGGTATTTAGCTTTCCATTTTCTGGTCATCTAAAAATTTTTATTGGTTTAGTTTAAATTTTTCTAATTGTATACGATGAGTGAATTGTATACGACGCGATTAATTATATTTCGAAGCAAGATTGATATAAAAATCAAAAAGTCCTGCTGGCAAAATTTTATTTCCATACTTTCGCATATTGAATTAAACTTCTTTAAGTCAACAGAATAGGTCTATGTAGGCTATGTATTGTCACAAGACACTAGGCAGAGATCAAGATTATAGCCTCAATCCCATCTAGAGGAATGAAAGAGAGAACTTTTTTTGCATCGAAGAAATGGAATTAATTTTCGACAGGCAAAAAACGCACTAATTCCACAATTGAAATTATAAATATGTAAGAATGATGTATTGCAAAATAAAAGTGAATAATCTGTGGCATATCGGTATGATCATCCATAAACGACTGCTGATTATAAATAAATTCAATCTATATTTTCAAAACATTAGATATTTTCAGTAGAATTTGATGATGGAACGTCAAATAAATAAAACTGATTTCATATACTTTCTGTTAAACCATTCAATATATTTGATATGGCGTTGAATGCAGTTCTTTTTTTATTGTTTTGATGGTTAAGTATGAGGGTTCACGTAATTGCAGGTTTTGCGATGCACCTGCAAGTGTCCATCCTTACGAATGGCCAGATGACATTACCAAATG
Organism: Micraspis discolor; assembly: GCA_030674115.1. Lineage (NCBI taxonomy): Eukaryota > Metazoa > Arthropoda > Insecta > Coleoptera > Coccinellidae > Micraspis > Micraspis discolor. Next base: position 1,184,306 of record JARTUT010000443.1, read on the forward strand.
GCCAATTTGTCGAAAAACGAACGCCTCCAAGCAGAACAGGACGAGATTGGATAGCACTGGTAGAGATAAACATCTAGAACATATGGTTTGTGAAATAATAGGACATCCCTGCTGTATTGGTATCCATGGACAGTGCAAGATAACCACAAAGGAGTATTGCGATTTCGTTAGAGGAAATTTCCACGAAGAAGCTTCCCTGTGTTCCCAGGTAATATCCAGAAGATATTCCATAATGACCTTGCATTTCTTTCTTATTTGATAGACCTACTGCATGTTTAAAATAAACATATTGACAGGTGGACGGCACAATCACCTCGGCCCTCAAGGATACCAAACTGACTTTAAAATTTGTCTAGGATATTTGTATATTTCAGCCAACATTCATAATTGTTCAGTTCAGATCCTAATTGCTCATTTGATATGTGAATTCGGGAAATTCTTCAGTCACTATGCGATGAGAAATATATAGTGGCTCGTCTGAGATGGAACATCCTGTATAGGTATTTGGATTTGGAATTTGCCGAAATGAACAACTTCATCAATATTGAAAAATTAATAAATATATTTATTCAATTTTACTTTTAGTTGAAAGTAAATTTGCTTTCGCGGCTCTCGCTGTCTGTATTCCTTGTTTCAGTCTGATAAAAAATGCAGTTTTCTTCCCAATCATTAGAATTAATTGTGAGACAAAAAATATCTCTGTCTGTTTATTCGATTAAAATAGTTTCAAAAACAAAAAAAAAATGACTATAATAGGGGTACACTTTCGATTGAAGTACCTTTCGGAAACCTATGGGTCTCATTCCAGGGACACAGTGCCGTAAAGAATAAAAGGTAGAATATTCTCATTAATTCATAAAAATTAAAAAATCTTCTCCCTTTAATGTTTTAAGTGTACGACTATTACAGTCTACTTTTTTTTTTTTTTTTCAACACTATTTCAACTATTTTCTCTCACAATTGATTCTGATGCACGAAAAACGCCATTTTTTTTAATATTCAACGAGTTGGTGATGTGTGTTCAATGTGAAGAGTGGGTTCCATTTGTTTAAAACCTTCTGCAAAATTTCAATTCATTCGGCTTATCTATTACGAAGATATAAGCAAAAAACAATATTCTTAATGAAATTTTAATAGCCTTCAACTTTTAATCGCAGACAAATTTCAAGAAACAATATGAAAAATTGTTATTTTGGTATCAAAAATCTGTTGTTAAAAATAATGTAGTTGTCAAAGGCTCACCCTGTATAACAATTCAAATAAGGAGAAAGCCATTGAATTTCATTTATTGAAAAGAGTTTAAGTGGAAAGAAATATTATGCATTTCTTTCGTTGAAAAGAGTTGAATTGAGAAACAAATTTTGAATTTTATGTATTTATTTGCATTCTAAATAATTTTCGTTTTCCAGGTGTCTTGTTTGAATGATGTTTGCGGCATGCTTCCTTTCTATTTTCCCGAAACACCAGACCAGTTCTATCGACTCTGGACTTCGATATTTCTTCATGCTGGTATACTACAACTTGCTCTAACAATAGTCATTCAGTATTTTCTAATGAGAGATTTGGAGAAGTTGACTGGCAGTTTGAGGATATGCTTGATTTATATGGGATCTGGCGTTGCTGGGAACTTAGCCAGCGCCATTTTTGTACCATATAGAGCTGATGTGAGTTCATTTCATTCAAAAATTCTCAAACCTTCCAATTATTATTAAGACGATTCCTTAACGTAAAAGTGTAGAGAACCTATTCGAAACATCCGGAGTAGGTACAGGATAAGCTAAATCCATTGTTGTTACTACAATCTCTTACAGCTTTAGATTGTACACATCAAACGAATATCACCTACCCAAAGTGGTAAACTATGATTTGAGAGCCTCCCTGCTATGTGCAGTACAAATTAGAACTATTCTTCAGCGGCATATCTACAGGCTACTCAACGATCATCGATGTGTCGGCAGAGTACTCGAATCCATGCTGACAGCCGATGAAACACAGTATACGCATTATACTTGAGTAGATTATAAATCGGCATAAATGAAAAAAAAATTATTTCAATTATTAATTGGTACCTTGCCATGGTCTGATAGTAATACCTATTCTGAAAACCCAATCATTGAAATAGGCATCATCCCGTGCTCACGTATTTGAAGGTAGTTAAATTTATATTATATACATATATATATAATATAACTCCTACCACAAAATTAAACTGCTATTTGAGAAAATAATCTGAAAAAATATTTAAAAAAGCATTCCATTGCGTCAATACATATTAGAGCAGCAATTTGGATTCTGGAGTAAAAATACAATATCAACAATGCCTTCGAATAGTAAACAAAATCAAATTTTTGTGAAAAGGGAGAATTCTGCACTTCAGTTTTTCTGAACGTGAATCAAGCCTTTGACAGAGTTTAGGACGAAAAACTGCCAAAAAATAAAATGACCCAAATTTAAAGATTTGATATAGGTTCGGCTCCCAAAAAATTAATAGCAATGTATGTTTACAAGAGTGGTGTCGAATATGATATTCAACACTTCACGGGACTTCTGGTTTCACAGTTCAGATACTTAAAAAATGAATCACCGATATTGCAAACGTCCTATGTATGTTAGTGAACAAGGGCTTCAGTCAAGGTTTGTTCCATGAACAATTTGAAATTTCTAGAGGAGACCCAGTTTATAAGAAAGGGGAGATGATGGATTGTGGAATCTGACAGCCCATATCAACATTTCAGTTACTACTATTACTAGAAGAGCTAATGAAAGACTCATCAACTACGTGGAAACAAGATCTATAATACATAAAGATCAACATGGGTATAGACAAAAAATATCGACAACAACGGCTATGATAGAAATGATAGAGTTAATTATCGAAGTCTTCGATCGTTCAAGTAGTAGAGCAAAGACATAAAAGATCCACAAAAATAGATATCAGGTGTGGCATCCCTCTGGGTTCCATTTTAAGCCCGATACTATTCATATTGTTCATGAACGAATGAAGGCGAAAAAATAATGTATGCGGATGACACTCTACTTTGCTAGGCAGCGGGCTGAACTAATGGAAATTTCTGTAAGGGCACAGAATTATGCCGAAAATTAGTTTACTGAAAATCAGTTGATAATAAACAAGAGTAAGACACAAAGCATGATACCAAGAACTTGAGTTGGAAAATGTTGTCAACATCTCAAAGTCTTAGGTTTTACATTGGAAGAGAGTATGAGTTGCCACAAACATACAGAATGGGCCATTCATAATTTTCTCCAAATTTTAAGGTTTGGGATTGAATCACGACAAAACGCTCGGACAGGTCAAATTTTGTTGAAAAGGGAACAAATGAGAGTGTTCAATTGAGTTTGATATCACTACCTCTCATCTCGCAACCCCTAAGAACTCTCATTTTTGAAGAGGGAAAAGGGATTTAATGTTGGAAAGGCTATTCAATTTCCATCATGAATTTATTTTTGTATCGCTCTATTATTATACAGACTGACTCAGTATTCCATCAATAACTTTTACATGTCGAATTTGGATCTCTGAGATAGAAAAACGCTCGGACTTTAGCCGCTACCCCAACACCAATTATTTCAATTTGAACGAAATATTATAAATATTATTTTCTTCACGTTTTAGTTATTTCAAACTTAAATTATATCAACTTGTGACTTTCAAAATAGGTTTTCTTATACTGCACAGCGAGTGGAAATAATTTTAATTTTTTTGCGAATAATGATGTGCAAGCAGTACTGCTCATTTTTTTAACGAGAGAAATAAGTACCATAATTTAAGTCACACTTACCTCCTGGACTGGGTTACAAAGTTAAGAGAGACGGGCTCAAATGTTAATTTGAAAAAAATACTGAATCGTGTCCGAAATGATGATGTACACACAGGAGTTTTAGGACATTTTATCAATGATCCTACTTCAAGTACAAGAAAAATGGAAAATATCTAGGATTTCTCGTACCCCTATTAGGAGAATACTTAAAAATTGCAAGTTCCTCCATACAAGATGAGTTTACATCACGAAATGAACGAAGGTGACTTTGAGCGCCGTTTACAATTCCGCGAAACAATGGGTGATATAATAAGTAATAATCCAAACTACCTTTTTAATGTCTGCTTCTCTGATGAATGTTTTTTTTTTATTGGAATGGATCTGTAAATCGTCACAATTGTAGATATTGGTCTGATATCAACTCAAGGCTATTTAGAGAAATTTAAAATCAATATCCTGAAAAGCTGAATGTCTGGGTCGGAATTTATGGCGACAATATGGTGGGCCATTTTTTCATAGACGGCAATACCAATGATGATAGTTATTCAGATCCCTTAGAAAACAATGTCGATCCTATGTTGACAGATATTCTGGAGAACGATCATGGTTATTAAGAAGCTGAACCGATATTTCAGCAAGATACAGCGCTACCACATTACGCGGCGCCCTTGAGGCACTATTTAGATGAAAGATTTCCAGGGCGTTGGATTGGAAGGAGGGCTGCCATAGAATGGCCTGCTTGTGCCTCTGAGCTGTCGCCTTGATTATTTATTATGGGTACATTTGGAAAGTTAAATTTATGCGACGGAGCCTGCAAACTTGGATGAATTACGCCAGCTTATAGTAAATGAATGTCGTTTGATAACACCCCAAAATACTAAGTAATGTGAGGTATCGCTTCGTGCAACTGCTGTAAGCAGGGAAGGTCATGGCCATTTTCAGCATTTACCAAATTGTAGTATTTATCATTTTGTCAATTTATTTTTTCCTTGTTCATAATTTAATAAAGAGAAGAGTTTTTTCATTCAATTACGTGTTTGTTTTCTCATCCCGAAAGTCAAACATTGGGGTATAAGTTCATGGATTGAAATACTATTTCATGCTGTTTAATAGTTAAGCGGTCGAAAAAAAATACGCTCATGTAGGTAATTGAGTTACCTTTTCAATAAAGCTATTGGACCTATTATTTCTATTCAAAAATAATTGTTCTAAGTGGTAGCGACCACAAAGGTAATAATATCGAATTCATTTTATGACCCTTCCGAGCGGTTTTTTTCTTTTCAAAGATCCAAATTTTGCATGTGATAGTTATTGATGGAATACCGAGTCACTCTATTTAATAATAAAGCAATTAAAAAAACATGCATCCATGCTGGAAATTGAATATCCTTTCCAACACTCTCGACCCCTTTTCCCTATTCCAAAATGAAAGCTTTTTGGGGTAGTGGCAAGAGGGATAGTGATTTCAAACTCATTTGAACTCATTTGACCACTTATTAGACATATTTTTGAATGTCACTTCAAACGCACAGAAAATTGACGCCATAATGAATCTGCAGGACAATCACTACTGCGGCATGCATAAAACTGAAAGGTATAGATCAGCGCTGTTTGAAATTTGGCGCGCATTCCTCAGGCGAACTTCACAAGTAATATAATTCTTTCGAGAAATAACCTTATGATGATTGTGTATGTGTATTTTGTATTATTGTTATTAGTGCGTCAAGGTTAATTTACAACTGTGCATTTCAACATGACTAAATTTCATTTTTCCCAAATTTTGAAATGAGAGATTCGAATTTCTAGTACACTCGTTTGCGCATACTCAGTTTCGACTATCCTACATATTCGAAGGTGTCAAAGCTTACTATGTTGGCATCAAAGTTTTTGTTATGTCCACAGTATTGTTCTTATAAGTATATGTTTGAACAGCCTTACTCGTCACCCTTTCAACATAATTTGTCCTGTCCTAGCGGTTTTTCCGTTATTCCATCCTAAAGCTCAAAAGTCGGGGTGGAAAGTTATGGATGGTCCATTATGTATAGGGAAATATTGTGAAAGGTTCTCTTTGTCCATATACGCCATTCGTCAGATAAAATTCAGCTTGGGAACTGAATATGCATTAGGTATTGGCATATTACGCCTTTTCATAGTTTAGTCACATAGGGACTTTTACTGAGGGGATGAACATGTGTGCTTAAGAAGATATTCTTAGAGCAGAATTAGGCTACGAAAGCTATAGCGGTAGTTCCCAAAGCTCATAGTTCTCGAGATTTAATTAGAGCGTATGGAATACTTAACAGGTTATTATATCATCGAATGCCTTCGGCAAGTGTATCAATATAGGGAAAAGCTCGCAAGAAATAGTGACGATTATGCCTACAACAAGGTCCAATTAACAGTATTGTAGTCCGAAACACAGAATTAGGAAAACATGGGATTATTTCAAATTTATTGGTATAAAATTTTACTATAGACTGCCTCCAAAACTAAAATCATTAAGAGACAACCAATTTTAAGCTAAGATGAAGTGTTTCTTTAAAGAGAATATTTTTTCTACAATCGATTAATATTTGGAATTTGATGTTTCTCCGTTGGGTGTAGTGACCTTGAATACCTTGAATACTTGAATACCTGACTAATCTATAATTTAACTTGTCATATAGTGATCCCTTTTATGTCATTACTTATAGTGTTCATTATATTGTTCATACTGACATGCCTTGAATTTTTATGAAGGTGCTGAAGTGTACAAATAAGTAAATTCTGATGCTTTTCGTGGAACACCCGTGCTGGGGATGCGTCGAGACTTTGTAACAAGACAGGTCTAGTTCACAATTCTCAGACTCAAAATTTTTCAGGTGGGTCCAGCTGGTTCCCAATTTGGTCTCTTGGCTTGCCTCATCGTGGAAGTCATCAACGTGTGGCCTATGCTGAAGAATCCAAGGCGAGCTCTCGGAAAATTACTAGGCATCTCCTTCGTCTTATTTCTCGTCGGCCTTCTACCATGGGTGGACAACTATGCCCATCTCTTCGGTTTCGTCTTCGGTTTCCTTCTATCCTACGCTCTTTTACCTTTCATTTCCTTTGGTTCCTACGACAGGCAGAAAAAGATCATACTCATATGGGTCTGTCTGCTGTCGGCGGGCGTACTCTTTTTCTTCCTTGTGATCCTGTTTTACGTAACTCCAGTTTACAACTGTAAAATTTGCTCGTACTTCAATTGTCTACCGCTAACTAGGGACTTTTGCGCCTCTCAGAACATCAATTTCAAAAGAGAAGAGCCTATAGTATGACAAAAGAGTTTACGGTATTTTACCGTAATCGTTTTTATTATTTTCGATCGTTTTCAAGGAGATACTTGCTTGAGTTATGGGAAAGTATTAGGATGAATGGAATGGCATTTCGGAGGTAACTCATGTATTGAAGTTTTCTAATTCAAACAAAAATCTGTTTTAATTATATTCGATGTGGGAAAAATTTAAATAATTTTTGAGACCTACTATTTTTTTTTAGGTTTCACGACCTTGAGTCATGTATTTTGATTGAAATATACAGACATGTAGAATAAATGTTCAAATGAGAGGGAAGATCAGAAAATGCACCGATTTGAATACACACCATGTGGTGGGATGTATTTTTCTAGAAACAATATCATGAAATAGTTTGAAGATTTGATGAAACATAAAAAATAAATTGAATGAAACTAACAAGAATGAGGTGTTTCTGAGTATTTTCAATATAAATTAAAAGGAACAATGATTCAGAGAATTGAAATCATAAACGAAAAAAAAAATTTACATTCATGATTAATACTTGCAAAAATAAAATTCCTATATTTGTTCGATTTTTGGGTGACCTTGTGAATAAAATAAAAATTTAATTTATATAACACCATATCAATTCATATGATAATGAAATTCTATGTATAGCCAAACTATTCGTTTAGATAAATGATGGTTTTTTTTCGGGAAGATCTGAAAGATAAAAATTGTACATCGATATACAGGGTGACTCATTAACTACTACATGAATTTTAACCATTGATTCGTAAAATAGAAAAAATGTTCTACAACATTTTCATAAACTTCCAAAAGATGTGCTGAAGTTGGATGAAAAATTGAAATTTATCACATATTGTATCGGATCGAAGTACTTGGAATTTGACAAGTTATAGATAATTGCAACGTTCATTTCGTCATGATCAAAGTATTTGCATTTCATTCTGTTTTTCCACAGATTTCTCTGATTTAGGAAATGGTTTAAAAAGAAATTAAAATTCGGACTTATGCTTTTTTTCTGAACACTTCGCCAATTCAACAGACAAAATAATTACAATAATAAATGCAACCGAATTTCCATGAGATATATAAAGTTCTTGCGCTGAATACGAAAAATGTCTAGATTTTCCTAAAAATATCTGTCTGTTATTTCATGCAATGTTGCAAGATCTCCGTTTCTGGGATATATTAATTCTATTTAAAACTTTTCAATCAAGCTGAATTGCGAAAAAAGTATTATCGGAAAGTGTTTCTTTTTACAATCTACAATTGAAATTAATAAAATACCAAAGGTTTCACGCTGTATACAGTGTGTTGAAATTGGTGAAAACATTTCATTTCCTCATATATCCGACTCGATTGACAACGTGGTAATGAAATTGGTTGATTAGTTGATGATACCTTCCACATATTTGGGTGTAGCCACATTATTCTGCATGTTCTTTATAATTTCAGTGATTGTCAAAAGTTTTCTCCTGAATGCTTGTCATATTTCGAAAAAATAATTATTCCTAATTGAATGTTTATAAATGTCGATTTTAATGAAACAACAGTAAGAGAACTTCAGATCTCTCTTTGGAAAGTTTTCATAGAGTTGGGTGAAAAAAATAGGTTATTACTCCCAAAATGAATATTTCAAGAAAAACTTACTAAGCATAAAACAGATGTTATTGATATGCAGTTTTAACCGTGAGTTTTTCAATTCAAATCATATGTACATGAGAATATATCTAGAAAAGAAGTGAATTCCATTTCATATCGTCCAATTTTCTCATTTTCCGAGAATCAAACGAATTAGTTCAAAAAAATTTCCCTCACAAAGTGGGTACTATAAACAAGTATTCGCCCATGAGTGTCCTGCGAAATAATTTTTCTTATAAAATAATTTTACCTTCACTTTTAGCAACTCGGTCTGAATTACCCTTTGTCTCATTCTTTTATGGAATAGATTTATGTTTTCTCAAATGTGATACTAGGCGAGTGTCTCAGTTTGAAAAAAAAGATATGAAATGCACACAGATGCCATCAACGAGAACAAAAAAGAAATAATATGACCGTTATTATTATATAGTTCTTATCAAGTTGAAGATTCTTATCTCGTGGATGAATCTAATTCCTTGATTCCTTTCCCATAAACCAGTTCAATGTGGCTCAAATCATAATTTCATGAAAACAAGTGGAAAAAAGTGACGAACAATGGACTTGTGATAATTGAAAATATACGAATAATAAAAACTTCATGTAAATTTTTCGAAGAAGTGACGAAGCAGTGCTACTGTTAACGGATCTTTTAAAATCATGTGATAAAGACTATATCTTAATATGATAAGGTATACAATATTTATTTTTAGGTATGAAAAAAAAGTATTGTTTTTGTTGGCAACGAATAATCAGCTACAATGAACTTTTTTGCCTGATTAGCTTGATTTTCCAGAACCCATTTCCCACAGCTGAATCTCGAACTAATCATTTCCATTTATATTAACATAAACTGAATGAATTCACAAGAAAATTTATATTGGAGTCGAGGTATTTCTATTAATAATACTCATTTCAAAGCATGATTTGGTCTTTTTCAATTAACCATGGTTGATGTTCTTCATAACAAAGTTATAGCAATCATATTCGTTCGTTCTTAAACTCAGTAAAGTCGCAATGCTACAATTTCCTTCCTGCACAATTTTGCCATGTTTCGATCCGTTTTAAAGTAAAACAGTAATGAACTTGATAGTTCCATTTCTCTAATATCAAGTTGGGAAATCTTTTGCTCAAAGGCCGTTGATTTGTGGTTTCGCTACATTTTCAAGGTACGATCTTCAATAAGGGTATGTTGAACCAATGAAGATGTCTACCGAAACGTTGGTATCGAGAACATCAATAACCGTCAATGAAAATACCTCGAAGAATGATTTCACACAATTATAATATTGTTGAACTTTTTCAAAGATATTGTATTATATTCAGAATGATTCGAATAATTTTATATCTTAATAAATTTGAAATCGAAAATTGGTTTATATAAATGGTAGTTCGATACTTGGCAGTCTTTTAAATCCATAGTTATACACAATAGTCATTTGTATGTTACGTAATCTGAAATATTTTCATCACTATAGACTTGTATAAATATATAGGTATGAGTGATCGTGTACATACTGACCTGTATGGTAAGAGGTGTTTGTGTTCAAAGAAAAGTCTGTTTTTGTAAAAGTTACTTATCATTTATTACCGTGTAACCATACCTCCATATTGGCACAATTATCCTGTCTTTTAATGGAGTCCCACTAAGTTTTGCAACTTGTTTTCCAAAATATAGGAGTCCAGTATTTAATGTAATGAATATCCAGACTCAAATGAATCTTTCAATATTCTACAATCAATATATATATCAAATATAACAACTTCATATGAATTTAAACCCCACAATTAGAAATCTACAACTACCTTCAAGTATCTACAGAAGCAAACCGATTATTGTAGAATTTGGAGAGTTAAAATTCTCCGCATTGAAATGATTTTCAATGGAACTGTTGGTACTGTTCATGGCTTTAGTCCAATTTGAACATGATTTTTCATATATTTGATTTATCATGATGAGCAAATTTATTTTGTCAATCTTGATTTAATTTGTGTTTGATGATGCCTTTATTGACAATGTTGTCATACTTCTACTACTACTACTAATTATTTACGTGAAATATCTCACCCATTTCTGTTTCTTGGATCTCCTTGTCACCTCCTCCATAACCTTTTCTTTCAAACACTTTTTAGAAAATTTCATCCGTTATTGTGTGAAATAGTAGTTTGTGTTCTATAAGTTCTGTTAAATAGTAATAGTTGACCGCTGGTTCGCTTGTATACTGTATTGTTTTGATATATTATGTCGTTTATTTTTTGTATATTTTTATCTTGTAAAAAGTTCTTTACTTCGACTTTTATGCGATTGATGATTCGAGTATTAGTTTTTTTTTTATTGAGGTGATCAAAATTGCCTCCAACTGCTTCTCTGTCATCTACAGACAGCAAAGAAAATATAAATTATGGGCTCTTGAACTGGTCCCAGCAGAACTTTTGTTATTGGGAGGTGTTTAGTTATGTTTGATATATAATGTTCTATTTTGCAAATTTAAACGCGCGTTCACGTTTATAATGAGGATTTTCTTTTGGAACTTTATTCATTAGGATTTTATTCCAAACATTTCCAAAGGATGTGGCATTATCCGGGAATACCTCTGTATCTTCGTACTTTACAATGTTTTTTTTCTTATTGTTGTCTCGTTTGTCAATATCCGAAACAAAAAACAAATTATCTTGATTTGAAGGAATTTTATTTTTCATTTTGATATGACTACAAAACTGGATATTTCACTAAAAAACAGAATAATTGACCGAAAAAGTAATTAGTTATGGTGGGTAAATGATATCTTATATCTTTAATTATTCATTAATGTACTAAGTATTTTTGGTTTCAGGTGAATCATTAAGTATTTATATTCTGATCGGTAGATGGAGAATGTAATTTTTTTTATGATGCCTTTCATGATATATATTATAATGTAAAATTTGTAACATCTGCATCTTGTAATACGTTAATTCTTTTAAGGTGACTGTACCTGAGTTATTGATATTCTGTTCGAGTTAGTTTATATTCAGTGAAACGTACTTAATCTCAATCTAAGTATTCAATTATTTTTACATTCAGCTTTATATGATACCATTTGCTGAGCCCGTTGTATTTCTAACAGTTGAAACTAATTTCTGAGATAGATTATCAATAACTTTTAAGGGCATCGACAATTTCAATCGGATATTTTATAGAATCGTAAACTACCTTCAATGTAAAGAATTTATAAATATGTATGTATTTGTGTAGTATTAAACGTTATTTATTTTTAAAATTCGGACTGAAAAATATCATGATACATTGCAATTGTACAAATAAGACCTATAACTGCTTATATTCTGATGCTTCACAGACGTTCCATATAACATTATTGAGGAATGTATAATTGTGAATTTTCAATTCAAAGGTTCAAAAAATCAAAATGAACAATATCAAATTAAGACGACGATGCTTTCTTCATTCCATCGAAGTTACTTTAACTTTTAATGTCCTCATTATCGCATTATTTCAATCATATCATGAAAAATATTGCATTAAATTCAGCAATAATTTTCCATCAATTTCAATGTCGTTTTCAACAGTCATTAACATAAGTTATTTTCATTTCGGAAAGTGCTTTATAGCATATTTGAGGAATATTTTTGTAGTCGAAAATGGAACATTGAAGGTTTATAGGTCGAATTTGACATAATTTGTTTTGAATGACTGAATATATATTTTTTTTAATGTTGTACAGTTACATTGTAATAAAATCAGGTGTTACACTAAGACCAAGCCTTAACATTATAATTATATAATAAATTACTTCTGCACAAGTAATTATTCTTCAAATATTATATTATTGAGTTCAATTTCATGGTGAGGAATTCCTAGGTATAAAAACATACTGGTTGTTAGCACAAAACTTCCATAAAAAAATTTGATAAATGTGGTTTCTCAACAACAAATAGGGTTTATTTAGTCAAAACATTATTGCTTTCTCATCCTTTTCAAAATGGAGTCCGATTTTCAAATAAGGTTATAATCTACCAAATATCTTAGTCATTTTGAATACAGGAGCAAGCTTAGCTGAGTACAGATATAGTATGAAAAATGAATTTGCTGTTTTCTCCACAGAGGTACAGGCTAATTTTCAGAAAATAATAACACCACCATCAAATCCTTACAAATCGACGAAATTTTTGAAACTCAGAAGGTGAATTGAAGTCAGGTAGAATTGACAATTTCAATATTCCAAGACCAAACTCCTCGTTTGAATTTTTCAGAGTGAGAATTTTTACATTTCAGAAAGAACCTCGGTCAAGCTGCAATTCGAGGACCCACTTAATGTTATTTTATCCACAATTCTTGTTCTTTATCATCATCATTTATTTTGCCTATTAGAAATTACAATCCTAGGACACGTCAATTCAATTAAATACATATATGTACATTAAAAAAAATATCCACTTTTACGAGGACAAAAAATAACAGCTCAAAGCAGCACGCACCCAGAATAAGTTCCCGAAACTCAGTAATATCATACACAGCCTTACCTCCTAAATAGTTTTTGAGAGTTCTCTTGAATTTTTTCATAGGTAAGGTGGTGAGCGAGAGAGGGAGGATGTTATATATTGCGATCCCGGCATACATTGGAGATCTCTTCATGTACGCATGTGACGCAGTTAAAGTTCTAAACTTGTGTCTATTTGTCGTGGGGTAGTCATGGACATCGGACTGTCGAACATTAGAGTCACGGGTGGAGTGGATATGACACAAGAGTTTGAGTATAAACATAGCTGAAACTGTCAAAATACCAGAAGATCCAAACATCAATCTACAGGTCTCCCTGAATGGAATATCATAAATGAGCCTCACTATTCTTTTCTGCTGAACGAAGATCCGTACATTCAAAAGACTCCTCAATGCTCAGTTTATTTATAAAATTAACCGGCTTACAAACCTCTGCTAGTGCTAGTTAAGAAAAAATTGCACAGCCCCCACCTTTATATTTGGATCTACTGAAGTGGGTTCTTCTGCAATACCCTGAAAAGTTAAAAATGGGTAGTTTTGCCTCATCATCAGCCCAATGCTCCGTAACGCAAAAAAATGATGGCCTACATAGCTCGGAAAGAACAAGCTGTACATGATGAAATTTATTTAAAACAGATTGAACATTCCAGTTAAGCAACGTCCACCTTTCGTCTGCCACCCCCCTCTCTAAAGTCCGGATTGATTCGTCTGTCATTTTTGGGAAATAGTTTAACTTGTAGAAATTTAGTTCATTTACATAATCAGGACGCTGAGATATTAAGATTGCCCTTGAAACGTGAAAATTCTTCGTCAAGAATCAAACAGATGCTCGAAAGTTTTGATAAACATATTTTTGTAAAACTGCCATTAAACATGGCACTTTTAATGGTAGTCAATAGTGATAAATGTCTGTTTACTGGGACGTGTTTGAAGCATTTTTTTATAATGAAATCAGAATAAACGTACAACTAGAACAATTATTAACATTAATGCCTAGTGACGTTAATTATATGATCAATGCTCTTCGGTATCCACGGTATAAACAGTTCATTAATGGTTTAACAAGTGTCGCTGAAATAAAAAAAGTTTTTTAATTAGATCTTAAACATAATATCAATAGATAACTCATTTAGCACTTTGAAGAAATTATTCTCTTATCATCCTTAATGGAAATAATGGTATTTACTTATTGTAACAGAAGAAGAACGCATAATCAAAAAAAGTTGTTTCCCACTCTGTGACGTTATCTTGGCCCCCAAAAAAATTGTATTCAAATTCAAAAAGAGTTAAGCAACATGAAAAATAGGCAAAGGGTGAAAATTTTAACAGAACGTGAAAAAATATAATCAATTGAAACAGCAAAAGACCTTATTGATCATTAAGAAACTGCTGCGGGCAAGATGAACATAAATACAAGAGCTCGGCATGATAACGCAGGAGTTTTCAATGTTTCTGCCAACACTGGTCTTGAAGCACGAAAAAACTTCTTACGATTTATGACAATTTAAAGAAAAAACCTAGGAAAAACTTGAGCGCTGTTAAAGTAGGTAGTTAGGTACCATCGAATCTAAAGATATATCGGAAAACACAGGCAAAAGGATATTTTTTTGATTTGCAGTATCGAAGATATAAAACGTCTACATCCCTGATAAACCCGTATAATTCTTCAGCAAGAAATTTTAGATTAGGCAAGGAATAAAGATTCCACCATAATTATTGCAAATCCAATTGAACACTACCTAGTAATTCATTATAAACTCAAAAGACACTATGTTTTGTATAAGGTACCAATAACCTCAGCCATTGTATCTCTTGCATGGAATGTGAACAAGTGATCACAATATCGATTGGCTCTCGACCTGTCAGGAAAATATATATATTTCTTGATGAATCATCCTGTAGTACTTTTTATCACAGTGGATAATTCTAATTCGTAACAGTTATTTTTCAAATAAAATAAGCAACTTTATTACTGGAAATATTTATTTATCCGCAATAAATCAGTTATATTGAATCATCATCATATGCAGGCACCAGCTTGATTTGTAATGTGACAATAGAACTTTTATTGGTTTTCATAGTTCGATAGGAAATCAATATATCCAGCTACATATTTTCAAAAAGTTAAAAAAAAGGGATTTTATTTATTACAGAAATTTTCATAGTTTAGGTACATTTAAGAGAAATAAAACGTGAAATAAAACAAAAAATGTTGATGACAACGATTCAAATTTTCATTGTGTTACAAAAAAAAGAGTTCGGCAATTATGAATGAAAAGTGATATCTGGCAAATGTCCACCACTACTACGCTGACCGAAGTAAAGTCTTTCGTCGAAACTTTTCATCACTTTTTGGCAAAATGTCGGGTCTATTTCAGCTTTCTCATCACAGACTTTGTTTGAGTTTTAAGAAATTGATTCGATTGGCTCCGTATAGACTCTGTCCTTAAAATAACCCCACAAATAATAATCCAGTGGTGTTAAATCACACGATATGGCTGGCCATTTAACAGCGGAATTTCGTGAAATTATGCGATTAGCAAATTGGGTTTGCAATAAATTGATCGTCTTATTGGCTCTGTGTCTTGTTGAAACCACATGTCAGTGATAACCACGTTACCAATGATAGGCCAAAACAGAGTTGTTAACATCTCGCGATATCCCTTGACCGTTTCGGCATTTTCAGCCTCATCTTCGAAAAAAACGTCCCCATCATGCCTCAGACCACAAAATGATTTTTTCAGAAAAACCAGCGGGTTGTTCCAGAATAAATTGAGCAATCTACGGCAATGTGAATGGTCGTTCGGTTTCAATTTCTGCAATAGTTGAATCTTTTCAGGCTTCAAACTCAAATCCTTATGCAAAATTCGCTATGTGGTGGTTTGGGATAACCCCAGTTTTCGAGAATGTCGAGAAACTGACAAATTTGAACCTTCTTCAACACTGTGGCTGCGATGTTTTCAGTTGAACGGCCCGGTCAAACACGTTTGGTATTGGCACATTTTGTACTGAGCCCGTCGACTCAAATTTAGCGTCTAAATTCTTTATCGCTGTCTAAGAATGTCGACTATGTTGTCCGAAAATATCATGAATGTTATGGAATGTAATTTTAACAGAACTATCATTTTCAAAGTGGGTTTCGATTATTTTAATGCGATTTTCGAGCGGAATTGAATTCATTGTAACAATTGCCACAGCATGGACTACGAATATGTCGATGCGCAAGCTGTCGATGCTGTCATGTGGTAGGTGTGGCCATAATTAAATAACAAAGTTGGTTGTACTGTACTGTTGATACAGATTTTTTCGAAACCTCTGAAATGAAGACTTGATGACAACTACCTTGAAGTTCTCTCACAAGAGAACCACCTGAAAGTTCATTAGAGTCTGTAACCGAATTCACAATCATCGTCGATACTTTGTTATTGAAGAAAATACTCTGCTCTATGTAACCTTCTGCCACAGATGCGCTCTTCCATCTTCCGTACATTTTTAAGGTTTCATACGATGCACTGGCCTCTGTTAAAAGAGTTGCCGAAATCCCTCTCAATCTATGTTCTGTACTCGTATATGACTTGGCATTAGACAATTTTAGATATTTGGCAATCATCGAAGGCACACTTCCTATTGTACCTATTTTTGCCAACAGGTTGAACGGTGCACCGACCATTTGAAACGTGGAAAAATTTGAGACTCTTCACTCCACTGGGTCTTAAGGATATAAGTATTCGTATTTCGTAAATCGTTCTGGATCTTTCCGGTAAAGAATTATTTGACGCTTAGGCTGCATTTGAATTATATAATTTGGTAAATTACTATTCAATTCCATTATTTCATCTCGAAGAAAACAATAATAACATTCGCTTATATGATGACAGCAAAAGGAACTTCGAAATATTAACAAATGCCATGGTTACAACTGGAAGTTAAACGGAAAGAAAATCATAGGAATAATCGATTTTTATTGTAATAAAATGATTTCTTCGTGAAAAATAAAATCATTTATGCACCACGAGCGTTATTAGAGCATAACGCCCATCGGGCAACATTCATCCCTCGGGCCAAAAGTTTCCATTCGGGCGTTATGATCTATATAACGCACTTAGTGCATAAATAACTATAATCTGGGCACTAACTTTATCGGGGCACAATGGCGGACTGAATGTAAAGACGGATCTGGTCGCATTATTGATCGAGTCGAAAGGGCGGATCTCTGGGCTTACTGGTAACATATTATTTCGTGTAGTTGAATTGAGCAATTACTAAACATTTATAATATTCAACACTATTGAAATGTGAGGATAGGGTCTAGGTCAAAAATAATCAGAAGGCAATGTGAGCGGTGAGAACCCTTAAAAACTAGTTATACATATTTTCTTCGATTCAAATATTCTTATTGACATGTCGGACATTTGAATTATTGAAAGTTGACAGAAAAAATTTATATGTGAACTTTTCAAACCTCCCTCCTTAAAAAATGGAACTCCTCATATTAAGCTCAAATTATTACACTTATCCGTTTGGCATTGTTGGCATTGAGGATAAGCTTTATTTCCATTAGAATCTTTAAGGCTACATCTTCCTTTTATATCATCGCAACCTTTGTAGTAGGCAGGTATCCGTGGTACTCCAACAGCAACGCAGTATTTTGCATCAGGTGGACAGTTAGCAGTTTTTGGAGATATGCAAGACTCTTTGGAATTGCATGAATAGCACTTCAGGCTTAACCCTGAAAACAATATTTTTTAACGACTAATTTGAATAAAGGAGATATAAATTTATATCTAATTTAAAAGAAGTAGATGTAAATTCATATCGTTCTTGTAATTATATGAATATATAAAATTCTCTATTTCAGTAACGTAATGAGTTCATTACAGTACTAAAAACAGTGCTGTAAACTTGAATGCACTATTCAAATTCTATAATCTGAAAATTTTCGTATCAGTCACACCAACTGCGAAAATAAAATACAGAAGGCAGTAGGAGGTATAATCTGAGTTCTATATTAAATTCCAATAAATTTCTCACAATTTTTGACTGAAATAGAGAAAATATCGTTTAATACTAGTTGCAGAAGGCAATTCCAACACTCATGAGTTCAAAAACTCGCCCCTTCGTCGCTCGTTTTCCTCGCATTCGTGTTGGAATCGAATCAACACTTGTATTAGAATCCATTACATGATTATTATTATTATTATTATTAATTATTATTATTAGAACTCTTTATTGATGCTGATGTTTTACAATCTATTTATACAATAAATTCTATAATCTGTCATGTCTTCCTGCCAACCTTCAATCAGTCACAACCAACTGAAGAATATAATATAAAAAATAAAATACAGAAGGCAGTAGAAGAGGAGAAAAATGTAATCTGATCGTGTTTGTGTTTCAGACTCACTTTGAACGATGAGAAATCGATTATCTCCACAATTCCAATAAATTTTTCTCTAGTCAATGACACCACAGTACAGATAAGCTGGCTCGCGACGGTTGACTGAAATAGATAGGCAGAAGGCCAAGAGCAAACTGGCTGACGTGATCGTTCCTCAAAAACTTGATACCTGTTGCAGGCGATCAAGTCTGTCTAACTGGCTTGCTGTGAGACCCATAAAGGCAATATCCGCATAATCCAAAATCGGGAGTAAGAGCGCAAAAAACAGGGTCCTCCTCGTCTGGAATGGCAGAAAGTTCTTCAAAAGCCGAAGCTGATGAAGGCATTGGTAGAACTTCTTACTCGTGATAGCAATTTGGGGGTTCCAGGACAGCGTCTCATCGATTATTAAACCCAGAACCGTCCTCTTTTTTCGCGAGAGGAACTACTCTAGCAACAGACTGTCGGAAAATTCATGAAAAATTGTTCAGAAAAACTCGCAATTTTATCCCCACTCCATCACATCCCACCGATTGGGATACAATTCCACTCAAGGTAGTTTTAATAGCCTCCTCACTTCGTCGATGATCTTTTATATCTTCTTCTATCAAAGAGTTAGAAGTGGCTCGTAGAGTTTTTCTGGGAGGAACGTTGGATTGTCCTTTCGCATTCGATCCTTCATCATCAGTGTGATAACCTTGGAATAGATGTCGATCAACAGTGTCTCGTCCCGGTACATAGGTTTTGGGCATTTAACTTTGAACGCAGCATATAGAAGATCGTGGCGAGAAAATTGGAAGGCGTGATGTTGTCCACTCATGAGTTTAGAACGAGGAGTTCTTATTTTAATCATTCCACAGTTGTTTCAAATCATACATCAAATTATGATATCGGAATAATTAAAAATAATATCATCAAGGACACATCGGAACTCCTCAAAGTAATTGTGTGCAGGAGGAGAATAAAGTACACCGACCAAGAGCTTTTTGCGAAAATTAATTTCAGCAAATAGATATTCAAGTTTATGAGTTTGATCCGCACAAGATTGCTTCACAATTTTACACGGGATGTCGTCTTTTACATACATAGCAACCCCACCCCCACGACGATGATCTCTATCATTTCTCAAAAGTTTATATCCAGGCAACTTGACAAAAGATGACTTAATGGATTTCCTAAGCCATGATTCACTAACTAATATTATGTGATATCTGTTATGGGAGAACGTTCTAACCAAATCATTATAGTGGGCAACCAGACTCTGAGCATTTATGTGGCATACGAACAAGTTATTCGACGGCAAAGTCCCAAAATTCTCATCCCCCGTGAACCCAAGAACATATGAGGTGTTATCTGTATCAATTAAGTTAATTATTTCATCTTCGATATCTTCAAAGGGCAGGTATGAGGAGGAGGAAAAGGAAGGATGGGTAGCATTAGCAGAAGCACTAGAATTAATCATTAATTGAAGAAAAAAGGGACGAGACAAACAAAAAGAAAATTTGATCAAAAACTACACTCACAGAGATATAAGCCTTCATAATTGCGGATGATACACAGTGATATGTAAAAGTTCTTTATCTATTCACGAATTTGCTTCTAGTCTGAATGAAGCTTGTTCTCTGCGAACTCCTGGGCACCGAAATATTCTCCAAGGAAGGCTTGAGGGCCAAGATCTGCGATAATGACGAAACTATGACTTTTTTGTTTCCTAGCGAAACATGTATGCCACCATTCGATGTCCACACTCTTCCAGGTCCGAAAGCCTCCCTGCACTTCTGGTAAATATCCTGTCTGGTCTTGGTGAGAAACTCAGTAATTATTATCTTTTTTCCCTTAAGTTTCCTCTTGGCGTGCCACACCAAATTTTTATGTTTATATCTCGTGAATCTCACCAATAGTGGTCTTGGATTTCCTTCACTCTTATCCTTCGGCTTACCCAATCGATACACGTCCTCCATAAGCTCTTCAGACGGCAGCCCCACATTAATATCCAACATATTCAAGACCTCGTCCACCACCAATGCAGAATCCTCATTATCCTTCTCTTCCATTCCATGGATAAGTATGCAATTTTTCCTGGATTCATTTTCAACGTAATCTATGCGGCTGTCGATATTAGCAAATAGATCTTTAATATGAGACAGCGAAGATGAAACTGTACGTTTAAATGCATTAAACTCATTCAGCAAGGATTCAATTGATGTTGATTTACCTGAAGTATTGATAGCAGCGAGCAGTTTAGAGTTGAAACCCTCAATCGAGTTGTTGAAATGCTCTTCGAGTTTACGAAATTCGGTAACCAAATCCATAATAAGGTGACAATATCCGATGAACAATTAGTACTCTTCAAACTCCGTTAAATTGCTGGTGATAATATCCGATGAACACCCAGTTATCTCCAATGTTGACACTTTTTATCTGTTTTCACTCTGAGAGTATGAACTCGCATAAATGGCACCCAAGACTCGAAAATGATCGTGAAGACGTAGAAAATGCGTTATATATACCGCAAATGAGGAAATATCAAAGAGCAATAGTCAAATCAACAAAAATACTGAGGATCGCCAGAACACGACTTGTTTAGGCGATGACTTTAATATATATACCATTACATTATCGAAGGAAATACAGATTTGGCGACCTTGATTCACAGAACTACCGTATGTGAAACCACAAGTGGACACATACTATGCGATAAAAATTCATCACATTAAATTGTACTTAGGACCATAGATATAGAATACACTTTTATTTATGAAAAATATTTTCTTCTTATCGAAAACCTGAACGCTAAGAGGCGTTTCGAAACTGTCTATATTATAGTAGGTCCTGATGGTTTTACAAGTTGGTTATGCATTACCTCTAAGAACCTAGAAAATAGAGCACGTTTAATCAAACTAAAAATTGTGTCCCAGTTATTGAAAACCTCCCATGCCAGAGACAACCAAGACGGCCAACTCCAAATTAAATTCGTGTCCGGTATAATTTTCTATCTCTCTTTCATTATTTTTTCATTATGTTCACAAAATACATTTTTAAAATTATATATGATATTTTCATCTTGAAAATTAGAAAAATTTGTAGCATTGATTACCGCTCTTTTTAATGAACAATATTAACATTTTATCAGTTATTCTTGTGCTTGAGGTAAGAAATAATAAGGAATTAATATATGATGTTGGGGAAAAACTAGCAATACCAATTTGAGATATGGCTGGAGTCATTATCAATGATAGACTTTCAACAATAAGTGGACTTTAAAAATGGTTGAATTAACAAAACAGACTGCTGAAATTTGTTATTCTCATCCGTTCGTCTGGGACGAAACAAGAGTCTGGTCGGAACATTTGATTTTGGAATTGTTCTTTCTGATATGCTTCCTAAACCAAAGATCAAGGTTTGAAAATATAAGGAATCACGTAACTTATTGAATTCAAATGTTCTCACAAGCAAAAATGAAATATTACGCAAGTGAAAAGATGAAAGATAACAAAAATGCAGTTGATAATTGCATTGAAGATGCAATCATTTAATTCACAATACCTGATGGTTCAATAGATTCTACAGCCTGTAATTACTCCATTACTTCAATACCTGATGAAGGATTGACCCATGCCATAGGAATAGGATGTCTGTTTAACTTGTTGCGATTTGAATTTGTAAAAGAATTTTCATTAATGTATGTTCTGTTGTAGATATTCTGACGACGCAGTTGATATTATACTATTCAAGCTCAACGATATAAACAACACACCGTACAATGAATAAATGATCTATCCATCTCCGTATGCCAAGTAAACATTAATTCTTTACTGGATTCTTTACTGATAATTTCTTCTTGATTACCCAACCTTACGAATTTGACGTGTCTATCTTTGCACACATCATATCCTTTATGTTTTGAAATATAAGCTCGTTTTCTTGATAGATATGAAGACTCCAGTCTACATCAGCAATACTTTCCGGTTTCATTATTCGCTTGCTTCAAATTCTGCACGTCAATTGTTTGCCAGACAGTATTATTCTGGTTTTTCAATAGTCTAGCCTAGCCAAAAAGCGATTATCTAGGCTTTAGCTCTGCGAACACTATCACCGCAAAATTTTCACCTTTTATGTGTTGATTCTAAAGAACAGAGAACTATCGTTTTGTTCAAGTATCTGTAATTTTTTGGGATAGTATGTGGATGTTCAAAACATTATTTTATTGCAGCTATGATCAAATCATTTCTTAATCTAGAAAATATCACGAATAAATTTGCGATGTTTCAAATAGTACAAAAATCCCTTACCATAATCACATACTAAGAGCACTATGCATAGAACCATGAATGTCTTCATGATTTCAACCGAATGAACCAGTTTGACAAATAAAAATGAAGATTTTATATACAGGAATTTATCGTTTCTTTGATATATTATCAGGTAACCTTATTTGAATTTGGTGAAATAATTACTTTATTTTCTCGTATGCATATTACCGATAATTTCTAGAGCATTCATTAGTAAGTTAGTGAATATACTATCTTTTTGAAAAACTTTCGTTTTTGTCCTCATAAAAGAATCTCGGTAAAGAATTGAATAGTATAAGGCATGAAAGTAAAAATGAGCTCTAGACCGCTAGACATTTATTCAAATTTCGCCAAAGCTTTTGACATGGTTCCAACAAAAATATTTTTTCTCAAGCTGGAACATTACGGTATTTACTTGAAATGAACTCGCGGATGGTAGATTATTTGACTCTGGACGAAGGTTTGTGATGCGGATCAGAAAATCCTATTCTATCAGCGAAGTTATTTCCAGTGGAGTTCTCTAGTGCTCCGTTCTTGGTTCACTTCACTTCATCGTTTTTCTGAACGACCCGTCGAATTACATCATGAGTCAGAACTCGCCTAACTACCAGATGGCACCACTAGCAAAATATCCATATAATTTGAGAAAAAGTGATGAATCTCAAGATATTTCTTGTTTTGATATATATTCATTTTTTGATAGCAAATAACACCTTCCAATCTCAAAGATGACTTGAAAAATAGTATCCGGACTTTGCCTTATCGGAAACTATCAAACGATGATTCATTACGGAAAACATTGAAAAAACTTGAAAATCATCACGAGCAATCGCAAAGTGAAAATGCAAGAGATAGCTTACACGGAAGTTACCATATACGAACATTTGGATATAAAAAAATCTGTTTTCCAAATGGGTTCCACGTTTGCTCACAACAGAGCAAAATTTTCAAATGAATGATTCAAAGAGCTGCTTCGAGATGTTTTAAACAAAATAGAGTTTTCGCGACAGTGCATAACAATAGATGAAATGGATTAATGACTAAATTCCGAAATCAAAGCGGCTGTCTGCTGATTGGCATGCAGATGGAGGAATTCATCCCATTGACTCAAACATCGGTTGAAATTTCTCTTTTTAATCTCTGTATTTTGGGATTTATATGGAATTTTATTCATTGGCTACTTGGAAATAAAAAAAATCAACAGCGGCTATTATATCGGTTTGTGGACTCGTTTGAAGGCTGAAATTGCCCAGCATAGACCCCGTTTGAAAAAGAAATTGATAGTCTTTTACCAAGACAATACACCGTATCACAAATCAATGAAAACGTATGGAAACAGATAGTTTGAATTGTTACTACACCCACTGTATTCGCCAGATCCGGCCTCAGCGACTACCATGGCTCTTTGCAGAATTCGAAAATATTCAGGATAATGGTTTATCACCTTGGGATGTACTGGCAAATTTAAGCAGCAAAATTTGCCCCTCTCTTAACTAATTAATCCCTGCCTATGCGTTTATGTTGGGTTAGCAAAAGCATTCGATTCGGTGAATCGTAATAATCTTTGGAGAACTCGTGAAGGTTATGAAAACAGAGGTTGAGAGCTATATTATATTCAGGTTGTTGACTCATTCATTAAATGTTGTTCATCGAAGGCTTGATTAAGAAGATGGGCAATGCTTTCTTTAATAAAAGATTTTGACTTCTGAGTCTGGTAACCTTCGGATAGTCGATTCAAGAAAGCAAGTTAATTCCTTTACTTCTTGATGGTAATATTTCTCCTCAAGCTCAATTCTCAACATCGAAAATAAACTCAACAGGGTCGAATTTTTAATTACCTTTTTTTTTCTGAAAATGCGCTAGCAGAACTTCTCCGTTTGAATCACTAATCTTTTTTGTATACTCCACAAACAGAGTTTGGCATAGGACAAATTATACTAGCTCCTCGACTTCTTAGGAATAATTGTAGATAACGCAGATTGAGCTCCTCGATGTACTCTAAAGCGGACATTGAAGTATATTTTCTTCTACTTTGAAACAGATATAATGAATTATTTGCAAAAGGAAAAATTATTATGATTTTCCACCGTATCCACTATCAAAATAGCGAAATATGACACTAACAATACGTCAACAACATCCAAGTGAAAAATATGTATTGCCGAATTAACTTGACGCTTATATGATGTTATATGACGTTTTGATACTTTTAATTTCAATTATCATCACATCCCATTCAAAATAAGAAAATATATTGTTCGAAACACATTGCGAAACAATATTTTTCGTAACTCGCGCTTGGTTACACAAATGTAGGGCTTTGTTTTATCAGTTCTCTAGGGGTAATGATAAATTTATGGCAATAACGTTTAACAGAGGAAAAGGCCGATTCTGTCTTTCTTCTAAGTTCTGGAACTACCGTCTTAATTCTCACTTTGGTACCTACGACCTGATCATAGATAAATAAAAGTATATAGATCGGAAAACTTCGCCGATTTTTGTGATAACGCGACACTGTGACATTGCTGGAGTCAGCCGAACTAAAAGCGTAGGGGATGTGAAATTTAGGTGGGGGTAAATGACAGGCTGTTCGAAATTAAGAAATTCCAATTGCATTCTTCTCTGTACGTGAATTTATGGAAACATATTAATTTCCAACCTGATTGGAATTAACCAAGCTGGAAATAAAAGTTTCCACTAATTCAAGATCAGAGAAAATGCAATTAGAATGGCTTCCTGAAATTATTTTGTCACAGGGAAATGAAGACTAGTTAATATAACAATTGCGAATTTAATTAGTTTAAGCGAAATTTCTGGGATTACAATCACAATAGGATTACAGTGAATAACTCTGAAAGTATGAATGATAGAAAATGTTGTGCAGGATCGTGAATGTTATCCCTACTTATGCGTTTCGTCCCTGGCGCACATATTTGGGCTCATCAGTATGGCTTGTGTGCGCCATGCCATAGACGCAGGGGATGTTAGAAGTTTAAGGGAGCCGCCGGGAGTTGAACCCGGCACCTAGTCGGTGTGAAACTTGAGCGCTAACCTCTAGGCCACCGAAGCGCTGTGATTGAGCTACGCGGGGGCTATATGAAGTGCCACCAAGTGATCCCTACACACTCCACTGCCAGTGACGGAGTGCCGCTACAGTTGAAAGTACAATTTCGGTTGAAGGAACCAATAAAAAATGCTTCGATCTGGAGCTACGTTTCGAAGTCTATTTAGCGTCTTCTTCAGGACAAGATCAATACATTAAAATTGAACAATTATTATTGTCATATCGTCTAATTATAAAAACATAAAACAACACATAGGTATATATGTTAGGCCCGAAGACCGAAAACGCTCAGTGGCCGGAAAAAACGGCCACATCGCGTTCTGGCTGTCTTCGAACGCACAGAACGCGTTTTGGTTGTTTTTAAACGCTCGCAACGCGTTCTGGTAATTGTTAAACAGCCGGAACGCGTTTGTCTAACGGCAATTGGTTCAAATGTAAGACCCTGTAGTTTTTTACATTTTTAGAATAATAAAAATAAGTTGTGTCCGAACATGTTTGCTACTTGTGGTCTAGCATTTCTTTATGAGCACTGAGCACTTACAAAACTATTGTATATTTGTCGACCCTGTACCTATTGGAATCAACATGTGATACATTTTTGGAATCATCTCAGCTAGAGTAATCCGGAAATGGAGATTAAATAGTTCAATTTAAAAAAAATGACGGTGATGTCATTACTCGAAAATAATTCACGCTGTATATTAGATTATTATTTTAAAATAAGGTAAATTAAAACAAAAATCGATGTGTTTCAGGATTATTTCTTAAAATGGTCTGATTAGCTAAAAATGAATTTGTTCCATACTTTATGGATACAATTTAAATGTACTATGTAATTCGAAATGTCATTCAAACAGTTCTTGTAAAAATAAGTAACTTACCTATGTAAAGTACACAAAAGTTCGGAAAAACCCGTCGTTTGTATTTAATTGTAGTTCTCAATAATTGAATTATTTCTAATAAAGTAATTAAAAGAGTTATAAATTCAAGTTTGTTTTGTTCTCCACAATAAGTTGGATTTGTAGAAAATAAATTGAAATTCATTTGTTCAATAAAGAACTTTTCGCTTTTTAATTCATGCATTTATATATTATATGCTCGACAATATAAGTTTATTAGTGTAACTTTCTTCCTAGAACTAAAAAACAATTATAAGAAATTTAATATTGTTGAAATGATTCGGCAAGAAAAACAGAACCCATCTTTGGTATCCAATTGTAGTTGTCAATAATTGAATTGTATTTCAATTTTCAACTTTGTTTTATGTAGGGACAATATAAATTTTATCCTACGCAGGTAGAAAGCGGCAACTAATACAAGTCGAACATTAAGAACGCGTTGTGAGCGTTGAACAATTGACAAAACGCGTTCCGGCTGTTTAACAATTACCAGAACGCGTTGCGAGCGTTTAAAAACAGCCAAAACGCGTTCTGTGCGTTCAAAGGCAGCTAGAACGCGATGTGGCCGTTTTTTCCGGCCACTGAGCGTTTTCGGTCTTCGGGCCTAACATATATTTCATACGACAGATTGAATTGTTGACTCTAATATTTGCAACGTAGATATTCAAGGAAAACTGAAAAAACCCATGTTGTCATATACTCAACCAATTGAATATTAACTAATATATACAATGTATTCAAAACACAGTGAATGTTATAGATTCCAAAAATTATACTTTCATACTTATAGTAATTTGTATATTGGCATGTCTGTTTAGTAAATAAATAAATAAATCATGATATGGTTACTTTACATTTATCATAATATGAAAAAAAAATTGGCATATACAAATGTGAAATAACAAAAACCTTTCCTCCGAACTGTTACAATGAAAGGATTAATAATTTACCATAAATTACAATTCATCATCATCATCATCATATAAATAATCTTATTTAGCTTGGTTTGAACAAAATGTTTTTACCGAATCAAAAATTCATTTCAAAAATAATATTTCAAATTAATTGATTATCTTTCAAGGATCTGGGACATAAAACAATAACCTGGCTAGATAAAACACTAATTGCTAATAAAAATATATACCTACCTCAAACAGTTATGAAAAGAAGAAGTCATATAGAAATTAGGAAAAAAATTAAAACACTAGAAACAAATTTCGGTAGGCTTAAGATCCCCAAAACTTCATTTTCTAGACCTATATTTCTTATGTTTCTCAAAATTTTTACTGGCTGTTTGATGGGATCTCTAGACTGGCCCAAAATTTGTTTTTCTGCAAGAATATTGCAGACATTTTTTATATTATTATACAGGGTGAGTCTTTGACCACTGCGTTAATTTTAACCATAGGTTCTTGAGATCAAAAGAAACACTTTTTCCATTACGGTTTTTCCATATTCAGCTGCGTTGAAAAGTTATAAGCATTTTCAGTTTTCACATTGGACAAATACCTCTCTGTAGTCCAGTTTAGTTTGAATGAAAAATACCTTCCACAGCTTCCACTAATGAATCTGAATTGTTTAAAAACAATATTTTTCCTCTAAAAAATGATTCACTCACTCATGTTTCATCCGATGAGGTCCATATCCAGAAGGAAGATACAGAATACTAATTTTTTGGTAAAAAAATTCAACACCATAAACATAGATTTTTGTTGTTCTACTATAATTTCTTTCTACTTCAAGATTATAAACAATCCCTTTCTAGTGAGAAATTCCAAAAAAACCTCAGAATTATTGGATGTTATCATCATACATTTGTAATTTTCTTCTTAAAATTTCCAAATCATGAAAACCATCATTTCTATGAAAACTTCCAAGGCAAGAGGTTGTCACTTTGCTTTTTTTTTCACTCAAAGCCAGAAAAAATTATCTATGATTTTCCAAACACTGATATTACTGAAGTTTCTTCTCCTTGACAGAGACCAGTGAACAGGTCTATGAAGTCTCTTGATATCATACTGTTAAAAATATGAAAATCTTTTTCGAAATCTTCAACAACAATGAATGATGTCACTACGAATAATTATTTTAAAGTGATGTTACTTTGCTTGATGATTGTTTTCTGTACTGAATCCCAATAACAATTTACTTGGATAGATTACAAGTATTCCCAGATTTAGATGTGCAATTATTCTTGCTTGAAAAAATGTTTGTTAGATCATTAATATGAATCTATTCTGTTTAGAATATAATTAATTACTGAACATGCATAAATTTTTGGATTTTATAATCAGAGTATCTGTTTTAATCATGTTAACAAAAACATAAATATTGAATAATGGTTATTCATAGATTATGTCAAATTTTAATACCTTACCATAGAATATCAATTTATTACAGAACCCCAGGAGAGAAAAAAATTAATAATTGCAAAGTTTTTTAAAATGAAAGATAATATCTGTAACCATTATTGATCTTTAGTTATAATTTTTCTCAGAATAACGAGAGTGCATTATTATCACATTAAAATGTTATTACAACGTCTCTGTGGTGGGCAGTTTCCAATAAAATAGTGTTCTGTATTTCCTGTTGTTTTGTTTCTGTTTGAAACTGTCAACAGTTATTTGTATCTTCAAGAGTGAGAAAAAGTAAAAAAAATTCTAGGGATAATTTCGATAGTTTGAAATAATTCAATTCAGTAGGGAAATGATTATGGTCGGAAAATGCATTCTATTTCAATCTTTCTTGTTTATGATTATGATATTGAAACTGGAAGCTATAGGCTTCCAGTTTCAATATTGATAAAATTTTAATTAATCATGCATCATAACAAACATTCAGAAATATTAAAATCCAGTCAAATTCTATTATCTCCTGAGTTTGTGAACCAGGTTGAATCGGAATGAAATAAAGATGTGAAAAAACCTCTATAAAGGTTCAAAACAAATCTAGGAGACTGGGTTCGAAGTTTTTAAAACTCATATTAGATTAATTTGAAGCATTCCTATCGATCGAATTGAGCCATAGACATTTCGTTATATCGACGACATGGAGGTAGAATAAGATTCCAGATATAACATGAGTTATCTTCAAATTTATGAAATTCTCAAAAGGTTCCCTCGCGTGCTCTAGATACCCGTGTGCGCTATAAATTGATTCCCTCGAATATCAATTCGTGACAACTTCGATGTTGGATATTATTTCTTTCTCATTCGAAAGAGATGCGGAAACATTGAATCGAAAGCAGTAAGTTTTTTGAAGAATGTTCGAATATTTCAACCAGACGCACGCGCAGTGTGTTCTCGCGCACAAAGTCCCGGTTGATTATTGATGAAATCGATCGTTTTCAGTTCCGTCCCGAAAACAGGGGATATGAAATAAAGATGTCAAAAAAATCTTTAAAGCCACAAAACAAATCTAGGAGACTGTGTTCGAAGTTTTTAAAACTCATATGAGCTTAATTTGAAGCATTCCTATGTTAAAATAGATATAATTTGATGAACCGTGAAAGTCTGAAGCTATAAAGAACCAGCTCTTCATAAAGACAAGTCTTCAATTTAACAGGTCCTGACAGAAAATATATTATCTATTTCAACGGTCATCATGAAAATATACCGAAGTACCTATGTGAGTGATGGAAATCTTTTTCTCTATTCATTATAGAATATTACTCTGGATTCAATATTAAACAAGGTGCTAGACATCATTAATAATGAATACAGCAAATGACAATTTAGATTTTGTAGTGAATGTAAGACAAAAATTGTTCAGTGGTTAATTTCATCCATAGTGTTTGGTGGTGGAACCATAGACTGGAGAAATTTCCTCAACCTTGTAGAAATATTTAATAAAGACATAAAATATGGCAACATTGAACAAATCTGATAATTGAATCATTTCAGCACAGAGTTGGATTTGGGAAAATCAGAAAATTTGGACAAAATTATATCGATTTAATTCCTTTCAACAAATATCTCAAGAACGGTGCAATTTAGGAGAAAAGATGAAGAATGATTTTATCTGCGAAAAAGACTAATGATCCAGGAAGTACAAGATACAGACCTTTAGTTCAAGTGATATTTGTTTTTCATGCAATTTAACCAATCTGTAGAGTAGTAGTGAGAAACCCACAAGAAATGGAATAAATCTGATGATGCCAAAATATGCATGACTGTTATCCAAAACCTTCTACAAGTGATCATTTCAAATGATATTGTCGTTTGAATATTACAGGTAAAATGCAATTTTTTTATGAAATTTCAACACCCTATATCTTTTGAAAGGGGCCAAATTTGGAAAAATGTTATTAAAAGAAAATGTTTCTTTTGACGTCAAGAATCTATGGTTAAAATTAACGCAGTGGTCAAAGACTCACCCTGTATAATATTACATATTGAGTGATGGTATACTGACATTTTATGGTCAAATTCGATGTTGGAATAGCTGTATTCTGTGGCAGTCGTGGAGAAAGGCATTTTATCTAAATAATAGGATATACAAACTAGATATGAGGAGTGTTGTTGTAATAATAATGAATCTATAATTACAGCATTTGTGACTAAAGATGTGTCTCAGTCCTCTCAGTTAGGATTCAATTGGATCACCTACAATAATGTGAATAAGAAATATTGTCTACATATTACTATGTTATACGTACTTACATCGAGTGGATCTAGATGCTCTAGACTCTAGAGGCAACTGTAAATTCCGCAGTATTTTTTATATCCATAATATTAATATCATGGGGCCCTATGAAAAGAAATAGAAAAATTAGTGTAAGAATGAGCCAAACTTTTTGAATGCTGCATAAAACATTACTACTACAACAATATAAGATTTCAACATACTTTTTACTGACTGATCTTCCACAGGAGACAGCTGACCTACTTCCTCGGTATTTATTCCAAGGTTACTGGTTCTTCAGACATTTCTATTTTGATCCTAAATCCACTATAATAGGAATTTGAAATATGAATAGGAAAAAAGTTTGTAAAGTATGTGTATGAAAGATGCAAGTTTTAGAAGACATTCAAAAATTTCTTCAACAAGTTAAAATAGTCGATGTAAAACTTATTTGGTGGCACTTCTTCCTTATGAGATACTCCCTTTTCCAATAGAAAGTTTCCGAAGCTTCTGAAAAGAATAACGATTTAAGAAACATTGTGAGCCTTTCACAATTCTACAACAATTCATCTATAAAATATTCTCATATAATGAGGTTGAAACTATTTACGATATGTCCATGTAAGATGTTTGAGTAATAAAATTTGCAAATTACAAAACAAGAAGCGTACCTAACTTCCCAACATCATGGTTCAGAAATAAGCATGGTTCAGCATCAGCTTCAATAAGACTTTCTGCTTTATTATTGAAAAGGACAAAATCCTCAGGTCTGAAATGTTTATCACAAATCCTGTAATTGTCGTAAATATCTCTTTGGGATTTCGCCTTCAAATCTTCTCTTTCAATTCTGAGCAACCACTTCTCCGATAACTACAAGTTTAATTATATTGAAATAAACAGTTTGTGGTAGTTTGTAATTATTTGTTACACTCTCCTCCCTACTTAGTGGAAATCTACGGAAATGGAAACTACACTTTTTCCCACATTTCGATGAACATCCTGGAACAACACGTTGTTTAGTAAGGAACTTTCCAGCCCCTGGTCCTAATCGTCTAACCGTCCACACTCTGTCTTGATCTGTGCTAATCTTCTTCTGTCCACTAGAGTACTAGAGGGTGTCCCGATTCCGTCTATTCTAATTACACTACTAATCGTTTATTCCCATAGACATATAAAGAGATAGACCTAGCATTTCATTCATAAATCTGTTGAAATTAATAGCCAACATTGAATTATTTCACCATGTGTCAGAAAAAGACAGAAATGCTTCCTAGCATTTTGGCAACGCTGCAGAAAGAAGTCAGCAAATACTCGATGGCGTACTGATTTAATGGTTTCGTTTAATTTTTGAGGTACCTTCAAAATTAGAAATATTTGAGATTATTATAGAAAACCTGTAGAATTGGGTGTAATTATTGTTTATATGAAGAGAAATAACAAACAAGAAACCCCACCATAAGTTTACAAAGGTAAATGTTTTGAATACAATGTCGAAAAACAATAAGTATCTGAGTATTTTCCGGTCATTTCACAAACCTTGTAATATCAATTGTTTTTCTTAGAAATATTTATGAACTATTTTAATAAATGAGTATAGTTGCAAATTTTTCATAAATATCCGTGACCATTTAAAAAAGTTTTAGACTCCGAAACCTCTAATTGCACTCGAATCTGAAACTCATTCTATTTGAGTCTACAGTATCCATGTTGGCTGTTCGGATTCTGTTGACACTTGTACAGCGATATATAAATTACTGATATCGACAAAAATCATTATTCAAATGACTACGATATCATCAGTTGATCGATAAACCACCCGAATGTTTCACTATCAACAATGAATAATTAAACAAGGACAAATTAGAACTTGTTATAATGGCAGTAGACAGCCAATTTCCGTTCATAAATAAGTTACTCGTTTCAGTTTCACCCTGAATCCGACTGAACATATTGAACCTTGTCAGAACCGAAGAGATGGTGGATTATAAGAATGCCAAATCAATTTATGACTTCACTGTTAACAATATCAACGGAGAAGCAGTACATTTAGAGAAATACAGAGGACATGTTTGCATTATAGTGAACGTAGCATCTGAATGTGGATTCACAAAAAATCATTATGAAGAACTTGTAGAAATCTACGATCAATATTCAGAGACTAAAGGTCTGAGAATTCTGGCATTTCCTTGCAATCAATTTGCAGCTCAAGAACCCGGCAGCAGTGCAGAAATTATGGAATTCATAAAGTCTAAACATGTCAATTTTGATGTTTTCGAAAAGGTTAATGTCAACGGAAGTGATGGGAGTCCGCTATGGAAATACCTCAAATTGAAGCAAGGAGGTGTTTTGGGTGATTTCATCAAATGGAACTTCACCAAATTCATCATCGATAAAGAAGGACAACCGGTTGAAAGACATGGACCAAACCTTAGTCCGAAAGAACTTGTGGCATCACTGGAGAAATATTGGTAAACAGAGAAAATCAAGTATTCGGTGAATTCTTTGTTCAGAAATTTCAAAGTTAGTTCAACTTAGCGTATGTAGTACCTACTAAGTTCACTATAAATTTATTCTCGAATTTTTCAACAAGTGTTGTGATATAACACGGATGCAAAACTTGATTGGGGTCAAACTTGAAACCACAGCCATTAAAATCACAGATTTTGAAATTAAAATTTTGAACAAGGCAGAAAAATTTTTCTTGACCAATAATTGAGATTAACATGCATTATTCATGTTAGAACGATCCCTTTTTATTATTGATGTTCCTGACTTCATAAAAATTGTTTCATCGTGGAATATTATAAACGACTCTTTCAATCTGATTTGTACTCAATTTTGTACGAAATTGAATAAATAAATAAATATGTATTATGAACGTGAAATATTGAATTCAGAAAAATAATTTTTTTGTCATCAGAACAATGGAGTATTTGACACAGGAACTTCTATCATAAATATGCTCAACAGTAATCTTC
Source organism: Micraspis discolor (assembly GCA_030674115.1). NCBI lineage: Eukaryota > Metazoa > Arthropoda > Insecta > Coleoptera > Coccinellidae > Micraspis > Micraspis discolor. The sequence continues at coordinate 1,218,735 of JARTUT010000443.1, forward strand.
TGTTATAATTCATAATAGAGAATAGTACGAGTTTAAGGAACAATTTCTGTTACGGCGAATATAGGACATTAATCTTTCAGAAATATCAGGGAATCATCAATGTAAATCTCATTCGTTGATTAAACGACAATTACAAATTGCAGTATTTTTATTCATTCCAATTATGTATAATCAAAGGAAGGACATATTAGGTAACAAAATCTGAATAAAAATTTGGAAGTCCCTACATTTCAGAAATTTCAATGAGAGAAATTTACTTGCATGTTTGTTATTTCATCCCGTTTTCAAACCCATTAACGAACATTAACGAAAACTTTCATAAAATCCTTGCATGACGTCGAATTTATGCCTTTTTTCCATTCTGAATGATCAAAATAGTTGCATTGAATATTCGTGATTTGAATATATATATTGCATATTGAGAAATATCGGCCTTAAAAATAAAAAATCGACATAATCAGCGATTGAACAGTTCGTCAATAATCGACATATCGCGTATCCAATAATTGACACAATAATATATTAAAACTAGCTGACCCGGCCTACGTTGTTTTGCTATATAAATAATTTTTAAGTAATTTCTAGTGTAGACAAAGAGTAGTTTACTTATTGTAAGTGTGTAAGAATGTGGTATATACGTAAAAAGGCATGGAGTGCTGTGAACGATGAGGGAATATCAAAATAAGTAAAGGCAAACATTATTTTTAAGTTAATATTAGTTATTCCTTAAAATTATATATCATTAATTAATCAATTACGACAGTAACACTAACAAACAATCTCCTAATGTTATAGCGTGAACAATATTTTTTGTTAGTCCATCTTTAGCTAACACAAACGAACTGGATGGTTTTCCCACTCGAAAGCATGCCATGTCATAGGTTGCCAAATATTTCCCTTCCGCCTTTTTGTCTTTTGAATTCCGCGGCTATGTACAAAGCGCTACAGAGCTCGTAACTCGCAATACTATACATAATTTGAATGGTCTTGACATAACCTACAAAACGACGCTATGCATGATCAGTTAGGATCAGACATATAGAGTGGGGAGAATATGCTTCGACCACTGCGCATCCAAAATTGGGGGTTAAATTCTTATGTCAAATTTCGACCATTTTTATACTTTTGTAATCAGCTGTTCTAAGTTGACATACTTGTCAGGTGAATTAAAAATTGCTCGAATTTTACATTGTGCTGATAGAAACTTCGATACTTTCAACATGTCTTGTATTGTTAAAACGTGTAATAACTATAAAACAAAGAAGGTCGAGGAAATTTCATTTTATGCGTAAGTTTTTATTGAAATTATCCGACTGATCATACCGCATGGCATTGTTTATCTGCTCAGTGTCGTGTTGTTTACTTTCCACAGTAATATGATTCCTTTTAGTTTCCCAAAATCAGTTGATATGAGGACAGTTTGGACTGATATTCTGAGTATAGATTCTGAAGCTAAAGATTTTTTTAAGAAATTGATATGCTCTATACATTTCATTTTCTTTTTAATTTATACCAACTATCCCTCAGGTACACTGCTTTCTACACCAATGAAAAAGTATAAAAATGGCGGACGAAAAATTAGCCACTTTGCGCATCTCGAAGATCATTCTCCCCACTCTATATCTCTGGTTACAGAGCTCCGCAGCGCTTTGTACATAGCCGCGAAATTCAAAGCACTCGTTCTCATACATACATTTTTGGTGAAAAACAAAAAATTTAGGCACTGGAATTGCTTTTAACTTTTTTCATCCTCCCTTACTTTTCCCACATCTCAGAAAAAAAATGAAAATTGAAACAAATATACCAACAATCCAATTTCAGGATAATGAGGTTATAGATTATAGAGTTATAAAATATAATTATAGAGTTATAAATGAAATAATAGAAAATATTGAAATAAATAACCTCACTTAAGCCTTAATCGTGAAGAGTCGGTTAAAAACCATTTTTCGCGCTTCATTTTACTTGCCCATTCTTTTCTACGCTTGGCATCTTTGGAAAAACATTTTATAACAAACACTTTTTCTGAGGAATTGGAACAACCAATCTATCCACTTTAGAAAATATATTAATCTCAATAACACCATTGAGTATAAATCTATCTAGAGGGGAAACGCAGTTCAAAGAAATGAAGCCAAAAATTCTACCGGTAAGGTGGCGGTCTCAAGCGTGTTAAAACGGTAACAATTATTTCATTGTATTTATGGTTGCAGCGACTTGGTCTCTCTGTTTGAGCTGGTCTGAGCCAGGGCCGGTTTTATTCGACATCACCTCTCAGAATATTTTATTATTTATATATATTGACTTACTGTCAAATGATCTGTGTATATTTAAATGACGATTTTAATGAATGAATTATGGACATATTGTTGGTGATATCAAATACGTGAAGTGAATTTAGATCAGTTATGCATGTACACAAGAAAATTGTATGTAACATATATACCCGTTCGGAATTTTTTTACCGAAGTTATGAGAAGAAAACATTCCTCACCCCGTCCACCGCTTAGCCTTCATTCCATAGGGTTGAAATTTCAACGCAAGATAGACAATTTTATGCTTGACCATGCTCTAAAATTTCAACCCATTCGAAATTTTTTATCCGAAGTTATGAGAAGAAAAACCGTTGCTACCTCCTCCACCACTTAGCCTTCACCCCAGAGGGTTGAAATTTCAACACAAGATAGATACATGTATGCTTAACCATTCCCTTGAATTTCAACCCATTCGGAATTTTTTGTCCCGAGTTATGAGAAAAAAACCTTACTCACCCCCACCTCCACTTAGCCTTCACCCCAGAGGGTTGAAATTTCAATACAAGATGTATAATCATCAACTTAACCATTTTTCAAAATTTCAATTCATTCGGAATTTTTTATCCAGAGTTATAAGAAAAAAGCCCTTTTCACCCCTCCCCTCTTAAGCCTTTCCTCCAGAGGGTGGAAATATTCATTGCCGCTAATTATTTCGTTCCCCATGCTTTATTGACTGGACTAACAACGCGAATGGAAAGAATAAGGTTTTATTCCTGATCCTCAGGAACAACTTGCTATGACCTAACTCTCAGGGGGTGTTAGTTCTAGGAAATTATTAATAAAAGCGGGGTGATTAAATTATCTATTTGGAAACGTATTTACAAATTTTAAAAGGTTGACCCATAAACGCACGTGCCCTTATAGTTCTTACAATATCTCATAATTTGTCAAAATTCTCTTTAATTTACAGAATTACCAGGATTGGCTTTTATCGGACAAATAATCATAAAAAAAGAAATAATTATTTCTTCAAGCGATTCACAAATCTCTATCTTCATTCATATCGGTTGAATAGTCTGAATTGAAATTCCATGATCTTGTCAACAAGAGAGAACAGATAATTAAAAGGTTGGATCTGACCTTGCAGAGAGTTCTCGGTGGTAGTACACCCCTTCAGTTGCGTAGTAGTATGATCTCGGGTTCACTACGGGCTGTCTAATTCTTTCATCCAATTTTCTCGACCTATCTTTTCCTCTATTCCAATTTTCCTCTATTCCATTCAGATAGTCAGGAATTCAAGCGACCTCCGGTAAGAGTCCTCGGCGTCCTCGCCTCGGATCCAAACGACTTGAAGTACAATCAAAAGAAAAAAAACCTTCTGCAAGATTTAGAATAATGAAATTTACGATATAAAACTGAAAGTTGTAACTAAGCAACTTTATTTAATTATATAGATAGAATAATTTTGGCCAGCTAGCTGGAGAGCAGGTAAAATGATTTGATGCCTCTACCCTAATCAATGAAAGTTCAAATTGGAACAGTCGTTAATTATTCCACTTTTTACAAATATCAGTTATTTACAAATGTACAGTCAAATTTGAGTGGAATTGACAAGATGTTCGGTCATGTATGTTTCACAGGTAATCACTATCCCCTTCACTGAAACTTATCTTGTTTATCCTTGTATATTGAGATTCCAGGAAAATTATCTCCTCTGGTGGTTTTTCAGTTGAAGAAGTGTTCGGTAATTATCTTCTCTGGTGGTTTTTCAGTTGAAGAAACGTTCGATAATTATCTTCTCTGGTGGTTTTTCATTCAAAGAAATGTTCTGTACGCCACTGCTGCAAGTTGGCAATAAGCTCTCAACTTCAATGAATTTTGTACTTGATAGGTCGACGACAAAATTCCATAGCCCGACGGGTTTGGCTGTGAAAATCGGGTTTATCAGTTTTGACTTGATAAAAATCGCTTAGTTTCCATCGTTCTCTAAATGCATCGTTTTACAAACGAAAATCTTTTAAAAGAAGAAAAAATAACCACGTGTTCAGAAAAGAACCCAATGGCGCAGATAGTTCGACACTAAAAATTCAGAGAACTCTGGACACCGAGAAAACAAAAAAATTAAATAATTAAAATTGAAATTGAATAATAAAGTTAAGTACAATATCAAAGTAAATGAAGGTGAGCTGATCCACCAGATATTCTCAAATGGAAAAGTGAAAAATGGCGGTCCGACCAGAATTATACATCTTTTTGTCATCTACACAAAAAATAATTAAATGCATTAAATAAACATGACATTTAGGATCGAATAAACCCTGTCTGATCATAAATGAAAACTTACCGGAAAATCTCTTCCGCCAGGAAAAATTCGCACATAAAATCTACGAAAACACTTCAAACGTGTTATTTCAGCAGCTTCTCGACAGTGAAAAAGACAAACGGGATCCAGAACATCGACCATGTGATATCGACCGATTCGGCGCGTTAAGTAGATCATTCCAATGACAAATGAAACGCTCACAGACAGTTTTAAAGCGGATTTCTGCGGTTAATTAAAATTGGTAAATCATGGTGCTACAAAGTAAACATCAAAAAAACTTACGAGATGTTGTGCGGCTTTGAAATGCTCTGAAGACCTTAATACGTATTCAAATCCCTCTAAGGAAATAATTTCACCTGATGAAATTATTATATTTCGTATTATCGTCAACTTGGAAAACGAAATCCGATTTCTCGATAATTTTCCACACAGAAAATCTAAAATAATCTCTTCCAAGCGTCTTCGTCAATCGAATAATGGAAATGAACCGCGCCAGCTGTGAAGAATTGCGATAAGAACACCGGACAAAAAATATTCGCTCGTCCACGGCATTTGTTCGCCATCTACCAACAACAACTAGTAAGAATTATGCTAAAATAATAACCTTTTTACTGAAAGTACCCTCGTCAGAATACAGAGGGCCATCATAATGATTTTTGAATTTTCATTTTCTTCACAAGAAAATCAAACCGTAACAGCCAATTTCTGTTCATAAATAAGTTACTCGTTTCAGTTTCACCCTTAATCCGACTGAACATATTGAACCTTGCCAGAACCGAAGAGATGGTGGATTATAAGAATGCCAAATCAATTTATGACTTCACTGTTAAGAATATCAACGGAGAAGCAGTACATTTAGAGAAGTACAGAGGACATGTTTGCATTATAGTGAACGTAGCATCAGAATGTGGATTCACAAAAAATCATTATGAAGAACTTGTAGAAATCTACGATCAATATTCAGAGACTAAAGGTCTGAGAATTCTGGCATTTCCTTGCAATCAATTTGCAGCTCAAGAACCCGGCAGCAGTGCAGAAATTATGGAATTCATAAAGTCTAAACATGTCAATTTTGATGTTTTCGAAAAGGTTAATGTCAACGGAAGTGATGGGAGTCCGCTATGGAAATACCTCAAATTGAAGCAAGGAGGTGTTTTGGGTGATTTCATCAAATGGAACTTCACCAAATTCATCATCGATAAAGAAGGACAACCGGTTGAAAGACATGGACCAAACCTTAGTCCGAAAGAACTTGTGGCATCACTGGAGAAATATTGGTAAACAGAGAAAATCAAGTATTCGGTGAATTCTTTGTTCAGAAATTTCAAAGTTAGTTCAACTTAGCGTATGTAGTACCTACTAAGTTCACTATAAATTTATTCTCGAATTTTTTCAACAAGTGTTGTGATATAACACGGATGCAAAACTTGATTGGGGTCAAACTTGAAACCACAGCCATTAAAATCACAGATTTTGAAATTAAAATTTTGAACAAGGCAGAAAATTTTTCTTGACCAATAATTGAGATTAACATGCATTATTCATGTTAGAACGATCCCTTTTTATTATTGATGTTCCTGACTTCATAAAAATTGTTTCATCGTGGAATATTATAAACGACTCTTTCAATCCGATTTGTACTCAATTTTGTACGCAATTGAATAAATAAATAAATATGTATTATGAACGTGAAATATTGAATTCAGAAAATAATTTTTTGTCATCAGAACAATGGAGTATTTGACACAGGAACTTCTATCATAAATATGCTCAACAGTAATCTTCTGTTATAATTCATAATAGAGAATAGTACGAGTTTAAGGAACAATTTCTGTTACGGCGAATATAGGACATTAATCTTTCAGAAATATCAGGGAATCATCAATGTAAATCTCATTCGTTGATTAAACGACAATTACAAATTGCAGTATTTTTATTCATTCCAATTATGTATAATCAAAAGAAGGACATATTAGGTAACAAAATCTGAATAACAATTTGGAAGTCCCTACATTTCAGAAATTTCAATGAGAGAAATTTACTTGCATGTTTTTTGTTTCATCCCGTTTTCAAACCCATTAACGAACATTAACAAAAACTTTCATAAAATCCTTGCATGACGTCGAATTTATGCCTTTTTTCCATTCTGAATGATCAAAATAGTTGCATTGAATATTCGTGATTTGAATATATATATTGCATATTGAGAAATATCGGCCTTAAAAATAAAAAATCGACATAATCAGCGATTGAACAGTTCGTCAATAATCGACATATCGCGTATCCAATAATTGACACAAAAATATATTAAAACTAGCTGACCCGGCCTACGTTGTATTGCTATATAAATAATTTTTAAGTAATTTCTAGTGTAGACAAAGAGTAGTTTACTTATTGTAAGTGTGTAAGAATGTGGTATATACGTAAAAAGGCATGGAGTGCTGTGAACGATGAGGGAATATCAAAATAAGTAAAGGCAAACATTATTTTTAAGTTAATATTAGTTATTCATTAAAATTATATATCATTAATTAATCAATTACGACAGTAACACTAACAAACAATCTCCTAATGTTATAGCGTGAACAATATTTTTGTTAGTCCATCTTTAGCTAACACAAACGAACTGGATGGTTTTCCCACTCGAAAGCATGCCATGTAATAGGTTGCCAAATATTTCCCTTCCGCCTTTTTGTCTTTTGAATTCCGCGGCTATGTACAAAGCGCTACAGAGCTCGTAACTCGCAATACTATACATAATTTCAATGGTCTTGACATAACCTACAAAACGACGCTATGCATGATCAGTTAGGATCAGACATATAGAGTGGGGAGAATATGCTTCGACCACTGCGCATCCAAAATTGGGGTTAAATTCTTATGTCAAATTTCGACCATTTTTATACTTTTGTAATCAGCTGTTCTAAGTTGACATACTTGTCAGGTGAATTAAAATTGCTCGAATTTTACATTGTGCTGATAGAAACTTCGATACTTTCAACATGTCTTGTATTGTTAAAACGTGTAATAACTATAAAACAAAGAAGGTCGAGGAAATTTCATTTTATGCGTAAGTTTTTATTGAAATTATCCGACTGATCATACCGCATGGCATTGTTTATCTGCTCAGTGTCGTGTTTTTTACTTTACACAATAATATGATTCTTTTAGTTTTCCAAAATCAGTTGATATGAGGACAGTTTGGACTGATATTCTGAGTATAGATTCTGAAGCTAAAGATTTTTCTAAGAAATTGATATGCTCTATACATTTCATTTTCTTTTTAATTTATACCAACTATCCCTCAGGTACACTGCTTTCTACACCAATGAAAAAGTATAAAAATGGCGGACGAAAAATTAGCCACTTTGCGCATCTCGAAGATCATTCTCCCACTCTATATCTCTGGTTACAGAGCTCCGTAGCGCTTTGTACATAGCCGCGAAATTGAAGCACTCGTTCTCATACATACATTTTTGGTGAAAAACAAAAAATTTAGGCACTGGAATTGCTTTTAACTTTTTTCATCCTCCCTTACTTTTCCCACATCTCAGAAAAAAAATGAAAATTGAAACAAATATACCAACAATCCAATTTCAGGATAATGAGGTTATAGATTATAGAGTTATAAAATATAATTATAGAGTTATAAATGAAATAATAGAAAATATTGAAATAAATAACCTCACTTAAGCCTTAATCGTGAAGAGTCGGTTAGAAACCATTTTTGCGCTTCATTTTACTTGCCCATTCTTTTCTACGCTTGGCATCTTTGGAAAAACATTTTATAACAAACACTTTTTCTGAGGAATTGGAACAACCAATCTATCCACTTTAGAAAATATATTAATCTCAATAACACCATTGAGTATAAATCTATCTAGAGGGGAAACGCAGTTCAAAGAAATGAAGCCAAAAATTCTACCGGTAAGGTGGCGGTCTCAAGCGTGTTAAAACGGTAACAGTTATTTCATTGTATTTATGGTTGCAGCGACTTGGTCTCTCTGTTTGAGCTGGTCTGAGCCAGGGCCGGTTTTATTCGACATCACCTCTCAGAATATTTTATTATTTATATATATTGACTTACTGTCAAATGATCTGTGTATATTTAAATGACGATTTTAATGAATGAATTATGGGCATATTGTTGGTGATATCAAATACGTGAAGTGAATTTAGATCAGTTATGCATGTACACAAGAAAATTGTATGTAACATATATACCCGTTCGGAATTTTTTTACCGAAGTTATGAGAAGAAAACATTCCTCACCCCGTCCACCGCTTAGCCTTCATTCCATAGGGTTGAAATTTCAACGCAAGATAGACAATTTTATGCTTGACCATGCTCTAAAATTTCAACCCATTCTGAATTTTTTATCCGAAGTTATGAGAAGAAAAACCGTTGTTACCCCCTCCACCACTTAGCCTTCACCCCAGAGGGTTGAAATTTCAACACAAGATAGATAGTTGTATGCTTAACCATTCCCTTGAATTTCAACCCATTCGGAATTTTTTGTCCCGAGTTATGAGAAAAAAACCTTACTCACCCCCACCTCCACTTAGCCTTCACCCCAGAGGGTTGAAATTTCAATACAAGATGTATAATCATCAACTTAACCATTTTTCAAAATTTCAATTCATTCGGAATTTTTTATCCAGAGTTATAAGAAAAAAGCCCTTTTCACCCCTCCCCTCTTAAGCCTTTCCTCCAGAGGGTGGAAATATTCATTGCCGCTAATTATTTCGTTCCCCATGCTTTATTGACTGGACTAACAACGCAAATGGAAAGAATAAGGTTTTATTCCTGATCCTCAGGAACAACTTGCTATGACCTAACTCTCAGGGGGTGTTAATTCTAGGAAATTATTAATAAAAGCGGGGTGATTAAATTATCTATTTGGAAACGTATTTACAAATTTTAAAAGGTTGACCCATAAACGCACGTGCCCTTATAGTTCTTACAATATCTCATAATTTGTCAAAATAAATGATTCTCTTTAATTTACAGAATTACCAGGATTGGCTTTTATCGGACCAATAATCATAAAAAAAGAAATAATTATTTCTTCAAGCGATTCACAAATCTCTATCTTCATTCATATCGGTTGAATAGTCTGAATTGAAATTCCATGATCTTGTCAACAAGAGAGAACAGATAATTAAAAGGTTGGATCTGACCTTGCAGAGAGTTCTCGGTGGTAGTACACCCCTTCAGTTGCGTAGTAGTATGATCTCGGGTTCACTACGGGCTGTCTAATTCTTTCATCCAATTTTCTCGACCTATCTTTTCCTCTATTCCAATTTTCCTCTATTCCATTCAGATAGTCAGGAATTCAAGCGACCTACGGTAAGAGTCCTCGGCGTCCTCGCCTCGGATCCAAACGACTTGAAGTACAATCAAAAGAAAAAAAACCTTCTGCAAGATTTAGAATAATGAAATTTACGATATAAAACTGAAAGTTGTAACTAAGCAACTTTATTTAATTATATAGATAGAATAATTTTGGCCAGCTAGCTGGAAAGCAGGTAAAATGATTTGATGCCTCTACCTAATCAATGAAAGTTCAAATTGGAACAGTCGTTAATTATTCCACTTTTTACAAATATCAGTTATTTACAAATGTACAGTCAAAATTGAGTGGAATTGACAAGATGTTCGGTCATGTATGTTTCACAGGTAATCACTATCCCCTTCACTGAAACTTATCTTGTTTATCCTTGTATATTGAGATTCCAGGAAAATTATCTCCTCTGGTGGTTTTTCAGTTGAAGAAGTGTTCGGTAATTATCTTCTCTGGTGGTTTTTCAGTTGAAGAAACGTTCGATAATTATCTTCTCTGGTAGTTTTTCATTCAAAGAAATGTTCTGTACGCCACTGCTGCAAGTTGGCAATAAGCTCTCAACTTCAATGAATTTTGTACTTGATAGGTCGACGACAAAATTCCATAGCCCGACGGGTTTGGCTGTGAAAATCGGGTTTATCAGTTTTGACTTGATAAAAATCGCTTAGTTTCCATCGTTCTCTAAATGCATCGTTTTACAAACGAAAATCTTTTAAAAGAAGAAAAAATAACCACGTGTTCAGAAAAGAACCCAATGGCGCAGATAGTTCGACACTAAAAATTCATAGAACTCTGGACACCGAGAAAACAAAAAAATTAAATAATTAAAATTGAAATTGAATAATAAAGTTAAGTACAATATCAAAGTAAATGAAGGTGAGCTGATCCACCAGATATTCTCAAATGGAAAAGTGAAAAATGGCGGTCCGACCAGAATTATACATCTTTTTGTCATCTACACAAAAAAATAATTAAATGCATTAAATAAACATGACATTTAGGATCGAATAAACCCTGTCTGATCATAAATGAAAACTTACCGGAAAATCTCTTCCGCCAGGAAAAATTCGCACATAAAATCTACGAAAACACTTCAAACGTGTTATTTCAGCAGCTTCTCGACAGTGAAAAAGACAAACGGGATCCAGAACATCGACCATGTGATATCGACCGATTCGGCGCGTTAAGTAGATCATTCCAATGACAAATGAAACGCTCACAGACAGTTTTAAAGCGGATTTCTGCGGTTAATTAAAATTGGTAAATCATGGTGCTACAAAGTAAACATCAAAAAAACTTACGAGATGTTGTGCGGCTTTGAAATGCTCTGAAGACCTTAATACGTATTCAATCCCTCTAAGGAAATAATTTCACCTGATGAAATTATTATATTTCGTATTATCGTCAACTTGGAAAACGAAATCCGATTTCTCGATAATTTTCCACACAGAAAATCTAAAATAATCTCTTCCAAGCGTCTTCGTCAATCGAATAATGGAAATGAACCGCGCCAGCTGTGAAGAATTGCGATAAGAACACCGGACAAAAAATATTCGCTCGTCCACGGTATTTGTTCGCCATCTACCAACAACAACTAGTAAGAATTATGCTAAAATAATAACCTTTTTACTGAAAGTACCCTCGTCAGAATACAGAGGGCCATCATGATTTTTGAATTTTCATTTTCTTCACAAGAAAATCAAACCGTAACAGCCAATTTCTGTTCATAAATAAGTTACTCGTTTCAGTTTCACCCTTAATCCGACTGAACATATTGAACCTTGCCAGAACCGAAGAGATGGTGGATTATAAGAATGCCAAATCAATTTATGACTTCACTGTTAAGAATATCAACGGAGAAGCAGTACACTTAGAGAAGTACAGAGGACATGTTTGCATTATAGTGAACGTAGCATCAGAATGTGGATTCACAAAAATCATTATGAAGAACTTGTAGAAATCTACGATCAATATTCAGAGACTAAAGGTCTGAGAATTCTGGCATTTCCTTGCAATCAATTTGCAGCTCAAGAACCCGGCAGCAGTGCAGAAATTATGGAATTCATAAAGTCTAAACATGTCAATTTTGATGTTTTCGAAAAGGTTAATGTCAACGGAAGTGATGGGAGTCCGCTATGGAAATACCTCAAATTGAAGCAAGGAGGTGTTTTGGGTGATTTCATCAAATGGAACTTCACCAAATTCATCATCGATAAAGAAGGACAACCGGTTGAAAGACATGGACCAAACCTTAGTCCGAAAGAACTTGTGGCATCACTGGAGAAATATTGGTAAACAGAGAAAATCAAGTATTCGGTGAATTCTTTGTTCAGAAATTTCAAAGTTAGTTCAACTTAGCGTATGTAGTACCTACTAAGTTCACTATAAATTTATTCTCGAATTTTTTCAACAAGTGTTGTGATATAACACGGATGCAAAACTTGATTGGGGTCAAACTTGAAACCACAGCCATTAAAATCACAGATTTTGAAATTAAATTTTTGAACAAGGCAGAAAAATTTTTCTTGACCAATAATTGAGATTAACATGCATTATTCATGTTGGAACGATCCCTTTATATTATTGATGTTCTGACTTCATAAAAATTGTTTCATCGTGGAATATTATAAACGACTCTTTCAATCTGATTTGTACTAAATTTTGTACGAAATTGAATAAATAAATAAATATGTATTATGAACGTGAAATATTGAATTCAGAAAAATAATTTTTTGTCATCAGAACAATGGAGTATTTGACACAGGAACTTCTATCATAAATATGCTCAACAGTAATCTTCTGTTATAATTCATAATAGAGAATAGTACGAGTTTAAGGAACAATTTCTGTTACGGCGAATATAGGACATTAATCTTTCAGAAATATCAGGGAATCATCAATGTAAATCTCATTCGTTGATTAAACGACAATTACAAATTGCAGTATTTTTATTCATTCCAATTATGTATAATCAAAGGAAGGACATATTAGGTAACAAAATCTGAATAAAAATTTGGAAGTCCCTACATTTCAGAAATTTCAATTAGAGAAATTTACTTGCATGTTTTTGTTTCATCCCGTTTTCAAACCCATTAACGAACATTAACAAAAACTTTCATAAAATCCTTGCATGACGTCGAATTTATGCCTTTTTTCCATTCTGAATGATCAAAATAGTTGCATTGAATATTCGTGATTTGAATATATATATTGCATATTGAGAAATATCGGCCTTAAAAATAAAAAAATCGACATAATCAGCGATTGAACAGTTCGTCAATAATCGACATATCGCGTATCCAATAATTGACACAATAATATATTAAAACTAGCTGACCCGGCCTACGTTGTTTTGCTATATAAATAATTTTTAAGTAATTTCTAGTGTAGACAAAGAGTAGTTTACTTATTGTAAGTGTGTAAGAATGTGGTATATACGTAAAAAAGGCATGGAGTGCTGTGAACGATGAGGGAATATCAAAATAAGTAAAGGCAAACATTATTTTTAAGTTAATATTAGTTATTCCTTAAAATTATATATCATTAATTAATCAATTACGACAGTAACACTAACAAACAATCTCCTAATGCTATAGCGTGAACAATATTTTTTGTTAGTCCATCTTTAGCTAACACAAACGAACTGGATGGTTTTTCCACTCGAAAGCATGCCATGTAATAGGTTGCCAAATATTTCCCTTCCGCCTTTTGTCTTTTGAATTCCGCGGCTATGTACAAAGCGCTACAGAGCTCGTAACTCGCAATACTATACATAATTTCAATGGTCTTGACATAACCTACAAAACGACGCTATGCATGATCAGTTAGGATCAGACATATAGAGTGGGGAGAATATGCTTCGACCACTGCGCATCCAAAATTGGGGGTTAAATTCTTATGTCAAATTTCGACCATTTTTATACTTTTGTAATCAGCTGTTCTAAGTTGACATACTTGTCAGGTGAATTAAAAATTGCTCGAATTTTACATTGTGCTGATAGAAACTTCGATAGTTTCAACATGTCTTGTATTGTTAAAACATGTAAAAACTATAAAACAAAGAAGGTCGAGGAAATTTCATTTTATACGTAAGTTTTTATTGAAATTATCCGACTGATCATACCGCATGGCATTGTTTATCTGCTCAGTGTCGTGTTGTTTACTTTACACAATAATATGATTCTTTTTATAATGTTTATCAAACGCAATTTATAATCATACAATTGTTCATTAACTTGACAACATATCACTTATGAACGATAGGATTAATACCATTCATAACAAATTGTAGAATATCAATCGATGCAATCAATTTATTAGAATCAAGCATGTTTGATATATGAAGAATAAGTTCAAACTAATTGATAAATTTGAAGTTAGAAGATTGCATAGATCAGTATAAATGACCTTCAATTGAAGAATTCTGGACGAAATATTCATTATCAATATATAGTAAACGGTCGAAATTCATGGTCAATTATAGTCGAACGTCATCCTGAATATTCGAAACAGAGGCAGAGAATCATGAATTATGGATTCACAAATTAACAGTCAATATGAGTCGATTATACAATTATCAAAGAATCGTTTGCAACTCAAATTGGAAGAAAGTCGAATTATCAAAGTTGACGATTGAAATATCATGTAATAATTGACAGTGAAAGAACTTGAACGATATTGGATGAAATAGTTGTGAAACGATGCAATTACAGAATTTGTAAATTGTAAAGTTATCATCAAATGTAATATCACTAAAGTTTATCAATTAAATCAATTTATTGAACTAATGATGAAAAGTCTAATTATCGACAAAATTTGATTCAACGAATGCATTATACATGTTTTGAAATTCATATTTGAACAAATTTGAAATATTGTTAGAAAATTCATTTGAAGTTATCTTACATAGTGAATATTTATAAACTAATTGTTTCAAAATCATTTAGTCTCATATTTATAACTTATGTTTGATAAAAAATTTGTCAAATGTAATATATTGAAATATAATTCAGAAACAAAATTTTATTCATGACAATTGAATCAAGATTATATCAAACATTATTAACAGAATATTCTAATAGTAAATTTCTATATATATGAGAATGAGTCAGTTTAGAAAATTTCTGTTATATGCAATGTAGATTAATTTAAGATCAATATATCAGTTGAAATTCATAATGAAATATTGTATTAATCGACATTAAAATATGCAATATTATTCATATGATAATCAATAGTAATAACCAATAGTACAATCAATAAATAATTTCGATAAATTATCATTAAGAAAGTTATAAATTTATTATAGTTTAAATTTATACGTTTAAGGAACATCTACATTACAAATTCAAAAATGATAAATTACTTGCATGTATTGAATATATGTTTATTCATTCATACAAAGTATTAATTGATAATTTGATATTATATCTTTCATTAAATAATATATTGCATGAAATTCGATAATATCAATAAAGAATTGCTAAATAATAATCAATCTGCGTAATATTGCTAATCAATATTACAATGCTTGAAAGACGTAAATTATAATTAAAATGTTTCGATCACTATGACAAGTATTTAAGTAAGTAATCAAAAAACTTATTGAATCGATAGATTAATATTATATGAAAATTATTTATGTTAAAATATGATTAAATTAGTAAATCACATTATTTAGTAATATTATATTCAATTCCAATTATGCTAAACAAATTAGTACAAGCACATTAATGCTCAATATTGTATTTAACTGAAAATTATCGTTAATTACAATTAATTTAACACATAATCAAGTTCATCTAATTGACGGTAGATTATAGTATTCAATTAGCTTTATCGCTACAATACAGGTAATTATTTGATTAGACATTTAATTTTTTAATAATGAGTTGAAACATTTAAATTCAGTTTAGTGACGATATTCGATATACATTCATTAGTAAATTGTTAATCATGTAATATCATATAAATAATTTCAATCAGTATTCTAAGTTGACTATTTAGATTATGCATACATTCATAGAATTATACTGTGGTCATTTGATTAAAACGAAAACTTAATATGAAAAGTAAATTTAGAACTTTACTGAATTTCGAGTCTATTAATATCGCTAATATGATATCGCTGATCTACATATTTCTGTCATGTCGTACGTTATACAACATTTATTAACGATCTATAATAAAAACATCAAAAACTTACGAGATGTTGTGCGGCTTTGAAATGCTCTGAAGACCTTAATACGTATTCAAATCCCTCTAAGGAAATAATTTCACCTGATGAAATTATTATATTTCGTATTATCGTCAACTTGGAAAACGAAATCCGATTTCTCGATAATTTTCCACACAGAAAATCTAAAATAATCTCTTCCAAGCGTCTTCGTCAATCGAATAATGGAAATGAACCGCGCCAGCTGTGAAGAATTGCGATAAGAACACCTGTCACGGTTTAAAATTTCCGTTCCGTTAGTTCCGACCAACTATTGGCAACGCCGCTACCTAGATAGTACATTTTCCGACCCGTGGCACTACTGTTGATGGTAGCGTTACTGAATGCTCTCCGCTCTGTGATTGCGTCTGTGGTCGTATATGTCGGGTTGACGCAAATCAGCTGGAGCGTGTCACTTTGCTTTTTCCGTTTTCTGGCGAGTATCAAACCATTAAACTCTTGGATTTTTATCGTATTGATTGCGGATTGGAACAAGATTTATGGTTTAAGCCCTAATAGAGACCTGTTTCTATTTGGTTTATGGAAAAGGTTAACGCTTAATGCGGATTATAAAGGGGAAGATATTCGATGGAGAAGATTAGGTAAGATAACCTATATTCGGTCACGTTGCCCATTTCTGCAACTTCTTTTATTTTAGCTCCGTTTTATGTTGAGAGTACTTATATTTGTTGTGCTGCGGATCTCGAACTGTCTGTGAACTCTGTGAACTATCTGCAAACTGTCTGCGAGCTGTCTGAGGCGGTTTTGAGGTTGTCTGAAATAAGTGAGTCTACGTAGGATCTACGTTCTGTACAAACCATCTGTACTAGCTATCTGAACACATTCTACTTGGAAGATCGAACAATAGACACCCTGGTTGCCATTTGCCTTGTGGAAGTAATGTGAATTATTGTATTACGAAGAGCCTGAAGTACGTATTGACCCAATTTCCTTTCTACGAGGGTTGAAGAGTGAATGTTGGTTGAGAACCCATAATATCCTTTTTGTTCACAGTCACTGTACATCTTAGACTGTTATGTAAGGTTAGTCCGTAGCATTTAAGTTATCTGAGAATATAAACGACTTAGGTCGAGACATTGATATAGCGATAAA
Source organism: Micraspis discolor (assembly GCA_030674115.1). NCBI lineage: Eukaryota > Metazoa > Arthropoda > Insecta > Coleoptera > Coccinellidae > Micraspis > Micraspis discolor. The sequence continues at coordinate 1,235,984 of JARTUT010000443.1, forward strand.
CAGTTGACCTGTTGTTCAGTCACCTAGATATAGACCGTTACATAGGTGTTTTATTCATGCTGGCCAGTATTAATCTAACTTTGAGGTTCACCTTTGGGTGATAAGTTTAGTAATATAATTCGGTTAAACGCATATTAAGATATTTGACTAGTAAGTTCGATAGAGATATTTTGTGGTAGGACATTGATTAGTTGTAGTGTTATCACCACATTTTTGGTGAGATTAAATTGTTAAACAATTGATTCTTTTTTTCTTCCTACCAGTCACTACTCTCATTTTGTGTGATCGAGCTTGTTCTGGCTTCTAGAGAGTGGGTTTTCGTGTACGTTTTTCTCTTTTGTTTTCCCCCTGAGATCTGTGGTGATACCTCCCTTTTATTTAACATCATAAAAGAGAGTGGCGCCCTAGTAAATAGTCTCAGCTCTGAGAGCTAGTCCGGGAGGTATTTGGTACACTCTCTGGAACCGGGCGGGCTCGTGACATAAAGTGGCGCCCAACGTGGGGCCCGAAGTGGTTTCGAGGGAACTTGTTTTGAGATTGTTTTTATTTATACAAGTTCAACTGAGGTGGTGACTGGATGAAAATAGATTGTTATTTTTAAGGTTCATTTGAATTTTTTTGTGCGGTTTACTTTGATTTTCAGATTTTGATCATATTTTGATTTTATTGTAAAGGTATTTGGCAAGTATGGTTCTGAAAAATAATCTTAATAGGCTTAAGAAAGATGAATTACAATATGAATTGTGTGTAAGAGGTTTTAAATGTTCGGATACACAGACAGTTCGGGATTTGCGTGCCTGTTTGCGTCCTTTGTTGAAGGTAGAGAAGGGTAATAGGTCTTTTGAGTATCCTATAGTTGAGTTGGATACTGTATCAGAATTTAATATTTGTATGAGCAAGTATGATGAATTGTTAACGTTGTTTAGGGACCTGACCCATGCCTTGAGGCGATATTTACTAGGTTGTGTCATGTCGTTTCTCGGTTGGAACGTTTAGAGTCTGGTAGTTCGAAAGAATCTTTGCCATTGAATGTTGCTGATATGCTTAAAAATGTAAGAGTACTTTAGTTGATGTTTGCGCTCAGCCTCCGGCTTATGATCCTGCCTCTGTTTTTATTGCTCCTCCTCTGAGGGTGACTGTTCTGATGATGAAGCCTCGGTTGCTTCCGCGCATCCACCATTTGCTCGTACTAGCACTCATGCGAATTTTGGGAACCTCCCTCGTTCTTTGAATTTACAGAAGTGGAATTTAACTTTCACGGGTGATCCGAAGGATATTACGGTGCATAGTTTCTTGGAACGTGTTGTAGAGTTGGGAAGGGCTCGTGGAGGACAGAGAGTCAAATTTTCGATTCAGCTGTTGATCTTTTTCCGGTAGAGCGTTAATGTGGTATCGATCTAATCGTGATAAATTTAAGGACTGGAAGAGCTTGTCCTCCTCCTGCTTCTTAGGCATTACGAACCTCCAGATTATCGTTCTCGTTTGTTCACCGATATCTTGAACCGAACGCAAGATCCCTCAGAATCAATTGTGGATTATTTGACATGCATGAACTCTATGTTTAGGAGATATGGGGAAGTTGATGAACAGATAAAGTTAGGAATAATAACCAGAAATTTGGCGCCTTTTATGCGACGCAGTTGCCTGTTGTTGATAGCCTACAGGAACTGGAGGATGTGTGCCTGCGCCTCGAGGTTAAAAAGTATCGTGCTGATAGCTATGTGCCTCCATCTAGGAAACGTCAGAGTTATGTTGACTCCGAACCAGCGTGTGTGTCGCTTCCTTGTGCTTCTTCTAGCTCTCGGTCTAGTTCTCTTCTGAGGTGAGTCCTCGTGAACCGCCGACGACGTCGACCGCTGTCGTGTGTTGGAACTGTCAGAAGTCTGGTCATAGACGTGTCAATTGTCCGTCACCAAGACAATTACTTTGTAATCGCTGCGGAAAACCGGTTTTACTGTTCGGACATGCCCTGATTGCTCTCCTCAGGTAAATTCTCGATCTGTACGCTTTGCTTCTCCTCCGCCTTCGGAAAACTCCCGACGAGGAAACTAGATGACCGCGGGTCGTCCTCGTCTGATCATAGTGCGGTCATAGGAAGAGCAGCTGTTCTTGATTACATTTTGTCCCATGCTGATGGAGACAAGCGACCTTACCTTACTGTACATATTTTGGGGCTTAAATTTGTGGGTTTGTTAGATTCCGGTGCGAGTGTTTCGCTTGTGGGTAGTAAGGGATATGAGAGACTTTTGGAGATTGGATTGAAACTGACTCCATCGCTTAAATCGTGTACTGTGGCTAATGGGGATATATGCGAGAGTCCTGGTTATATTTCGGCTCCTGTTAAGTTGAAGAACAAGCTGATTTGGTTGAACCTAATGGTGGTTCCATCTTTGCGGCATTCCTTGATACTTGGGATAGATTTTTGGAGAAAAATGGATATAGTGCCTAATATAAGAGATGATGTCTGGCACTTTGCTTCCCTGTAGAAGCTTTGGATGAACTCGAGGCTTTGAATGGCGTTAAGGAATTCCTTTCACCTGCTGAGAGGATGCAGCTGGATAGAATGTTGAAGAAAAAATTTGCTCGCATGGGCGATGACCTTGATGTGCGTCTGCTGCTGAGCACCAGATTGAATTGCTTCCTGATACCCGACCTGTCAAACAACGTTGGTATCCAGTTTCCCCACACAAACAAAAGATCATAGACGCGGAAATTGATGATATGTTGAGAAAGGGAATAATTGAACCTTCTGGTAGCTCGTGGTCTTCACCAGTCTGTCTCGTCCCTAAGAAGGACGGTACTTATCGTTTTTGCGTCGACTATAGGCGCCTTAATGCCGTCACCAAGAGGGACGCTTATCCTATTCCATATATCTCTGGAATACTAGACAAATTGCGCGATGCTCGTGTGTTGAGCACTTTGGATATAAAAACGGCCTATCACCACGTTCAGGTGGCTTCTAACTCGAGGGAATATACGGCTTTCACCGTCCCTGGTCGCGGCTTATATCAGTTTCGACGCTTGCCTTACGGACTAACTAATTCTCCCGCTACTTTCCAACGTATTATGGACGGTGTTCTTGGTCCTGATCTTCAGCCGTACGTCTTTGTGTACTTGGACGATATTGTCATCGTTAGTGGAGATTTCGCCACACACTTGGAAATTTTGGGTAAGGTGTTGGATAGGCTTATAGCGGCTGGTTTTGTCGTGAAGCGTGAAAATGTTTTTTTGTCGCCCTCAGCTGAAATATTTGGGGTATGTTGTCGACAGACATGGTCTTCGCCCGGATCCTGAAAAGGTCGAGGCTATTTTGAGTATTCCTACTCCCACTAATAATGTTGCCGCCATCCGTTCGTTCCTTTTTGGGAACCGCCGCATGGTATCGCCGGTTCATTCCTAATTTGGCCGATTTGAGCGAACCCTCTCGAATTTGACTAAGAAAATGTCCGCTGGAATTGACACCCCAGTGTGAATTAGCTTTCAGTGAAATAAAAGAGAAGCTAGCGTCTGCCCTGTACTCACTTGCCCTGACTTTGATCGCCAGTTCATTGTGCAAGTTGATGCCTCCGCCTACGGACTCGGAGCCGTTCTCACCCAACAATTTGATGATGGTGAGAGAGTCTTGTGCTATCTTTCCCGTTCGTTAACTCGACAAGAGCGCAACTATTCGACCACGGAGCGTGAGTGCCTTGCCGTGATTTGGGCTGTTGAAAACTACGCCATTACCTGGAGGGTACCTTCTTCAAGGTAATTACCGATCACCACTCTTTGCTGTGGCTGCATAACCCAAAGGACCCACAGGGTCGATTGGCTCGTTGGAGTTTGCGCCTAATGCCCTTCACCTTTGAAATTGTCCATCGCAAGGGTAAACTGAATGTCGTGCCTGATATGTTGTCCAGGTCCGTCCCAGTGTTCTGTGGACGAGGTGCTGGACTCTGATGATCGCCAGCTGTTCCATAAGTCTAGGGATCCTTGGTATCTCAAGATGAGAGAAGACTTGAACACATTTCCGGACAAATACCCTACCTGGAGGGAGGAGCATGGCTTACTTTGGAAATACGTTTCCGCCCCTTATCCTGGTTTAGGAGATGCGGGGATTGTTGGAAATTGGTGGTACCTGGGGAGTTCAGGAAGAGCCTACTTCGTCAACATCATGATGATATTTCCGCCGGACATCCTGGTGTCTTTAAGACTTATTGGCGCTTGAGACAACGCTATTTTTGGCCTAAGATGCGTGCCGATGTAGCCCGATATGTGAGTCGTTGCTCGGTGTGTCTGGAGCATAAACCTGACCTTCAAGCTCCTGCTGGAACTATGGGAACCCGACCGGTTGTTACCGAACCTTGGGAGATGATAAGTTTGGATTTCGTGGGTCCCTTGCCATCGTCCAACGGATATAAGTACATCTTAGTAGTTACTGATTATTTCTCCAAGTATGTTTTGACCTTTCCTTTGCGCAGTGCTACTGCTGTTTCCTTTGTCATCTGCTGGAGCAGCATATTTTTCTTGTTTACGGAGTTCCTCGTTTGCTCATTTGCGATAATGGCACCCAGATGCGCAGTACCTCTTTCACGTCGCTGTGTCAGAAATATAAAGTCAACATCATATTCACTCCAGTTTATAGTCCGCACTGTGATCCTACCGAGCGCAGCAATGGTATAGTTAAGACCATGCTCTCCTGTTATGTCAAGGATAACCATAAAACTTGGAGTAAACACCTTTCTGCTGTTACTTGCGCCGTTCGTACTGGTCGTCATGAGGTTATTGGTTGTAGCCCATACTTCGCTAATTTTGGCAGAGAATATCGCCCATCTGGAGATGCCTATAACACTGTGGTAGAGTTGGACCCTAGACGTCCTTCGGAGGTTGTGGACGCTAAAAAGGTTGGCTACCGGCTGTTGTTTGCCGACATTCAGAAGCGCTTGGCTCGCGCTCAGGAGCGTAATCGTCAACGTTATAATTTGCGCCGCCGTCCTGTCACTTTCCGAGAGGGAGATCTTGTCCTGACCCGCAATAAACTTTTATCTGATGCCTCTAAGGGCTTTGCCTCCAAGTTGGCGCCCAGATTTGTCGGACCCTGCACTGTGCGTCGGAGAGTTGGCCATAATGCTTATCAACTGCAATGGAGGGATGGAAGTGATAGAGGTGTCTGGCATGTTAAAGATCTCAGACGATATCCTGATACCTGTTTGGAGGAGAGTACCTAGTTTTGGTGGTTCTGAGTTGTCGGGTGGCTTAGTGCTTTATGAGTGCGTTCCGGCTTGAGATTGCCTTTTGTTTCTACGTTTTAGCCCCGGTGACGGTGGGGATATTTTTGGGACCGTCATACGCTCGGGAATATGACCGTCTAACATCTGACGAGTCCGTTTCAGTAAGTAAATGTCGTTCGTACCTTGCCTTTCTGTACGTTTTAGCCCCGGTGACGGTGGGGATATATTTTTGGGACCGTCATATGCTCGGGATTATGACCGTCTAACATCTGACGTGTCCGTTTCGTTTTGTTTTTTTGTTGTGCCTTGCCTTCGCTTTGTGAGTTTGGGATCCCGATTATGGTGGGGATGATTTGATTTCGTATTGGCTTACACTGTTGGCTGCCTTGGAGCAGAAGTGTTGTGGTTTTTTTTTTGCCGTGTCGGCGATTGATTTTTTTTTTGTGCCGATGTGGCGACTTTTGGCGTTTTTGATTCCGAGTTGATGACGTGAAATACCCGATTGTGACTTTTCTTTGCGTTTGCCTGGAAGGCGCGTGTCTTGATTGAGATTTTCTTTTATTGTGTTTTTTTCGAGAAACTCCTGACGAGTTAGTGACACCAGTGGTCGTGTATTGTCGCAGCGCACTTTACCCACGAGGACCATTGGAATTTCCGGCTTTGACGTTGCCTATATTTGAGTAAATTATTATCCCGATTTTGAGTTTCCTGATTCGGACATCACCTCTCTAGGATGTGATGGGGTCGTGGAGGTTGCGACCTTCGATAAAGCAAGTCCTCCTTGTTCAGCACCTTAACCGTGGTCTTCGATTCGGATTCCGGTTAAGTTTTCTTTTGTTTCAAAATTTGACATTTCGACCATTTTGGCTTATTGTTTTGTTTTTGGTTGAATCGATTGCTTTCTTCTTCTTCTTGTAGTTTTTCCGTTATACCCAGCTGGACAAGCCGGTATCTAGTCGCCCTCAGTGACTAGATATCTTTCACTTTTGATTGTTTTGCCATCTTGGCGTTGAGTTTTGTTTGGCGAGTGCGCAATATGGTTCTTATGTGAGTCGTCGGTGACCTATGCTCACCTCCTGTGGAAGGAAGGGGAGTTGTCACGGTTTAAAATTTCCGTTCCGTTAGTTCCGACCAACTATTGGCAACGCCGCTACCTAGATAGTACATTTTCCGACCCGTGGCACTACTGTTGATGGTAGCGTTACTGAATGCTCTCCGCTCTGTGATTGCGTCTGTGGTCGTATATGTCGGGTTGACGCAAATCAGCTGGAGCGTGTCACTTTGCTTTTCTCCGTTTTTCTGGCGAGTATCAAACCATTAAACTCTTGGATTTTTATCGTATTGATTGCGGATTGGAACAAGATTTATGGTTTAAGCCCTAATAGAGACCTGTTTCTATTTGGTTTATGGAAAAGGTTAACGCTTAATGCGGATTATAAAGGGGAAGATATTCGATGGAGAAGATTAGGTAAGATAACCTATATTCGGTCACGTTGCCCATTTCTGCAACTTCTTTTATTTTAGCTCCGTTTTATGTTGAGAGTACTTATATTTGTTGTGCTGCGGATCTCGAACTGTCTGTGAACTCTGTGAACTATCTGCAAACTGTCTGCGAGCTGTCTGAGGCGGTTTTGAGGTTGTCTGAAATAAGTGAGTCTACGTAGGATCTACGTTCTGTACAAACCATCTGTACTAGCTATCTGAACACATTCTACTTGGAAGATCGAACAATAGACACCCTGGTTGCCATTTGCCTTGTGGAAGTAATGTGAATTATTGTATTACGAAGAGCCTGAAGTACGTATTGACCCAATTTCCTTTCTACGAGGGTTGAAGAGTGAATGTTGGTTGAGAACCCATAATATCCTTTTGTTCACAGTCACTGTACATCTTAGACTGTTATGTAAGGTTAGTCCGTAGCATTTAAGTTATCTGAGAATATAAACGACTTAGGTCGAGACATTGATATAGCGATAAACAGTTGACCTGTTGTTCAGTCACCTAGATATAGACCGTTACATAGGTGTTTTATTCATGCTGGCCAGTATTAATCTAACTTTGAGGTTCACCTTTGGGTGATAAGTTTAGTAATATAATTCGGTTAAACGCATATTAAGATATTTGACTAGTAAGTTCTGATAGAGATATTTTGTGGTAGGACATTGATTAGTTGTAGTGTTATCACCACATTTTTGGTGAGATTAAATTGTTAAACAATTGATTCTTTTTTTTTTTTCTTCCTACCAGTCACTACTCTCATTTTGTGTGATCGAGCTTGTTCTGGCTTCTAGAGAGTGGGTTTTCGTGTACGTTTTCTCTCTTTTGTTTTCCCCTGAGATCTGTGGTGATACCTCCCTTTTATTTAACATCATAAAAAGAGAGTGGCGCCCTAGTAAATAGTCTCAGCTCTGAGAGCTAGTCCGGGAGGTATTTGGTACACTCTCTGGAACCGGGCGGGCTCGTGACACACCGGACAAAAAATATTCGCTCGTCCACGGTATTTGTTCGCCATCTACCAACAACAACTAGTAAGAATTATGCTAAAATAATAACCTTTTTACTGAAAGTACCCTCGTCAGAATACAGAGGGCCATCATAATGATTTTTGAATTTTCATTTTCTTCACAAGAAAATCAAACCGTAACAAACTCTCGGAAGGTAGTAAAAAGAAAGAAGAAGGCCTTCTGCAAACAAGCAAAATGCAATGTGCGAGACAATAATTTCTGTGCACAGCTGTGAATGTTGTATTGGGCAAAATCAACGCTCTGAGAATTGTCCAGTCTCGCCCGGATCCTGGTCTGTGTCAAGGTTCAGATTTTGTTTTTGTTTTTTTTTCTTTTTGTTGTCACTTATCACCACCATGTTATAAAGCAAAGCTGCGCTGCAGCGGATGCCATTCATAATAACATTACACGGTAAATGCTTTACTGGTGTAGATACCACAACACAGGCTTAAAAGCCTAGTGTGGATCTGCTTCGGTGGTGCATTCCAAGTATGGAATCAAGCCTTTGTTTGAAGAGAATAGCTAACATAGATGTTTAGACTCTTTGTTACCCAATTTTAGAATGGTACTAATGACAAGTTTGTAATGTAATGTTTGAATAAAATTCTGAAATTTCAAGAAAGAATAAGAAAGTTTTACATTGTAAATAAAATTGGCACAAATAATAATTCATAACTGAAGTGCTTCAACTTACATGGTGGAATGTAGGCCTAATGTATTGTTTTCCACTAAGTATGGTTTCGATCCGACAGAATGTCGATAAAATTACAGGCAGATACGGTAATAAAACACTGTAATTTCCTTTTTCCAAAACTTAGATGTTATCAACTTTGAAAACTTGATCCGTTAAAACGAAGATTCAAAAGGTAAGGTACACAAATATCTCCTTCAAAGTTCTTCTTCTTCTTCTTCTCTATCTCAATACTATGGCTCGCTCGCTGGCAGCCCCCAGGCAAAGGATGCCTAGTACCCTGGAACAGCCTAGACGGCTATGCTTCCAATCTCGACGTAGAAAGTAAATCAATCAGTCCGGCTTCCAGGGCTGCAGAAGTCTAAAACGAATCTATACCGGGCTGAGGTTATAAAATTCTGTTGTGAGACTCTTTTATTACTACCGATTCGTAATAGAACACACAGGTCGATTTGGAGCCCAACCCCGTGGAGAACACAGGAAGAGGCAAACAAGAGGTCAGATCTGAAAGGACAATATAGGGAGATTATAATGCTGAACTTTCATCACAAACAAACTAGCACAACGATCTGAAAGCTAAACATGCAAGTTCGAGTTTGTGAGAAAATCTAATTATAAGCTCGTTACTTCTTCTCTTGGGGAGAAGATGGCCTCGTAAATGTTAAGAGGCAGATGCAACTTTTCATTTCACGGCAAGGGACGAAATCCACACGGCATATCCCACAGAATCAGGGGTGCAAGATTTAGAAGCGTCAGTGTATACATCCGTGAAGCCTGGGAATTTTTCAGAGATGAGGTTGTTGAACTTCTGGAGATTCTACACAGAACCCTTGGGGAGGCCAGAATTGAGGGTATACACCCTTTCTGACCTGATCCGATGGTCTGTCAAAAAGTATGGCAGACAAGGTGCCTGCCATATATGACCTGACCTAACTCTCAATATTTTAAGAGCTTAGATGTAACCTGGTATTGAGTTCTTATATCAGAGTCTGTCTAGGCCACTTGGATCTTGTAGCACTTCTATGAGTGGGTGTGAGATGAGCCGAAAGAGCTTTGAGATGAACTTGTAAGAGAGCCACAAACGTCTATATTTGAGAGGGAGTTCACCGCTTTCTGCCAAAAGAACTGAGGTAGCAGTTGACCTCATGAGGCCAAGGGATGTCCTTATCGCTGCGTATTGCACCCTGTTCAGTCTAGATAGCGACGCCTTAGAGCACCTCCCATAGAGGATGCGTCCGAAGTCCAGGTAAGGACGAATGAGGCCCTTATATATCATGAGGAGAGTGGTGGGATGCAAACCCCATGATGGTCTGCACAGACTCTGGATTATTCTACACTGAGACATGGTCCTGGAGCATATAAGAGTGATGGAAGGTTACACCCAGGTATTTGACCTGTTGTTCCCATTGAATGATTTGTGACTCCAACACTATGTTGGAATGGGAAGGAGGTTAAAAATGTTTGGTGAAGACCACCGCCGAAGACTTCCGTGCTTTGACTTTCAGGCACCGACCCTCGAGCCACTGACACAATCTGTCAAGGTTTGAATTTAAACATTGGGTTATTGACTCCAAATCACCGCCAGAACATAACATAGCAAAGTCATCAGCATACTTGAATATCACGATGTTCGAATCCAACAAGTCAGGAGGGTAGTCAGTGTACAGGTTGAACAGAGGAGCACTCAAGACAGATCCCTGGGACAGGCCAGAGAAAACGCTCTCGACAAATTCAGAGCCAGATCCGCTTCGAATTGAAACCCTACGACCACAGAAAAGATGATAAATCAAATTAGCTATATTCTGAGCAATTCCACACTCTAACATGTCTGTCCACAATATATTCAAATCGACGCTGTCGTATGCACTCGAAATGCCCAGGAATACGCCCACAGAAAAGTGCCCTCTTTCGAAGCCTGAGTATACATGGGCCGTGAGAAGGGTGTGACAGTCCGTGATAGATCTGCCCCTACGGAAACTAAAGCATGACGGGCCAACACGCTCTTCGATCTTTTTTTCAATTCTATCCTTTAGAATCCTTTCCAAGATTTTGGTGATGCAGGGGGAAACGGAGATGGGGCGATAACTCGTGCTAGCTTCGACAGGTAGGCCTTTTTGGCGCTCTTGTTCACCCGAACAGAGTGCCTATCATTTTGCCCGAATGTCTGTAATTTTGGAATATCGAGCCGAAAATGGTCTCAATCGATGGGGTTCGACTCCCCGATGAAGAATCCGTGGCGAAATTTGAGTCTGTCCGGAGGCCGTATCCTCTCTAGCATCCAAAAGGAATCAGCTAGAGTTTTCATATTTTCAGAATAGGTAAATTGTCCAAATATCTCGGTCGAGTTCGTTATTGGGCCAAATCCGTCGGATCGTTCAGTAGTTATGAGCATCTGAAATTTTGTGTCCTCAATAACTACTAGAATACCCATCCGATCAAGTTGATACTTGAAATATTGTTGAAGAAGGCTGCAACAAAACAGCTCGCAAAATTTCGCAGAAATCGTCACGCTAGAAAATTTTTAAAAAAGTCCCAAAAAAAAAATTTTAATCCTCATAAGATATTTTTCAACTCCGCCAATGCCGGTCCTAAGCCCGGATGAAAAAGGAGGAAGGTTGTCGGGCCAGGCCAGCTCCCTACCCGACGTAAAAAGACATCATGGCTCACAGAACCGATACTCTGCCTCGGAATAGGACTGACTCACGGATAACGACACACGCGAGAAAACGGGTAACGGCATGGAATAAAAAATATATTGTGCGATTTGCCACCTGGAACATAAAATCATTTAACAACAAAGATCAAGAAACCCTGAAGGAACTAAAAGATAATAACATCGACATATGTGCCCTACAAGAGACCAAAAAGAAAGGTAAAGGCCAAATGCATTTTAATGATTACCTAGTGATTTACAGTGGAGTGGAAAAGGAAACAAGGGCAAAAGAAGGAGTAGCAATTGCAGTATCTAAGAAGTTCCAAAACAATATACAAAAATGCAATTACGTATCTTCACGAATCCTAGTTGTAAAAATGGAAGCAGAGGACCAAAGATTGAATATTGTGTCAGTGTACTCACCTGAAGATAACAAACCAGAGCAAGAAAGGGAATCCTTTTATGACCAACTCCAAAATACAGTTCAGTCACTGCCCAATGACCAGCAAATAATAATTCTTGGTGATTTTAACGCCCGTGTCGGAAATGAAACAATACCTGGAATCAAGCAGAGATTTAACGAAAACGTGTTAAATGATAATGGAGAACTTATGATCCATCTATGCACGCTTAATGAGCTGCGAATCAACAACGCATTTTTTGACCACAAAGATCAATATAAATTCACATTCAGTAACACTAGAGGCCACAGGTCTACAATTGACTATATTGTTACCAACAGACACATCCACCCACTCCAAATACTCGACGTGAGGACACTGAACTCTGCCGACGTGGGAAGCGACCACAGCTTGCTACTCGCAAAAATCAAAATAAAATTTAAACATCGAAAGAGTCCAGAACACGCAACACAGGAGTCTAAAATAAACATCGAATCACTATGGGACCCATCGATAAGGCAACTATATGAGGGGAGACTTAAAGAAAAAATCCAACTAAACATAATAAAAGAAGAGGATAGTATGAATGCTTCCTGGGAAAAACTGAAGATCAACATTAAAGAAGCCGCATATGAAGCTCTAGGGACCCGAACAGTAAAAATGAACAATA